>CM077505.1:38116543-38791474 GCA_039654745.1 Houttuynia cordata | reverse complement strand
TGACGAATGACCATACTTACCCTTCCATCATTTATTTCTCCCTTTTGAATCCCCAAAATCCATACTTCAATCATCAAATGAAAGTTAAAATCTTTTCCTTTCCTACGATCATCGGCCTCCCAAACAGCCCCTAACGGGTGATATTCTCAGGAAATTGCAATTTTTGAGTTTGCACTGCATATTTAAAGGTCAAAACGGTTCACTCACTAGCTTATACTTTCAACAATAGGAAGTGTATCACACATAACCAACTGTTTTTTTTTCATTCACAAGTTTGCTCCACTGTTAGTTTTAATGAACTTGGGAGTGGAAAGAACCGAGTTGGTTCCAACGTGTTTGCTTCCTATTGGCAGAGTATATCGCAGACGGCTATGCAGCAAACAAAATTTTTTCCCGCTCTTATTAAATGTACGTTTTGGCTTAGCATGCGCTATCCCTTAATGGCTACTGCAGGGTATATTGGATGTGTAGACTTAGTGGGCTCGGCTAGGGCTGTTCGCGGGCCGGCCGTGTCCGCGGAGCCGGCCGCGTCCGAGGTGTCCGTGGCCGTGTCCGCGCCGGGATGAATTGTCTGTGCATTTCGGCCACGGACACGGCCAAGGGACCTCGGACAGCCGTCTGTCCGAGGTCCGAGGAGGAGGGCGGCGGCCGGCGGGGTGGAAGAGGAGGGGCGGCGGGGTATAGGGGAGGATGGAGGAGCCGCGGCGGGGTGGAGGGGAGGGCGGAGGGGCCGCCCCCAGGTCATCGACGCGGTCGCGGAGGAGGAGGGGCGGCTACCGCGTCGATGACCACCGGCGACGGCCGACGGATCAAAAAAAAAATGTTTTTTTACCTGTCGGCGACGGCGATGTGGGAGCCTTGGGACTGAACCTGACGGCGACGGCGAGGGACTTGAAGGAGAAGCGGTGGAGGACGACGCGGCGGCGGAGGTTGATGAAAAGGGCCCGGACGTGATCTTCGACGGTGAGGACGAAGTGGCCATCGGGGCAGACGGCGAGGCGGGAGATGTTGGAGGGCGACTCGCAGGGGAGGGTGAGGGTCTAAGACTTGACGAGGTCAGTGACGGAGATCCGATTGCCGACCGGAGAGATCAGGAGGGCGTTGCCAGAGATGACGGCGTTGCCGCCGCGGAGGGGCGGCGACGGGAAGAGAGGGAGGGGAGGGGAGGGGAGAGAAAGAGGGAGGGGAGGGGAGGGGGGTGGTCCGGGTGGAAATAGCAGAGAGGGGGGAGGGGAGAGAAAGAGGGAGGGGAGGGGGGGGGTTATGGCCGTGTCCGTGTCCGTGTCCGTGTCCGTGTCCGTCGGCTTGACGGACGCGGACACGGCCATAACCCCCGCGGACAGATTTAAGCGGACACGGACACGGACACGGATAACTTCTGTCCGTGTCCGTGTCTGTCCATGAACAGCCTTAGGCTCGGCCCTCTCATTCATGACTTGGACTGGAGATGATTAGTCCAGAGTGTGAGAAGGCCAAGATATTCTGTGGTTCAATCATAGCAGAAAGTGACTCTTGGCGACTGATTGGCGCTTGTTGCAAATAAATTCGTTGCAAAGCTCTCTTTTCTTGTAGTGTCAGAAGGGCCTTATATTGGGAGTAGCTCATGAATGCGTACACAGTTTGCTGTCACAATGAAGAGCAGCCACATCAAGTTACGATCTAAGGCACTGCAGGTTCATGAAGAATGGGATGGCAAAGATTGGATTTGTTTGGGAATTGCTTAGTGAAAAGGCTGGTGGAGTTTTGAAGTGTTTGAATAAAAACTGATGGTATACATGCCAATTACTCTATAGCATGACTAGGTATTGGGTGCCCTTGCAAATTGCCTGGGGTTAATGATAGGTGGCCTGGTTATTTATTCAGCAGCTAATATATACGCCCTTTGTTCCACATTAGTAGTCCAATTCATTTTTTTTTTCAAAATGCAGTGATATAGGACTTTTAAAATGGAATGGAGGTGGAAACTGAATTTGACAATAATGCAAAGAGAAAAACCGCGTGAAAAATCAGTTTTATCAACTCCCCAAAATCCACAACCTGGTAGATTTTTGGGATAATCCACTAACCAGGTGTTTCAGCTGGTTAGTGGATTATCCCAAAAATCATGGATGGTGCTGATGTTTTACACCCCAAACGGCCCCTAAGACGGATACAACAGGAAGCTAAAGATGGATCGGGTGGGCCTGCCCCGGCGGAGACAGTCGGCAAGGGATCGAGGGTTCTCCTACATTGTTCCTGGAGTCCTGATGCACTACGGCAGTGGTGAGCCAACGTTGTCAGCTTCACGAACGGAAGGTACGTGGTAAGCCACCACTAGAGTGCTTAGAAAAAGGATCATTCTTGTGGCAGTGGCTGCCACCATCAGTTCTTACAAATGGTAACCAGCCACAGCCACTAGCATAATACTCTCAAGAGACTAGTCTTTGGGAGCACTATGGCTGTGCCAGACGCTGTTATTTATTTACAGCACAAACGTTGGACAACCACCGCAATAGTACCTCTAGAGGGTAAGGAAGCCTCAGAGTGAGGGAAGTTTTCTTGGAGACTCTAACTCGGGCTCAACGAAGCCCTAAAATTCTCTTGAAGCTCTTGGCAGTAGCAAGGGTGTCAGGAAAACTCCAGGAAGAGAAGAAAGAAACAAACTCGGGAATTTTTCATGTGATGGTGGCAATCAGGGCCAACTCCGGCATGATGGTCAGGTGAGAAATGTTTCAGGTTAGAACTTAGAAAAGGCTGGGCTGTAGAGTATGAGGTTGGTGGAACACTGGATGGGGTGGGGGTAGTCTAGGTGATGGTGAGAGATAACAAGATTTTGGATTTAGGGTTTGTCAATTCTGCTTCTCTTTCTACAACGTTATCTTAAAAGGGAAAAATTTAAATGAGATCACTTTTATAGGCCAATTTAATCCATAGTTGTTGGACCTTGATCTGAAGGTTACAAACAGTTACAAAAAACTCACTTACCTATTGATTTGATACACAGCCTCGGATTGAAATCTAACGACCCAAAAGATTAACCTCATGCCCCTTATGTAAGAATGATCTCATGTAAACCGTTGTCATCTTAAAATTAGTCTGGTATGACTCAGCCTATTTTTTGCAAGCTTTTTATCCTAGAGTTTATCTCCAATCTCCTTGATCGCCCCTTTCCTCTAATTTACTCTTATCCAAATTCAATGATCTCCTCGTATCTCTAACTAACTTGCGCAACCAACTTGTGCAGCAATGTGTGTGAGAAGGAAAACGTGGAGCCCTTCTCCATCGTGTGTAGGGCTAGCCCCCCTACCTTCTCTCGTGGGCCACATCTCGTGGGCCCACTATGTGGTTCAAGCCCACAAACCTACATCATATTCCACCAAAATCAACAAAACCATTGAAACAATTGAATATATGCATTGTAAAGATGCGTAAACTATGAATTTAACACGATAAGACACATACGACTGTCGAAGTAAGGAATATTAAATCTCGGTGAGACCCATTAAGCCCTATGAATTCGTTTAAAAAGTTGCATTTTCATCTGGATTCAATTTACAGAAAAAACTCAACACCACCAAGAACACAGCTGATCAGACCTCATTTGCGCTTAGAGTAAGTGCATTTTTTTTGGCTAAATGGAATTGTTCATCTAAATCAGTTATGTAAGTTGAGCTTTAAATCTAAAATTTTACTGACATTAAAGTAGTAGTACGAGGAATTAATCTAATGCTACACAGAACAAACGACGTGGTCATGAACCTACTCTAGTTATGATTGTCGAGGTTTGCACCGTTGATTTTCGAGGTTGAGTCCGATTGAAGCCAATCCGATTGAGTCATTGAAATTAGGTTTCAACTTTAAATTATAGGAACTTGTATAATATGTACGAAGTGAACGCGAAAATAACGTCTTGCACATATGTGCCATTGAAATGAGTGCATTCATGAACGTAACAGCCTTCTTTGCAACGAAAGTTCATGCAAGGTGGACTCAAACTTTGCCATGCATGCAAGCATCCTCCCCAAATCCAAATCCCGTAACCCACTCCAGCACTTTCTATATAATACCATGCGACCTCATCTCTTCGTTCCTAACCCTAACTCCCTCTTCCTATGAACCAAGCCGCAACAGCCCTCCTCCTCTTCCTTGCCTCCTCCCTCTCAGCATCTTCTCTGTCAGGGACGCCCTTGCGCATGTCCTTCCCTCACCAAGAAACCCAATTAGCCCGGCTGTCAGCCCTCTTTGGCCGTCCCTTCTTTAAACTTCAGCAATAACCATCATCTTCCATTGTTGCAAGTTCCTGTTTCTCCTTCATGACCCCTCTTCCTACAACCGCTCCCCTCTCCTCCCGATTGTCTTTTCCTCTCATTATCTTCTCCCTCGGGCCAGCAACTCCAGCAGCAATCATCAAGCCCCGACTGCGGGTTGATGCCTTCTCCACGCTGAGGCTTCAAACTTTCTACGTGTGCCTTTCCCTCCTCGTACATGCACGAATAATCGAACGAGTAAGAAAGTTTAACCTTTCTCTGCTCTTAGTTTTATGATATTTATTTGTTGGTTTCACTAAAATAATTGTTTTTCTATAGCTAACTTTAAGTTTATGCTGTTTGATTAAGTTTTTAACCGAGATCACATGATTATAACATGTTAAATATAATTTTCTGTGCGCACTTGTATTGTCTAAATTCATGCATATGCATTTGGAAATTATTTTTTTATGACATGTAGTATACATCCTCAAAAGTTTTGGCTGCGACTATATAAATTATAGCGCAACGGAAGGGTGGAGAGCGAAGCACTTTTGAGTAGCTAAGGTGTGAGAAAAATCAAAATTTTAAACTTTGGCTTACACAAGCAGATATAAAAGACAACTATCTGAACAATATCACATACGCGCGCATCTATTAATCATCAAAACAGTAATTAGAACTATACTATTATTACCTTAGGGCGACACTCCCCGGGGCGCAGCCTTCAATCCCTTCACCACTTGCACCTACAAAGCATTCAAATAAAGATAAATACCTTTTTGAGAGGTCCTAGAATTTTTTTTCTGAATTTTGTCTATTTTAGGAAACTTTCCTATTTTAGGTTGGTTTATGAATTGAGGAAATTCGAATTAGGAAATGAGAAAAACTATTAGAATTACTACGCTTTGGTAATTGGGCCAAGCATTGAGGCCAAATGGACTCACAGACATGTCTGATACGGCGCAGACATGTTTGGCGCTCCAGACATGTTTAAGGCAAGGGCCTTGTTTGCTATGTTCTAGAACTAGTAGAAGTCCTATTTCAGTACATTAGTTGAATCCCAAGTCATGGAGTTTTCCTAGAATCATCCAGATTCGTTTCCTGTTCAAGAAAGAGTCCAGATTCGTTAATTCAAGAGCCTATTCCTAGTAGGAGTCCTGTTTTGATAAGTCTTCTTTATGGTAGATCTCTACTTCAGAGTATCTTACCGAATCCTACTCTGATTTGAACTATCCTCCTACTCAAACTCGAGAGGAGCCCCAACGATGAACCCTTCACTTTGCTTTTGGGAGCCTCTCTTCTCCTTCTCTTTCCGTGACGACCCCAAATTTTGGAGCAATAATTTTTTTTTAAAACCTCCTCGATTTGGACTCTAGGATATCTAATCAGTAATAATAAATGTAGGGGAGATAGATCTCTAATAGATTGTATGTTCCCCTAAATTGTGTACTCATATTCAAAACTAGGAAACTTCGAGTTGGATTGGATTGTAATGCCCTAATTGAAGTAATCATATTTCTAAAGTGGGAAACCTGGTTGGACCAAAATTGTGATGTACCTAAATTGTGTAATCAGATTCTAAACTGGGAAACTTGGAGTTAAATTGGATTGCAACGCCCTAAATGGAGTAATTAGATTTCTAAATTGGGAAACCTGGTTGGACTATAATTGTGACGTCCCTAAATTAAGTAATCAAATTCTAAAGTAGGAAGCTTGATTGGATTGAGATTGTGATGTCGGTAAATTTAGTAATCAGATTCTAAAGTAAGAAGCCTAATTGGATTGGGATTGAAACATCCCTAAATCCATATCGTCATCATGTAGACTGACGGGGGTTCCAGCTCTGGATGCATCACTACCTCCCCATGGATCATTGTAACACCCGAAAAATCGGTACGGTTACTAAAAATTACTATTTTTTTAAAATAGGAAAGTTTTGCTGCCTGTTTTGATTTTTGGTGATGTCTTGTAATCTGGTGTGTTGAATTATTATTTTGATGCTTATGAAAGTGTGGAATTGATAAACCAGATTAGGCAGAATACTAGGGTGCGAGGACTAGCCCTGGCAATGGGCTCAACCTAGCGCTGAGGCTGGCCTGACGCCAGGAGTGAGGGCCAGGTGCCAGGGTGCGAGTACCAAATGTTGTGACTCGTTGAAATTATTTTGATTTATTAAGTTAGACCTTCGTAACTTGGGAATTTATTTTTGGTAAGTAATTACATGCGTACCAGAAGCCGGAGAAGCATTGGGCGCAGATTCGTTGGGCGCCAGGGTCAACTGGTTGCCAAAGCTGAGCAAGGTCCTAGAGCCACGTGGACACATGCCTAGGGCGTGTACCGTAACACCTGAAAATTCGGTAAGTTTACCAAAACTGTTATTTTAGGAAACTGTTCTAAAGTAAGAAAGTTTTACTGCATTTTGATTTTTTTTAAAATCTTATAATCTGGTGTGTTGCATTATTTTTGTGATGCTTATGAAAGTGTGAAACCATTAAACCAGATTATGCAGTTTACAAAACTGCGAGGACTAGCCCTGGCGCTGGGCCCAACCTGGCGCTAAGGCTAGCCTGGCGCCAGGGTCTGGGTGCACCTGACGCTAGGTGTAGGGGCCATATGCAAGTGTGTGAGTGCAATGTGTTAGACTCATTTTAATATGGTAACTTATTAATTTGAATCTTGGTAAGTGTGAGAAATTATTTTGGCAAGTGTTGGCGTGTGTAGCAGAAGGCGGAGAATCATTGGTCACCAGACGCACTAGGCGCCAGGGTCACTTTGTCACACGTGTGTTTACACTTGCGTTGGTGATAAGAAGATTTAGTTATGTGGTATGGGGCTAGTGCAAGACGGAGTGGCACATCGCGTACGCTACTCATCAAAACCATTCATCTGAGAAGCCTTGAACCTAGACGCAGGATGACCCAAGGGCCTGAGCCACGTGGACTCAATGTTTGGTGCGTCATTCTCGTGGCTGAGTTGGTATGGTTTGATTAATTTTGATCGTGGGAGCGAATTAGGGGAAAGTATTTGATTTCCTACTTAGTTGGAAAACCGATTGATTCATGGTTAATCAGAGAGGTTACTTTAATTAGTTATAACTAGCTAAAGAGAACCAATCATAGGTTAATGAAGATTTACCCATGATGAGATATATAAGGGTTAGCAATTGGACGTCAATTAAGGATGGAATTGGGATAGTTAATCCAAGTAATGACATGGTTTGGCAAGTTTTGAAACCGTGCCAATTTTGAATTCAATTAGGGTAGGTTACATGGTTAGTTATGGAAACCAATTCAATAGACTTAAGTCCCTACCTTAAAGGGACTGAAACTTATCTTGGATTGAAGATTGACCACGTTCAAATTAGGAGATCTTCTCTTATCATGGTCAAATCATGGCCCTTGGATGGAATGGTAACCTACGGTGGAGATTAAAACATGGTAATTAGGCTTTGCTATATAAACATACCAATGGGGAGGTCGGCATCCCTTTCGAGTTTCCGGAGTCATGCAAACTAGTAAGGTTTCTCGTCCACTTTCTTCTCTCAGCCAGTAGCAACCAAGGTGGTGGAGCGAGCTGTGGTGCGTAGGACCGTGAGAACGAGAGAGGTGATTTGAAGAAGAGTCACTCGTGTAAGGAGATACCGAATTTCGTAACGGGTAGGTGCTCTTTTTCCCAATTATCTAGGGTATTGATCGTTTAAAATTAAAACCCTTATAAGTGCACAAGGCAATTGTACTGCAGTGATTATTAAGAAGGGTTGTCGAACCTCAGGGACGGATGAATGATTTACCAAATTCAAGTGAAAGGAAGTTTGCAGTTTAATTAATCTAGAGAAAGCAATAAAATTTAACTACTTTAAAATAGATTTTAATTAATATGGAGAAGTGCAAAGGCTTCGAATCCACCACACAATAAACCAGCTTATTGTCTCTCTCTTTTGAATAAATTCCCAATTGGCTAGCATATTCCTCTCGGACATATACTTGTCAATTCAAAATGTAGTGCTCTCCTCTCGGATGTAACACATAAACAATTAAAATATGGAACTGTGATCTATCTCTCTCGAGTATAAACCAATGAAATTTTATTCCTTTATAACACCTTAGTTTACGTACGTTCCTCTCGGACACGCAAATATTCCTCGGATTGAAACTCACAAGAATTCACTCTAGACTCTCTCGAGCACATAGAATAAACTTCAATAAATTAACAGTGCATACACCAATCAAGGTAAAATTAAGATTAAGATGAAAGAAAATGATACAACCAATTTACTTGGGTTTCGTCTACGCCTTGGACGCGAATTTAGCTGGCCATCGGACATGGAGAATGTTGTTGATTTGTCCGAGTCATTTTCACTATTCACCAAAAAACACTGTTCAAAATCACTGTAGCAACATTGTTCATGCGCAGGTAGTATTCATCGTCTTCTCCGTTCGTCTGGTTACTATAGGAAATCGAAAATCCAGTCTTTTCCAGCCAAAACTGTGCTCTTTCTTCCCTCCTCCGGCCTCCTTCTCCCTCTCTTCCCCCTCTTCCCTTCTCCTGGCCAAAGCCACGCCAAAAAGCAGAGCTTTCCGGCCGACTGTTCTCTCTGTTTTTTTTTTCTGTTAAAGCTCCTACTTTTTCTCCCGGTGGGTGTTCTTCTTTTTTAGACTGCCGCCAAGTCCTTTTCGAGTCCAACACGACTCCATAGAATCCTAAATCGCGTCAGATTCAGGGAAGGCTTTCCTATTCCGGCCAACACCTCTGTTCCACTTTCCCGATTGAGCACGCCGATTTTTTCGCTCATCGAGCCTCGCCGTCATGGTCATCGCCACCGGTCCAGTCCGCCGTCGTCGTCATCGTTGCTGTCACCAGCCTTGCCGACTTCTCCGTCGCCCCATAGAGCTCAGCCCTGCCTTGCCCCACTGCTCCTTCGCCGGCGTTCGAGCTCCTCTGTTCTGAATGACGGGTTTCTCTCTCTTTTTTTTTAACTGAACCGGACCGGAACGGAACCGGTTTATATTTCTTTTCTCTTTTTTTTCTTTATTAAACAAAAACCTGTTGTATTGATCTCATTCATCCAATCTCATCTTGACGGCTCTTCTCTTTAATAGTGTCTCTTTCACGTGCTATATTTCAAATGATCATAATTTTTTTCTCAGAACTCTGAATTGTGAACAGTCAGTGGCATTGGAAAGTTGACTACGTGTACTTTAACACGAAGCTCAAATCAGTCCCATCAGAGATATGCAATAGAAGTAATAAATATTCAATCATTAGAGTCGCGTTTCACCCCATTTTTGCGTCTTGCTCTTGTTTTCTACAAAAACCAAAAATGCATCGAGCATAATAAAATGCATAATTCATGTATAGATCACACCCCCAAACCTACATTTTGCTAGTCCCCAGCAAAACAAAACAAAATAAAATAAAACCAAACAAACTAAGGAAACTAATGTATAAAAGTAAACACCACTTTCGTAGGGAACACGATTGCATTGAGCGTATGCAACAAGCCGTTAAACCTCTAGGCCCTGGTAGGACGAATGTTGTCTCGTGAGGGTTTGCAGCCATGCTACCCACAAACATGTATTTATTAATCTAATTAACCTAAGTGCAAAAATAAAGCAAAAATTAAAATATTGCAAAACAAGCAAACCTATTATCCCGATAAATACAAACTACAATGCTTAAGAGAATTAACCACACGTACTTGGTTCATAATCAACAGGAATATAGAAGCCCTCAAGTAAGTGGTTTTATTCCACACTTTTATCTTGGAAATTTCTTTTCAATATAATATAGCATGATAATATAGATAGTAAAAGTGTAGAACATCATAGCAATACATTCTAAATTTCTGTTTATACATATCCAGTGTTACTCATTAACCAAAGAACATCAGAATCTACATAGTCATAGAAATCTTTAGGTTCATAATAGCATAGATCTGCGCGCCTCCTTCGGGTCCAACATTCTAGATTTGAGAGGATAATACACCATAGACTTTTTTTTTCTTTTTTCGCTAGGACTGTGTAAGGCCTGACTTCAAGATGCTTAGGTTTAGCAATGATTCAGGCCAATGACTCCCAGCCAATTTGCTTAGGGCATTAGGTTTTAAGAGACCGCTTCGGGCTCGAGCATCAGCCTAAGTTAATCCTATAAAGTCAAGCAGCCTCTTTCTTTCATTTTGTTTTCATTTTTGTTTTCATTTTCATTTTTAGCACATCTTTATTCTGTCCAGGCTGTATTATACTCTCAACCTATTTCCGGTTCCAATTCGGGCTCGAGCATCAGCCTAAGTTAATCCTATAAAGTCAAGCAACCCCTTTCTTTCATTTTGTTTTCATTTTTGTTTTCATTTTCATTTTTAGCACATCTTTATTCTGTCCAGGCTGTATTATACACTCAACCTATTTCCGGTTCCAATCCCTTACCATAGCCAAGTAAATAGTCTATCATTATTTTTTAAATTCAACAGATAACTACACATCATCCAATGACTATGACTAAAGACATCCCATTGTAGATTAGCATTCAACAAATCTCTAGATGGTATTACTTTATGTAACTAGTGTGTGTGAGTGAGTTTTCTTAGTTCAAGCACTTGTTCCAAGAGGACTGTAATAGAAAGATATGCTCAATTAAGTTCTCTATCCTCCGTATACTTACTCACACTTCCAATATTAATTAATCTCTTAAAAATTGAAGCATGCATTATTACGGGATAAACTATCAAAACCTAACAAAAAAACTAACAAACAACTTAAAAACTAATCAAATTTTTATGATTTTTTTTATTTATATTTTTTTCTTATTATTTTTTTATATGCAAGCAATATTCCCTCCCCCCAAACCTATGATGAACATTGTCCTCAATGTGAACACAATGGAAAAAAAATGACAATGATTATATAGCAAAGAAAATAAGAATGAGAGAGAATACACCTGAATACGTGGATTGCCTCCCACCAAGCGTTAAGTTTAACGTCTTCAGCCAAACAGAGCGACGGTCTTGTGTAGGGTTCGGATCCTCATGAATTCAACTTGGATCAATTAAATGATTGCCCCACACACTCCTATCAGTGTGGCTTATGTATGGAGCATATCGTGGAATAAAAGGGTGGAGTGGTAGGTGAGGAAACAGTGAAAATATGGGTCCTTGCATTGTCCATAGAAGAAGGTCATCAGAAAATTTTAATATAAAGGGAACCTCCTCACCCACATCAATCATTTTGGCCTTAGGGGCCTCTTCTAGTAACCCAATTGGAAAGCTTCCTCAATTAATGACTCAACTAAACAATCTATGAAACAGTCTAAGTTACTTTTAATAAATAAAGGGTTAGCTCGGTCAAGACATGATATGAATGGTGTTTCAGGAATAGAAGGTTCTGTTGATAGTGCCGTAGAATGTGACTCTTCAAATATAGAAGAAGGTTTAAAGCTGGGTTGTATTAATGCACTCACTTTTTCTTTAATTTCTACACCCAATCATTATGTAAAACCCACTCAAGCTCATTGTCAAACCTTTGGGTATTCTGAAGGGATGTAACATCATAGTAAGGGGAAAAAAATCCCTTCATCATAAAATTGGCTCTTCGGATATTGGGGCTCGACAGGTAAAATGCATTCTTCGTTCATATTCATGGCTTGTGTTAGCTGTTCTAACTGTATTTCAATATTGGCAAGAGCCTGTGTGTGAGAATGAACAATCTGGGCATGGGTCCGTATTTCAAGTCTCATCTCCTCACATTTAATTTTTATCTCAGCTAAAAGGGTTAATAATTAGCTCATTTGGTTTTCTAAGGTAGATTGTCTAGTAGGATGGCCAAAATGAGAGTAGCGGCTGGTTGGTAAGGCTGTTGGTGGCTTAGGAAATCTTGTCTAGGGGCCTGATGAAGAGTGGGCCCAGGGTTGGGTTGCTCCCAAGGGGAAATAGGATGATCCTCCCACCTATGAAGACTTTGGGTCTCATTAACATACTTGCGTATAAAATTAGGGTACTCATGGGCCAAAGGGCACTCCACTGCGGTATGAATAGGACTTAAACAGAGGGCACATGGTTCTGACATATGAGGAGTTGTGTATTGTAGGGAAGATGTGTCACTCCCAAAATTAGAGTGATTATCCCACCCACGGTTGTAAGTATCAGCATATAAGGGTCGTGGGTGGTAGGGCACTTCATAGGGAGGGGGATTAGGTGTGTGTGAAGAACAATAATCATTAAAGCTCCTATATGGGTTCTCATGGTTAAATCCATAAAAAGGTGAAGACATTTCCTCACCATGCATTCATTAACATCCGAACCAAAATATCACACATCCACAAATCAAATAAACAACCCTAGATATCCACAACTAGCAATCATCAGTCCTAGATATCAACAACTTGCAGTCCTAATATCCACAACTAGCACAACATACTATCACAGAAAGAAAAGAAAACACCAAACACACAAATTAATCTAAAAAAATAAGGATAAGAGAATACAAACTAGGGGAAGGGGTAGCCCTTCCACGTTGGCGAGAATTCCACGTCCTCTCTTAACCTTGTAAAAGAAAGCAAAACACAAATTAAGCTACTGACAAATAATCTAAGTTAAGACTCACTAACTACTCTAAAACTAACTATGCTAAGAATCTGGTAAACTATTGGCTTCCTTCCCCGGCAACGACGCCAAAAACTTGATCGTTTAAAATTAAAACCCTTGTAAGTGCACAAGGCAATTGTACTACAATGAGTATTAAGAAGGGTTGTCGAACCTCATGGACGGATAAATGATTTACCAAATTCAAGTAAAAGGAAGTTTGTAGTTTAATTAATCTAGAGAAAGTAATAAAATTTAACTACTTTAAAATAGATTTTAATTAATATGGAGAAGTGTCAAGGCTTCGAATCCACCACACAATAAACCAGCTTATCGTCTCTCTCTTTTGAATAAATTCCCAATTGGCTAGCATATTCTTCTCGGACATATACTTGTCAATTCAAAATGTAGTGCTCTCCTCTCGGACGTAACAGATAAGCAATTAAAATATGGAACTGTGATCTATCTCTCTCGAGCATAAACCAATGAAATTTTATTCCTTTATAACACCTTAGTCTACCTACGTTCCTCTCAGACACGCAAATATTCCTTGGATTGAAACTCACAAGAATTCACTCTAGCCTCTCTCGACCACATAGAATAAACCTCAATAAATTAACAGTGATTGTACAATAAGATTCATACACCAATCAAGGTCAAATTAAGATTAAGATGAAAGAAAACGATACAACCAATTTGCTCGGGTTTCGTCTACGCCTTGGACACGAATTTAGCTGGCCATCGGACATGGAGAACGCTGTTGATGTCACGCCCCAAATTTCTAAGACCCGATTTACGCGGAAGCGACAAACCAATGACGTCATAGGGTAGGAAACCTGGGACTGACCAAATACTCAAGATTTCTATTGTCCCATTTAAATATCATGGGACTTGCAGGATCAATATGACTTAATCAATATTCACTTACAAAAATATAGATAACTAAAAAGGAATCTAATTAATTATTACATTAACAGAATTTGTCTCAACAGAACTTAAAATAAAACGGCGCGTAGGCCACGAGTTCAATCAACAAAACATAATAATAACATAATTAAAGAAATAAGTCTTCAGACTCCAGTATCCATCCACGTCACTGCTTGCTATCACTTCTGTTCTTTCTTAATTCCTGCATCAGAGGATGCATGAGTATTCCATAGGAAATACCCAGTAGGATACAGAAAACCCACAATGGAATAATAGAATAAGATAAGACTCCAGCATAGGTCAACAAACTCAGGTTCAGCAAATTACCAAGATTGCTTGCCTGGAAATAACTGTCCTTCAAGACACATGATAGTACAGGAAGGATAAATCAAAGACTTCAAACTTACATAGAGTAATGGAGGTAAGGTAATAACATCTACTCCGGACATCCAAAGTGTCAGAGGTATCAATTTTTGCTCTCAGGTTTGTCCATTTCCTCTATGGACATCAATTACCAGATCATCCTAGAGGTTTGTCCATTTCCTCTATGGCCCCATCGGTGCTTACGGGCACAATGGGCGGAGATTGCAGACCTTCTGTAATGTCGTACAATCTAATGCGCACGCGTTTGCCATCATCGGCTGAACTACAAAGGTTCATCAATATCGGAGATCTCGCAAGATCTAGCGATGGCTCGTGAGCATACTAGGATTCCGACTAAGAGCTCTCAAAAATGCTACTTAGCGGTGAAACTATTCTTGGAAACAGCTGGCCTTAACAACAAAAGGCTTAAATCAAGACTTTCTAAGTTTTGACTCTTCGTAAGAGTAGAAAGCAATATCGGACTCAACCCGAATCGACTCACTAAGGAGTGTTGCTAACTCAGAATGAATAGGTATGGGAACTCGACTGAGACCCGACTAAAATGACTCATAAATGAGACACACCACTAGATTTGCCAAAAGTCCATGTTCCGCCATCTTCATCGTCATACCTAACTCTAGAGTTGACAATCCCCGACACAGAATAATTTGAATGACATGTCTCAGATAGACCACGTCAGAGATTTCGAATAAGGTTCAAGCTTTGAATACTCTTGAGTCATGAATAACCCAAGAGAGGAAACAAAAAGGACAATTATCATGGGACACCACGTTCGACTCTAAGACCCTTAATATTCTTGTAGGGTTACTGTTCTCAGTACCTTATAAATCTTATTATACTTAATTAAAGTCTTAAATATTATTTTAACTCATGTTTCATAGTATTATTGGGGTTTTCAAGTCTTTTAAAACCAGAAATAGGGTTCTGTCCAAAACAGAACAGCCCACTTCAATTGGTCACCACGCTCTGTACACAGTGAACTAATCAATGAAATTTTTATCTCAGATAGCCTCAGGTGTCTATTTTACAGATTGACAAACGGATTAATTTTTAGATTATTGTACCATTAGTTATAATTTTTCGAATAGGGTCTGTCTGCGCAGGATTACTCATGGCCGAGACTCATTAACATAAGTTATACTAATTAATAGTTTGTGTAAACTTCAGTAGTTCCTTAATTACTCTCTCTGACCCTAATATCACAATCTTAATGTCTTTTATAGAACCTAAAGGTTCTGGATTTATTAGTTTAATCTCACTATTTGATTACATTTTATAACCCGATTTCTAATCTTTTGACCCGATTCCCTTAACCAAAGGTATTAATCAAGCTAATTAAACCCGGACACCTCTTTGACTCAAGAGGCTCTGACATGACGTCAGACCATTTCCAGTACCACAGAGAGTGATTCGAGTTTGATCATATGAATTAGCCATTCAATTAACATAGGGTATATATATTATGTACCCGATTGTTGACTACATATACTAGTATAATACCCATATAATCAAACCAATAGGACACCTAATCTTGGATGCTACAGTGGTCTGTCATACTGAACCACAACATAAAGATCTACACTTTACTATATCAGAGATCGAATTAGAGCTTTTAATGCATATTTAAAAGGAGTATCACCAAAGATCACTCCGAATATCAGTTAACACATGCCATTGGTTAAGCATAGACCAAACAAGAAGTGATTCGAGGGACAACCAAATCTGGACAGTGGTTCGACATCAACCACATGCATCAAAGGTGATAACTTTAATCAATAAAAAGGATGGGGATGTCTATCTAGGAATTAAGATGAACGAATCAAGCATGCAACATACCGAATGAAGCATTCTCATTTAACAAAATACATAACATCAAGACACATGTATTAACAACAATACAAATATGATATACCATCAGAGATCAGCATTCTTCACTCAAGATTATATAGAATTCAGATATATATATATATATATTGTGGTAAAGGAATCCTACCTCTTACGATAAACCGTAAAATCCTTCGCGTAGATTGCACCCTATTCCAAGCCTTCTCCTATGCTTGTCGATCCACCACACCAAGATGCGATGTAAAAAAAAGGAGAGGAAGTATTGATTTAGAAGAATTTAGAAGGATGAAGGAGACACACCAAAAAGAAGGTCGATGGCTAAAGGAGAGCCGATCCCTTCAAGTTAAGATTGAGATCTTCTCCATGATCCCCAAAACTGCTTATGGCAGTTTTCACATCCAATTGGGCGTCCAATCCAAGTGACACATCGATCAAAACTTGAAATGACAATCTTTGGTAAGACCTTCCCCAAAAGCTGATTGGCCCTTACCAAATTGGTTACAATCCCATCAATTAGGGAGTTAGTTAATGAGATAAATATCCCATTAAGCCATTGTAACTTCCTTTCCCATAATCCATCCCACGATTTGCTCCATTAACGATTTGGCGCCCTTTTTGATTGAATGGAATATACTATAGCATCTTCATTAAGTGCCAATCAAACCCCTCAATTAATCTCAATTAGCCAAAACTATAAATCCAATTTAAATAGATTGTCAATTAAGATTCAAATTTGAATTTACCGTCCAAGATTTATTTAGTTGATTGAGGCCAATCCAGCAGTCAAACATCTGGACACAAATTTTCCAATGTCTCGCTTCATTCCGTTCCACCAGAAGTTTCTCTTTAAATCCTGGAATAACTTCTTACTTCCTGGATAAATCGCATATTGTGAGTTATGCGCCTCTCTAAGAAGTTCTTGTCTCAATTCTGCATCCTTCGGCACGACCAATCTCCCTTGAAATAAGATACTCTCGTCAGCTCCTTTTGTGAAATTTGGTTTTTCCAACAACTTCTGCAACTGAGGGTTACTCTTCTGTGCTTCCAGCACCTTTTCATAGATCATTCATCTCACCGAGATGTTTCCTAGGAAAGAAGTTCCCTGGTTAGTTGGCCATTCCAGATTATACTTTCCCAAATCTTCCATCATTCTCCACTCGTGCACCATCAAATGCGCCATAATTCTTGATTTTCTGCTTAGTGCATCTGCGACTACATTCGCCTTCCCTGGATGATAGTGAATGGAGAAGTCATAGTCCTTCAAATACTCCAACCACCGCCTCTGTCTCATATTCAAATCCTTCTGAGAGAAAATATACTTTAGACTCTTGTGATCTGTGAATACCTCGAAAGTCTCACCATAGAGATAGTGCCTCCAAATCTTCAGAGCAAACACGACCGCCGCCAGCTCCAAGTCATGAGTTGGATAATTCTGCTCATGGATCTTCAGTTGTCTCGACGCATACGCTACTACATGTCCGTTCTGCATCAATACGCAACCCAAACCGCATTTCGATGCATCGCTATAGATGACAAACCCACCAGATCCTGATGGAAGTTTCAGAATCGGTGCGGATGTCAATCTCTTCTTCAGCTCCTGGAAACTCTTTTCACAATCAGCATTCCAGTTAAACTTCACTCCCTTCCTTGTTAACTTGGTCATTGGCAAGACTAAGCTGGAGAATCCTTCGATAAATCTTCGATAATAACCAGCCAATCCCAAAAAGCTCCTGATCTCGGTCACGCTCTTCGGTTGCTCCCAATGAAGAATTGCTTCTACTTTCGTTGGATCCACCGAAACTCCGTCCTTCGATATAACGTGACCCAAGAAGTTAACCTTATCCAACCAAAACTCACACTTGCTAAACTTAGCATACAACTGGTTCTCTCTCAGAATTTGCAACACTTGAGCCAAGTGTCTTCTGTGTTCTTCCTGACTTGTAGAGTAGACCAAAATATCGTCCACAAACACGATCACGAACTGATCCAACAACGCCTTAAAGATCTTGTTCATCATATCCATAAATGCAGCAGGGGCATTAGTAAGACCAAATGGCATCACTAGAAATTCATAGTGTCCGTATCTGGTTCTGAATGTTGTCTTAGAAATATCTTCTTCTTTGATCCTTAGCTGATGGTATCCAAACCTCAAATCGATCCTTGAGAAAACTTTCGCTGACTGCAGTTGATCAAATAAGTCGTCGATCCTCAGTAGCGGGTACTTGTTCTTTATAGTCACTTGATTCAGCATCCGGTAGTCAATATATAATCTCATTGACCCATCTTTCTTCTTTACAAATAGAACTGGTGCTCCCCATGGAGACACACTCAGACGAATCAACCGTTTACCCAACAACTCCTGAAGTTGTTCTTTCAATTCCTTCAATTCTGTAGGTGCCATCCGATACGGTGCCTTCGATATCGGTGTAGTCCCCGGTATCAGGTCTATGGTGAAATCAACATCCCGTTTCGGTGGCAAACCAGACAACTCCTCTGGAAATACATCGGTAAACTCGTTCACTACCTCAATTTCTTCTATATTAGGGGTAGTTTTCTCGACTGATAGCACAGTCGCTAAAAAGGCTTTACAACCTTTAGCTACTACTTTCTGCACTTTCATTGCAGAAATTAGACGATTATCTTTTCTCAATCGAATTCCCTGGAACAACAATTCTCTCTTCCCTGGAATTCTAAAATGAACTCTCTTCTTACTACAATCTATTGTAGCACCAAATTTGGCTAACCAGTCCATACCCAGAATAACATCAAAATCAATCATATCAAGCAATACCAAATTAGCCACAACTGAGTCTCTGACAGGAGTAGAAATAGAAAGATCATACTCCAGTCTAGAAGGTAGTCGTTCTAGACTCGCAGCAAACACCACAGATATAAAGGATCTCGACGATCCGGGGTCAATCAAAACCCTAGCCAAACTATCCAAGACAAGAAGAGTACCTTCGATCACATCATCTGAAGCGTGAGCCTCTTCCGCAGAGGTCAAGGCGAAGACTCTTGCTTGACCCTTCTTGCTGGTCTCCCCTTCTGTCTTCGTGTTACGGTTGGGGCAGTGAGGTGAAATATGTCCGACTTCGTTACAATTGTAGCATCTCCGGGTGTCTTTCGGACACGGTTTCCCTGCATGGGACTGCTGCCCACAAAATCTGCACTTGCCTCCCGTCTCTGGACCGTTACCACACTGAGGCTGACGATAAGGAAACATTGCTTGACTCTGACCGTTGCCGCGATTTCCTTGTGGTTGACGTTTCTGTTGCTTAGCTGGTCGGTTGTTTAATCGACCACTATTCCCAAATCGCTTGAAGCCAGAGCGCTTGGAGTTGTTCTCTGGACCTTTGCTTGACCACCTTTACGCTGCTGAGTTCTTTTATAATCATCTTCCAGTATTGATGCCAATTCCACAGCTTTTGCTACTGTGTTTGGCTGTGAAACCAGTACCTTAGATCTTAAGCCATCGCGCAAGCCGTCCACAAATCTTCTCGCCTTTACCAACTCATTAGGACAGGCATCTGCTGCAAAGCGCTGAAGCTGCTCGAACTTAGTCTCGTACTGTAGAACTGACATGGAACCTTGGACTAGTTCCAGAAACTCTTTCTCCTTCCTGCGCTGAATATGGAGGGAAGTACTTCTTGTTGAATACCTCCTTAAATTCCGTCCAAGAGATCTCTTGGCCGGCTTCAAAATTATTACGCTCCGCCGATTCCCACCAGAACACGGCTTCGCCGACAAAGAGATATGTTGCAAACACTACTCGTTCCTCCTCTGGAACCTTCATTCCTTTGAAAAATCGTTCTACCTCAACCATCCAACGCTCCGCTTTCTCTGGGTTATCTTCACCAGAAAAAGCTGGTCCTGCTCTTTTGAACCTCTCTAGTGTTCGCACCTTGGGTGTATTGCTGTTGTTACCACCGCTCCTCAGTTCCTTTGCCAATTCTCTCACTATATCCGTCAGATTCTGGCTAGATGCCTCCTCCTGTGAGGAATTTGGCACAGCACCCGATCGCCTACCTCGAACTACAGTCGATGACATTTCGTGCTACCTCCTCTCGCTCCTTCTCGTAAATTCGTCCGCTACGAGTTCTCGCCATTTCCTAAAGCAAAGTACAAATTAGTCCTTGGCTACAATTAAAATTCAACTCTCATTCTTGGTTTCAAATTCTCGTTCAAAGTTATCCTAATCTTTGTACAGTAAACAATTATTTAAGTCATTCTAATACCAAGCTGTCACGCCCCAAATTTCCAAGACCCGATTTACGCGGAAGCGACAAACCAATGACGTCATAGGGTAGGAAACCTGGGACTGATCGAATACTCAAGATTTCTATTCTCCCATTTAAATATCATGGGACTTGCAGGATCAATATGACTTAAACAATATTCACTTACAAAAATATAGATAACTAAAAAGGAATCTAATTAATTATTACATTAACGGAATTTGTCTCAATAGAACTTAAAATAAAATGGCGCGTAGGCCACGAGTTCAATCAACAAAACATAAGTCTTCAGAGTCCAGTATCCATCCACGTCGCTGCTTGCTATCACTTCTGTTCCTTCTTAATTCCTACATCAGAGGATGCATGAGTATTCCATAGGAAATACCCAGTAGAATACAGAAAACCCACAATGGAATAATAGAATAAGATAAGACTCCAGCATAGGTCAACAAACTCAGGTTCAGCAAATTACCGAGATTGCTTACCTGGAAACAACTGTCCTTCAAGACACATGATAGTACAGGAAGGATAAATTAAAGACTTCAAACTTACGTAGAGTAACTTAGGCGATGAAACTATTCTTCGAAACAGCTGGCCTTAACAACAAAAGGCTTAAATAACTTTAATCCTTTTACTCTACGTAAGTTTGAAGTCTTTGTTTGATTTATCCTTCCTGTACTATCATGTGTCTTGAAGGACAGTTGTTTCCAGGTAAGCAATCTCGGTAATTTGCTGAACCTGAGTTTGTTGACCTATGCTGGAGTCTTATCTTATTCTATTATTCCATTGTGGGTTTTCTGTATCCTACTGGGTATTTCATATGGAATACTCATGCATCCTCTGATGCAGGAATTAAGAAGGAACAGAAGTGATAGCAAGCAGCGATGTGGATGGATACTGGAGTCTGAAGACTTATTTCTTTAATTATGTTATTATTATGTTTTGTTGATTGAACTCGTGGCCTATGCGCCGTTTTATTTTAAGTTCTGTTGAGACAAATTCCGTTAATGTAATAATTAATTAGATTCCTTTTCAGTTATCTATATTTTTGTAAGTGAATATTGTTTAAGTCATATTGATCCTGCAAGTCCCATGATATTTAAATGGGACAATAGAAATCTTGAGTATTCGGTCAGTCCCAGGTTTCCTACCCTATGACGTCATTGGTTTGTCGCTTCCGCATAAATCGGGTCTTGGAAATTTGGGGCATGACAGCTTGGTATCAGAGCTTCATAATGATTTAAATAATTGTTTACTGTACAAAGATTAGGATAACTTTGAACGAGAATTTGAAACCTAGAATGAGAGTTGAATTTTAATTGTACCCAAGGACTAATTAGTACTTTGCTTTAGGTAATGGTGAGAACTCGTAGCGGACGAATTTACGAGAAGGAGCGAGAGGAGGCAGCACGTCTGTGGCTAGATGAGTGGAAGCTTCAAGACGTTGGGCACGGAACTGCGGAAGACCCTTTTCTGATTGACGTCGAAAAAGAGCCTGACTTTGAGGATGAAGATCCGGAAGAAGATCCGAAGGAAGACCCAGAGGAAGATCCAGAAGAAGATCCTGAGGAAGAGCAGCAGTTCGTTGGTTACGTGATACACCAGGAGTTTTGGAAGGTTTTGGAGCATCCAGCTTACATTCGCGCGAGGGATGATCCAGTACTTTTCTATAAGCTATATCTTAGGTTTAAATCCCTAGGTTATAGGTGGCCTCACATGACTGATTGGGAGATTAGTTGGTATGGGAATCACCTAGTGTTTGCACCGATGCATGTGTCTTTAGCCATTCAGGGGCTCGAGTAGGAAGCTTTTAAATTGAGTAGAATCCTTAATAACCCTGCGTTTTCCAGGGATTTGGTGTAATCCTTAAGTGGTATTAATAAAAGACATCTTTCCTTTTTAATCTTGTTGTTTTGCTTGCCTTGTGTGATCCATTTTGTTGTTTGCGATTAGGAATCATGGATTGGAGGACGAATTAAAATGAAACACTGGTGTTAAGTTCTAATTCTCCTTCTTTCCTTGGCTATAGATTATCAGAAATGGCATCGACTGTAGTTCGAGGTAGGCGATCGGGTGCTGTGCCAAATTCATCACAGGAGGAGGCATCTAGCCAGAATCTGACGGATATAGTGAGAGAATTGGCAAAGGAACTGAGGAGCGGTGGTAACAACAGCAATACACCCAAGGTGAAGGCGCCAACACTAGAGGGGTTCAAAAAAGCAGGACCAGCTTTTTCTGGTGAAGATGACCCAGAGAAAGTGGAGCGTTGGATGGTTGAGGTAGAACGATTATTCAAAGGAATGAAGGTTCCAGAGGAGGAACGAATAGTGTTCACGACATATCTCTTTGTCGGCGAAGCTGTGTTCTGGTGGGAATCGGCGGAGCGTAATAATTTTGAAGCCGGCCAAGAGATCTCTTGGACAGAATTTAAGGAGGTATTCAACAAGAAGTACTTCCCTCCTCATATTCAGCGCAGGAAGGAGAAAGAGTTTCTGGAACTAGTCCAAGGTTCCATGTCAGTTCTACAGTACGAGACTAAGTTCGAGCAGCTTCAGCGCTTTGCAGCAGATGCCTGTCCTAATGAGTTGGTAAAGGCGAGAAGATTTGTGGACGGCTTGCGCGATGGCTTAAGATCTAAGGTACTGGTTTCACAGCCAAACACAGTAGCGAAAGTTGTGGAATTGACATCAATACTGGAAGATGATTATAAAAGAACTCATGAGCGTAAAGGTGGGTCAAGCAAAGGTCCAGAGAACAACTCCAAGCGCTCTGGCTTCAAGCGATTTGGGAATAGTGGTCGATTTAACAACCGATCGGCTAAACAACAGAAATGTCAACCACAAGGAAATCGCGACAACGGTCAGAGTCAAACAATGTTTCCTTATCGTCAGCCTCAGCGTGGTAACGGTCCAGAGACGGGAGGCAAGTGCAGATTTTGTGGGCAGCAATCCCATGCAGGAAAACCGTGTCCGAAAGACACCCGGAGATGCTACAATTGTAACGAAGTCGGACATATTTCACCTCACTGCCCCAACCGTAACACGAAGACAGAAGGGGAGACCAGCAAGAAGGGTCAAGCAAGAGTCTTCGCCTTGACCTCTGCGGAAGAGGCTCACGCTTCAGATGATGTGATCGAAGGTACTCTTCTTGTCTTGGATAGTTTGGCTAGGGTTTTGATTGACCCCGGATCGTCGAGATCCTTTATATCTGTGGTGTTTGCTGCGAGTCTAGAACGACAACCTTCTAGACTGGAGTATGATCTTTCTATTTCTACTCCTGTTGGAGACTCAGTTGTGGCTACTGAGTATCTGGAGGGATCCTCTGTTGTGATTGGTGATGTAGTATTGCTTGCTAATTTGGTATTGCTTGATATGATTGATTTTGATGTTATTCTGGGTATGGACTGGTTAGCCAAATTTGGTGCTATAATAGATTGTAGTAAGAAGAGAGTTCATTTTAGAATTCCAGGGAACAGAGAATTGTTGTTCCAGGGAATTCGATTGAGAAAAGATAATCGTCTAATTTCTGCAATGAAAGTGCAGAAACTAGTAGCTAAAGGTTGTAAAGCACCAGATAATATAGAAGAAATTATCAGTCGAGAAAGAAGAAATTGATTCGACTGTGCTATCAGTCGAGAAAACTACCCCTAATATAGAAGAAATTGAGGTAGTGAACGAGTTTACCGATGTATTTCCAGAGGAGTTGTCTGGTTTGCCACCGAAACGGGATGTTGATTTCACCATAGACCTGATACCGGGGACTGCACCGATATCGAAGGCACCGTATCGGATGGCACCTGCAGAATTGAAGGAATTGAAAGAACAACTTTAGGAGTTGCTGGATAAACGGTTGATTCGTCTGAGTGTGTCTCCATGGGGAGCACCAGTTCTATTCGTAAAGAAGAAAGATGGATCAATGAGATTATGTATTGACTACCGGATGCTGAATCAAGTGACTATAAAGAACAAGTACCCGCTACCGAGGATCGACGACTTATTTGATCAACTGCAGTCAGCGAAAGTTTTCTCAAGGATCGATTTGAGGTCTGGATACCATCAGCTAAGGATCAAAGAAGAAGATATTTCTAAGACAGCATTCAGAACCAGATACGGACACTATGAATTTCTAGTGATGTCGTTTGGTCTGACTAATGCCCCTGCTGCATTTATGGATATGATGAACAAGATCTTTAAGGCGTTGTTGGATCAGTTCGTGATCGTGTTTGTGGACGATATTTTGGTCTACTCTACAAGTCAGGAAGAACACAGAAGACACTTGGCTCAAGTGTTGCAAATTCTGAGAGAGAACCAGTTGTATGCTAAGTTTAGCAAGTGTGAGTTTTGGTTGGATAAGGTTCACTTCTTGGGTCACATTATATCGAAGGACGGAGTTTCGGTGGATCCGACGAAAGTAGAAGCAATTCATCATTGGGAGCGTGACCGAGATCAGGATCTTTTTGGGATTGGCTGGTTATTATCGAAGATTTATCGAAGGATTCTCCAGCTTAGCCTTGCCAATGACCAAGTTAACAAGGAAGGGAGTGAAGTTTAACTGGAATGCTGATTGTGAAAAGAGTTTCCAGGAGCTGAAGAAGAGATTGACATCCGCACCGATTCCGAAACTTCCATCAGGATCTGGTGGGTTTGTCATCTATAGCGATGCATCGAAATGCGGTTTGGGTTGCGTATTGATGCAGAACGGACATGTAGTAGCGCATGCGTCGAGACAACTGAAGATCCATGAGCAGAATTATCCAACTCATGACTTGGAGCTGGCGGCGGTCGTGTTTGCTCTGAAGATTTGGAGGCACTATCTCTATGGTGAGACTTTTGAGGTATCCACAGATCACAAGAGTCTGAAGTATATTTTCTCTCAGAAGGATTTGAATATGAGACAGAGGCGGTGGTTGGAGTATTTGAAGGACTATGACTTCTCCATTCACTATCATCCAGGGAAGGCGAATGTAGTCGCAGATGCACTAAGCAGAAAATCAGAAATTATGGCGCATTTGATGGTGCACGAGTGGAGAATGATGGAAGATTTGGGAAAGTATAATCTGGAATGGCCAACTAACCAGGGAACTTCTTTCCTAGGAAACATCTCGGTGAGATGAATGATCTATGAAAAGGTGCTGGAAGCACAGAAGAGTAACCCTCAGTTGCAGAAGCTGTTGGAAAAACCAAATTTCACAAAAGGAGCTGACGAGAGTATCTTATTTCAAGGGAGATTGGTCGTGCCGAAGGATGCAGAATTGAGACAAGAACTTCTTAGAGAGGCGCATAACTCACAATATGCGATTCATCCAGGAAGTACGAAGTTATTCCAGGATTTAAAGAGAAACTTCTGGTGGAACGGAATGAAGCGAGACATTGGAAAATTTGTGTCCAAATGTTTGACTTGTCAGCAAGTAAAGGCGGAACATCAGAGACCGGCGGGATTGTTACAATCTTTGGAGATTCCACAGTGGAAATGGGATCATGTCACTATGGATTTTGTGGTAGCGTTGCCAAAGACTCAGAAGCAGGAGGATGCGATATGGGTGATCGTTGATCGATTGTCTAAGACAACTCATTTTCTACCAATCAGATGGAAGCAGAATCCAGAGAGTTAGGTGAGTTGTACATCAGAGAAATAGTGAGATTACATGGTACGCCGATATCGATTGTGTCAGATCGAGATCCGAGATTTACATCCAGGACGTGGAAAGGAATTCAGGAAGCGCTGGGCACTAAACTCAGTTTTAGCATAGCTTTTCATCCACATAGCGATGGGCAGTCAGAAAGAACCATTCAAACTTTAGAAGACATGCTCCGAGCATGTGCTATTGACTGGAAGGGCGACTGGGATGATCATTTGCCATTGATCGAATTTGCCTACAACAACAGCTACCATTGGAATGGCACCGTTTGAAGCCCTATATGGAAGACCGTGCAGATCACCTACGTGTTGGACAGAGGTCGGGGAAAGTCAAGTGACGAAGTCGGAATTAGTACAGTATTGTGCAAAGAAGGTAAAGCAGATTTGACAAAGACTACAGACAGCGCAGAGCAGACAGAAGAGCTATGCAGATAACCGAAGACGAGAATTGGAGTTTCATGAAGGAGATAAAGTATTCTTGAAAGTTTCTCCGTCAAAGGGAGTTATGAGGTTTGGTAAGAAAGGGAAGCTAAGCCCGAGGTTTGTTGGACCCTTTGAGATCTTGGAGCGGGTCGGGCCGGTTGCCTACAGGTTGGCCTTACCCCCACAGCTGGCGGATGTACACAATACTTTTCATGTATCAATGCTGAGAAAGTATGTGCTGGATGAGTCTCATGTGTTGGACTACGCAACAATGGAACTAGAGGCAGACTTATCCTTTCCGATGAGACCTATCAAGATTTTGGACAAGAAGGACCAGGTGCTGCGAAAGAAGACTATTCCATTGGTGAAGGTTCTGTGGCAAAACCAGCACTCCGAGGAAATGACTTGGGAGACAGAAGATGAGATGAAGAAATCCTACCCTCGACTTTTTGATGATTAATTTTCGGCATTTCGGGGACGAAATGTTCTTTAAGGAGGGGAGGATGTAACGACCGTAAATTTTATAGTATTAAAGAGGAATTTCGTTGCTCAAGGTATGCATTTATTTAATTTGTGGGAGTCGTGGCCTGCTGGATTGGCCTCAATCAACTAGATAAATCTTGGAAGGTAAATTCAAATTTGAATCTTAATTGACAATCTATTTAAATTGGATTTATAGTTTTGGCTAATTGAGATTAATTGAGGGGTTTGATTGGCACTTAATGAAGATGCTATAGCATATTCCATTCAATCAAAAAGGGCGCCAAATCGTTAATGGAGCAAATCGTGGGATGGATTATGGGAAAGGAAGTTACAATGGCTTAATGGGATATTTATCTCATTAACTAACTCCCTAATTGATGGGATTGTAACCAATTTGGTAAGGGCCAATCAGCTTTTGGGGAAGGTCTTACCAATGATTGTCATTTCAAATTTTGATCAATGTGTCACTTGGATTGGACGCCCAATTGGAGGTGAAAACTGCCATAAGCAGTTTTGGGGATCATGGAGAAGATCTCAATCTTAACTATTAGGTGATTCAAACAAACTGAAGAAGCTGAAAATGGGGGAGCACGTTGGAAGGCAAGATCTTCTTCTTGCTGGACTTCTTTTTGATCGTCGGATGGGAAAAGAATGGATGGCTGAGATGGCATGGGCCTAGAGGGGGATCATCTATTTAAATGGATTCATGAAGGGATCGGCTCTCCTTTAGCCATCGACCTTCATTTTGGTGTGTCTCCTTCATCCTTCTAAATTCTTCTAAATCAATACTTCCTCTCCTTTTTTTTACGTCGCATCTTGGTGCGGTGGATCGACGAGCGTAGGAGAAGGCTTGGAATAGGGTGCAATCTACGCGAAGGATTTTACGGTTCATCGTAAGAGGTAGGATTCCTTTACCACAATATATATATATATATATATCTGAATTCTATATAATCTTGAGTGAAGAATGCTGATCTCTGATGGTATATCATATTTGTATTGTTGTTAATACATGTGTCTTGATGTTATGTATTTTGTTAAATGAGAATGCTTCATTCGGTATGTTGCATGCTTGATTCGGTCATCTTAATTCCTAGATAGACATCCCCATCCTTTTTATTGATTAAAGTTATCACCTTTGATGCATGTGGTTGATGTCGAACCACTGTCCAGATTTGGTTGTCCCTCTTTGATCTTTGAATCACTTCTTGTTTGGTCTATGCTTAACCAATGGCATGTGTTAACTGATATTCGGAGTGATCTTTGGTGATACTCCTTTTAAATATGCATTAAAAGCTCTAATTCGATCTCTGATATAGTAAAGTGTAGATCTTTATGTTGTGGTCCAGTATGACAGACCACTGTAGAGTCCAAGATTAGGTGTCCTATTGGTTTGATTATATGGGTATTATACTAGTATATGTAGTCAACAATCGGGTACATAATATATATACCCTATGTTAATTGAATGGCTAATTCTTATGATCAAACTCGAATCACTCTCTGTGGTACTGGAAATGGTCTGACGTCATGTCAGAGCCTTTTGAGTCAAAGAGGTGTCCTGGTTTAATTAGCTTGATTAATACCTTTGGTTAAGGGAATCGGGTCAAAAGATTAGAAATCGGGTTATAAAATGTAACCTAATAGTGAGATTAAACTAATAAATCCAGAACCTTTAGGTTCTATAAAAGACACTAAGATTGTGATATTAGGGTCAGAGAGAGTAATTAAGGAATTACTGAAGTTTACACAAACTATTAATTAGTATAACTTAAGTTAATGAGTCTCGGCCAGGAGTAATCCTGCGCAGACAGACCCTGTTCGAAAAATTATAACTAATGGTACAATAATCTAAAAATTAAGCCGTTTGTCAATCTGTTTTGGACAGAACCCTGTTTCTGGTTTTAAAAGACTTGAAAACCCTAATAATACTATGAAACATGAGTTAAGATAATATTTAAGACTTTAATTAAGTATAATAGTTCTTGTAGGTACTGAGAACAGTAACCCTACAAGAATATTAAGGGTCTTAGAGTTGAACATGGTGTCCCATGATAATTGTCCTTTTTGTTTCCTCTCTTGGGTTATTCATGACTCAAGAGTATTCAAAAAGCTTGAACCTTATTCGAAATCTCTGACGTGGTCTATCTGAGACACGTCATTCAAATTATTCTGTGTCGGGGATTGTCAACTCTAGGGTTAGGTATGATGATGAAGACGGCGGAACATGGACTTTTGGTGAATCTAGTGGTGCGTCTCATTGATGAGTCATTTTAATCGGGTCTCAGTCGAGTTCCCAGACCTATTCATTCTGAGTTAGCAACACTCCTTAGTGAGTCGATTCGGGTTGAGTCCGATATTGCTTTCTACTCTTACGAAGAGTCAAAACTTAGAAAGTCTTTTGTTGTTAAGGCCAGCTGTTTCCAAGAATAGTTTCACCGCTAAGTAGCATTTTTTAGAGCTCTTAGTCGGAATCATAGTATGCTCACGAGCCATCGCTAGATCTTGCGAGATCTCCGATATTGATGAACCTCTGTAGTTCAGTCGATGACGGCAAACACGTGCGCATTAGATTGTACGACATTACGGAAGGTCTGCAATCTTTGCCCATTGTGCCCGTAAGCACCGATGGGGCCAGCATCCCTAGACGGCATGGCCGGGTTCCTCTGTAGAACCTCTAGGATGATCTAGTAATTGATGTCCATAGAGGAAATGGACAAACCTAAGAGCAAAAATTGATACCTCCGACACTTTGGATGTCCGGAGTAGATGTTATCTCCATTACCTCCATTACTCTACGTAAGTTTGAAGTCTTTGATTTATCCTTCCTGTACTATCATGTGTCTTGAAGGACAGTTGTTTCCAGGTAAGCAATCTCGGTAATTTGCTGAACCTGAGTTTGTTGACCTATGCTGGAGTCTTATCTTATTCTATTATTCCATTGTGGGTTTTCTGCATCCTACTGGGTATTTCCTATGGAATACTCATGCATCCTCTGATGCAGGAATTAAGAAGGAACAGAAGTGATAGCAAGCTGCAACATGGATGGATACTGGAGTCTGAAGACTTATTTCTTTAATTATGTTATTATTATGTTTTGTTGATTGAACTCGTGGCCTACGCGCCGTTTTATTTTAAGTTCTGTTGAGACAAATTCCGTTAATGTAATAATTAATTAGATTCCTTTTCAGTTATCTTTATTTTTGTAAGTGAATATTGCTTAAGTCATATTGATCCTGCAAGTCCCATGATATTTAAATGGGACAATAGAAATCTTGAGTATTCGGTCAGTCCCAGGTTTCCTACCCTATGACGTCATTGGTTTGTCGCTTCCGCGTAAATCGGGTCTTGGAAATTTGGGGCGTGACAGTAGAAATTCTAATCAAACACTAGCAGAAACATAAGTTTTAGGAGATAATAAAATGTATAATTCATGTATCAATTCTAATGTTTATTGATGAATGTGCTATACGTGACTTGGTGAGTATGTTGATATTAAACATGATTTATTTGATTTTCGTGTTGATCAATTGAATTGAACATCATTTGACCTTCGATACATGCTACATTGAACCATTCATCAGTTATGTGAACTCTTATCATTCATGGCTCCAATTAGATCATATAGTGTCTCACCGGATTCTAAACCGCGACCATATGCTGAGTTTAATTCCAAAAGTGTGAAATTTTATTGTCATTGCTTGCTGGTATTCTTATGGCAGTTTTAGGCAGTCAGAGGTCTTGTCCTCTGAAAGTTTTTTATTTTGATTCATTATAGCCAAAAGGGAGTAATTAACAAAAAAACAAATGTTTTGTCTAAGAGTTACATACTGGAAGATAATAACTTTAAAGACTTAATGGGTAGTGGCTGCTGGGGTTCGATGTTGGCAGTACCACATGTCGATCAATGAGTCAGTAATTGGTGTGTCCCAATTTAAATTGTCCTAATTGCAGTTTTACAAGTTTAAAAAGAATATGTATAATCTATTTTGGGAATAGTGAGTTAGGTAAGAAAATACTTAATTACAGAACTAATGGGGACTTGGTAAACACCTAGAATGGTAAGACACTATGTCTAGAAGGCACTAATAAATATTAAATTGAGCAATAAACCGTATTGATTAAGTATGTTTAAGAATAATGCTCTCGGCCAGACTTGGTCCTGCGCCGACAGACTGTACTAGAAAAATTATAACTAAATATAAAAAATTCAAAAAAATTACGTTTCAAATAGATGAGAAACTAGAGACATGGGACTGTCTATCATAAAAATTACAGAGCAGAATATGTTTTGTACAGACCGTGGTAAACGCGGAAATGAAGCTATTGTGCAGGTCACAGTGTGTTGCACTATTGTAGTGCAATGCACTATTGTACAGTCCTGTGTTGTGTAACCCTTATCTTTTATTAACCCTATATATTACAATTACTTATAAAATGTATGAATTATATTTATAACCCTAAATGATAGAATCATTAATGCCTATTCGTTGATCTAATCCAGCAAGAGAGTCATGTGGAACCGAGTCATTTCCTTCATAGTGCATTGCACTACAAAATCTGCTATCTTTTTAGAAACAAACTTGAAATCCTAGATTCTCGGTTAGAGTTTATTCACTTAAACCCTACCATCCTGTACTTATGACATATAACCCTTATTATTGTCAAAATCAGACCTCGCCTATTTAAACTCAACCAAGGAGGAGCCAGCATCCCTTTTTGGAGCCTTGGGAGTCATGCAAGGGACGTGGTGTTTCAGCCTCTTCTCTCTCTTTTCGATCAGAGATCTCCTTGGGGTGTGAGCCTTGGTTTGTGGGAATTCACGAGGAAAGGAAGTGGTGCGAGGAAGAGTAAGGTAGGATGCTTCTTTTTCCTACAAACCTTATTCATTGAAAATCTGATGAGATAGATCATATTATATGAATGTTTTTTGAATGATTCAAAGGTGTGTCTATGCTGTGTTCACATGAGTTTTGTTTCATATCATGTATTATGATTATATGTGAGGCACATTTGTATTATCGCACTAGTTTAAGTGCATATTTCTAATCTTCACACATCCTAGTGCTTAGATTGACATCCCCGCATGGTTTGACACGTAAAGTCATCTTTTATTACCCTTAAACATCATGTTATGATCTGTTCAGCGCTCATAACAAAAGACATCACTATATGTGTCAAACCATGCGGGGATGTCAATCTAAGCACTAGGTTGTGCAAAGAATAAAAATATGCACTTAAACTAGTGCGACAATTTAAATGTGCCTCACATATAATCATAATACATGATATGAAACAAAACTCATGTGAACACAACATAGACACACCTTTGAATCATTCAAAAAGCATTCATATAATATGATCTATCTCATCAGATTTCCAATGAATAAGGTTTGTAGGGGAAAGAAGCATCCTACCTAGCTCTTCCTCATGCATCATGTGATACAGGCATGGATAAAGAGTAGATTTGGAGAATGTTGCAGTTAAAGAAAAAGCTTCAAGACTGCAGTTGGAAAGGCAAGAAGTTTATCTTTCATTTGAATTAAATAGTTGTGAGTCCTATCTTTTAATGACTAAGTAATTTCAATTGCGCAAATGATCGAGTATCAGTCTCAAGACTATTCGCATAAGGGACTTCCACGGGATTTTGGGGCGTGACACCTTCCTATCACAAACATTTGATATATCATCAATATACAACACTATAAGTTATTATTAAAAATAAAACAAAATAAAAAATAAAAAATAGCTCACAATGAACGTTGAGAGCAAATGACCTTTTCACCGTCTTCGTGCTTAAAGTGGACTCTGATGCCACAGAATAGCTAACATGTCTCTCGCAATAGGATATGGGGTGTATATCGAGCATTGCCTATAGTATATATCAAGCATTGCCTACTAGCGATCATATTCTACTAAATATGACTCATATGACTCATACTCCACTTTTGCCTTTTGGCTTGATAAATTATTTCTCATGTACTCAAATTCTATTAGTTGTTTGTTTCTCACTAGTTATAGATGATTGACTACTAGCATATTATCAAAATCATTTGAACTTGATAATGATGCATATTCATCAATTCACAAATCAGATATAAGTAGGGATATTTGGTGTAGGAGAAGAGTTCGGTTAATTCTTAAATTACCAGTCTTGTCTTTGCTAAAAAAGAGTGAGCCTTTTGAAGGTTTTGAGTAGGAAATACTTAATTTGGAAGCTACTATTGATGCCTAAAACAGTCCCAGTATGCAGAGTTGATAGGGGAGGATGACAACAGTCACATGCATAGACGTCTGACACTGGAGGTCCACTAAGAGAGAGAAGGATTAATTCCTATTGGCACACATTACGTTCCTAGTAAGAAAATACAAATGTGTGAGTTTTGAAGGTGAAAGCAGAAGGGAGAGAATGCTTAATTGCCTACTCCAAATCCACCTTTTAAGGGTTAAGGTAATGTGGGGTATGGGAGGGGGAAAGTACGTTAACATTCGTAACCAGGCACCTGCGTGAGCGCTTTTAAGGATTTGCCCTTGATGATGTGTCACGATACCCTTGGTGGCTCATTGAATTGTGATTTTGATAATATGATCGCAAGCAGTCATTCATCTATAACTAGTGAGAAACAAACAACTAGTAATACACCCCCAAAGTATCCTATTTAAAGCCGAATTGGGAGAGACGTGTTAGTTATAACGTGTTAGTTATTCCCATATAACTAACACGTCGAATTATTGGATTAAGCGTCGGAGTCAGCTTTTAGCACGGGTGGAAGAACAATTAGCCCATTGAGGAGCTCTTTAAGCATGGAGATGGTGAAAAGTTGGTTGAGAGCTAATTTTGATTAAAAGTTCTTTATATTTTTTATTATGCAAAAAAATTTAAGATTACAACATTGGATGTTTTATTAAATTACAACACTTAAATAATCACTTATTGATACAACGCTAGATGTTTTATAGTTGTATATTGATACAACGCTGGATGTTTCATAGTTGAATGTTTGTCATTGGAAGGTGACAATGAAATTGTTGATTCAAGTAGTTTTTACTATGAGACAATCTTACAAGGGATGAAGAACTTATTGTTGAAGAATGAGATAATTTTGGTAAATATTTCATTTATTCTATAATTTAATTATATATTTTAATAAGTAATTTGCTTTGTTTTACAAAATTTTATGTAGGGGTTCATTAGAGGTACTTTGAGGCGAGCTTATAAGGCATGAAGTTGCAGCTTGATTAATTTTATTTTGTGAATTATGGATGTTTTTTTCAACTATGGAAGTCAATTAGATGAACTTTTACATATAGGAGCGTGTTCTAAAGCTTGATTGTCTATGATGGAAGCCCTTAGATTAAATGTTGAACTTACATGTGGGAACATATTTTAATGAATTATGGATATTTCACAAACAAAGAAATTAATTTTCTTAGTATAGAAATTAGGAACTAGACATATTAAAAAAATCAGCTTATTGTCCATAAGTGTCCATGGACGTCCATAGACAACCACAGAGGGGCACAGACAAATTTTCTAACAGACAACTACGGAGACAGACAAACTGGACAACACCCCTCTTAATTACAGAACACCACTAGACCCCCTTAACTACGGAATGCCACTAGTGCTCGATTACGTGCACCTTTGCTTTTGGAGTATGGGATGAGAGCTTCGAGGAGGACGATGGGACCAGCTCTCCAACACCTTCGGAGGTTTCTCTAGAGATTTTCCTACCATGCCTTTTCTCGGGCGTACATGCCACAAAATATTCGCTTACAAGGCCACATCAAAAAACAACAAGTGTGTGTCCTTATCAAAAAACAACACATGAAGCACCCGCAATTTCATAAATGATAAGGTTGCTGCCAGGTTGGGCTGTTCTTTTCTTGTTTTTTCACCTTTTGATGTTCGGATTAGTGATGGCACCAACGGAGTGTTAGCATGTGCCTGCGTGTGGAAATTACTATTCAAAGATATTTGTTTCTCATGGATCTATATTTACATGCAAGGTGCTGACGGTTCCCGTCTGCATGGAATGGAGGCCACATGACATTCAGCTTTCTGAAGCGGCTCCCGTCTCCCTCCATTCTATGCAGTCGATCGGTTCCCTAGTGTGAGGTGATTATCAAGGGTTTCAGTTGCAACTAATTTCCCTGAGTGTTTTACCACTATCTATTGATCCATCAGACCTAGCTACTCTCCTATCTGAATTTGTCGAGTTGTTGCAGAGCCTACCAGCCTCTCCCCCTCTCGTTCCCATGATCATCACATTCCCATTCTCCCACCTAGGAAATTAGTTGCATCCGAATCTGATGAGCCTACCAGCCTACCAGCCTCTCCTATCTGAATGTCCGGACAGGTACCCTCATTCAAAAAGTTGAGATTTAAAAATTGGTTAATGAGATGTTTGCTATAGGGATTATTCGGTAGAGTTGAAGTTCCTATTCTTCGCCAGTGCTTCTTCTCGTGCGAAAGAAGGACGACGCATGGCATTTTTTTTGGATTAGGGCTCTTAATGCCATTTACCCTCAAGGACGAGAAGAAGCACTGGCGAAGTTGAATTGCAAATACAATATTCTCGTGATCGAAGAATTGTTGGATGAGCTCGCTCATGCGCGTGCATTTTCTCCAAGTTGGATTTGCGTGCCAGGTATCATCAGATTCGGATGCATCCAGACGATATCCACAAGACGGCTTTCAGAACCAATGATGGGGACTTTGAATTTTTGGTAATGCCCTTTGGCCTCACCAATGCACCGTCGTCAACCTTCATCTCTTCTTACGCCGCTTTGTACTTGTCTTTTTTATGACATTTTGGTATACAGTACCTTCTTGGGAGCAACATCTCGGGCATCTTCCCCATCCAAAGTGGCCGCCATGCTAAAGTCTGTGCCTACCTCAATGAAAGCTCTTCGGGGGTTCTTGGGCCTTAAGGGATACTACAGGTAGTTTCTCACCAATTGTGACAGCATTACTACCAGACCCTTCGTTGTTGAAACTGATGCGTCCGGGCAAGCGGTACTTTTGCAAGAAGGGCACATTGCATTTTGGAGCAAAGCAATATCTGGATGGTAGATGTTGGCAAATTGTAAATGATGTTACCAAGTGGCGACCTTACTTATTGGGACGTCATTTCACTATCCGGACAGATCACCAACCCTGAAATATTTCTTGGACTAGTGGATTGCGCAAGAGGTGACTAAGTTGCTTGGTTATTACTACGGCCTAATTATAAATGTCGTTAAGAGAATATTGTAGCGGGTCTCGTCAATTCGAAGAGGACACCAATTTGGGCATGTTCACTCCAATGTTTCCATTTGTGGTTGACACCAATGACCCCGAGACGGTTGCCTTCAGACTCACTCCACTGACGATCCATCTTTTGTCTTGCAAGGAAATATTATTTGTTGAAAGAAACGGTTGTGGGTTCCCAATTGTGACAGCATTTGTCGTACTATTTTGGAGCATTTTCACTCAACTCCCTTAGCCAAGCCACGAAGGGTCCGTTTCATTTGTGGGTCCTACAAGCCACCCAATGTTTCATGTGGCGTGGTATCAAACAAGTGGTACTACAACACTTCGTTCAGGGAAGTCGGTGGTGTTTCCAAAGATGCTCACTTCTCCGCCTTGGGCCATCCGTATATTGCAAAGGTAGTAGCCGAGATTTGTGTGCGGGATATTGCCAAACTCCATGGGATGCCATGCACCATTATTACCGTGACTGCATGTTCATCTCTCAATTATGGCAGGCGTTTTTTACCTTATAGGGCTCTCACCTTCTGATCAACTCGGCTTACCACCCACAAACAGACGGCCAGACCGAAGTTGTTAACCGCTACCTTGAACAATATTTACATTGTTTTGTAGGTGATAATCCCAATCGTTGGTTACAGTTCCTTCCATGGGCCAAATGCTCCTACAACACTGCCTTCCATACTTCAACGGGCTTTCTCCCTTTCAAGTCATGTATGGCCGGCCACCACCAACTCTACTTACTTCATTATGTTCCTCGGTTTCTGCCCGACAGTCTTTCCCTGCACCAACCGACCAGCGTCAAACTGGACCATCAATTTCATAGACCGTATCATGTCACATCTCGCATTGGACCTGTCGCCTACCGCCTCTAACTTCCGACTGAGTTGTGTCCACCCTGTTTTCATATATCCTGTCTCCGCCGGCTTGTTGGTGAGATCCTTCGCGTATTATTGCTACTCCACCCCTCCTACCATTTCACGAAATCTTCCCCATTGGTGCTAGCTTCTATCGTCCTGTGCATCCAAAGATGCATATGTCATCCTTTAGAGGATGCTTCTTGGATCCGTGAGGGCCTTAGCAGCGGAGCGTGGTGAAATGATGTGTTTGACCCAACAAGCTCAAGACAATTTGAAGGCTGAAGAATCAAGGAGCCCAGTTTGAATTTGAAATTCGTAAATTAATCAAAGGTATTAGGGTCAATTGGTAGTATTTATGGCCTCAAACAGATTTTGACTTTTTCCTTCCATAAGTATGCTTTGGAACTCTTGTTTTCACATTAATTACAATCTCTAATGTAGTTGGAGTGCATTTTTTTAACTTTTTCTCTTCAATTCCGAAAATACAATGTAAAGTGGTATGTAATTAGCCCCCTCGTCCAGCCTAACCTCCGACCCCCTCTTATCTCTCTCAATCTTCTCCTACTATATATATCAACGAGATACATCAAATTAACGAGCCTGTTGTTGACTCTAAGCAAGATTGAAAGCAACTTGAGACACTCTGGGAGCTGGCACAAGCATAGATCGTGTCACACTGTAATAGTGCTGATAGTGTCTTGATCGTGCGCTTTTCAGGGCGATTGTAATGTAGGTGTCTCGATCGTGCGCTTTTCTCACATTGATTACACGTGATTGGACTTATGGTGATTGAATATCTTGTAGTGTATTTGTCATATTACACGTGCTACGACAACCGAAACACCTACACGACGAGTAGGGAGGAACCTTCTGGCCATAGATCACAATTACTATGTCAGCAAATGGTGGCTGTAGGTGGCCCTCGTGCCCTTAAGACTATATATATTACAATGCTAAAATGTGATGTCGCCACTTTAGCATGAATCGCATCAAGTGCGATAATGCTCACTCACAACAGAAAAGGCCTCTTGACTTGATCGAACCACCACTTGATATACGTTGTAGAGCTCTCAAGTCAATTCAAACTCCTGCCCGGTATGATCATCGCCGGACACCGACCGCACTCTGTTTCCCAAGGTAAACGATGGAACCCTGGATGAATAGTGTCCTAAATTCTTTGAATCCTTGAGACTCTAAAAGATAAGATTGTCACTACCCACATTAACACCCAATTAAGTAGTGTAACAGCTGAGGAGTCAAATTGAGCATGTGTAAACTCTCCAAAAGTTGCAAGAAATGAAGGGGCATCCCGAGAATGCATACCATTCAAAAATCCATGCATTCCAACATATCAAACATCCTATTAGATGATTAACATTACTACCAGACACTAAAGATAAATTTGTCACTACCCATTAACACCCATTTAAGTGGTGTGACAGTTGAGGGTCAAATTGAGCATGTGTAACTCTCCAAGAGTTGCAAGAAATGAAGGGGAATCCAAGAGAATGCATACCATTCAAATCCGTGCGTTCCAACATATCAAACATCCTATTAGATGATTAACATTACTACCAGTCACTAAAAATAAGATTGTCACTACCCATTAACACCCAATTAAGTGGTGTGACAGTTGAGGAGTCAAATTGAACATGTGTAACTCTCCAAGAGTTGCAAGAAATGAAGGGGCATCCAAGAGAATGCATACCATTCAAATCCATGCGTTCCAACATATCAAACATCCTATTAGATTATTAACATTACTACCAGACACTAAAGCAAGTGGTCACTAGGAATTGTAGGAAGGAAAACAAAATAGGCGCTAGGCGGGCATCATCACACAGTAATTGGAAAATACAGACTAGCAAGACAAACTATCCTGTTAATTGGAAAAAGAAGAAAGGGACATGGGGAGAGAGAGCAAGTATCACATAAAGTAAGAAAATACAAATAGCAAAGACTAGTATATAAAAGAGACGAAGTCAGACAAACAAATGAAAATGGCAACAAAATGACTGAAGTTAAAAAAATGGACCTATGAAAGATTTCGTCAGGCTTTTCTGTGTCAATCCTAAATAGTTATGTTTAGATTGAAGCAATTGATGAAAAATAAACAAACAACAGAATGCTGAATCTGCTAAAAATTCCATTGCTATAATGTGAAATCGTTAAATCAAGAAGAAAGAAACATAATCCCAAGTCTCTTCAGAGTTTTACAGGTCAAGCAAGCATTACAATAATCCGAGGAAGGAACAGCACATGGCTAAAAATTCAATGATGTGAATCATTTACCTGAAAAATCATGAGCGCAAAAGCCCAAGGAAGAACCTGCATAACACCTACAAGATCCTTAAATAATGTGAATCAGTCGAAGGGAAATCGAAGAGGCAGATCGGCCCTCTGCCTTCTCTCCCGGTTTTGCTCCCTCAGAGGAGCCTAGACAAACACAGAAACCATATTCGGCAAACAAAAGATCAACTGCAAACGAGGATGAAAGATCAATGCATTCAATATTGAAACGAGGCAAAAGAACTGTTAGAAAAAAGGATGCAATGCAAAAGTGCTGAAAAAGAAGATTTCGTCATCAAGATAATTAATATCTTCTTACCAAACGAGGATAAAAGATCAAGTGTATTTCCTACCAGCTCTCATAGCTTCTACAAGAACTCGACGGGCATTCTCATTTTCCAATTGCCATATGAATCACAACAGAAAAGCCAGAGTTTTATTATAAAAAAAGCCAGAGTTTTCGACCCAAAATTCCTAAAAGATGATTTGATTGTTTTCAACGCAAGATTGAGATGCAGAAGAAATGAAAACAGGAAGAAATGGCCTTTATGATTACCCAATAGACGCTCTCCCCCCTCCAGATCTCTTAGCCCTTCTCCGCTTCTCCGCTTCTCTGGGCATGGAGGAAAAGTAATTTGAATTTGAAATGTTGAGAAAGGAGCTCCTCAGGTTTTATATTCCAACGGCTATTAGGTGAATTTGAAATTGCAACGGCTATGTGAGGTTCTGGGCTTGTTGCAATTGAGCCGACCGTTGGAGTTGCAGAGATTCGAATCTCACAGATTTTCTTGATTTTGGATGTGGAATAGTCAGGCTTCTGGTGTGCGATATGAAGGCGATGAACCACGTGGGGGAGTTGTAGGTCACATGATTTGATAGTCCTCTTTCAGAACTGCCAATTGGGAAGACCACCAAAAATCTTATAGCAAAAAACGGCCAAAAATCCTTACTCCAAAATGGTGGTCCAATGAATTACTGTCTGCGTCCAATGAAGCTTGTCAATGCTATATGAGTTAGCATCAGACGAGATGATCCGAGCCGTTGGTTTGAGATCGGATGATGAAGGACAGGCAGTAATTCAAGCTTGCCTGCCTTTGTACTACCCCCGTCAGCAGAGCTACACCTGATGGCCGGGAATAGTCACTTCACCCATGCCGAAACACGAGCCCGGGCTCACGTAAGCCGGATCTAAATTTATTGGACTCTAGGGCCTCTACAAAACAACAAAATTTTCCCAACTGCAAATCATGTTTTTGGCAAGGTAATTAGACCGGTTATCGATTCGGAATTTTTGCGAAGTAGGTCCAATCCGGTTCAACGGGAGGTCAACCCGGGTTGACTCGGTTGCTGATGTCATCAATATAAAAAAATAGAAAAATCCCCCTTTCTAAAATTTTATATGATATAAAAACTTTGTATAGTGTAATGTTCCCTATGTAGCACTTTAATGAACAAAACAACCACATTACAAAAAGTAAAATTCTTAAATAAAAATAAATATTTTATTAGACATCAAAAGAAAAAATTATGAGGTATGAGATTCTACTAAGATCGATGTCGAAAGAAAATGAGAGGATGTTGCAAAGAAAAAGAAAAGAAAGAAATTGTGTTGAAAAGAGCTTAAACTTGACCCAAACCATGGGTCATGGTTTTAAAACTCGGACCGGCCCGGCCGATTCAACCTGGTTCAACCGGGCGGGTTAAACCGAGTCGACTGGGTCAATCTACCCTTTTGACCCAGTCGACCTAGCTCGAAAAACCGACCGGCTTCAGTCGAACCGGCCGGGCCGGTTTGGTTTTTAAAACACTGGTTTTTTGTCCCCATTTTTTCAAATCTAGATGAGCTTCATTGAGCAGAAGGAGTAGGTTCTTAGTGCCTCTCTACTAGTAAAGTAGGGTATATTGGAAAGAAAATTTTCTAAAAAGAATACTGAAAAAAAGGATATTTCTTTTCTATGTAGGATGAAGTATATACCTTTTCTAATTGAGATTTAGGTAGAATAATTGTTAACGTCTTACAATATACCGTTCCTTTTCCATTATTTTGTAATGTGTATGGTAGTTAACTGTAACACCCAAAAAATTGGATCAAAATGCGGATTTCAGACCAATAAGAAGACGGGAGTTAGTATTAAAGTTCACGAAGAAAGCTTTCCAATGTCACTGACGATTGCAATTCGGAGTTCTGAGCAAAAAGTTATGAACGTTTGAAATATAGTATGCGATCAATCGCCAGAGGATACATGATCAATCAGTACAGATTCAAAACCGAGAATAGATTCAGACGCGATCGATCATCTTTATAAGCGATCGATCAAAAATACTAGAAAGTTCAATTTGTAAGCAGCGATCGATCACCTATAAAAGTGATCGATCGAAAGTACTAGAATAATGCGAAGTTTGCAGCGATCGATCGCTCATCTATTGCGATCAACGGCACCTGAAGAAACTGAATCCGGATGGGGTGTTTCTGTGACACTCGAGAAAAATCGACGAGGAACCAGGTGCTAGAGAGGGATATGTGGCTCATGTGGAATCACGAGTATGCGATACAAGTTGACTAAGACGTTCAATTCGTGGTCTACGCGAGTCAGAATAGCATGACATGCATGCGGGACATCGGAGTCACTTAATCGCGAGAGATGCACCAGACGCAAGAGCACCTGGGTGCCAGAGTCACATGGACACAGGGCCTACAACATCATGCACGTGGATGACGTGTCATGTCGTGGTGTTGTGCTCCATTAGGAACACAAAGTTACCAAGCTTCAATCAAGAAAAAGAGAGGAAAAATGAAGGAGGAAGGAGATAACTTTTCTATTGCATAATCCAAACAAGAGAGGAAGATCCCCTTATAAACAGGACTCCATTACAATTATGATGATATAATGACGACATGATTTCATAGGACGACATAATGATGACATAATTTTCCATTCATGCCTTATTACAACTTGCACTGAAAAGGACTCTAATCCTAATAGAGAAAATAAGCCAATACTGCCTAAAATAAATCATGCTCCTGAGTTGTGCTAACGTACACAATACTCCACCACACTCCACTTTCGCCTTGTCCTCAAGGCGATCAAAGTAAAGAAGCTATCTAGGAACTCATCTCATTAAAAGCATGATATGCAGATGTCAGTGATCCACATTTTTCATAAGAAGCAACAAGTGCATTAGCCACCAATTCATCAGATTCAAAGCCCTTCCTAATGACATGACAAACAGGCAATCCATGGACTAATCTCCCCAGCTCAATCTCTCCTTTCTCTGAACAACCAGACAGCAAAGTCACCAATGTAGCAACATCAGGTCTTAGACCTTCAACTTTCATCATCTCCTCCCACAGTCTAAAGCATTCCTCTAACAACCCATTCTCTGAGAACGCATACTGTAACACTCAGAAAATTAGCAAGAGTATTACAACCGAAATTAGACCTTCTTAATGCTTGATTTTATTATGTCTTCAGTGTTAAAGAGGGTGAAAAGAGCTTTCCAACGCCACTGACTATGCGCCATTTGGAGTTCGGAGTGAAAAGATATGAGAAATTGAATTTTAATTGCCATGGCTGCGATCGATCGCCAGGATTTACGATCGATCGGAAAATTGAACCGATCGATCGCCTCGAGAAACGATCGATCGTAGTTACTATGATTTTCGACAGTTTTATTTTCGGAGCACAATCGATCGGAAATATTGGCGATCGATCGGCTGTAACGCGGTAGCTTACGAAAGGCATGCGACGATCGATCGCTGTGTCGCTGATCGATCGCCGGTTGCAGTTTTGCGATTTCTAGCCTATTTTGGGGCGGATTTGCATGGAAAAGATGTCATATCCTAACTAAACTTGGATTGCACGTCCCTAAGGAGATTTTGGGGCTCTTCTATTGGTGGAAAGTGTCCATGATATGGGAGGATTGTTTTAAGAAAAGATTTCCTCAAACTCTATATAAACCCTTGTGGAGTTGGCTTGTGATATTGAAACCCTAGCTTTAGAATGTTCAGAGCCTTATTCTTCTCCTTCCCACGTTCACCCACATCCTATAAGGCTTCTTCTTGTGGGAGTTTTGTAAGAGCTTGAAGCGGGAGCTTTGGAGGAAGTGGAGGAGATGGCAACGCATAAGAAGGCAGAATTTTCGGTGAATTAAGAGTAGGATGGTTTTTCCTTTTTCTTTTCTTCATCCTTATGATGTTTATGAGTGTTCTTATTGAGTACCATGATGTATTGCTATGATTCATGTGAAATTATTTAATTTATGACTCTATGTTCCATTCATCTCATGATATGATTATGTATGCTTTCATGCTAAGTGCCTAGAGGGGATTCACACATAAAGTTGGTTGCTTTATTCATTATTCAGAGTCCAGAAGTTCTAATCTTATATTGTTGACCTTGATCCACGTTGATCCATGTGTCATATTTGGGTGTATTGTATTATTGTGATGTATTAACATCTAAGATTGTAATATATGCTATGTAACGTGATAAAAGGGTATACTTTGGTAATTCCAGACAATCCTAGGGTCTGTAATTGGTCTAGGAGGAGAGTATTATTGTCTGTTAATGATATGTTATCACTTCTAATGTGTTATTAAGTGAAAATAATCAAGTTTAATTAAGAATCTTAATCTCGGCTAGAACTGTTTCTGTGCTGACAGTCAGTGGTAAATAAATCATAAATAATTCAAAAAAAATTAAAAAAAATATAAAATCAGTGGGATTTAAAACTAGACACGTAAGAGTATTATCAGTAAAAATTTTAGAGAGTTAGTCTTATTGTACAGAGTCCGGCAGCCGTCGGAATAGGACTATTGTGCAGAAGACAGTGAGTCAAATATGAGAGAAAATACTAAATATCCAAATAACATTATGTAATATGGTATGAGAATAATTAATGTGTCAACATCAGTAATTGAACTATATGTCTATGGAATATCACAGTAAGGTTGGGTTAGAATTAATCCAATTAGGAGGGATAATCCTTTGATCAAGAGAATCATAACCATCTATTTTAAAGCGTTGATGTCGGTTTGTAATTCCACTTGGAATGCAAATCATCTAAGACTCTTTGTTATTCTTGTCTCTGATATTTGTATTATAAGTTCTAATGTCTATGAAGAACTCCTATCTAGGGCTAAGCATGAAGGTAATGCATTGATTGTATTGGTATTCCTATGACGAGTCGTCACTATCCCAGGTGTTGAGTTTCCTTGTTATTCCAAAAAGAGAGTTATATGTCTTGAAAAGCTGTGTTGTTCTAATCTACTCTAGTAAGTGAGTCATATGTGGTTCAAGACCTTGATGTTCTATTTGTACTCCATGAGTGAGTCATTATGATAAGTGTTACTCTCTTCTCAGAAAGTTGAGACCCATGCGATTGGTTGTATCATTGCTCAGTTTGACATTGACCTATTTCTCCACTACTTGTTCGGTGGAATCATAGTATGCTCACGAGCCATTGCTAGGTCCAGCGTGACCTCCGATATTTATGGAATTTTGAGTCCTTATTGCCTGAAGGGAGGCAAATACGTACGTTTAGGCTGTGTGACATTACGGAAGGTCTGTAATCTCCGCTCATTGTACCCGTAAGCACAGATGGGGCCAGCATGCCTAGACGCATGGCCGGGTTCCGAAGGGAGAACCTCTAGGATGTTCTGGTATAATTTACCACACGGGGTTGGTAAATTCAGCGAGCAGAAATTGTAACTCCTTGCACTATGGATGCCTGGAGCCTTTGGTATTTTAACCATTCTTTCCTTACACCGGTATTTATTTGGAATCGTATAATTTATTGTCCTTGCTCTATACTTGAGAGTCAGGAACCGTTGATGTTCGGAGTCTTGGATTATAGTAATTTCTCTCCTTACATTTTGGATGTTTAGGAGTCTTCATTGATGATGTTATTTCCTCTTGTAATGGAATTCTTTTTGCTCCGTTCAAATATTCTTGATTATTCAACTATCTCATATTAAACTCTACTCTTTGTCCTATATTATATATTATGTTCTTGTGGGTTTTTGCATCCTACTGGGTATTTCTTCAGAATACTCATGCATCCTCTGATGCAGGCATGAAGAAAGTATAGCTATGGCAAGTGCAGATAATAGAAGACTCGAAGACAGTTGTGGAAGATAAAGCTATCTTTATTATTTTAAATTTAGTGTTAATATTATTGGCATGTTGGCCAAAGCATTTTAATGATTTTGATTTTTAGTTATTTTAGATGACTTGTATTATGGATTAATTTAAGATTGTTAAGTTCTCATTTCATATGTATTAATGATGTTATTTAAAGACTCAGTTGTGTTATGTCGAGTACACATCTATTCATGGTGATGTATTAGACGGGATGTTTGAGTATTCGGTCATATCTCAGGGTTTCTGGCCTCAAACATACTCATAAAAAAATGTCTTCCGCACTCCGACGAGGCCGGGAATTTTGGGGCGTGACACATACATCATATCATTCCATGAAACCAAATTTCTTTCAGGCATTTTCTCAAACATTCGAACAACCTCTTCCAAATACCCTGCCTTTCCATACATAGCAACCAATTCATTCTTCACAAATACATTCGAAGCCACGCCTGTCCTCACAGCATACCCATGAATAACCTCTTCCAGCTCTGCCGACAAAAGCCCCCCACAGGCTTTAACTACACAAGGCAAAGTGAAGTTATTTGGCATGAGCTCCGTCGTCGTTATCAGCTCAACGAACAAAAGAATCGCCTCATGAAGAATAGAAACAACAACATGACCTAAAAATTCTCTATAGTTTTCAAATAAAACAATGTACAGAGCTTTTGCACATGGTCTGAGCTTCTCTGTCCACTGGACCATATCCTGCTCATGGTGAAATGATTATGGGTTCTTGTACCATTCCTCCATATCACTTGCTCTTAAAACAAAGTACCTCAATCAAAACATTACACAACAAAACCACACGCTCATTTGGAAAAAGTGTTCTTAGGATGCCCGCAACATCCTTTAAAATGTTGCTCTTCCTCTGTTCCAATGAAGATCCATTGTTACTAATAACGAGACCAACAACGCTTGACTTATATTCCTTACACTCCAATACAGATTTCATCACAACCATACATTGAATCAAGAACTCCTCAAAGGACGTAATTTCAAGTTCAGGTTTCACAATTTTGTTCAGGCAGAAATCCACAACCAACAGAAGTACAAAATTGTCACCAAAGGAATAAGGATGCCTTGCTTGTATCAAAACTAGAATCTTCATTAACTTGACACAAGATCTTCTTATAAACTCCCAAACTTTAGGATACTGTTCGCGGAAAGAAGAATAGTATGGAAGAATTGATTGAACAGCACTCAAAATAGCAGGACAGACTTCCTTCACAGGCTGAACCTCCTGTAGTGATTTTGCATCGGGTTGGAAACCAGAAATAGTCAATTGTCGTATTATTTTCGAACATAACAATCATCTCTCACACGTCAAATTTAGTTCCTCTTCAGTTGGAGCACTAACAGAAAGGCCTTTATTAATCGAAGAAAAGTTATGCAGTACGATTTGCACATCACTCTTCCAAAGATGCCAACTATATTCAAATAAATGGGAAGATATCTTAGCAAAGTTTTTCTAATCAGAGGTCAGACGCTTTGTTGATAATTCCTTCAAAGTTCAAAAGAGAACCATAAAAATCCTATGAGATGTAAGAATATCTGCCAATTGAAGTTGTTGCCCTAAAACAGAGAAGAGATCTGGCCAGTCTTTTGGATACTTAATTCAGGCTATCTTGGGGAGAATGATCGTTTAAATATTAAACCCTTGTAAGTGCATAAGGCAATTGTACTACGGTGAGTATTTAAGGGTTGTCGAATCTCAGGGACGGATGAATGATCTACCAAACTCAAGTGAAAGGAAAGATGCAGTTTTGATTTAATCTAAAAAGGCAATAAACTTTAACTACTTTAAGTGAAATTAACCAATATGGAGAAATATCAAGGCAACGAATCCACCACTAAACATGCAATTACTACTCTCAATTATTATCTCACACAAATTAATATGACATGGTAACTCGTGTTCTTGGTCAGACACACAAATCACCAATGAATGCACTCACGTTCTTGGTCGGACACGAAAGTTCATCCACTATAATGTAATTAACTCTATCCTTGGTCGGGCATAGAATCAACACAATCTTGTTCTTGGTTAGACACATGGATTAACAATATCAAATTCCATTCATAATCAATTAAGTCTATGGTCAAGCACTCAAAAGAAAACTTATGAAATCGCATTAAGTATAAATCATATCAACTCTATTAAATTAAACCATCAAGAATAGCAATACACATCTAGGACTTCATCTAGCCTTGATAAAGAGTTTAGCTAGATATAAGAATAGAGAAAAGCCTGATATGATGTATTCATTGGCATGAATCACTTCTTATTCTTTAGCCTCCAAAAGACACCTTCTCTTGCTCTTCTCTAGCCTCCAAGATATCTAAGACTCTTTAGACCTAAGATCTAATCTCTAATGCCCAAAACATTCCCCCTTAAGGCATATATATAGGAGTGAAGAGAAACCACGAAACCCCCTTCTAATTCTGACTCAAAATAAGGCTTAATTTAAGTTTACCGCATATGGCAATCGATCGCTACAGTGCCGATCGATCACTTACTGTTCATTCATAAACTCCAGTAGATACGATCGATCGAGAAGTGATGATCGATCGCATACATTTCATTTTTTGCTCCAGCGATCAACTCATTTGTCGATCGATCGGTTACTATTCATTCTGCATCACAATAATGGTCATAACGTTTCACTCCGAACTCCGAATTGCCTGCGGTCGGTGGCGTTGGAAAGCTGACTTCTTGAAATTTAACATGAAGCTTGAATCAGTCCAATCAGAGATATGCACATGAAGTTATAAAAATTTAACCATTGAAGTTACTTTTCACCATATCTGCAGCTTACGCTTATTTTCCTATAAAAACAAAAAAACTACATTAAAGAATACTAAAATATAATCAAATACTAACATAAACATAAGTTTAGGAGCTAATAAAATGCAATATTCAAGTGTAGATCAGATAAGCACAACCAACTATTGGTCTATCTGATAATTTTCTTCCTGTAAGCATAACAGCAGGCTCTTCCGCAAGGGGATCTTCTCATCATTGCTTATGCCAAATGAATCACGCCAACTCTCCAATAGTGGTTGATACTATTCTTTAAATATACAGACGCCGTGAGATGAACATCTACTTGACAAGATAGACCCTTCGCACTTATAATTTCCATGAGGCAGGAGCAGATTCCCGGGCAAGTCTCGCACTGGGTGAGGGCTGACTCGGCGGGGAGACGGAGGTCCGGGTCGCCACTGAGGGAGTTGCAGAGGAATGAGTAGATGGTGGGAAGTTCGGAGACAGACAGCGCCATTGCTGGCAGATCTGTCCTAAGCTGCGGAGACCGAAGAATAAAGTCGTGAACTTTTTTCAACTCCTCCAAGTGGTTTGGATTTTCGCCGGCGTCCAAGAGCATGATAAGGGTCAGCACGTTCGGACGAGCGCCCTCACCCAAAAGTTCGGCCATCTCCAGGGAGTCCTTGGTTCGTGCCATCTCCAAGGCTTCCTCCCTTTGTGGAGGGAATGGCGGCGAAGACGACGGAATTCCGATTTGGTCAAGAAATGGAAAAAAATTGTGGCTTTTGGAATGTGGATCATGGAGATGGTGGCGCCGAAATGGGCGAGGCCCTCCTTCTGTAGCCGCCGTCGCTAGGACGCACTGCTTCTCCATGTTTGGTTGTGCCCACATGCGTTGCGGCACTGATCGGAGAGGCAGAGGCGGCCATGGTGGTAGTGGGGGCGGCCGTGGTGGTGGTGGCAGAGGCCGAGGTGGGCGGCAACGAGGTGGTTGTAGCCCTTGGACCGGTCGGGCTTGAGAGATACTGTATTTTGGGCATCAGCGAGGGAGATGGTGTTAGATCCATCGGTGGCCACGGCGCCCTCGAGGAGCTGGACATAGACCAGTGGTTGAACGGCATCGACGGTGGCTGCGGAGTCGTAGAGGAGCTTCCCCATTACGGGTCGTACCAGCCACCTGAGGGGCTCTGGCTGGTCGGGCGGTGGAGTGTCGGAAAAAAATGGACGGCATCGACGAAGTTGCCCATGGAGAAGGCGCGGTTGCCCGCGGAGAAGGCACGACTAGCCATGGTGGGGGAAGGACTTGAGCGAAAGTTGGGGATGAAGGCGCAGCAAAAGCGATGGGGCTTCTTGACGTCGCCGGTGGCTGGGACGGACTTGCGGGCGGTCTTGGTGGCTAGCTGTTTCCTCAGAGCTTTTTGATCTATACATAAAATATGTATTTTATTTACTCCTAAACTTATATTTATATTAGTGTTTAATTAGATTTAGTGATACTTTAATATAGTTTTTGGTTTTTGTAGGAAAACAAGAGTAAGATGCAAAAATGAGGTGAAAAATGACTCCAATGTTTGAATCTTCATAACTTCGTGTACATATCTTTTATTAGACTGATTCAAGCTTCATGTTAAATCAAGAAGTCAGCTTTCCAACTCCACCGACCGTGCGCAATTTGGAGTTCGGAGTAAAAAGTTATGACCATTTGAAAATCAGGCTGCAGGAAGGAACCGAGAAACCGATCGATCGGTAAATAGTGTCGATCGATCGTCGTATCCGGCAAACCGAAATTTAACTTATTTTGACTTGGATTTGGAAGGGGTCTTTTGTGTTTTCTTTCCAACCTTATAAATAGGCCTTAAAGGGAACGTATTGGGCATTAGAGAATAGAGTTTTGAGTTCTTTTGGAAACTTTGGAGGCTAGAGCAAAGGAGAGAAGAAGAAGAAGAAGATGAAGAACATAATGATGGAGACTCTTCCAATGCAAGGCTAAACTCCTTTCCAAGGCATAGATGAAGACCAATAGACTGGTTGTATAGTTTCGTTTCTCTAATATTATGTTTTACTCTAGTTGGTGTATGACTCTTTATTATGCAATTAATGTTAATTCATTGAAGTTTGTTCTTTGTACTCGAGAGAGACAATAATGAATTAATCTGAAGTGTTATATACTAATAAAGTTTCATTGGTTTATACTTGAGAGAGATAGATCACAATTCTATGTGCTTAATTGATTTATGTGTTACATCCGAGAGGAGAGCACTATATTTTGAGTTGACAAGTGTATGTCCGAGAGGAATATGCTAGTCAATTGGAAATCTTTATTCAAAAAAGAGAGAGAGACGATACACTAGTTTATTGTGGTAGAATCGAAGCCTTGATCTCTTCCATATTGATTAAATCTCAGCTTAGATTAATTAAAGTTCACTGCTTTCCTTCGAGTAACTAAAAAGCTGCAACTTTTTTCTTGAATTTTGTAAATTATTTAACCATCCCTGAGGTTCGACAACCCTTCAATACTCGCTATAGTACACAATTGCCTTGTGCACTTGTTTAATTTTAAACGATCGAGTTTTTGGTGCCGCTGCTGGGGACTTTCGGGCTGTCTACTTCGTGCATGCCATTGCCGGACAAGACAGAAAGTTTGGGTTCTTTGGGGCAAGTGCGAGCTGATGCCAGGGATGCAAGGCGGCCTGCTTTTGATAAGCGGCGTTCAGGGGCACGGGAGGCGCGCCCATCTCTGCCGGAGCTGTCGGCGGCATGGCCAAAAGGGATGCTGCACGGGCTACCATAAGTTGTGTGACTGCCTGGGTGAGTTGCTGATTTGGGCGGTCATTGCTTCACACATTAAGATCACAACGGCATGATCCATGGTAGATCTTTATGGCTCTAATACCAATGTTGTGCTCCATTAGGAAAACAAAAGTGCAAAGCTTCGATCAAGGAAAAGAGAGGAAAAATGAAGGAGGAAGGAGGAAGGAGGTAACTTTTCTATTGCATAATCCAAACAAGAGAGGAAGACCCCTTTATAAAGAGGACTCTATTACAATTATGATGACATAATGATGACATGATTTCATATGATGATATGATTTCCCATTCATGCCTTATTACAACTTGCACTAAAAAAGAAACTAATCGTAATAAAGAAAATAACCCAATACTGCCTAAAATAGATCATGCTCCTGAGTTGTGCTGACGTACACAACACGTGGTTAGCCTTGGATGTGAGAGAAAATCTTGGTGAAAGATGGGGTGTGAACTCCTAATGGTAACTCAGGATGACATCGCGGTAAATCAGGAAGCTGCTTAAGTCAGTTGTGGTAAATTTAAGCAGGATCATTAAGAATTAAGAGGAGATTATTCCCAGGATTTTTATCAACCAATCATGGTAAGATGTCAATTTGAAAGGACGTCCACAAGGTAAGCTCGAATTGGGCAATCTCCAAGATTAGTTAGGGAAATCAAATTGGGGTAAGATAGGATCCTCATAAGATATGGAATCCTAACTAATTAAGGAGTAAATTGTGGAGCACGTCCTTGTGAAGTTGGAAGGGACTTGTATTGGATGGCTGGGATCTTGAGTAGGAAGGAAATTCAAGGATGAGATAGCTTACTAGAATAGGTAACAACCTATTTAAACACTCCAAAAATGGGCTGGTCACTCCTTTTGGCCGCCAATCCTTGTGTGTGCTTTGAGTGTTTTTCTCTCTTCTCCTTCTCCTCTCAATTCACCTAAACCAACACCACAATTCCCCTTCTTCCTTGCCCTAAATCGTGTCAGATCGAAATGACAAAGGCGACATTGCATGGAGAAAGCAAGGGCCATCACGAGAAGACAAGGAGTTGCACTTACAAGTGGTAGGATGATTTTTCCCTACTTTTCTTCTATAAATTCTAAATAAGTATGATCATCATGTTTGAGTTATTATATGGCTGATTTCATGGCCTTGTATTTATGTTGATACTGATTCGAGATTGTTTCATGAAGGAAACTTACACAAATGAGTCATCTATATGTATATTAGAATCATGTTGATCAATATGTGCACGATCTTCATGTGATAGTACCTAGAGAGTATCGCCATTTTGTTTGGCCATCTAAATACTCAGTTTCATGCTTTGAAGAACATGTCACGTTCTGTCCATGTAAAGTTCCCTTATTATTTGATCTATTTACTTTAAGTCCTAAGTCATGAATGTTCTATATTGGGTAAGTAACCTAAAATATTAAGTAGAATGTGGACTACTATTTTGAATCATTTAAATCTTGGTGTCACTACTATCTGAGTTCTCAATTGAGCTTTTGATGATCAGTTAGTTCATTGTTGGTACGTGCTAGTGTCTGTGATTAATGGTCTCATTTGGATAGTATGTGCATTAATAAGATAACACTTGTACAAATAGTCTTGTGTGGTAGAACACATTTTAGGATGAGAAAATTACCTAATTCCATAACCATTAAAGTTCTGTAATTGATATAGGGAGTAGGTAATTAAAGTCAGAAAGGTGTTCTTAATCAAAGTAGAGAGTAATTACACGGATTAATCAAATCGGATTAAGACTAATGCTCTCGACCAGAACTGTTTCTACAATGACGAGCAGTAATAAAAAAATGCATAACTAATTATAGGAAGATCATAAAAATAACGTCAACAGGGTTAAAAACTAGACTCTCAGGGTTACTTACAGTAACAATTTCATAATCTAATTCAAACTGTGCAGACCGTGGTGGTTGACGAAGTGGACTGGTGTGTGTTAAACAATACACAATAATTAGGGTTTAAGACACTAATATCTACTAAGACTAAAGGATATGATAAGATATGGTTATATCAACCTCATTATACATTGTAAGACATGTTAGTAATTATTACAGAAGAAGTAATTCAATTATAAGGGTTGATAGGGTCGAGTTATCCTAAGTGGCGTTGTGTGCCACGTGTTGGTAGTCTTCGTACATAGCTTTGAGTCAATGGAGTTTCCAGATAGGATTTGAACTCTCGAACCCTATTATCTTGTTTACATTGTGGCATGTGAATCTTGGAGTCAATTGATCTTGGCGGTACTCCTATCTAGGGCCATGCACGGTGAAAGTATCCAATGTATCGAATGTCTGTTGACACTTCTTTTGTGAGTCATCTAGTGATTGAAATATAGAATTCCTCATGATTACTCCTTTGGTGAGTCAAATGCTGATTGAGATGTAGAAATCTCATTAGAACTCCTCTGTGAGTCAAATGTTGAAAGATGATAAATTAAGTTATTGAATGACACAACCTCTGTTGTTGAGAATTACTTTTCAGTTCTATGTAAACTGTTCTTCCACTAAGAGTTCTGGTAAAGATCTCTCTGAGGTGGAATCATAGTATGCTCAAAGAGCCATTGCTAGATCATTACAATACCAAAATAAGTAAAAAACCGTAAAGTTTTCAATCGTATATGAGTAAAAATCATCATCTATGAGAAGACACGACTCTTGCATTACAGTTATGTGCTTAAAGACATGATATTTTAGAAAGTTGAAAGTTTGCCAAGTTTTCAACTTTCTTCTATGGAACCAATTTTTATTATCAAAATCGTAGTATTTCAACTTGACGTACAATTTTTTGATGTACGATGCCTCCGTTGCAGTTGTTTTTGCGTACAGACTGCTTTGCCGGTCTTTCCCGCTTGTTTTCCTGCTTTTGGGCGTGAAGAGTGATCTCTGATTTATATTGAACCTCTGTAGTTCAGCCGATGAAGGCACATACATACGATTTTAGATTACCAGATATTGCAGAAGGTCTTGTAGTCTCTGCCCATTGTGCCCGTAAGCACTGATGGGGCCAGCATTCCTAGACGCATGACCGGGTTCCAAAGAGAGAACCTCTAGGATGTTCTAGTAAGTATCCACATGAGAGTGGAACGATCTGAGAGCAGAAATTGAAATCTCCTTACATTATGGATGTCTGGAGTCAGAATTTGTGATATCTTCTCCCTACACTTTGGATGTTCGGAGTCTTGGATTATTATTCCTATTTTTCCATATTATCGAGTTGAAGTCATCTTGATTATGGTTATTATTCACGTCAATTAAACTATGTGTTCAACCCTGATATTATTGAGTATTATTTGCTTCATTGTTATCCATTATATCCTCTGTGGGGTTTTGCATCCTATTAGGTATTTCTTTGGAATACTTATGCATCATCTGATGCAGGCATAAAAAGAGAATGAAGCTTAGCAGGTCGCAATTACAGGAGATGAGGTTGGCTACGTAGAGTTAAAGTCTGGAAATGATTTAATATTTTGTTTTGATTAAACTATTGTGAATTGTTGGCGTGTGCCAAGACTTGATATGTTCAGTTGTTGACTACTTATTTTATTAGCTGTAATAAGACTAGTAGGATCTTTGGTTTTCATTTCAATTATATTAGCAATGTTTTTATTTTGAGACTGGATGATTGAAGTGATGATGTCGGTTGTACATCTTATTGTGATGGCATAAGTGACGGTAGTGATCAAGTATTTGGTCATGCGTTCGGGGTTTCTAGCCTCTTGGACTTGGTATTTTAGATGCTTCTGCACTCTGATCGAGGTCAAGAATTTCGGGGCGTGACATTAACAAAAAGAAAAGTGCTTTTTTTGCACTAGAATGGGTTTGAATTGGGTAATATTGGTAAATATATTGGTGAGTCCTTTTTTTGTCTTAAGTTATACTTTGTTTGAGAGGTAAGATATTTTATTTCACTAGAATTACATAAGGGTGCATTTGGCAACCTTGATTTGGATTTAGAGGTATGATTATGGAAGTCATGTCATTGAAAGAATATTGTGTGATTTGGCAAATGACAGGGTCAAGTCTGTCATTTTGAGCGACCCTCTTTTATATTATAATCAAAATCACGTCATTATAGGGTGAGATTTTTAGGGAAGAATCAAATTGTACCCAAAAAAGAGTTGTCAAACGCAGGATTTAGACAAATCACGTGATTCTTAAAATCACAAGGTATATTAAAATTAACTTCTTATAAGTTGTTCGAACCCATCAATATGCACTATGGCTCATGGTTGGCATACACTGGTGCTGCAGGTCATTAGATTTCACTCCGGAGGGGTGCGTTAACACAGGCCCCCCTCTCCGGCGAACACCAATGCATGTATGCTCAGGCACATACTAACATTTTCAAAAGACTGACACTAGTTCACAATTGCCAATAACATCAGTTCTTAAGAGATGTTTAGAGATAGGAATGTATTATAATAGCTTTGCTCTGATACTCCCTCTTCTCAACATTACATGTCCTATTTGGTTTTCCAAATGAGCCAAATTTAATGATTTTTCGCTTGATACCAATCTTCCTGGCTCCTACCCCCTATACAAGGAATTCAGTGGGTTAGAAACTTGCCAACAAGTTGACACACACTAGTCTTCACCTTGGTTGGCCTCGCACACCTTAAAAAACTCTTCAATCCTACTTTCAAACTCCCTTTGAAATCTTACCTTGTGAACGAGCCACAAACAATCTTCATGGCATTTCACCTACCTAATCAACTACTCTAGCCAGACACAGCGAACCAACGCAAGCAAGCTTTCCTTGCACTAGAAGGGAGAGTGCTTTCTGTATAGTAGGGTTTAGTTTCACCTAATCTTGAATGTGCTTATCATCAAATCTCACAGATGGAAAGATGCTCATAACAACTAGGTGTGCAATTCCGCGAGATAAGTTAGTTCACATAAATAAAATCAATTAACACTAAACTAGAGAGGGCCATTCTTCATTCAGAATGTAGAACGAGCATAACAAAGCCGAATAAAGACGACCAATATCTCAGAACGTACTGCTATTGTAGCTAAACAAAAGTTGTTTGAACCAGCATCTCATGTCTCACTGTGCTCCTTTCACACACCGCACCAGTTTACTAATATCAGGCATGTCTGGAAGACTGACAGAATTTGACCAAGGAACATATAATCGAAAAATACAAAGCGAAGGCACAGGACTCAAAAACACCAAGAATCCATATTGTTAAAGCTCTAATTATCTAGTACTCCCAGATGATTATATGATGGCAGAATTTGATGAATTCTGCAGCCACTTTTTTCCAACCTAATATAGAATTCCCAAAAATAAGAAAATGTTGAATAACACAATTTACAAATTCATGTTAAGGACTTTGAACATTCAATTAACAATGAGGAACAATTATCTTACTACGCATTTACAATGCTTAGGCAAGGAATACTTTTCCACAAAGATCCACTTGTCCAATTAACAGTTGAATGCTTTGGGAAATAATGCAAGCACATTATACAATGCATTTGTCTCCTCTTGCTTCCACAGTTTTATATTTACAAGTTAGTGGTCTAGTAGTGCTAACATACAGAACTAAGAGCAATAACCTTTTTTTCAACCTTGTTCTTTGTAAGGGGTCCAGATCAACTTGCTCGCATCAACTTCAAGCCCCCCACGTCCAGCCGCTTTAAGATGGCGATCTAGAACCTTTGGATCCGCACAAATAGCATGCTGTCCTTTCCTGTATTGAATTAGCTCCAGACCCTGTAGGGTGCTCAAGATATCATCTGCTTTTATTGCTGTCATATCACTGAGTTCCTGCATAAAAACCAAAATGGCAAACATAAACAACATCGCAAAGTGGTGAACATCCATAGAAATCTGCTCAACAAAGGTTATTACCAAAAATTTACAGCCATGCTGTTATAGTGATCTACGACCTATTGGCAAAACAAAAATCTACAACAGCTCTTTACATCGAATTTCTAGAACCAGAACTATAAATAACGCTTTCAGGAGTGGTTTTCCACAATGGCGTCTAGAGATTCTTCAACAACATTTTCAGGTTTAAAAAGCCAATTCCAGAAACAATTCTGCATTTTGCTTGTGCCTTCTAGTTCTTCCGAAAGAATTTCCTGCTTGCCAAACAAGCTGTTTCCATACACATCCATTGCAAAGACCAAAAGGAGTGGCCTAACATGGTAGTGAATAATTACGAAGTTTATTAATCTAAGACATTGATTGAACAGGTAATTGCAAATTAGTCCCATAAGGAATGTTACAAGACTGATTGAACAGGGAATTGCAAATCCTGTTTCGAAATTACTAAATGTGCCTGTCTGTCTCTTTTCTGTTATCCCTCAACAAATTGTATGTCCTACATCAGACTGGGCTACTAGAAAAAATTGAGCTCAAGCATTTAGGCTATTAGATACAAAACCTGTATACCTTAATCGAGATGTTGCTTTTGTGCTTTTTCAATATATCTAAAAGGACCCTCGTCCAGTATCCTCTATAGCTTAACAGTCCAAGGTCAGAAAGTGGTCTTTCCGGAGTCCCTACTTTGCCTTCTTTCTTTGAAAGTTCATAGGCTGCAGCAATATGTAATACATCAGCCCATCATGACAATTGTATATACAAATATAAAAGTATGATATAGTTTAAAAAGTATAAAAAGGAAAGAGAAATGCATTTCTAAAAAGTTTTGCTGCAATGGCCTGTATTGACAAAAGTGCAAGAGCAACTTATATTATGCTTTTCTTACTTGTTACGTAATGCTTTCAATTGAAATATAAAAAATGAGGTATAAATTATGAAACTCATTAGAGGATTAATAATTAACTAACAACCAATTGCATTTTTAGAATAGGAGACTGATTGTGACACTAAGCTCGTATTTAGAGCCGCATGGAAAGCTAATAAACTTGTCTAAGTAATAATTTTTTTTTTTTGCGGGGGGGGGGGGGGGGGGGCAAAAAATGATTCAAAATTTAACCATGTTTCATGATCGTATTAATTAAAATTTGTATAAGTTTATTTCATTTGACTAGGTGGTGGTTAGTAGATTACTATTGTTAAGAACAACTAAGATTCTAGAGTAGTGTTAATCTAGGTACTTTGTAAGTAAAAAGAATCCTTTATGGGTAGGTAAAACAGTAGTAGATTCTATTTAAGTAACTTAGTCATAATGGAGGCTTGAATGATAAATTAATGGATGTTTAGTATTTTACTTCAAGCCCAACTGGGCAACCATATATCATCCTCTTCCCTCACTTTCTCCTTCGCTCTAAAAGTCATCAATGCACTAAACCTAAACTCTGATAAAGACTATCTAATGTCTATTCTTTTCCTCTCTTCTAATCTTGACTAAACCATTTCTTCTCATCTCTTATAAATTTCTTTTAAGAAGTGGTAAACATGGTTTGTCGATGCTTTTGAGATTGTGTACAATAATACTATGAAAAAATATCATGCAACAAAAAGGGACAATGTGAAAAAACGTGTAGGCAGAACTCACAAAAGGCAATTAAGAATTTTCCATATCCCTTTCTTTGATATGGCGGCAAAGTGAGAATGCATGCCAAATTATACGATTCCTCTGAATGTTTTTCCTGAATGGGCAAATAGAACATAAACATCAGAAATTAGATTAAACTAACAAAAATTTAGCTGCCTCCCGTCAACAGTCAAGTGGCAATTTTAAAATTATCCCACAAGCAATCAATGAAACAAGTAGTTGTGTCTAATAGTTTTTCCTCTTATATAAACTACCAAAATGCATGTGCAATAAGACAACAACAGAGCAAAGGTATATTAGTCTCCAATTAGCCATGATGGCCGACTAACTATACTCATTCATTATGCATCATATAAGAGAAAAAGATTGGTCATCAACAGTAGAAGCACTAAAACTCCATCCAAACTAGATATATTCCTAAAAGGTACAATGATGTTCTAATAACCTTAGCAGCCATATATGATGTTTTCCATAATCTTATAAGTTATCCTCCTGGGCACGATTACGCTGCTTCACGCTGTGTATGTATTTAATAACCATTCCACACAACTCCATGTAAACAATATGAACAGAACTTTTCAATTATATTCTTGTTCGCTCTTTTCTGATTAAGTTTTTTCTCACATTAATATAAAAGATCTTTATGTTACAACTAGCTGCTCAGAAAGAGCTAAATGTTAAGAGTACAAATTTCCCTTTAGCATGGGCAAAGAATTTTAAATCTGTGAAAACATAGAAGCAAATTACAAAAACAACAAATCTCGCAAACAGGTACTAAGACAAAAGATATATTACCAGTTCATACTGTGGTTATTCTTATCCTAATCCTAAATGTCTAAAATGACATTTACCTTCGAAAAATACCCAACCATGTGACATCCTCGATCATCACATTCACATAGAATATAAAACAGAAACAGATCCACATCATAATAGAGTGTCTTGTGGTCGAGAAACAATTTTGCTAAATAGCAAAGGTTTTGTCCATAAACTTTGTTCTTTTTTCCATCAACCTGTCACACAATAAACAATCTCAGAAAGAACGTCAATATAAACTAATACATCACACTATATAACAAGTGTTATTTGTACCCTCGTACAATATCTCGAAATATAAGTGAAACAATAAAATAAAAAGTTGAAGGCGTCATAACATTGTGATAGAAAGATCATGGATAAACCACATGTCTCAGCACAAGTCGATATTCATATAACTTTATGTATGCATTAAGCAATGAAAAACCTTCTACAAGGCAAGAAAACAGATGGGAGGAACTTACCTCAAACATGGAAAGTGTGCCACACCGGTAGATCTCATCACCCGGTGGATGCTTCAGGTCACATTTCCTCTGAACAGTAAAATTAAATATAGACAAACGTTACATGCATGTCATAGAAAAGGATGGGAAAATGTAACAAGCATAGTTGACACAGTAAAAACCAAAGAAATAGCTGAAAGTGCAGAAAAGAAAATTTTCATTCGGAGAAAGAAAATTGCATACTGGAGACTAGGCAGATACAAGTAAGTTCTGGAAAGGTAAACTATGTAATAACAACTCATAATATTATAAAAACTAGAGTATTTTACTTAACTAGCTTACCATATGCCTCTGGAGCTGTTCTTTCCGCTTCATGAAATTGAGGCAAAATTCACAGAAGTACAGTTTCTCAGCATCATTATATTCCGGAGGAAAAGGGGAAAAATACCAAGTCTCTATTTCATATCTTCCGAGCTCTATAGTAGCTATGTTCTTCACTTTTGTGAACTCCTCGTGCTCACGCAAACTAGCGGCATCAAGCTCTTCATGCCCCTAGACATACAAAGAGGTAAAGCTTATGTACAACAAGATAGCTGTATGAAACAGAATTCTTGATATACAGCATAAAATAAAATAAAAAATTTAACTCAATCATAACCAAGAAGCGCCCTTTCCCAACACTGCATATACCTACAGTAACACAAAATAAATTCTGTGGTAAGAGAAGAGGTGCTTCCGTATTGTATTGTATACGATGTCTATACACCACAACCATATCCAATACTTCTGTGAATTATACAACTATTTTCATTGATCTGCTACTTTCCAGCTTAATAGCATGTGCATTCATGATCCTAAAGTTCTTTAATGAGCCGTTTCTAAGTCTCACTGTTGGCTGCCATTTTAACCTAAGCAGAGGCAACAAATGCATTGCTGCCTTCAATTTCCAACTACAAGCCATATGTAGCATCAAGAAAACACGACCAAGCAAGTAAGAGACATGGTTTTGTAAGGTACCGAACTCCTCTCACTGAAGTATTCATTAAATAAAAAAATACTCAATTTCGAACAATATATCAAAACTTGGCTTTTCCTCGCATATTATAGCCACAAGCAGACTCAGTATAAAAAGAAGCTTCTTTACGTTTTAAGTCCACGCACCAAAACAAATCATAGTCAACGAATGAACTCATCAGAACTTCAAGACAAGAGATAATAATCAAGACAATCCAGCAGTCCATAGTCAAATTCTTGAGCCTCACAAAAGTAGTAGGATAGAAAAAAAGAGGAACACATTAAGCAAAGCAAATTCAATGAATATGTAAAAAGAACAAATCACCTAAAACAAACACTAACATGACCAAATGTATGGAGGTAATTTAACAGATTTACAATTGAAAATCAAGCTATACGAAGCAAATGCAAAAGTAGAATATCATATTTATGACTCCAATTCAATATGCAATCAAATTTGTCTGTATGTACATAATAACTTCGAGTATTAGACTTCTATTAGTATTTTTGACTTTAAAGCTGTTTTTAAGGAACTGCAATACAGGATAAAAAACGACACAATACTGAAGGCGCCATCAGATCAATCAGAAATGATAAAAAATCTTGATCACAGCAAAACTAGGCATACCTCCACATGTGTCTCATCAATTTTGCGCTTCTGATGGCGTGTCATTTTCAAGCTGGTTGCCTGAAAAGACCATAAGTAAGAAACTTCTTCCGAGCTTTAACAATAGAAATCTCTTTCTATGAGATAAAATCTCTCCTTAAATGACAAAGCAATTGCCTCTTGTCTTTATAACCTGTTCTACACTAAAAAGCATGAGAAAAAAACCTTATCCTCCACTTTTTCATCAACATCTGGACAAACAGAATCAAGATCAAGCTGCTCAAGCTTGACCCACTCATCAAGTCTCCGATTAACTGCAAAAATAGGACAAAAGAAGCGATAAATCTAATGAGGAAACAGCATGAAACCCAAAAGGGGTAAGAAAAAACAATGCAATCCAGCATATATAGAAAATTGCACGTAAGCACAGGCAAATATATGATAATAATTAGCAGAAAAGAAAGGGAAATCTAACTGAATGAGCTCTCAAATCACTCTAAAAAAGGAGCTACACGTCACCACTGAAGCTAATCTTTCCTAATAAGAAACATAAAACAGGAAAAAACCACCGCGAATCCACAAAATCTAGGTTCTCCCAACTCCTTGTGATTCACATCATTGCCTCATTCCATTCGGGTGAAGAAGAAATGAAACCAAGTGAAACTAAAGTAACCATTCCAGTCCTCAACTTATACACTTTTGGCATACATACAACCAAGTCATACAAGTAATAATCATAATCATAATCATAATCATAATCGAGTAGCGCCTTTTCCCAACTATTTGGGGTCGGCGACATAGATCTTACTCCTCCACTCAGGTCTGTTTTGGGCTACCTCTTTTGTAAGAGATAGTAAAGTCAAATCTTTTTTTACTAACTCCATCCAAGTTCTCTTAAGTCTCCCTCTCCCTCTTTTAGCATCGTTTACATGCATCTCTTCTAATCTTCTCAGAGGGGCATCTATTAGTCTTCTTTGCATATGCCCATAATTCCCCCAGCTTCTCCCCTAAAGGAGCTACCCCTAAACTCTCACGAATATATTCATTTCTAATCCTATCTCTCATAGTTATCCCACTCATCCACCTTAACATTCTCATTTCGGCTACATTCAACTTATCTATATGACTTCTCTTTGGTGGCCAGCACTCCGCTCCATATAGTATTGCAGGCCTAATGGTTGTCCTATAGAACTTGCCTTTAAGCCTTTTTGGAACACGCCTATACAAGTAATAACCACTCAGACAATAATCTTCATCTTCATTGAAAGGGTAAAGCTTGTTCGTGAACCAAACTAACATAATTTATACTCCCTCTGTCCTATTTTAGATGCTCCATCTATAAAAGAGAACAGTCCAGTTTTAGATGCTCCATAGAGTCAATAGATTCCCGTTTTAGATGCACACAGCTAGAAAGAGCAAAGGGTAAAAGGGCACGCAGATATAAAAATTAACAACAAAATTAAACCGACGCAGGATGGGCCCCGTAAGCTGACAAAATCCATAAACAATTGCTTCTAATTTGGCTTCCAATAGAACTTCTGATGCAATTCATCCATCAAAACATACATGTCAAATTAAGGGTTTTGGCCTACTAACATTCTTGAAATGGTCATTGCGATTGTCAGCTGAGTTCAGATCAATTTTCAGAGCGAAGAAGGTAAAAGTTCCAAGAAACAATAAAATCAAATCCATTTGTAGACAAAAAAACACATCATAAAGTACCAAAAGCGAAGCCAAAATCCAATAACAAAAGGTTTCATTTTTTAAGTGTTTAGAAAATGTTCAATTTCTAGAAAAAAAAACCATCACCATAAAGTACCAAAAACGAAGCCAAAGATCAGAAACAAACGTTTCCATTTGTTTTAAAATGTTCAGAAAATGTTCAATTTATACCATTCCCCAGTCTCCTTGACAAGCCAAAAATCAACCCTAGATAACCCAACATCCACATTAATCAGCAAATTCAATCAAATGATAACATAAGATACAAAAAAGCAAAGAATTTAACAACCAACCCATCTAAAAACAAAAGAACAAAACGAGAATTTATATCAGAAACCCTAACCCTAAGCTTAGAAATCCAAAATCAAAGAACAAGAAGATGCAATCAACACTCACACTCAGTGTAATGCACGTAGTACTCATACTCGCTGCCCCCAATTCCGGGCATTTTCCGGCGCTCGATGACCCTCACGGGGTGCAACTTCCCGTCGCGCCACCGGCACAGCACCCGGGTCCCGACCTCCAGCGGCATTCCGCTGGCCTTCCGCCTCTCCGGGAAACCCCCTCCGGCAGGATCACCGGCATCCTTCGCTGGGACCTTTCCGTTGTAGGCCACCGCCGGGGAGCCCTCACGCTCGGCCGGCGATTCCTCGAGCGATCCCATTTCCTCGAACGTGTGGCCAACAGCCGTAATCTGGACAACCGTCTCGAGCCAAAAAGGACTTAAATGGTTCTGATCCGTTTCACAGTAAATGAACATGTCCGTCCGCATTTTCCAACTTCAAATAAAGACAGGCTTCGTTAGACTGAGGGAGTAATTTACTCTCGCTAACGCTCATGGCAGACGGTATTCGAACCTCTCTGTAGTAAAGCCCGCTGCCGGATTGAAATCAAACGGTCCAAATTATCTTGGCTCATGGAAACTGGATTCGTGAAAAAAGACATGTCCCATAGTAGGTGCTCCCTTTGGTTCAAATTTAGTGGATGAATATTTAAGAAAAACTAATTTTTAATCAAATATTCTATGACCTTTGAGTGGGGGTCCCACTAGTTGGCCCCTTAAGGCACATGATTATAGTTAAGCCTTTAATTAGAATCTTTCGCAACCAAAAAGACTCCTAGTTGTGATTTTCACCACTTACTAAAAATCATTAATGTTCCTCGTGCAGGTATTAAATAGGATGGAGGGAGTAAAAATTAATTTAAGGCAAAGTTTGTGCTCTTTCTGTCCAAAAATATGTATCCTCATTAGAAAACCAAAATGAATTAATGAGGATACATTTTTGGATGGAGGGAGTAACATATACATATACATGAGAGAAAAGACGGTTCATAGACCTTCGACAATGCGACCGAATATGTCCAGTGAGTGAGCGAGCCCATAAAGCCAGAATAGTGAGCCCGCTGGGAGATAAAGGGTTTCGTGCGATGAAGCATGCCTGCATTTAAAAAAACACTGATCATCACATAGCTGATTTTGCTCCTCCCTCACCACCAAAAATACCGAAGAGGGAGAATGTGGATGCCTCTGTTTTTTCGTACGGGCTTTGGAGTGTAATAAATTTAACTCATTTTTTACTTCAAAAAAAATTAACTCATTTTAAAATAAAGACAGGCTTCATTGGAAGGAAGGAATCTATGTGAGCTTTTGTTTAGTTGGGTAATAAATTTACCCCACTAAAAGGTCGTGTACCCTGTTTCTCAAGAAATCTCTGTTATTTTAATGTTAGCCCTATATGCCATATACATGCCCAATGCCCACCATGTTGGTCATGTGTAACGCATCTAAAAGCTACTCAACCATATCTGAAATGAACATGCATTTAAGAAAAGAATTTAAATTGAAACAAATATGTCTATTAATATCATACACACGTTCTTCCATAATGTGGTTATTAATATAGGATGGAGGGAATGAGAAAGTTGCTAGAAGTTGAAGTAGGTGAAATGAGGCAAGAGTGACAAAAAAGGGCTAAAAAGTAATATTCCCTCATAGCACTTTTAATCAAAAATCAACTGTATCTACCAAAAGTGATTGGAGTGGGTACATCACTAATGGGATGAACAATGACAGGTTCTATAAACTTTGAGCGGGGTATATGACTAATGGGTAAACATACTTTTAGTGGGGTAAGAAGACAGAAGTTCGATCTAACTTCCATACAATCCCACTAGAAGGTGTCTCAAGAAATTTAATATATTCTCATAGCTAAAATAGGGAAAAAAATAAAGAAAAACAAAAAAAAATAAGCAAAAATTGATCAGAAATGAGAGAGATATAACTCTTTGAATTTTTCCCTACAAGCACTAAAAACATGTACACGAATACACGACAGCACTGCCAATGTACACAATAAGATTGCCAAAATATATGACAACACTACCAAATACACTATATAAAGTACTATCGTATATTCGATTACATGATTTCTAGCGGAGTCATGTATTTGAATACACGACTGTAGGGCAAACTTGAATAAGTCATATATCCCTTATTTCTTATCCGTTTTCACTAATACTTTTTGTGTTCTTCTTTATTGTTTATCCTCTTCATTCCAGTGAGTATAACATATAAGGGGCCGTTTGGTTCGTGATTAAAGAGGATAAAAATCTAGAAGAACACACAAATATTTGGCAAAAAATGAATAAGAAATTAGGGAGATGTGACTCATTGAATTTTGCATTACAAGCACTGAAAGTGTGTACATGATACACGATAACATTACCCATATACATGATAGCTCTCTCCAAATTCATGATAGCACTTCTAAATACACCATAGGAAGTGTTATCGTATGTTTGATTACACAATTTTAAGTGAAGATGTGTATTTGAATACATGACTGTAGGGCAAACTTGCGTAAGTCATATATCCCTCATTGCTTATCTATTTTTTCCCTTTTTTCTGCATTCTTCTCTATATTTTCTCCTCTTTATTCCCTTGGGTACAAGATAAAAATATTGAGAAACCATCTAGTGAGGATGATATGTTTGAAAAGATGAGCCACCCACTCTACAATGAAAAGAAAATAGAAGAAATAAAGTGAAATAATAACAGCTTTATCAAATGATCCCTCTTTGAAAATTCATCATCCCCTCTGTAAGGGTCTAAAAAAATTTAAAATATCATTGTAGGAAGAAAGAGGAGAAAAAAAATATAGAAGTAAACCAAAAATGGGTGAAAACAGATAAAAAATTAGAGAGATCTGATTATTTGAATTTTGCCCTACAAGCACCAAACGCGTGACACAAATACACGATAGCACTGCCCATATATATGATTGCATTGACAAATACATGATAGGTAGTGATATTGTGTATTCAATTGCATGATTTTCAATGGAGTCATGTATTTGAATACATGAGTGTAGGGCAAACTTGAATAAGTCATACATCCCTCTTTTCATATACGTTTTGCCCATTCTTTTTGCATTCTTCCCTATTTGTCCTCTTCTTTCTTTCCATGAGCATAACATAAAGACTTTGACCCCAATTTCTCTTTGTTGCTCAACCGCAAGCAGTTGTGGCCCTGCTACTCTTTTCTCCTCTCCTCCAATGGTCACGAGCAGCTTTGAGCACTAATGGCTGGCCTTTACAAGCACTTCTTCATTAGGAGGCTATAACCTTTCATAGTGGGGCATGTCTCCAGGCTTGTAGCTGACTACACGACCTTTTCCATTTATTAAGGACGTGTAAAATTGTAACAGTTGGTCGAGAGGGTGTTTTAGGAAGTTCAGGTGTCATTTCCAGGTTATATGGTATTTTAGCTAAAAGTCCAAGTAATATTGAATTCTTGGCTCATTGGCCAGGTAATGTGGAAATAATCTCAAAACAATGCTTCCTATAACGAAGTTGTAATGTAGAATATTATTAACAATGTGATTGAATTGAACAGAGTCAACATTGAAAGAGTGGTAAGATCAACTCCGTTGAATTCAAGGAGTGGTGTTGCTTTGGCTCCTATCATAGGTGGCTACCCCCTACTAAGCTACCTCTCCTTGTAAACCCCTTCTTTGGTGTACATGTGCAGCCCCCTATATTTCATTGGTGCGGTCCTTTTGACCACTTACCATTTGGAAGTGAAAAGATTAATCCATAAATACTAGCATTCATCCCCATGGAGAGATATACAATTGACTCGTTGATGTGAATTTTAATTTATTTACTCGCAATCACATGAATCTAATATAGAATAGTGGTTACGAGATCGATCCCACAAAAACTTGGACTTTTAATTCAACCTAATTTTTGGGATATTTTCAACTTTCAAGCTGAAACACCTCGGTCAAATGTTTTTTTGAGGTGTTTCAGCAGAAAGTTGAAAAAATCCCAAAAAAAATCCAGTTGAATTTTTTTCAGCTGGATGTTTGGGTTTTGTCACGCCCTAAATGGCCCCTAAATTTTACTTTCTCGTTCTTTCTAAGGTGGGTAGATAAGTGTGGGGGTGGGCACTAAAAAAGGAATGCATTCTCGGCCATATATCGTTGAGATATAGGTATCGGTAAGAACACTGAGATGCATTACAATGTAGAAACTATTTCAAGTAGTTTTCCAAATATCGGACGACATATATCTGTATATCAGTGATATCAATGATAGCGATATATCATCGATATACTTCTCACCAAAGATAGCGGAGACTGTAACACCCCTAATTTCAAAACACATTTTCACTTAGAGAAAATTAGCGGAAGACTTTCAATTTTGATAATCAATGCTCCGGTTAAAATATAAAATTGAGTCCATCATAACCACAATTAAACTAATTGGGAGCATTACATTCGGTATATTTCGAACATAACATAATTTGAAGTCTCTTGCTATATAATTTATTCAAATTTACGATGAATGCCAGGTTCTCAGGTCGAAGCATTGAATAATCTTCCATCAACTAGCACTTATTACAATAATCATTAATTGGCACCACACATGCCTAAAGTCAGGTTTAACTAAGAGAAAAGAGAGGAGCATCTTCCTGCTTAAGCTAGTCTTCAAGAATGCTATCACCCACACCTCCAACCCATGATCTACTCCTCCTCTAGAGAACCAGAGAAAATAGGAAGTAGAGCATTCTATACCCAGTAGGAAAGGCAATATCAAGCAACCAGCATAATAGCACAACAATAATAATCAGAGCAAGGAAGTATGATTATCATATTTATTATGATTGTTTATCCTATATTCTCATTTAGCTCTAAGATCTAATCATGTTCTTACAGAACCTGTTCTCTTTAGAAATTAACTCTGTCTCTCATCATCCTCGGCCCTCTTCAAACATCCATGAAGATCAAGTCATGAAGGGGTTCATGGTTACCTCTACATGGGCTCCTACAACCATGAACTTCATATCACCAATTCACAGCATGCTTATGGATCTCGTGAAGTTCCTTGGTCCTTATCTCTATGCCTTGGTACTCTTGCTAAAGGATCACACCACAAGTGCTCTAATTTCATATCACACCCCCAAGTGGTACATCCAACCACCAATGCTCTGCCATAACATAACTTGACTCACATATTTGAACTAACACTTAAGTTATCCTTCTTAAGTCATCAATCATCATGTTTATCTAAGATTCCCTATGTGTATTAGTCATTCATTACCTCTCAGGGTTGAGTAGTTCATTGTTACATATAGCATCATTTGCATGCTCATTTTTCAGCACAACCATTGGTTTTCAAGTAGTATCATCAAACCACATAATCTAATTAATCATTAGAAGAATGTCCAAAGTCTATACAGCTGTCTGTCCCACCGACAACCAGGTTGTCGTGAACCCGAGAAGGGATCTCCAGCTCGAACCTTGTGCTATCATCGTTCCCTCAAATCCCAAGGACAACCTCTAGTTTACCTAAGACACATAATTTGCACAACCCGACAACAATTCTCCGTACTCTCGTACACAATCAATATCATCTTCATGATATAAATCGAGTTTTTGTTATTCATGCACCAATCATCATCACAATTGCATGAATTCATCAAGGAAATAACTTTATGCATAGATTTCATTCATGCATACATAAAAGACATCAAAATCAATCTTTAGGGCTCTTTTCTACAAGATCACCCATAATATCATGAATCATTGTCAACAAGATATCCAACCACAAGATCATATGTTTCTACTTGAAGGCATGAAATACTATATTTCAACATGAAGAGCATGTCATACTTCATCATCCATTCATTACAACGCCAAACACAACATTAACAGTCTCAAGATTCCTCCTTCATGTGCTACTACGGAATTTAAGTTGAGGTTAGCTGAAAGGCTTCTTCATCTTCATCTCCGACGAAGATCGGCTTCCCTTTGGCCTTTGATGGCTTCTCCATGCTCTAGGGCTTGCTAGAAGTCCAAATAAGTTATTCCCAATGCGAAGAGGCAATTTATATAGTGGTTCCACATTTGGAAGGAAGTCTCCAAACTAAGGCCATTTTCTGCAATAACATCGACACTTCACACGATAGACACTTCTTTTTGTTCCTTGTTTTCTAATGCCTTTATCCAAAAATCTATTTTTAATTGGGGTGTTATAGAACACCTCTCAACTTCAACTCTATTACTTTTTTTGCTGCAAACTTGGCCTTGTTTATAGAGCTATTAGCATGCAGTTTCTTATCTGAGATTGCTTCATTAAGTGCAGTATGCCTTCAAATCCGAGGCAAACCATATTAGTTAGGGTTTGACTGTTTGCTTTTATTAATATTCCTATTATGTAATTGCCAATAAGGTGAAGTTGACAACATGTTTTAAATTGCGAGCATCTGCGACATTCAAATACAAGGCAAGCCATACTTATTGGAGGTTTGACAATTTAACCCTAGGTCTGTCCTAATGTGAAATCATGGTAATATGATTACTTTTTGAACATAAGAGAACGCAAGACTCTACCTCAGAAAAGAACAAAGAAATCTATTGTGAAATTTTATACAATAATTATGCTTCTAGGAAAGAATTATAATTTTTTTTATACAATATTCATGAAGAGTTATAATTGGTAATGCCAATGTAATAAAATAAATCTACATCACCTATAGAATTAATAAGGAGGAAAATTTTAAGTCAGCCAAGTACATTAACAAGGGGAAAGGGGATCTGTTGTAACCTACAACTACATTGGCTGTAGGTGAGTTTATGTCTACCCATTGGATGGAAATCAACAGATGGCATTTCCTCCCTCTCTTCCTTCCGCTCTCTCTCGTCCATCTCTCTTTGCCCTATCTGCAAAACTCCACATGCCTCCGTGCTCAACTAGAAAAAACTCTGATTTTTTGCATTTGAAAGTGGGTATGACTGTCATTGCAATTTTTTTTTTGCACTTATATTGACGATAACCATAAGGGTTCACTAAGAAGCTGGTTCCTGCCCCATCTAGACGCTCCCCCTAAGCACTCGGACACCCCTCATTATAAGAAAGAGGTATATGGCTGAGAACAGCCAAAGTTATAGAATTCTTTCCCGAACAACTTGGTGATCTGCATGGCGGGTGAATCGGCTTCATAATCCCAGGCCGGCAAACTAGAAATGCTTTAATCCTTGTCTAGAAACAACTCATCTCCACATTTGTAGCATTGCGGTTTTATACCTGGCCTATAAACAAATTATGTCGACGGCAAAATCTTTCTGATCTTCAACCAGCTTAAGCTTTTAATGTTAAGATAACTTTCATAATTCTGGCCAACCAAACTTTCCATCTTAAACTTCTCAATATATTTCCCACTTTATCTATGGAGCGATTTCAAAATTCCTCCAGTTGTGCGAGAAGGTGTGATGATCGAATTCCATTATGCATCCATAAGGATCATTAGTCTTACCTATCCAAAAAATTCTTGACACCACTATAAATCTGTTGCACACTTGTGAATCCTCTCGCGTACCAAATTTCTCTGTACTCTCTTCTTCTTGATTTCCTGTCTTCATTGCTAGTACCAAAACATGGAAAAGAAAGCTCAACAGCCGACCAGATCCGAGAACAAGGAAGGTGCCCCCTACAGATGCCAATGGTGTGGGCCGTGTGGCTCATGTATTCATGGAAATGTATACTTCTACAAGTAAGTTTCTACTCTCCCTTCACCCATCAGGAAATAAACACAAGAGATTCAAATGGTCTTTTATCAACTAATTTTGTTTCTTTGTTATTGCCAGTGACAAGCCCTTCTCTAGTGAGACATGCCGACAGATGCAGATGAAGCAAGATGAGGAGACAGGAAAAATTAAAAATGTATTCTAGCCATTAATTAAAAATAAGAAATATAGTGGAGCAAAAAGAAAATTTGCTACAGGAGTGTACCAGAAGATGAGCAACTAAAGAGCAAATTTTGGTTTCAGAGATAGCAATCCTCTTAGAAAGGTAAATGATGGGTTTCACAGTTTTTCTTTCTTGATTGATAAGCTGATGGTTCTGTCTTCACAGGGTTGCATGCGAAGGACATCTGGCATAAAAACTTGCCACCATGCTTTTTTGTATAGATTTTACATTATTTTGATTCTGTTAAAAGTTAAACAGGGTATATAATAATCCATACTGCACCCTAAATAGCTGAGATAAGGCCTATGATGATGAGGTTACGGAATAAATAGGAGGTGTCATAGCCCCCCATTGTCCCATGTAGGTCTGTCCTAGGGATGGAACTTGGATCGGGTTTTTACCCGACCCCACAAGACCCGGCCTTATTGAGCCGGTTCTGAGATTGCTTATGCAATACCCGGTCCCGGTTCCGGGTTTGAAAGAGGAACCGACCCATCGGGTCGGGTCGGGTCGGGTCGGGTCGGGGTTTTCATGTAAAACCTGGACCCGACCCGGGTATATGATATCATATACTTAAACTCATATTTATTTATTTTTATGAATATTTTTTTGGGTAAAATCACTCGTATCTCTTGATCTGAATAATTTGGATTTTTATGAATATATATTATTAATAAAAAATTAAATAAGTTAATAATTTAATGTATATGACATTAAAAATATACAAATTTTGGTACTGGGGCGGGGCGGGTCCGGGTCCTTGAAACTGGACCCGTGGTGGGTCTGGGACGGTTCTGGGTTTGAAGAATTAAAATGGTTCCGGGGCCGGGTATGCCAATACCCAGCCCAAACCCGCCCCGGTTCCATCCCTAGTCTGTCCTATGTCCCCACCGTGTATTCTTCCCGGACGGAGCTAGAAAAAAGGGGTAGGCCACTGATTGGTCAAAACCTTAGGGGGGGCGTGTGGTCCCACCTCACCACCTAAAAGCTAGTAGTGGAATCCGATTGGCCATGTCTTAGACTCTGTGCGTGCCCCTACTGGTCATGATCCCACCCTCACCTTCCCAGCCTCACCTTCCTTTTCTACCCTGCCCTGCCCCTCCTCCCCCTTCTTGCACAAGCTAATAGGCCTAAAAAATGGAGGTTTTATGTTTCACAATTGGGAACAATGAGAATATGCTTTACCTCCTTTATATTCTTATCATTGTTTAGTGAATGTACAGCTGCCGCAGCTATGTCTTCTCCAACTATATGCCAATATTTTTAGAACGCAGACATACCATCTAGACCTGGAGATTTTGCCGGATGCACTTGGGATTTACAAGTTCCACCTCAAATAGTTTTGTATGTTCTGCATTCATGTTGCTAGAAATCACCCCGCTCTCTCTTTCTCAAGGACCTCATATATGAATTAAGAAATAAAGAAAGTTACTAAACATTAAAAGTTATCAGGATCAATGGTATGGTCATGCCAATTGCCACATACCTTCACTATCCTCTCACCCTTTTGAATGTATTTCTCTTTTTTGTGTAATCTGGCAAAAATGCAAATTTAGGTATCTCCATGTCATTACATGCGAGAGTCGTTCACCATCCCCTCTTCTAGCTGAGAACAAATCCTGTGCGGCGGTCTATTCCCTTAGCCACCACTCAACACTCGCCACGTCAATGTTCTCCCCAGCTAGGCCTGTTAAGTCTGCAGAACAGGGGATCCTTGAAGGGGCTACGCCCGACCGGCGACCCCAGCTCGCCGCCCTCGACTCCATCTCACCGCCAACCACCCCGCCACCTAGATCTCCGCCATCGCCGTCAGAAACGAGGTCTTCATCGACCCGCCTATGGTCGCGCTGTAGCTCCTTCCTGCCCGACGCGATCTCCTCACCAACGGGTTTGAAGATACTGTTTTTGCAGATGGGTTGGTTGGTTTTGGTTGTTTGTTGATTTGGGTTTGTTGGATTTTTGCGCAGGTATTACACGACTCGTCTTTGGATTGGGACTCCGCCGCAGGAGTTTGCGCTGATTGTCGATTCGAGGGGCACGGTCGCGTATGTCCCCTGCTCTGGATGCGAACAGTGTGGCAATCATCAGGCAAGTTGTTTAACTTTGATTGTGTTAAATGGAAATGTGAAAAACACCAATTTGGTTGATTTGTTGGTAGCCATATAAATGAAATTTTGAGACAAAACTGTGCGTCAGCATTAAGGGCAACAGATTAATGCTCAGTAGAGATTTTATACTCGCTCTGTCCCATATCAATAGCTCCATTTGGAAATTGTGTCCTATATTAATATTTATATCATAATTGATTATTGTAGTTCATTCGTCAACTTAAACAGTGATGGTTATTTACTTTAACATCATCATAATATATTGCAGTTTGTTCTTTAGGGGCCGCTTGGATCGCGAAAAATCCAAAACATCGAGGTGTTTCAACATCCACAGTGAAAAATCCGGAAATGAATAGTGAAAGTGGATTTTTCACTGTGGATGTTTTGGATTTTTCACGATCCAAACGACCCCTTAATCTTAAGACAGTTTTCTTCATTTACTTGGTGAAAATGCATATGTAACTGCCTAGTGATTGGCAGTATAGTTCGTCTTTTTGTTTGACTTTATAGTTGCCCTGGAAGAACTCTAAGAGCTTTCTCAAGTTGACGAGATGGTTTCTTTTACGGAAAAAAGTTTGCCAATAATAAATCTTCTAAAACTGAAATCGACACCAATTCTGCAACAACTTCACTTGGAACACAGACTGCTACGAGGCTCCTCCGAGAATTGGTGCATTATCAATGATGGTATGAACCCTCCAAATATAGTGATGGGTAGTTCTGGGTAATTTCTTTCCCCCATATTCTTAAACAGTATTTTACCCCTTATATTTTTGTTTTGAATTAGTTATTACTTGTGTTATGACAGGAATCCTTCTGATTTGTTAGATCTAAAATCAGTCTCGCGTGATCGCATCCCAGTCATCAGAAGGTTTAGTGGAGGTGGAACTGTTATTGTTGATGAAGGAACCATTTTTGTCACCTTTATCTGCAATAAGGATGGGATTCCTGGCTTGAAACCATATATACGTCCAATTTATTCTTGGTGTGCACAGCTATATAATGATGCACTGAAAGGCTTTGGTGATTTTAGCCTGAGGGAAAATGGTAATGAAGTCTTCCAAGCTTCAGTATTAACTTAAGTTGAAGAGCTGGTCTAGACTAGTTAGAAGAAGTATGCTTCTAACTTTGGTGTTTTTTCAGATTATGTATTTGGCGACTTGAAGTTTGGTGGAAATGCACAATCAATAATTAAAAGTCGGTGGTTACACCACACTTCATTTTTGTGGGACTTTGATATAAAAAACATGGAATATTTGAAGATACCGACTCGGGCTCCAAATTATCGATTGGTATGCATTTCTTGGTCCATTATATATTGCATCCCTGCATGTTATTTGAAATATTGGTAACATGTGCTTTTGATTTGCTATAGTTTTTTGTTTTAGCTCCTCATCGCAATCATTTTAATTTGTTTCTATTGGAAGTAACATTTCAATTGTGTTTTGCAACTCCTTGCTCTGGTTAGTGTAAAATAAAGCAACTCGACATTCTTTGTCCCAAAGTCATGTGCATCAGCGAGTTCAGGGTTTTGGTGATCTGCGAGGTTGTTGCTATTTCTTCTTTCTTCAAGAAGGATTTTTCTTCTTCAAATTAAGCTTAAATTTTCCATCATGGCAGATGTGGCAAAAGGTCTATTCGTAGTGATCATCATAAACAGACTTATCAGTAGAAGATGGAAAATAAAAATTACGAAGTTAGGGAAGATGGAAGGGAAAGGAACGAGCAATGGAAGGAAATTAATAGGAAAATTTTTATATTGCAGAAATAGAAAATTAGTCTAGTACAGAAATTTACTTAACTTTCTTTCTCCAAAAAAAGGACTAAATCAATTTCGAAAACAAATTAAACAGTCTGTCAGAATCATAAACTGAAGCAATAGTGACTCTTGATTTCTAGAAGAGTCTGATACCTTGCATGCTTCTGATACCTTAATAGTGCCTCTTTATTTTTCCTCTTCTGATACCTTAAATGACTAACAAACATTATTACTTCCTTAGTAAATTAACAATCAGATAAACAACCATCACACCAGTAGTTTTGCAGGTGTTGTCCTTATACATGTACTAAGTCTTTTAAAGTAAAATTCGGTTTCAGATAAGCAATTTGCTTCACAAATGGTAAGAGTTAGCATTCATTTATGGAAATACTTTTCAGGCAAGGGACCATGGTGAATTTTTATGTTCGATGAAGAACTATTTGCCATCGAGGTCTACATTCATTGACAACATGATCTCAGTCCTTGACTCCCATTTCATAGTGAGACCTGTTCAGAGGGAAGCAATTATCAATCTGCCCACAGTGGAGTTGTCAAACGCCAGCAAGTTGTTGACAGAGGAAGAACTCGAGGAAGCATTTGTGCCTCAGCTTGAAATTTGCAGATCAAGGTAGTTCATGATTATGTATAGCAATAAAAATAAAGGTAGTTCATGATTATTTTATTACAACCTTAAATAATTTATGAAGGTTCTTTGAAATAGTTTCTTCCCTTGTAAGGTTCATAACAAAAATGTTTGCGACTCCTAGTGAAATGGCTATTAATCTGTGTCCATTTTTGACTGAGAACTATGTTATATGATTATTCCTCATCTAATATTTGGAATTAGGATGATCATGGCATGTCTGCATCTATTTTTTTCCTTTAGTACTTACATGTTGCAATAAATTCTTGAGAATGTTGTGAGGCCCACTTTTGTATTTGAGAAGCTCTTTCTAAAAATGTGAATAGATGATGAAGAAGGTTATAGGTTGAAAATGCAAACCTATTCACGGGCGCTTGCCAATGACTTTGTTAATGTTTGTGTCTAATGGATGGTGGCCCACAATAATCCAGTCAAAATTAGGCACAGACAAAGATAAGAATCATTGCATTGGCTACTAAACCATTTTTCTTAAATTTGGTATCGTGTCTTTTTCTTTATTTATCAGTTGGTTGGGAAGTACATGAGTGTTTTAAATGGCCTTTAGCATTAGCTATGACAATTTATCTATGTAGATCTCCGTCTACAAAAGATATAATAGTTTGCAGAGCTTTCTGTTAGCCTTTTATTTGTTTGGCAGAACACTTTCATGGCAGATAACTTGTTTTCAAACCACGTGGTAACTTTTTTTTTGCATGTGGTAGTTGTCGTGGTTGTTATTTTTGGGTGGTTGCCTTGGAGATAACTTGTTTGCAAACCTGTGTAATTTTCAACTGCTGTTCCAAATAGTATCAAAGCTATTTTTATGGCTGCGTTTGATTTATTCTGGAAGATTTGATGAAGTAAACGAGCTTGATTGCTTGACTTGATTAGAATTCTAGAAGACTTATCGGCTTGTGATCATCGCCAGTTTCATGGTGTTCTGTTTGTCCATCTGGTAATCAAATCGATGTCAGTAAACAATTATATAATTTCTACTCTGTCCCTCGTTAATAGCTCAAATTGGTTTTGCAAATTGAACTAATTGGGTCTTAAACAGGTCAGGGTCATCCCAATAATAATGTTTGACTCGTGAGAAAAACAAGTCTTTATCATGTTTAGACTAATAAGTTGGGATTTGACCCACAACAAGATAATTCACAATATGTGGAAACCAAGGTGGAACAGTGGTGGAGACAACAAAAAGCTGCTCATCAGGGAATGAATCCAGCAAAGGATCATGACTGTGCAATTCATGGGTTGGAAAATTGGATAGATGATCAGCCACGACATTTTCAGAACCCTTTTTTATCTTTTATCTCAAAATCAAACTCCTGCAGAAGTAAAATCCAATGAATTAGCCTTGGCTTGGCATCCTTCTTGGACAGAAGGTACCACAAGGCTGCATGATCAGAGAAAATAATGATCTTATTTCCCAGGAGATATGATTTGAATTTATCCAATGCAAACACAACAACAAGCAACTCTTTTTCTGTGGTAGTGTAATTTAATTGTGCATCAGTGAGTGTCTTGCTAGCATAATAAATAACATGAGGAAGTTTATTAATGCGTTGGCCTAGCACTGCCCTTATAGCAAAATTAGATGCATCACACATTATCTCGAAGGGCAGTGTATAGTCAGGTAGCTGAATGATGGGGGAGCTAGAGAGGAGGGTTTTGAGCTTTGTAAATGCTTATTTACACGAATCATCAAACTTAAATGGCACGTCTTGACCAAGAAGGTGACATAGTGGACGTGATATCTTGCTAAAATCTTTGATGAAACGTCGATAAAACCCTGCATGGCCAAGGAAAGATCGTATTTACTTAACAGATGTAGGTGGTGGTAAAATAGCAATCAGGTCAACCTTGGCCTTGTCAACCTCCATACCCCTTTTAGATATAATGTGCCTTAGCACAATCCCCTGTTGAACCATGAAATGGCTCTTTTCCCAACTCAGCACTAGATTCTTTTCCTCACAACGTTTCAAAACCAAATCAAGGTTGTGCAAGCAATCATCAAAACAGGTGCCAAACACAGAAAAATCGTCCATGAAAACTTTCAAGAATTTGTCAATCATATCGGAAAAAATGGATATCATGCAACACTGAAATGTAGTAGGGGCATTACAAAGACCAAAATGCATCCGACGATTCGCAAATGTACCGAAGGGATATGTAAAAATCGTCTTTTCTTGGTCCCCTAGATAAATTGGCACCTGATTGTATCCTGAGTACCCATTTAGAAAACAATAAAACCCTTGGCCAACTAGCTTTTCAAGGATTTGGTCAATGAATGGGAGAGGAAAGTGGTCCTTACGGATATTGGAGTTCAGATTTCGGTAGTCAATACACACATGCCATCCCGTGGTTTCCCGTACTGGCACAAGCTCACCCTCAGAATTTGGTTTCACAGTTAAGCCCGATTTCTTGGGTACTACTTGGATGGGGCCTCTACCCTCCCTAGAAGGTTTGGTCTGGTCCTCAAGGTTTATTCTATGCATGCACACAAAGGGGTCTATACCCCGTAGGTCGGCCACTGTCCATCTTATAGCTCTCCTGTGAGTGGTCAAGATCTGCAACAACTAGTTTTCCTATTCACTGGATAGGCTCAAGGATACGATCACAGGAAGGGTATCGTTGGGTCCTAGGAAGGTGTATTTCAGGGAGCTAGGAAGGGGTTTCAGTTCAAGTGTAGGTGGGGACTCTATGGAGGGTTTTAATGGTGGGGCAGTGGACACCGGGAGAGGGTCGGGGCGGGACCTCCATGGGACAGGTCCAAAATATAAGGTCGCCACTAAATGATGATGGACCTCCTCAAGGTCAGGTGCGCCCTCATATGCATCTAGCCAATCATAGAATAGAGTATGCTATAGGGCATCTCTAAGCACAACAAAGGGAATGAATTCCTGCACTAGGTCATCTAGGTCATCCACCATGAGGCACTCACCTTCGCTGGAGGGTTGTTGGGAAGCACTAAAGATGTTTACCTTGACTTTCATGTTCCCGAATGAGACATTCATGAGCCCTGACCTACAGTTAATAATGACATCGGCTGTGGCTAGGAAAGGACGACCAAGGATAACATGTATTTGGCTTTTGGAGTTGGCAACTGGTTCCATGTCTAAGACAACAAAATCAACAGGGAAGTAGAACCTATCAACTCCTACAAGAACTTCTTCTATAACTCCTCTGGGTCTGCGGATGGATCGGTCTGCTAACTGAAGGGTGACTGAGGTGGGCTGTAACTCTCTTAGGCCAAGTTGTTCATAAACGGAGTAAGGGAGGAGGTTGACACTGACCCCTAAGTCCAAGAGAGCTCGACTAATAGTATGGTCACCTATGACAATGGATATAACAGGGACACATGGGTCCTTATATTTAGGTGGCATTTCACGTGTCAGTGAGCTCACTTGGTCAGTCAGGAAGACCTTCTGGGTGACATTGACTTTGGCTTTCCGCTTTTGGATACACAGGTCTTTCAGGAATTTGGCATAGGTATGCACTTGCTTGATGGCATCTTGTACGGGAAGGTTGATCTTAATATCTCCTCCATTCTCTGATGGGATTTACTAAACGGGGAGGGTTTGTTGAGGCATTGAGGGAAGGGTGCCCTAGGTATGTAGGATTTTTCATTGGTGGGTTCAGATGGGGCATCTTGCTACGATGGGAGACTAACAGGGACAGGTTTGGTAGAAGTGGGTTCTTTAGCTCTCTTTGGGGAAGTTTCTTCACTCGCAATACCAATGGATGGGTTCCTAACCTGATTATCAACTTGCTTACCACTCGTCAGGGTAGTAATGGCTTGTACCTGCTCATTTGGATAATGGGAACCCTCGATGGCAAACTGGCCTCTAGGGTTCTGCTGTGGTTGGCTTGGCAAGGTACCTACTTCCCTACGGTTCATGGATTAGGTCAGCTGTCCGAATTGGGTCTCTATCTCGGCAATGGATTGTGTATTGGAGTGGACTAGCTGGGCCTGGGTTCTTAGCTCACCTTTCAGCTCTCTGTGTTTGGTGTCCATTTCGGCTTTCATCTCGTTTTTCATCTCGGTTAAGGTGGCTAACATTTGGTTCATCTGGTCTTCTAGGGTTGGTTTCCTATTGGGTTGGCCAAATGGAGGAGCTGAGACTGGTTGGTAAGGCTGTGGTTTGCTTTGGAACTCCTGTCTTAGGCCTTAATTAAAGTAGGCCCCTGGTTAGGTTGTTTCCAGGCGAAATTTGGATGATTTCGCCACCCCGGATTGTATGTATTTGAGTAGGGGTTGTTGGCTCTAGGGTAGGTCTGTGCAATGTTGACGTGCTCCTGTATTAGGTCTGGATATTGGGAGGCTGAAGGGCAGTCAACTATAATGTGCATGGGGTTGGCACAGATGGTGCAGGCATCTTGAGAGGTTTGATTATAAGACAGAGACTGAAAGGAAAATCTGTCAAACCTCTCTGTCATAGATGCTACTTGGTGTTCTAGACTGATTGTAGTTTTGGCATCGTACATGCCTCCCCTTGAGGCACTCCTGTCAGGCATATGGCCTTCAGATCTATATAGGGTGGCACTGTGTAAAGAGTTTTCGCTTAGATCCTCTTGTAGATCCCAAGCACCATCAGGGGTTTTCTTCATGAATATGCCTCCACAAGAGGCATCAATTGGGGTTTTGTGCTGATCAAACACACCCTCATGAAATCTTTGCACTAATTGCCACTTGGGCACATCATGGTGTAGGCAAGACCGGAGTATGACTTTCATTCTTTCTCAACTTTCATGGAATTGTTCATTAGGTAATTGGGTAAAGGTGATGATTTCATTGCAGATCTTATTGGTCCATCCTACAGGGAAGTATTTCTTGAGAAATTTGGCCTGCAATTCCTCCCAAGTAGAAATGGAGTTATGTTCAAGGGAGTACAACCATTCTTTGGCCCTATCTTTCAAGGTGAAAGGGAACAACCTAAGGCATACTTGGTCATCAGACAGTGTAAGTTTAAAAGTTGTGTTAACTTCCAAGAAGTGGGCAGCATTTAGATGATGTTGGGCTTAATTTCAAAATTAGCCACATTGTCAGGTAAGAGGATGCAGGAGGGGGAAGTGTAGGTGGTGGGCCGGTAGTAGTCCTACAGGGTACAGGCATGGGGTACTACTGGGTTCTGGTTCAAGCCATTCCCACCCCAAGGTTCATGCTGTCCGCCATGGGATGGATTTCAGGGATCGGGTTGCTAGGAGTTTTACAGATTCTATAGAGGCGCTTAAGGTCAGGATCAAAGGCAAGGTCAGGGTTCAGGGAACGACGACCATGCATACACAATCACAATCAACAAAACATGTAGCAGTCCTAATAGCGACAACTAGCATACATCGATCCTAGATAGCGATGATCGTTTAGAATTAAACCCTTGCAAGTGTACAAGGTAATTGTACTACAGTGAGTATTAAAGGGTTGTTGAACCTCAGGGACAGATGAATACCTTACCAAATTCAAGAGAAAATTGCATATTTTGATTTAATTTAAGAAAAAACAATAAACTTTAACTACTTCTAAAGGATTTGAATAAGTGTAGAGAGTTATCAAGGCAATGAATCCACCACTAGACATGCAATTACTACTCTTGATTATTAATATGTACAAATTGATATGATATGGTAATTCGTGTTCTTGGTCGGACAGAAAGTTCATCCACTATTACGTAATCAATTCTATCCTTGGTCGGGCATAAAATCAATCACAAACATGTTCTTGATTAGACATAGGGATTAACAAGATCTAATTTCATTCATAATCAATTAAGTCTATGGTCAAGTGATTTATAAATGAAAGATGCATTTTATTATCTCTTAAGCTTATGTTTATGTTAGTATTTTGATTAGATTTAATGCTACTTTAATATAGTTTTTAGTTTTTGTAGGAAATAAGAGTAAGATGCAGAAATGAGGTGAAAAGTGAGTTTAATGGTTAAATCTTCATAACTTCGTTTACACATATCCGATTGGACTGATTCAAGCTTCATGTCAAAGTTCAAGAAGTCAGCTTTCCAACGCCACCGACCACACTCTATCGGAGTTCGGAGCGAAAAGTTATGATCATTGGAAGTTTTGTAGTTTTTTAAGCAAATGAATAGTAGCCGATCGATCGGCCATAAAAGCGATCGATCAGTTACTGTAGCAAACGTGATTTTTGCAATCGATCAGTACCTCTCGATCGATCGTATCTACTGGAATGTGTTGATGAATAGTAACTGATCGATCGGTGAACAATGCTGATTGATCGCCATATGCGAAAAATTGCGTTTGCCCTATTTTGACTCAGATTTAGAAGGGGTCTTTTGTGTTTCCTTCCCAACCTTATAAATAGGCCTTAAGAGGAACGTGTAGAGAATTAGAGAACCTATTTTGGAGGCTAGAGAGGAGAAAGATGAAAGAGTCTTGTGGAGGCCAAAGAAGAAGAAGGATTCATGCCAATAGAACTATCAAAACATGCTTTCTTTTCTCTCTTTCTATGTGTAACTAAATTCTTTGTTAAGGCTAGATGAAGCCCTAGATATGTGTATTGCTACTCATGCTAGTTTCATTTAATAAAGTTAATATGATTTGTGCTTAATGCTATTTCATTCTTTTGAGTGCTTGACTATAGACTTAATGGATATGAATGAAATTAGATCTTTTTAATCCGTGTGTCTAACGAAGAATACATTTGTAATTGATTCTATGCCCGACCAAGGATATGATTGATTACACAATAGTGGATGAACTTTCGTATCCGACCAAGAACATTAGTGAATTCATTAGTGATTCGCGTGTCCGACCAAGAATACGAATTAACATATCATGTCAATCTGCATGTAATAATAATCAAGAGTAGTAATTGCTTGTCTAGTGGTGGATTCATTGCCTTGATAATTCTCTGCATTGATTATAAACTCAGCTTAGTTTAGTAAAGTTCATTGCTTTCTCTAGATTAATTAAACAGATTGCAATTTTTTCTTGAATTTGGTAAAATATTTAACCATTCCTTAGGTTCGACAACCCTTAATATTCGCCGTAGTACACAATTGCCTTACGCACTTGTAAGGGTTTAATTTTAAACGATCATCAAGCACTCTAAAGAATACTCATGAAATAGCATTAAGCATGAATTATATCAACTTCATTAAATAAAACTAAAAAAATTAGCAATACACATATCTAGGGCTTCATCTAGCCTTGACAAAGAATTTAGCTAGACATAGAAAGAGAGAAAAGAAAAACCTGATTTGATTGATCCATTGGCATGAATCACTTCTTCTTCTTTGGCTCGAAAAGACTCCTTCTTGCTCCTCTCTAGCCTTCAAAATAGGTTCTCTAATACTCAATACGTTCTCTTTAAGGCTTATTTCTAAGGTTGGGAAGAAAACACAAAAGACCCCTTCTAAATCCAAGTCAAAATAGGTCAAAACTCAGTTTTGCGCACACGGCGATCGATCGCCAATACAGGCCGATCGATCAATCGCACTGTTCCTTCATTATTTCTTGCGTCTGCCGATCGATCATTCTCTTAGTTATCGCGCATCTCATATTTTCCTGTAAATGCGATCGATCGCTATATGCCGATTGATCGTTCTCTCAGTTTCACTTTTCAGCCTATTTTTTCAATGGTCATAACTTTTCGCTCCGAACTCCGAATTGCACGCGGCCGGTGGCGTTGGAAAGCTAACATCTTGACATGAAGTATGGATCAATCCAATCAGAGATACGCACACGAAGTTATGAAGATTCAAGCATTGGAGTCACTTTTCACCTCATTTCTGCATCTTACTCTTGGTTTCCTACAAAAATCAAAAACTACATTAAAGTATCACTAAGGGGCCGTTTGGGGCGTGATTAAAAGAAAAACATCCACTGTGGAACACCTCAGGTCGTGTTTCATAGTGGATGTTTTGCTACACTGTAGCATCTATATTTTTTTCCTATCCAGCTGAAACAAGACCTGAGGTGTTTCAGCTGGATAGGGTAAAAAACATGGATGATACAGTGGATCTAGAAAATCCATTGTGGATATTTGCTTATAATCACGCCCCAAACGGCCCCTAAATCTAATAAAACACTAACATAAATATATATTTAAGGGTTAATAAAATGCATAATGCATAATTCATGTATAGATCAAGTGAATACTAGCAATCCTAATAGCGAGAACTAGCACGACATGCAATCCCAAAAAATAAAATAGAAAACACCAAGCACCCAAAGAATCTAGCCTTGACAAAGAATTTAGCTAGACATAGAAAGAGAGAAAAGAAAAGCCTGATTTGATAGATCCATTGGCATGAATCACTTATTCTTCTTTGGCTCTAAAAGACTCCTTTTTCCTGCTCCTCTCTAGCCTCCAAAATAGGTTCTCTAATACTCAATACGTTCTCTTTAAGCCCTATTTATAAGGTTGGGAAGAAAACACAAAAGATCCCTTCAAAATTTGAGTCAAAATAGGTCAAAACTCACATTTGCGCACATGGCGATAGATCGCCAATACGGGCTTGCCGATCGATCGCACTGTTCCTTCATTATTTCCTGCGTCTGCCGATCGATCGAACACTTACATTTCCTGCGAGTCACGAAGTTATGAAGATTCAACCATTGGAGTCTTTTTTCTTTCATTTTTGCATCTTACTCTTGTTTTTCTACAAAAGCTAAAAACTACGTTAAAGTATCACTAAATCTAATCAAACACTAACATAAATATAAGTTTACAGGCTAATAAAATACATAATTCACGTATAGATCAAGCAACAACTGGCAATCCTAATAAAGAGAACTAGCACGACATACAATCCCAAAAAAGAAAATAGAAAACACCAAGCACCCAATTTAATCTAAAGAGAAGGGTAAGAGAGTGCAAACTATGGGATGGGATGGCCCTTCCAATGTTGGCGAGAATCTACATCCTCTCTTAATCCCGCACAAGAAAAAAAAACGCAATTAAGCTACTGACATAAAATCAAAATAAAAGTTAACTACTCTAAACTAACTATGCTAAGAATTTGGTAAATTATTAGTTTCCGTCCCCGGCAATGGCGCCAAAAACTTGATCGTTTCAATATAAGAACCCTTGCAAGTGCACAAGGCAATTGTACTACGGTGAAGATTAAAGGGTTGTCGAACCTCAGGGACAGTTAAATACTTTACCAAACTCAAGAGAAAGTTGTAGTTTTTAATTAATCTAAGAAAAGTAATAAACTTTATCTAAATTAAGCTGAGATTTACTTATGTGGAGAAGACCTAAGGCTTCGAATCCATCACATAATAAACTAGTAGATAGTCGTATCCTTTCTATCTTGAGCCATAGTCGGGTGATGCATCACCTGGTGATTGGTGTCGCAAACCATGTAAGCATGCATGTCACGTAGCTAATAATTTCTCCATCTAAAAGTATCATTCTGGTTTACAAAACCAAAATAAAATATTCCCTCATTCCAAATTACCTGTCTGGATTACAAAACCAAAAATTGACTATTCCCTCCGTATCTCTGACCCCAGTTGTGCTTTTTATTTCCATTCCCATCATCATATTGAAGATGGAAACTCCTCGTGCTCTTCCATAAGAAATTGGAGTCCATATCATGATGAAGGTAACGTAACGCCGTGATTCTTGCTAAAAAAACTGACTGAACGTGTTCATTATTAGCTCATTGATCCGGCAGTAACTCTGGATCACAAAACCAAAATGTGCTGATTTTTAGTTCTTTGATTTTCTTATCCAAACATATAATTTTGGGCGGAGGGAGTAAAATATTGGATGGAGGGAGTAAATTAATGCTCCTTCCGTGCAAATGAAGCATGTTTGTAGAAAGAACACAGATCCATCATTATATGGCTGACTTTGCTTCCTCATGGCCAAAAACACGCCAAGGCGTAACATTGCTACATACTCCTATAAATTTTACTCATTGTCAAATGCGGACAGGCTTCATTATACGGACACCAAAGTGGAGCCTGTAACATACTCCAGCCAAAGCCCATGAGCCCCAAACTAAAAAGAGGAGTCACAAAGTCCACTCCATTCCAGAGTCCAACCCCCTAGGGCTGCACCAAAAACCCAGACCTGACCCAACTGAATGGAACCGAGCCAACATTGACCCGGGTCGGGTCGGGTCCTATCTCGGGTAGGGTCGGTTCCAAGATTTAAAAACCCGGTTCTATCTTGGGTCGGGTCGGGTTTGGCTTTAAAATATCCAAGAACCGAGATACCCAAGATATACCATTTAAATACCTTATTTTTTAATATATACAAAAATTTTATTATTATTATAATTATTATAATTATTTTATTAAAGATTTTTATAATTATATTAATTATTTTATCAAAATCTCGGTTCCTATCTCGAGTTCTTAGGTGTTGTGGGTTTTATCTCGGGTAGGGTCGGGTTTAGGATTCTTGGGTCCTATCTCGGGTAGGGTCGGGTTTAGGGTTCTCGGGTCCTATCTTGGGTAGGGTCGGTAATCGTTTCAATATAAGAACCCTTTCAAGTGCATAAGGCAATTATACTACGGTGAGTATTAAATGGTTGTCGAACCTCAGGGACGGTTAAATACTTTACCAAGCTGAAGAGAAAGTTGCAGTTTTTAATTAATCTATGAAAAACGATAAACTTTAACTAAATTAAGCTGAGATTTACTTATGTTGAGAAGTACCAAGGCTTCGAATCTACCACACAATGAACTAGTGTATCGTCTCTCTTTCTTTTGAATAAATTCTTAGTTGGCTAGTATATTCCTCTCGGACATATACTTGCCAATGAATATGCTAGCCAATTCAAGATATTGTGCTCTCCTCTCCTCTCGGACGTAACACATAAATCACTGAAACTCATGAAATTGTGATCTATCTCTCTCGAGCATAAATCAATGAAACTTTATTAATATGTAACACCTAAGTCTACTGACGTTCTTCTCGGGCATGCAAGTATTCTTTCGGATTGAAGCTCACAAAATTCACTCTTGTCTCTCTCGAGCACAAAGAATAAACCTCAATGAATTAACATTAAAACCATAACAAAGATCCATACACCAACAAGAGTAAAACATAAGATGAAAGAAAAGAAAATAATACAACCAGTCTATTGGGACTTCATCTATGCCTTGAAAAGAAGTCTAGCCTCGCATTGGAAGAGAAATCATCATCATGTTCTTCATCATCTTCTTCTTCTTTTCTCCTTTGCTCTATCCTCCAAGGTCTCCAAGGGTACTCAAAACTCTATTATCTCATGCTCAATACGTTCCTCCTTAAGGCATATATATAGGGTGGAGAGAAAAACACGAAATCCTCTTCCAATTCCGAGTCAAAATAGGTCTTATTTCAGTTTGCCGAATACGGCGATCAGTCACATTACTGGCTGATCGATCGCTTTACCGATCGATCGTCATTTCATTCGTTATTTTCACTGCGTCGCGCCGATTGTTCGGTTCACTGCTCCTTCCGATCGATCACTTTAGTGCCGATCGATCGTTTTTCATCAATTCGCAAAACTCCAGTAGATACGATCGATCGGAAGTGGTCCGATTAACTGCTTCCTTCCTTTACGTTCTGTATTGGGGCTATGCGATCGATTGCATTAAGCTGCCAATCGATCGGATACTATGCATTTCTGAAATTTCTTGATTTCTTCTTTCTTTTTAAGCTAAAAAGAGCGTATGTCTTCTTTTCCTACAAAAGATCAAAAACTTATTAAAGTACCACCAATTCTAATCAAATACTAACATAATTATAAGCTTATGAGATAATTATATGAATATTTCATGTGTAGATTAGTCGGGTATAGCAAAACCTTACCCTACCCAACCCAAGATGCAGCCCTACATCCCCCTACATCCTCCACCATTTCTCTCTGTCTCTGTCTCTTTCAAAACAATGGAGGACGAGCTTTGCCTCCTCCTCTCTCTCCTCCTCTACTCCTATCCTGGGTCTCGACACCTTCCTAGCTCACCAATTCCAAATCCACCCACTGGGCTCCAACGACACCCTCCCCCTCCTCTTTGTTCCCCTCCACGTCCTCCTCGTCGACCTCGCCCCCTCCTTCCCCCCCCCGACTCCCCCTGCCTCCTCCACTCCTCTACCGTCTCCCCCGCTTGCTTCCACACCCTCGCCGCGCACCACGATCTTGTGCTTTGCCACTCCGTCGACACCTCCCCACCCTCCCTTGCCATGCAGAACTCCGACGCCCTCCACTCCCACCTCAACGCCACCTTCCGCTCCGCCCTCCATTCCGTCACCTTCTCCGCCGTGGACTCCCTCGTCCGCCAAGACTTCGCCAAGCACCACTCCACCGTCCCCGGCGTCCACCTCTTATCTCATCAACCCTGCAAAACCTAGTCCCATGCAGTACGTGTATTCGTGCTCCCCTAGTTGGCAGGGAATCATCGCAACACAACACTACTTTGGTGGATTATACAAGGAGTGTAGGGCAGATCCCATTTGGACCTTTCTCGAAGATGACATCGTTGTCAGTTGTTCAAACAGATGCGGCTAGAAGGAATATTATTATCACTTCCCAAAACTATACGATTATGAGTGCGACAGATGCAACTGAATCGATGGCAACTCACGGTGGAGACAGAAAGCTTCTCAAAAGAAGTCGCCATGTTGAGTTTGTGCAGAGGTGGAATTTGCTCAACTACAAGTTGGATAAGGCAGTGGCTTCATTATCTCATTTGGATTATGACTTGGCCTTACTTTACTATAGGACTTCTTACCATGATCTCTTTGCAATTCACACTCTCATCTATCAGGCCTCACAAGAGTTGGATGCTTCACTCATTTGTTTCAAAGATCCACCATTTCCATGGGGGGCTATTGTTAGTGCAAAGTGGTGTAATGGTGGAGAATGCAAAGTAATGAAAAATAAAGAGAGTTTCAGGTTCCGAAGGGAGAACCTCTAGGGTGGTTCTGGTAAGTAGCCACATGGTTGGCATATTTAGCGAGTAGAAATTGAATCTCTTTGTACTTTAGATGCCTAGAGGTATTATGATTGTTTATCTTCTCCTTACACGTGTGATGTTCGGTCATGTTATTTATTATTCTTTCCCTATACTTGCGAGTCGGGAACCGTTGTTGACTGAACTTTCTTTTCAGGTAAATAGACCTTAGGTTCGGTCTAGATGTCATGGAACGTCAGTTGTTCATTTGTTATATTTCTCTTCATACTGCTTGATTCTTTTCAGTAGGTTTTTACATCCTACTGAGTGTTTCTATGAAATACTCATGCATCCTCTGATGCAGGCACGAAAGATAAGTGAGACAGGACGGTTGCAGCAGCATGAAGGTGTTGATGACGTCGATAAAAGATTAGAGAATTCTTTCTTTTATTCATTTGCTTGATTTGATATTTTATGATATTATTGGCCGTTGTGTGCCAGAAACTTGAGATTTGATTTTATTGACTTTGTTAAAGTTTATCGGCTATAATAAAGATTAAGTAGGTTCATTTCATATTTTTAATGATGTTGAATGATGTATACACTGAATGATGGGATGACCAATTACACATCCTTTCGTGATGGTGTATTTGGTTGTGGAATTCGACTGATCGGTCGCGTGCCCGGGGTCTCGGCCTCGAGATGTTACTATCTTTGATGGCTTCCAAACTCCGATCGAGGTGTGAGATCCCGAGGCATGACAGGGATTGAAAAGCCTATAAACCTTGGATTCTTCACTATATCCAAAGGAAAATGCATTTTTCTCCCTTCTCATCAAATTTGCTTATCTTTTGGGTAAGAATGTGGGCATATGCAATGCATCCAAAAAAATTTAAATAACTTACTTCTAGTTTCCTCTTGTGGCATGCCTCAAAATGTGTCATGTTTTTGCACCACCTTTGTTGGAGACTTATTAAGGATGTATGTTGCCCAAAATTGATTTGGAAGATTCTTGGCTTTCAACATGCTTCTTGCCATCTCCACAATTATCCTATCTCTTCTTTCCGCTACACCATTTTGTTGAGGTGTGTTGCTTGTTGTTAGGTCTCTCTTGATGCCATGTTCTTTACAATGGCTCCAAAATTCTTTGGATGAAAATTTACCTCCACGATCTATCTTCAAAAGTTTTCAATCTCTTCCCAGTTTTGTTTTCAACAAGTGCCTTGAATTGCACAGATGTATAAAATGCATCCAATTTGGCATCTATAAAATAAACCCACATCATTATTATATAATCATCTACAAAAAGTAAAAAATACCTCTTCTTGTTGAAGGATGCTGTGTTGGTTGGTCCACATATATCGGCATGAATAAGTTCAAGTGGTCCTTTAGATCTCCATGTCGACTCCAAAAAAGGCAATCTATGTTGTTTCCCATATATGCAACCTTCACATATTTTTCTTTTTTTATTTATGCTTGGGAGTCATATGACCATGTTCTTTTGCTTCAACAAAGTTAGACTTTTATAGTTCAAATGCCCAAATCTGAAGTGTCACAATAAGAATTCATTCATATGAGTTGCCTTCATTCTATAATTTCCACAAGTATGCATAACTAATGGAATACTTTATTTGAAGCCATTTTTACTTTTGCTATCACTTGCCCCATGCTTTTATCAATAATGATACATTCATCATCCAAAAAAATTATTTTATAACCTTTTTGCATAAGTTGACCAACACTAAGTAAATTTTGTGATAAACCGGAACATAAAGCACATCATATGAGTTTAGAATCACCTTGTTTTGTTAGGACAGCTGTTACGCATGAAAAATACACATTTTTATATGCCTTTTTACTTGTTTGTTAGACTTAATTTCTAGTTAAAATAAGGAATAAAGTGAGTATTAGTAATTAGGAATTGAATAAGTAATTTGTTTTAAATGTCTCAATTTAAATGTGTTCCATAATTTTATAATTTGGGACATATTTTATTATGTATAGGTTCAAGTGTTCGGACTGTAGAACAGCCAAAGTAAATCCATTACGCGTGTTTTGAAGTGCCAAAGTGACCCAAGAGCTGAGATCACGCACAGAGAAGATCTGAACCATTGATGAGTCACATAACAGAAGACGGGCGCGAAATTAAAGTACAGGGCGTTTGGATTCGATCCGGCGGATGAGATTGATACAACGGGTTTCAACCAAGCAATTGAAAAAAAAAGAAAAGAAAAGGATCCTGTTCGGTCTATCGGTTCTGTTGAAAGAAAGAAAAAAACAAAAAGGAAACCCGAGCCGAAGCTTGGGTGTTCCAGTCAGAACCAGGGTCGACGGTGAGGCTGAGGTCGAAGCGACGACGGCCATGGCGAAGAGAAAGCAGACAACGGCCTGGGTCGACCTCGACGGTGGATTGAGGGCCATGGGTGAGGTCATAGCAGACAAATACGGGCGAGGCCAGCGGAGAGAAATCAGGCTAGGCCAATGGCAATGGAGATAGCGACTGCGTGGCTATGAATTCCGATGGTTCCGGAGAGAATAGAGCAGCTTCTGATTTGGAAAGTTCTAGATTTGGGAAAGCCGTGTGAGGGGATCAACTCAAATGGGGAAACCGAAGCTCGAATAGGAAGTTGTCATTCCGGATTTGGAAGGCGTCCTCAACTCGGAAACTAAAAGGATTGCTCGAGCGCTCAACAGATTCAGAAACAGGGGCAAGGCAGGTCAAATCTGCAGAAGATGGGCTCAAATTGGAAGCGACTGGATACAGGATTTTCAGATGGAATCGTGCTTGGTTTGGATTGCCTTCAATTTGGATTCTTTCCACGGATTTTGAATGGGATTTGGTGTGTCAGATTCGGGCTCATCCTAAATGTGGAAAGGGACGAAAAGGACTGCCTTATTTTGCAGTCTATAAAAATAGAGTTGAGCAGAAGAACAAAAAAAAAAGCAAGACGACCGACAGAGAACCGAAAGCTTATTTCAGTTTCAAGTTTTGATTTATTTTCTCTTGATCATTTTGTTTTCATCTTAGCTGCTGTTATTAGATTGAAATTGTATCAACTTGCTTACAATTGTAGCAGACAGAGAGATCGAGAGAGCAGTTTTTTCAATTCCAGTTCCAAATTTTAATTTCAGTTTTCTCTTTTCATTTGGTTTTCATCTGCCGTTACTGTGTTGGAGACATTCGGTCCGAATAGTTGTTGGGAACAACCGACGTAGAAGAGGAACAGTACTGTGTTTTTCCTTTAATCCAAAAATTCCTGTAAGTCAAGTTTATTTTTGATTGAGATGAGTTTAATTATGAATTATGCATGTGTTTTTGTTAGTGTGATTGTCTAGATTAGCTATGACTACTTTGTCTTCAACATTTTGCATATTTCCATCTTCAAGCTTTACTTGAGAGTTGAAATTCTCTTCAAGCTTCACAAAGCTATCCCGGTTTCCGATCATATGGTTACTACAACCACTATCCAAATACCACACATCTTTTCTTTCTTCTTGGGTATTCATGCAAGTATAGAATAATTGACCTTGTTTATCTTGCTCTTTTTCGGTGAAATGTGCTTAAGCTTTTTGATGAAACTTGCAATCTTTGATGGCATGGCGATCATTTAAATATTAAACCATTGCAAGTGCAAAAGGCAATTGTACTACAGTAAGTATTTAGGGTTGTCGAACCTCAGGGACGAATAAATAATATACCAAACTCAAGGAAGAAAAGTTGTAGTTTTGAAATTGTCTCTCTCTCTCTCTCTCTCTCTCTTTTGTATAAATTTCTAGTTGATTATCATATTCGTCTCGGACATATACTTGTCAATTCAAAATATTGTGCTCTCCTCTTGGACGTAACATATAAGCAATTAAAACATAAAACTCTGATCTATCTCTCTCGAGCATAAATCAATGAAACTTCATTAATATATAACACCTCAGTCTACTTACATTCTTGGTCGGACACGCAAATATTATTCGGATTGAAACTTACAAGAATTCACTCTAGCATCTCTCGAGTACATAGAATAAACCTCAATAAATTAACTTTAAAAACATAACAAAGATTCATACACCAACTAAGGTAAAATTAAGATGAGAGAAAGAAAACGATACAACCAATCTATTCGGGCTTCATCTACGCCTTAGAAAGAAGTTTAACCAAGCATTGAAAGAGAAACACACATCATCTTCATCTTCATCATCTTCTTCTTCTCTCTTTTGCAATAGCAGTCACAAAAGCTCTCCTCCAAAGTCCCCAAGACGTCCAAGATATCCCAATATGTTCTCCCTTAAAGCATATATATAAGGGTGAAGAGAAACCACAAAACCCCCTTCCAATTCATACTCAAAATAGGGCTTGTTTTAAGTTTGCCGAATACGGAGATCGATAGCTAAGATGCCGATCGATTGCGCACTGTTCATGCAAAAATTCCAGTAGATACGATCGATCGAAAGGTGATGATCGATCGCATATATCTCATTTTCTGCTTCGGCTATCGATCGTGTTAATGTGCCGATCGATCAGTTACTATTCATGCTTTTATATCAAAATCTTCCAATGACCATAACTTTCCGCTCCGAACTCCAAATTGCGTGCGGTTAGTGGCATTGGAAAGATGACTTCTTTAACTTTAACATGAAGTCTGAATCAGTTCAATCATAGATATGGACTCAAAGTAATAGAGATTTAACCATTGGAGTCACGTTTCACCACATTTGTAGCTTACACTTATTTTCCTACAAAAAAAAACCAAAAACTACATTAAAGAACACTAAAATATAATCAAACACTAACATAAACATAAGTTTAGGAGCTAATAAAATGCATAATTCTATTATAGATCACATGGGTATGTTGCTTGCATCTCTTGCATCTAAAATAGCAATCATCAGCAACATGATTGGTCTTTTTGCATATAAAACACTCATTGCTTTGTTTTTCATTTTTACCTCTTCCATAACTATTTCATCTACCATAACCTCTTCTATTTCCTTGATTTCCTCTTCCTCTACCATGAGATGAGCTACCTTGCTAATTTCTTTTTCCACCATCTTCCTTTTTCTCTTTGAATGCCATCTTAGATTGAAATGCTTGTTCCCTGAAGGGTGTAGTGGATTTCTTCATTCTTGCTTCATGAGTTTCAAGTGAACTCATAAGTTCATGCATACGCAATTTTGACAAGTCTTTCACCTCTTCAATAGCGTCTACCACATAATCAAATTTGGCCGACATACTCCTTAGAACTCTCTCTATAATCCTCTTATTCAGAATGGTATCTCCATAATTTCTAATTTGATTCACAATTGTAGCAACTCTAGAATTGAACTCTTGAACACTTTCACTATCTTTCATAGCTAGATTATCAAAATCCCTCCATAAAGTTTGATGCTTTAAAGAGATTACCTTGTCACTTTCTTTAAATTCATCCTTCAAGATTTTCCATGCTTCTTTAGATCTTGTACAAGCCATAATCCTTGGGAAAATCACCTTGCTCACTGCTTGTTGAATATAGAATAGGGCTTTTACATTTTGCTTCTTGTTTTCTTTGTATATTTCCTTCTTCTCTTCACTCTAAGTGGCTATGGCTTCTTAAATTTGTGGTTCTTCAAATCCATCTTCAATATACTCTTATAGATCTTTATAAATAAAAAGTGTATTCATTTGGATGCTAAAAAAAATATAACTTTCTCCATCAAAGGTCGGCAATGGAAGCATCTCCGACGAACTTGAGCTTGAAGCCATAGAGTTTTAAAAAACCAAAGGGTTTAATCAAAGGCTCTGATACCAAATTTGTTAGTGCAAAGTAGTGTAGGATGGCGGAGTATGCAAGTAATAAAAAAATAAAGAGAGATTTGATTGAAAAAAGGGCTGATTTTACTATTTGAAATGGGATATAAAAGGGGAGAGAAGAGGCTCTATTTTTCTCTCTCATAAAATTACCCATCCATAGGTTTTCTATGAAGAAGACAAGGGAGCCTCTTTTGGAAGCTTCTACATACACACTTAGGGGCCTTTTAGGGTGTGATTATAAGCAAACATCCACACTGGATTTTCCACGCCTACTGTAGCATCCATGTTTTTTCCATATCCAGCTGAAACACGACCTAAGGTATTTCACGCTGGATATAGAAAAAATATAGATGCTACAGTGTAGCAAAATATCCACTGTACAATATTTTGCTTTTAATCACACCCCAAACGGCCCCTTACACATATGCTCATGGACTTTTACAAATTACAACCTTGGACTCATGACCCATTTTTAACAGCTATGTTTTTTACACCAGTGGTTGGAAAGCTGAATGTGTAGTGATGTAGACTGAGAAGTCAAAAAGCGGGAATAACAAGAGAATATTCCACTTTTTGGGAGATTTTCAAGGGAAAGTTATGTCAATAATTTTTTACGGATTCCCATGGTGAAAATATGTAGAAAATGTCAATGCTACCCCTATGACACAAAATTATATAATTTGCCCCACATTGATTTTTACTTCCCAAAACCCAACCAAACACACTTCTCTTTCCTAAATTTTGCTAATAGCCAATAACATTTCTTTTTCCCAGATTTTGCTTCTGCTTCTAGCAGAAGTGGCAACCAAACAGGCCCTATATCAACAGGTAGCTCCTTGTTTACATAGTCAATTATCTTATGTATTCTGGTTTGAGTACCTACGACAACTATAAATAGATTTTCTGGAGTGTCCGTCGCTTATACTGTTGATGTGATCCTCTACCTTCATAGTGTATGTATGTCATGCTAATTAATTGCGCTATTCTGATACTGAAGACAGCTTATGAGTTCTGTTTTACCACTTGTCATAAGGAGCAGGTAAGATGTTTCTAGCTTCCCTTCTTAAATTTTTGCATGGGTTGGCAAGTGTGAATGGTTTACACTTCATCAAGAAGATAACAGCCTTATAAGTCTTCTACTTGTATATATATATATATATGGGAGGGGTTTACATGAGATCGTTCTCATATAAGGAGCATGAGGCCAATTCTTATAGCCGTTGGATTCAGATCGGATGATGGATATTAAATCAGTGGGTAGGTGAGTGTGTCACATCAAGGAGTAGGTGAGATCATTATGGCTATATGTAGCCGTTAGATCAAGATCGAAGGGCTACGATTCAAAGTGGCCTCATATAAGCTATATGAGAGCGATCTCATTTAAACTTTTCCCTATATATATATATATATTGGATTCTTCTGAAAAGAAGAATTTATTGCAGGTTTACAACATGTAGGATTTCTTTGAACTATGCTGATGTTTTGGAAGGATCAGATTAATTGAAAGTAAAACTTTTTGTGTACACAAATTATTCGAAAAGAGCTCTACAGCAAATTCTCTCCTTTAGAATCCAGTGAGTTACATTCTGCCCATAGGTTTCTCAACTTAAATCTTTCTCTGTTTCTCAAAGAAGCTCTTGTATTATAGGTTTACATTCAGCCCATTTTGAAGTTCTTCCATTTATGTGCTTGTCCATTTATCATGTTAACGTTTGTTTCTTTTTGCTGATTAGAGGTTTTATTCTATAGGAGTCTAGAAAAAACTTATGCGTACCACTCTATATCTTGTTCTTTACTTGTTTAAAATATTTTTTTGCATGCATGCATCTTGGATAGGGCTGGGAAAAACCTACCCGATCCTACCCTAAAATTACCCGCCTGACCCTATTGTAAAATAGGGCCGGGTGCAGGTTTAAAAATTTTACCCTATTTAAAATAGGGTCGGATCGGGTAATGTACCTATTATAAAATATTATAATATACATGTAATATTGAATAATCTAATTTTCAAAGATAATTTTATTTCTAAATCATCAAAAACTTTATATTAACCTTATCTATATTAAAATTTAGTCAAATAAAGGTCAATTTTGACTTTTTAAATACTAGATTAGCAAATAAAAGTACTTATTTTATTTAAAAAAAGTAGGGGTCGGGATAGCTTGCTTGTATCATTTGATATAGTTTTCTTTTATCAAATTCATTCTGCTGGGACCTTTTGTAATACCTGTCAAATTCTAGGTGAGCATCACCGAATTTAAGTTTCTTTAGTTTCTTCTTCAAGGGAAGGTATACTTGTAAACTTCAAAATACTCCCCCCCCCCCCCCCCCCCCCCCCCCCCCCCCCCCCGCCAAAGCACTGTGCCAAATTTAAGTTTTTTTGCAAATCTTTTCGAGGATGTTTTCTAATGAATATCAATTTGAAACTCTTTCGGTTGTGAATCTAGTTTGTCAATTTCTTCCTGAATTACCAACAGATCGCTAAACATACATACAGCGTTTTAGTATATGGGAAGCGTGTAGGTCTCTTCTTTTTTGCTTTAAGTTGTGGTTGACATTTTTTTCAATCCCTGCTGTCCAAATTTTGTGTGATATTTTATTTTATTTCTATATCACCTAACCAACGGATCAAAACAATGTTGCGCATTTGGGTTACTTGTTGCTGAGTTCGAAAGGATTCAATGACACCACAGGGGATAACCAGAAAGCATGTATAAAAACTAGCTGAAAGATCCATATTTTTTGTCCAGGTTTTCTTGCTTGTTTTCTCGTAATTGATCGATTTTTTATCGGTAAGGCTCGCGCACCCTTGCGCACTGTGTGCCAATCGGATTTGATCCTTGGCCCTCCACAACCGGGAGAGAACCAAACCGACCAAGGTTAGATTGGCCCTGCCTGCATTTTCGATTACAAAGGGAATTATACAAGATTCCCAAACTTACTAGTAGAAATGTGTATCTTCTTGAATTCTTGACCTAGAGAATGGAGGAGGAGAGAAGGATAGGGCATCATGAACAGGAGTGGGGAGGTGGTTAATTCTGAACCGAACTGGGATTAACCAGCGAATATTGCATGAACCGGCTATTTTGCTCGATAAGGAGATTAACTGCCGGGTTAACCTTAGAGTCCTTATCCGTGACTTTTCCTGATTTTTGTGTCACTGGCATCAGTCACATATGTAAGGGTGTTCACGAGCCGAGTCAGCTCGCGAGTTTTTCGGGCTCAATTTTTTTCAAGTTCGAGCTCGAGCCACCCTATAACTTGACTCAGCTCAACTCGAAAAAACTCAACTCGAATTAACTTGAAGCTCGACTCGAGAATCAGCTCGAGCTCGACTTGAATATTTTTTATGAAAAAGGCACATAATATTCTACTATGCAAAGGATTGACCCATTTTGGCTTACCTTGGTTGGATGTAAAGACTATCACTTCATTTTCTTTTTATATAGCATGTAGAGCCTTAGATTCATACTCTTAGACGATGTGGGACTTTCATATTAGTGCATGGCAATACTAAAGCAAAAAAAAATATTACTTTTACAGATACTCAAACTTGGATATCCCAATATAGGCATTCATTTAGTTTTATATCCCAATATTCAGAATATTCATATTTAAGGAGATTCTAAGGTTATTATCTCACTCATAAATGACAAAGAGTTGAAAGGATTATGGTACATTATACAATATTTGTAATACATTCGAAAGTTTAAGGAGGCTTGTCTTAGCCAATAATCAAATGAGTTATTGGCATTCCTTGTGTTTATCTTCTCTATATTTTTTGGTTTATTATGTTATGTAGTAAATGCTCACAACCAAACTACCTCAAAGCACATAGAAACTTAGACCGGTCATCGACCCCGATTGATGGCAGATTGGCAGGTTTAGTTGGATCGCAGGTGGAATTGGATTGACCCGGGGTTTGATATTATGAGACAACATTAGTGAAGTTGACCAATAATGTGTTTGTATGATGGATAGAATACGCTTCCCTTGAGCGGAGGTTCTGAGCTCGAACCCCCACTTCGTTGGCCACCCACCAAGGATTATTTCCTAATTTACCCATTGCGCATGATGGGTGGGCCTTGTATGCTCCCAAGGGGATTAGCGGCGGGATGTGGTGTTCTAAGAGGTCAGTTTCATTGCCCCTTCTAGTTGGGTCCTAAGGATTCGGACACCCCTCGTTATAAAAAAAATAATTAGTGAAGTCCACTTCAAATATGTAATAAATATTATTTGTATACAATTAATATAAAAAAACTTGTAATGCAGTTGGTTAATGTGTTGATATATTGGACTTGTGTTTGGGTTTAAATCTTGGCAAAACCCATAAATAATTTTTTGTCGTGATTTATAAAAAAAAATTGTTCGAGCTAGGGTCGAGTTTGAGCTCGAGCCAAGTTTAGGCATAGGGTAGTCGAGCTCGAGCCGAATTTAGGAATTGCATGGCAAGCCTAGCTTGAGCTGTTAATGTCTTAGGCTCATCTCGAGCCAGGCCGAGCTCGAGCCAAATTTCTAGAAGTCGAGCTCGAGCCGAATTTAGGAATTACATGGCGAGCCGAGCTTGAGCTGTTAATGTCTTAGGCTCATCTCGAGTCGGACCGAGCTCGAGCCAAATTTCTAGAAGTCGAGCTCGAGTCGAGCTAAGTCAAAACTTGACTCGGCTCGTAAGCAGCCCTACACATATGCGTAGTAGCAGCTTACATTGTATGTGGTTTCATCTCTTCTTTACGCTGAAGGGATCCAGCGAGAAATTACCTAACAAGAATAGGGAGCTAAGTCAAAACTTGACTGGCAAGCCTAGCTTGAGCTGTTAATGTCTTAGGCTCATCTCGAGCCAGGCCGAGCTCGAGCCAAATTTCTAGAAGTCGAGCTCGAGCCGAATTTAGGAATTACATGGCGAGCCGAGCTTGAGCTGTTAATGTCTTAGGTTCATCTCGAGTCGGACCGAGCTCGAGCCAAATTTCTAGAAGTCGATCTCGAGTCGAGCTAAGTCAAAACTTGACTCGGCTCGTAAGCAGCCCTACACATATGCGTAGTAGCAGCTTACATTGTATGTGGTTTCATCTCTTCTTTACGCTGAAGGGATCCAGCGAGAAATTACCTATCAAGAATAGGGAGCTAAGTCAAAACTTGACTGACAAGCCTAGCTTGAGCTGTTAATGTCTTAGGCTCATCTCGAGCCAGGCCGAGCTCGAGCCAAATTTCTAGAAGTCGAGCTCGAGCCGAATTTAGGAAATACATGGCGAGCCGAGTTTGAGCTGTTAATGTCTTAGGCTCATCTCGAGTCGGACTGAGCTCGAGCCAAATTTCTAGAAGTCGAGCTCGAGTCGAGCTAAGTCAAAACTTGACTCGGCTCGTAAGCAGCCCTACACATATGCGTAGTAGCAGCTTACATTGTATGTGGTTTCATCTCTTCTTTACGCTGAAGGGATCCAGCGAGAAATTCCCTATCAAGAATAGGGAGCTAAGTCAAAACTTGACTCGGCTCGTGAGCAGCCCTACACATATGCGTAGTAGCAGTTTACATTGTATGTGGTTTCATCTCTTCTTCACGCTGAAGGGATCCGGCGAGAAATTACCTATCAAGAATAGGAGTCATTCTCACAGTTCTTTCCAGCAAGAATCAATGAGAGAAGTTAAAGCTTCATGGGTGTGCCTGCTACACATATCTATTGCAGTCTGGTCAATGGCTATCGAGTAGCGACCTGCTCACGTACAAAGGCTACTTGTACCATTACATCGATCTTGGATGATGATTGTTGTAAAAGCTATCTTTCATGTCTTTTCAACCTGGAAGATAATAAATCCCCTGAATGCCACAAGACATCTGAGTTCATTAATTTGCCACGAGACGGACTTCCGTACCTTCGCCTTCCGATTGGTTTATGTTGTCCACTCATAGCTGGGCTTTCAAGGACAATTTGTAGAGCATCCCGGGACTTTCCTTGATGCTATGGCCTAGGGCCCACCAACACACTTCTTGCAGCCCACGACCCACTAGATTGTTTTATACGATGGCCCAATAGAATTAGGGGCTGTTTGGATAGTAAAACTGTAAAGAAATTGAAGTAAGATTTATTTGAATTAATTCATTTGAAGTTGGGAAGAATGAGAAATTCAATTGGATAGAGAAAGAGGTGAGAATGTGAGTGTGTAATGATTGATTAACAAAAAGTCAACAATTCTCGTTAAATTCATATAAAAGTGGGGGAGAATTTGGTGAAAGTCCTTGAGAGAAACTTCACTAATTCATATGAAAGTGAGGAAGAATCGAAGTTTCATGTGAAATTTTAATTCTTTCCATTTCCACTATCCAAACCAACTTCTGGAAAGTCAAAGAATTGAACTCTCATAATAATTTCCAATTCTTTCCTGATTCTCTATCCAAAGCTATTTCTAGTGAACGGAAGAAAAATTGACAATGAATGGAGGGTGCATTCACTATCCAAGCAGCCCCTTAGTTTTTTTTTATTCATTTCATGATGAAGTAAGATCAATACAAGTTCATACTACATTAACCACAATCGATCTACACTCCAAGCCAGTTTTGCAAACGACGGAACCTGTCCACTCCAAGCCACAGGGCTGGGCAACTTTTGCGCATGTCTAGCTTGACAATGTGCTAAAGAGTTGCCCCCCTACGAACATGAAGAATAGAAACTGATTCAAATTTATCAAGAGACTTTAGAGCATTTTTTACCAAATTGCCAATAACTGAATGCCCTTCTTCTCTGATTCTGAGCTGATTAATAACTTCTAGACAATCACTTTGAAAGTGACTTTGCCGGATGTATGCTGCGCTGCAAAAACAATGGCTCTAACTGTCGCTAACAGTTCAACCTCTTCAGCCTGAAATTGACCCTCTACGAAACACTTACATTCTATGATCTCCCCTAAGTGATTTCTAATGCAAACACCAACACCTGATTTACCTTCCTTGTCAAAAATAGATCCATCAAAATTCACTTTAAGTTCATCTTCATTAGGTGGACACCAAACAGTCCTAGCGCAAGCCAAATCATATGGTATAGCAATTCTATAAGGTTTTGTGACCATTTCAAAATACTCAAAGGCCCAAAACCAAACCTTAATTACCAGCAGATTTCCATTTGTCTCCCACCCGTCTTGCATTTCTATTGAACTATAAAGCCCATGATATCACCCAAGTTGTTTCCAACTCCCTCCTTCCATACTCATTTTTTATGAATTCTGCTACATCCATTGGGTTGGAGATTGAAGAAAAATCTATGGCTTTATACCATTGCTCATCCATCCAAGCATCCTTCACCTCCTGGCAAGTCCAAAGAGCATGAATGACATTCTCCACAACAATCCTACATTGTTCACATTTTGGTTTTTTCACAACAGTTCTTTTAGTCAAATTTTCCTTAGTAGGCAAGATACCGTTGCAAGCTCTCCATGCAAAATATTTTATTTTTGCCAGAAGTTTCATCTCCAAATCAAGTTCCAAAATTTATTCTTTGCATGTCCACTTGAGCAGCCGACATCTAGGCCATCTTGTTGAAGCTTAAGAGCAAGGAGATATGCACTCTTAACCAAGAAATGACCTTTTTTATTGTCCACTTAAGCAGCCCCTTAGTTAGCATTTTGATTTTACGTGCACTTTAGGGATTTGTGTGGTATTGTAATAATCGGACCATACCAGCCAGGTAGGTCTAACCTGGTTCGACCGTACCTGGATGTAAAAAAATAGGTTTTTTTTTCAATTCTGTGATAAAAACATGAAAAGATGCCCAAGACCAAACTGACTCCTCGTCAGCCCATCCGTTTGCGGTGAAAAGGCCAACCAATGTGAGGGTGAGGTGTCTAACCTTCAGAAAGACTATCCATCTTAGGCTAGACCCTCTCTCCTTCACCAGCTGCCTCTTCTTGCATGTGGTTATGAGATGCCATACCCAAAAAATGATGAGTTATTTTTTAGAAGATTAAGGGGCCGTTTGGATCGTGAAAAATTCAAAACATCCACAGTGAAAAAACCACTTTCACTATTCATTTCCGGATTTTTCACTGTGGATGTTTATGTGCAGGTAAATATGTTGAGTTTATTGCCAAACAGGTTTGTCATCGTTTTTTAAAATTAGTGCATTTCTACCAAACAGGTTAACACTTGAAATATAACAATTTCAGATTTTGGGACAAAAAAATTATTGCACCAAATCTTGAGGACAAAAACATTTCAAAATAGAAAATGCTCCCAAATGGGCCGTAGAACTAGGACATCCAATACCTTCTGCATGCTATCCCTAAATTGCACAAAATTGCTTCTTGTGCTCTTCGAAAGGCTTCTTTTCCTCATGACAAAATAATTAGCCTTTGAATGTTTTGATATGTAATCATTTGGACTTGTAATTGAAATGAATACCGAAGGACTTGTGAATGGTCATGATGGATAGTAGGAGTTATCCAGTGGAACGGTTCGACAATGTGGCCTATGGAGAGGTTTATTCATTTTTTGATAGATACCACTATTGGTAGATGACTGAGTACTCAGATCTTGACATCTAACTTGCATTAAAGCGTGTTAAACATCCAATGGACCTCTCCCTCACGTGTCTTGTGGAATTGTTCCGCTACATAGGATGGTATATATTGATAATGTAGAGTGACGGTGAACAAGTGTTTTCCCAAACAATGAGTAAATACAACTAATGAAATCAGACTTAATTATATGAAAGTAAAATTAGCGGTAGCAGTTTTGGGAATGACAATGCAAGGTTACCATTTGTCTACTCTTTTACGTTGGTGAATCTCAACTAACAATAGTTAGGAACTCTACTATATCCTTTATGATTACGAGTTTTTCTACGTTGGTAACAATTATTAGCAAGGTACTCTACTATCGCCATTTTATTGTGTTATACTTTGAGAACGGAAAAGAAAAATCCTTTGAAAACACTCATTGAGCTAGCAGATCAATATTGACTGCTAGCCATTTTCTTCGGTCCCATTGAAGACTTCACAATAGCTTAGTATGGCTCCAACGGACCTCCCTTTGGCACATAGGATGATCCAATGAATGAAATTCGAGTGGAAGTTATAATCGGACATCAGCCCAACTTGTTGGACTTCCAGTTTTGTTTGGTTTTTACTGGAATTGCCCTCGCAGGCTAGAGTTTTGAGGGCAATTTTTGGTCTTTTTGAAAGGAGTATATGAGCCTTGGCCAGGGTTTTGAAAAGTTTCCAAAAAGAGCCAAGGAGAAGGGAGCAAGGGAAAATCATGGAGCTTTACTTGAAAACCCAAGCTTTTTCTTTCCTTCTTCTCATTATGCTAGGCTAATCTCTTGTTGTTGTGGTTACGATGAAGCCATTATGTGGAGTTTTGATTAAGACATGCATATAAATGATTGCGTGATTATGGCTCAATAAAAGAACAAATTTTATTGTTTATTCAATGTCTATGTTTAGTTTTTTATTGATCATCATTAGCTTTGTATAGTATTGATTATCATTTCTCTTATAGTACGGTCTAGGCTATAGGGTAAGTTTCATACAATGGTATTTATTGTGATGGTTGATGACTAGTGATGGGTTATGCTTGATTAGACAGTCCATGACCATGAAATAGTGTAGTGTGGATGAGTTGTGCCAGGTTGAGATAGGTCATGCCATAATAAGTTAACTGTCGTCATTTTGGGTGATTCCAATGGGTTAGTTAGGAGTCATTCTATTCATACACATGTTTATGTCTTGATCAAAAGTAGGGAGCTTTGTTACCACCTAATGATATATTCATATGCCCTAGCCTCCTCTCATCTTATTTCTCTTCATTAGTCAATATTGCTTTAGGTTAGTAGTAGTTTAGTACAATCCCCTAATTTCTCCTTAGGATTTGGTAAATAGCCATTGTCCCTATGGTTCGACACCCCTTGATACTTACTCGAGTACAATTGCCTTAGGCACTTGCAAGGGTTTTAATTTTAAAACAATCATGTTTTTTGGCATTGTTGCAGAAGACGGCATAGCTTGTTTACCAAGTTCTTAATTAGGATAGTTTTTGTTAGTTGTAGTTTTTATTTAGTTGTAGCCAACCAATCCTTGTGTGTTTCCTTGTAGATGATGGTGAGCGGTAGATCTTGACACGTGGAGCTTCACACATGCGCCGGGAAGGGCCAACCCTTCCCATTGTTTGAAAATCTGCATCCCTTCATCTTTTTGTAGTTTTTTTTTCTTGTAGTGTCATGCAATACTAGTTGTGTATATCTAGGATTGTTTTTTGTTTATGCATGTTACGATTCCTAATTGTGGATACTTAGGGTTGTCTTGTGAATGTGGAATGTCATAATTGTGATGGTGGTAAATGTGTAAATGCATTGAAGAAGATCGTCTTGTCCCAACCTAGCGACTTTTGATCTGGATCCCAAGCTTATATTTAGGTTGCATAGAAGACATTCCTCTTTGTCACCCAATCCCATTCCTAGATCCACAACAATGGCTGATCCCAACCACAACCTGCCCGAACTCCTACCACCACTTACACATCACCCTCGAGTATTAGGTTGCCCAATGCTCCCCAAACTTTTGAGTTCAAGCCTAATATCTTTCAAATGCTTTCATCCTTCTATGGGTTTAACAATGAAAATTAGTACAAGCAATTGCAAGATTTCCTCGAGTTTAACACCATGTTCAAACTATCAAACCTAGGCGAGGAAGGAGTATGCTTACAGTTTTTTTCCTTCACCTTAAAGGATAAAGCCAAAGAGTGGTTGCATTTCTTAAAGCCAAACTCCATTACCTCATGGTCCCAACTACAACAAGAGTTCCTTAAGAAGTATTTCTCCATAGGTAAGACAAACCAAATGGGGGATGTCATCACAAGAGTTCCTTAAGAAGTATTTCTCCATAGGTAAGACAAACCAAATGGGGGATGTCATCATTGGTTCTACCCTACACCCTAGTCAGCAATTCCATGAGAGTTGGGATAGGTTGAAAGACCTCCTTAGGAACTAGTGCAAATGTTTTACCGAGGACTTATTGAGTAAAATAAGAATCTAGTGGATGCTTCTTGTGGAGGCACCTTCTTGATAAAAAATCAGAATAAGGCATGAAAATTGTTTGAGGACTTGAGTGAGAATTCCTTGCAACATGCCGCCTTGAATAGGAGGAAGGAGGGTAGCGTGTCATCCTTAAACCATGCCCCCTCTAGGGGTGCCATGTATGAACTTAAAAGCCAAAACGATTTTTCTACCCAAGTGGCCGCTATGAGTAAGAAGTTAGATCTCATAATGACGTCCACACACCAACCTACACCACCTATCCAAGATATTTGTGTCATATGCTCAAGCCCAAGCTATACCATAGTAGTGTGTCATTTGGCCCAACAATACCCGAAGCTTGCAGATGAGCATATAAATGTAGCCCAAGGATTCCCTAGGTATGAGAACATCCCCTTCTCCAACACTTATAACCCGGGGTGGAGGAATCACCCACACTTCTCTTGGCATGCACCAAACCAAGGGGAAATGTATAAACAACTTCAGATGTCAACTTTCCAAAGTGTGCCAAACTTCCAACGACCTCCTCCCCAACTTCAACCCTAACCATAATTTTCCCAACAAAGAAATAGGAATGCTACCATAGACACGGTCTTCACTATCCTCCAGAGCATCCAAGCCCAACAACAACAACTCCTTCACTCTCACACCCAATCCATTTCCAAGCTTGCGGCCCAAAGAAGCCTCCTAGCAAATGCATTGAACAAGAGAGAGATGGGCAAGTTACCTAGCCAACCTGTATTTTTAAAACCTTGATTAAATCAGAATAATAGTGAAAAATCAGAGGATTAATCCTCTATACGATAAATTATTAGTTAAAATTCATCGACTAAGCATCTAGGCCATGATAACTGAGGTTCACAATTATGAATACAAAACTATATATGAATATAATATTATGAATGCAAAGTCGATTAAACCGACGCAATTCCTCCATGTGCACGTATGTAATCCAAGTCAAAATATACTAGAAAATATTTGACGCTCACGCCTTATTACAAAATTCAAAACACACTAGGAGGTTGAAGTTTACTATGAAGATTTTTTTCGTCCTCACTTCCAAGCTGTCTAACCCTGAGTGCCACATGAAGTCAGTCTTCCACTGAAGCACCTACATCACAAGCGAATGCTGAGTATAAAAATACTCAGTGGGATATCATAACACAATCATTAAAAAAATAATAGTTGCATTAACATTTTATGTAGCCTATTAAAGAATTTCATTTGATTCTTTTATTACTCCTTCAAACAAAGTCTTTTATTGCTTCACATATTAATGTTCAACAATTAAGTCTTAGTCTCATATAGATAGACTCACTGAATGTCATTTCTATATGACAGACAAAACAAAAACATTGTGACTATCATTCCGGCTATTATCAGTAATCATGGCACGACTTGAATCCTTGAGGGTAAATGCCTCCCCCATTTCTTACCTTATAAGGTATGGTCGTCGGAAGGGTTTGACCCACATCAGCTCCTAGACTTGATGTGGATCGGGAGAACACAGCTTTTTAGGATGCTAACGCCTCCAATGTGCACAATAAAACCACCTAGCTAGCTTAGTAGCTTTATGGTGGGTGCAGAGTTTCCTCCCAAGGGAAGATGTAAATAATCTCTCTAAAATCCATAGAGAAGATGCAAACAACATAAGTCTGGTCAATAGAAGGTGGTCCTCATTAGGTACCATTGGTACAAAGCTTCCATAGTGAAGATGTAGAACAGAAGTGCAGAGCTTTCTCCATAGGGAAGATGCAAAACAACCGACACCTAACCAATATCATTTGGTCTTTACCAGGTATCAGTGTACTACTACTATGAACTCCTCCTAGAGTTATAGCATATAATCCAAGACTTATGGCTCAATAGCCAAATAGATTGTATGATCTTTAGCTTAATAACCAATCGGTTTGATCCGAAGTCACTCTCAATCATGAACTGACTTCCAATCCCAAGGGTATTTTAATCCTTATCTTGATTACGATCTTCTCTACCCTCAAGCTTAGCCCTCATGTCATCATTTCATTATCTTTCATAAACTGATTAAGTCTCTAAACTCTCTAGGTTTATTAGTCTGGTTTTGTTATCATTAAGGTCCTCAATAATCAGTCACATAATTAGGGACAAAACACAATAGTACAATTCTCATAAAGTTACTACATCAAAATTGGATTAAATAACCCAAAATAAACAAAATATAGCCACTATATTGGCTCTACATATACTAAACTGATCAAAATAACACCGTCAGTAATAATACATCCTGACGATAGAGTCTCACCATTAGGCATAAAGATTCGAACAGGATAAAATAGGTTGAACTAGTTTCTGGTTCGGTTCAGGACCAGTCACTGTTCACTAGACCGACATTGTTCATTAGCTGGTCACTGTTCATGGACACTGTTACATGAACAATGTTTTCCTTTTCGAGCGAACCCGTCGACCGGTTTGAGTCAGATTTTGGACACGGCTATCCGCAGACCGTGTCTGGACAATTCATCTCTGGTTCAGTCCTGATGAGGCTTGAACCAAATTGGTTTTTGTGTCAGACCAAGTCTAACCCAACCCATCATCTACTTCGTTGAGATGTGTTGCCCAGGCAATAGCGGGCTCTATCTATGCCACCAGAGCCAACCTTCCGGCTGTGGTCGCCATCACGGTAGTTGCCATCATGGTGCCGCCATTTTGGTTGTCCCCGCGTCCTTTCTTCTGCCTTCTGCCATGCCGCTTGCCGCCAAGGCAGCTCGTTTTAGGGTTACAGTGGCTTCGCCGCCGCCCTAGGCCTCTACTGGCCCTCCTCAACCTCCTCTCCCTCTACCTTCTCATTCTCTGTCGAAATTCGTCATCACCATTAATGACAGATTTTAAGCTTCTTCGCCCAAAATCAATGTAAAAACACATTATAAATCCAAACTAATGACTGAAGTATGAGATCCTACCTCTAGCTAAGCATTGGTGTCTCTCCTCCTCATTGCCGAGCTACTCCCGACCGGTACCTTGCTGCTCCTCCTACTGGTATAATCAGTTCAGTTTGATACCATGAACGAAGCCAACAGAAGAAAAACAGGAAGAGGTTGGGCACAAAAAAAGGAGAGAAGAACCTTCTGGATCTATGTGTGTTTTGAGGGCCTACACATGGCAGTTCTCAATGCCACACCTAGCTCACTAGGAAGCACGGATACGGCAAAATCATTGCCGTATTCATATCCAATATGAAATATAATATAGCTGCATGTGTGTCCTCTCGTATCTGAAATAAAATATATACATTTTGTTGCGCTTGAACTACCGTGAAAGGTGCTCTAGTCTAATGGTTAGAGTAATTGTTTTTCAAGCAATAGTAGCAGGTTCGAGTCCAAGCAAATGCATCATTGTTTTTTTGTGGCATTCTGCTTGCTAGAAATAATGAACAAAAAATAATTCTAAGTTTGTAGTTGTACTTTTTACAAGGTTTAGTAAAAAAAATGTGGTAATACAATACCAAAAATATATTTAAAATTTATATAAATAATTTTTTATTAACCGTGTCGTATCCTGCTTTTTGGAAAAATGTCATGTCCCCGTATCTAGATCGTGTCATACCATGCCGCCGTATTTGTATCCGTGTTTCCTAGCTAGCTCATCAAACAAGCTAGGTGTTACAGGTCGAAGGTCAGTGAGGCTCAACATTTTCAATGCCTCTAACCAACCACCTACCAAGAGTGTTAAGTGTCTTATGGTGGATAGTTTATATGAGTTGATAGAAGAAGCCCTACCTTTGATCTTAATGAAAGATGCCTTAGAGACCACCTTATGTCACCCTGAGCTTAAGGAGTGTGAGCAAGACCCACTCAGGAAGCCCGCAACCAACTAGCTATGGCCATCTTCCTCGAGTCTTCCTCTTGGAGCCTTAAGGTTGAACATGTTCCCATTACCAACTCCTTACCATTGAAGACGTCCATAGAATCGCCACCCACTTTGAGTTGAAACAACTTCCCTCTACCCTCAAGTATGCCTTCCTGTGACCTAGTGATACCCTCCCGATGATCATTTCCTCTAAGTTATTTAATGAATAAGAAGGTAAGTTGCTTACCGTCCTAACCACCTATAGAACAGCCATAGGAGTGGACCTTATAGGTATTGACCTCCATGAATATAACCATGATTTCATCACGAGGGGCGGGGAGGCAAGAATTTTTTTTGCACATTAAAGAATAATAACAATAGTTAAATTATGAAATACTATTTGTTCTCCTAGAAAACACATCAAGAATCATGGAATAAGAAAAACAAGGTTTTTGCAATTTCTCTTCCAATATACAAAAGCAAGTTCTCTTTCAATATACAAAAGCAAAGTCTCTTGTACAATTTCTTTTGACTAGCTAAATATTTAACTTGTTGGAAAAAAGGTACTCTCACTATTTGAAACTTGAGTATTTAATTGTAGGTATATTCGAGAGAGATAGATCACAATTCTATGTTCTAATCGTTTTATGTGTTACGTCCGAGAAGAGAGCACTATATTTTGAGTTGACAAGTGTATGTCCGAGAGGAATATGCTAGCCAATTGGAAATCTTTATTCAAAAGAGAGAGAGAAACGATGCACTAGTTTATTGTGGTGGATTCGAAGCCTTGGTCTTTTCCACATTGATTAATTCTCACTTAGTTTAGTTAAAGTTCATTGTTTTCTTAGTCTAGAATCAACATTGCTACTTTCTTTTGAATTTGGTAAAATATTAATCCATCCCTGAGGTTCGATAACCCTTTCTATACTCGCCGTAGTACAATTGTCTTGTGCACTTGCAAGGGTTTTATATTTAAACGATCGCCCATATAAAGAAAATTGAAACCCAATTAAAGAAGGCCAGATTGTGATAGAAGTGCCCCATATAAATTGTACTCCTAGTCTTAGGAGTTGATTTTAAATCCAGTTTTTTTGGGCTATAAAAAAGGGGACAAGCAGCAAACTAATATGGAGACATCAAATACTAGAAGAGCAACTGAACATGAAACTTTATTGATTTATAACACCTCAGTTTACTCACGTTCCTCTCGGATACGCAAGTATTCTTCGGATTGAAACTCAAAAGAATTCACTCTTCTCTCTCAAGTACAAAGAATAAACTTTTAATTAATTAACAGTGATTATAGAATAAAATCCATACACCAACTAGAGTAAAAATATAAGATGAGAGAAAGGAAACTACACAACCAGATTATTGGGCTTCATCTACGCCTTGGAAAAGTGTTTAGCCTCGCATTGGAAGAGAATCCATCATCATGTTCTTCATCTTCTTCTCTCCTTTGCTCTAGCCTCCAAAGATGTCTCTAGATTCTCCAAGGTTAGCCCAAACGTTCTCCCATAAGGCCTATTTATAAGTTTGAAGAGAAACCACGAAGTTCCCTTCCAAATCCGAGTTGAAATATGTCTTATTTCGGTTTATCGCACACGGCGATCGATCGCTCCGTATTGTCGATCATTCGCCTACCGATTGATCGCAATTCCTTCGTTATTTTTCTCCGATCGATCGCTTTTCCGATCGACGCCATATGATACCGATCGATCGTAGTTACTATCATGCACGGATCAAAAATTCCAGTAGATACGATCGATCGTTTTGAGGTCCAATCGATTGTTTCCTTCAATATACTATTTTTTGCGGCTGAGGCGATCGATCGCATTGATAGCCAATCGATCGTAGTTACTGTTCATGAATTTCAAATGGCTATAACTTTTCGCTCCGGACTCCGAATTGCGCGTAGTTGGTGGCATTGGAAAGCTGACTTCTTGAACTTAAACATGAACTTGAATCAGTCCAATCCGAGATTTGTACACGAAGTTATGATGATTTAACCATTTGAGTTACTTTTTACCTCATTTCTGTGTATGACTCTTGTTTCCTACAAGAACGAAAAATTATATTAAAGTAGTAGTTATTATAGTCAAATACTAACATAATCATAAGTTTAGGAGATAATAAAATGCATATTTCATGTGTAGATCAATGGGACCCTGATATATGCAAAATATACACATTTTTATATGCCTTTCTACCTATATGTTAGTCGTATTTTTAGTTAAAGTAAGGATAATTAATGTTTATCTGTGTTAAGTGAATAATTAGGAGTTTGTTAATTAAACGCGCTTAATTGAGTTATTTAGATGCATTAATTGGATTTAATAAGATTTATATTTTATTAAGCGTCTAATTACATTTTAATTTTATTCATACAGGTTTTAGAGCTCCAGGTTTCAGATTCACAAATACGCGTCAATCAGCTCGTGTGAAGAGATCAAAGATCCGATGGATGTGGTTGGTATGACGGGTTTTAACCCAATAAAAGAAAAAACAAAGAAGAAAAAATCCGGAATTGAACCGGGTCAGCAATTCACCGGTCTGGTTCGGGTTAAATAAAAAAAAAAGAAAAAATCGAAAGCAACCCGAGCCCGATGGCTCGGGCGCCTGGAACAGGAAAAAAACAGAGCACAGGAGGCTCTGTTCGACCGGAGGGTGGGCACGGAGGTGAAATCTGCCGGCATAGGCGGTGGGTCATGCTTCCGACGATGCGACGGCGAAGGCAAGGCCATGGGCGAGCATCAACGGTGGCGGTGCTGAGCTTGGTGACGAGAACGACGGCGGTAGAGAGGCTCGACTGCAATGTGGCGGCTGACGAGGATGATCGACGACATGGCAATAGCTCATGGGTCAGACGGCGATCGACAGTGGTTCTAGGCTTCACGGCGACATACGACGGCGAGGGTGTTCCAAACGACAACGCCAGTGCGACGGTGGGCTCGAGATCTCGACCGTGACAGAAAGGGGGTGCTGCTCTGCTCAAGCGCCGAAGGAGGAGGCGAATGGCGGAGATTGCAGACAATGGGTCTCGGCCGTGGCGTCGGCGGCAAATGGGCGACGGTTCTGGCTTGATTTGGAAGGGCAGAAGGATGGAAAGCTCTTGCTTTGGATGGTCTTGAATATGGAAAATTGTTGGGTAGCTGTCTCTATAAAAACAGGACATTGTGCTGATCGGAAGGGAGAAAAAAAAAGGTTTTGGTGGCGGCTGCTCTGTTCTGGACGGCCGGCTGGGTACTGTTCTGTCTGTGGAAGAAGGAGGGCTGTTCGTGGTGGATTTGAATCGAGAGCAAACCAGAACTGCTGCTCGAGAGAGAGCAGAACTGGTGCTATTTTTTGTCCGAGAGAAACAGAGAAGAGGAGGGCTGTCTGCTCGAGAGAGAGGCAGACCTGTTACTGGATTTTGCTGGTTGGCTGTGGAAGTACTGCTCGTGGCTGTTGGAGGAGAGGCTGTTGGTGATCGGTTGTTGAGAGAAGAGGATTGTCTGCTCGAGAGAGAGGCAACGCTATTTTTTTCCCAACAGTCCAGACGGGGGGATTTGAGAAAGTTGATTCTGTTTTGATTGAAAAGGGCTGCTTTGGCTCAAGAAATCAAAGCAGACTTTGAGAAGGGGATTGCCGGTTGAGGAAGAGGTGCTGAGTCAACACGGGAAAGAAGCTTTGCTTTGGCTAGAATTGGGGACTATTTTATTCTGTTCGAGAGAAAGAGTAAAACGGTCTAGGCGTGCAGTCGAGAGACTGTTGCAGAAGGTGGAGGATAGAGCCAAAGCAAAACGGGATTACAGACAGACTGAAAGCAGCAAACAGGATTTTTATTATTATTTTATCTTTTATTTATCCAATTTCTGTGTTTTTAGTTTAGTTGAACAATTGATTGCTTAAAAAGAAAATAAAAATTAGAACTTTACATTTCATTACTACTTGCTACATACTCTAGAATTAGGTTGAATATCTTACTAAGTCTCTGAGGGATCGACCTCGTAGCCACTATTCTGCATTAGATTCGTGCGCTTGCGAGTATCATATTAAAATTTACATCAAGTTTTTGGCACCGTTGCCGGGGACAAAAACTTGAAAGAAATTGAAACATCTTGCAAGACTCAAATATACAATGGATGTTACAAATCAATTAGGTAACATGGAAAATGAGAATGTGAGGAAGACATTAAAAGATTATTCATCCCCCATTCAATTCAACTCACCTTCCTGCATAGTGTTGCCGCTCACCACGGCACACCACTTTGAGTTGAAACCAGGGGTGATGCAACTCTTGCCCACATTCTATGGTTCCAATAAAGAAGATCCCTATAATCATGTTAAAGAGTTCCTTGACATTTGTGCTACATTTAAATTCCAAAATTTCTCTGATGAATCTGTTAGGTTGCGCCTCTTTCCCTTTTCTTTGAAAGAAAAAGCGAAAGCATGGTTGAACTCTTTAGAAGTTGGAACAATTTGGAGTTGGGATCAATTAGCTGAAAAATTTTTGAACAAATTCTTCCCTGTTCATAAAACTCATGCCCTTCGTAGAGAAATTACAAATTTCATGCAGAAGGAGGGTGAACACTTTTATGAGTGTTGGGAAAGATGGAAGAATTTGCTCCTTAGGTGTCCACACCATGGGTTTTTAAAGTGGCAACAAGTTCAATTCTTCTATGACGGTTTAACACCTCAGAACCGTCAAATGGTTGATGCCGCTAGTGGTGGGTCAGTTATGATGAAGAGTACCGAAGAAGCATGGGATTTTATTGAGACTCTATGCGAGAATTCTCAGCAATGGGATTGCTCAAGTAGAGTTGACAGAACGTTTCTTTTTCAAAAGAAAGGAGGCGTATATGAGGTAGACAATAATGCACATTTGATCTCCAAGATAGACAGCCTGACACAACGTTTTGATGCGTTGATGTCTGCTGGTGGGCCCCAAATGCCATCACATGTCAATGTGTGTGCTATTTGCTCTAACCCCTCCCATGTCACACAAAACTGTCCTTCTAACACCTCTGGAGTGGAATACAATAGCGATCAGGCTAATGCTATAAATGCCTTTCCTCGACTTGGCAATAACCCATATTCGGAAACTTATAACCCAGGTTGGGCAAGGCATCCCAATTTTTCATGGTCCAAAGGACCGCATCAAGGAGGACCTCCAGGGTACCCTCCCAATCAATCTTACCCTCAACAAGTTCAAACATTCCCTACACAACCCAAGAAACCATCTCTTGAGGATACTTTGAATTTGTTCATGCAAAGCTCTCTACAATTTCAAAAAGATACCCAACATTCGTTACATGCCAACTCGCAAGCAATTGCAAAGCTGGAACTTCAAATGGGTCAATTGGCTTCTGCATTAAATGAGAGGGAAAGAGGTAGATTCCCTAGTCAACCTGTAGCTAATCCTAAAGGACAATTTGAAGTGGGATCTAATTCTTGTCAAGACCAACCTCCAGCGCAAGTTAAAGCCATAACTACACTTAGGAGTGGAAAACAAATTGACAATAAGGCTAAACCACCTAAAACTGCCATAGAAACAATCGCTAGAAAGGGTGAGGACCAAGAGAGCACCACTAGACCAGACATGAGTCCTAATACATCGAAGAAGAGCCTAGAAGCTTCTTCATGTCCTGAGTCTAGCCATATTCCACCCTATATACCCAAGGCACCTTTTCCTCAAAGACTTGCAAAAACATCTCAAGGAAACAAACTTGATGAGACAATGGAAATTTTTAAGAAAGTGCAAATCAATATTCCATTGCTCGATGCTATTAAGCAAGTTCCCGCTTATGCAAGATTCTTAAAAGACATGTGCACCCAGAAAAGAAAATTGAATACACACAAGAAAGTGTTTCTCACTGAACAAGTTAGCTCAATTCTTAAGCATAACACTCCTCCTAAGTTTAAAGATCCAGGATGCCCCACAATTTCATGCATTATAGGAGACCATAATGTGGAGAGGGCATTGTTGGACTTAGGAGCTAGTGTAAATTTGCTGCCATTCTCTGTTTATGAGCAACTTGGATTAGGAGAGTTGAAACCGACTACCATAACACTGCAACTTGCGGACAGATCAGTTAAAGTTCCACGCGGTGTTATTGAGGATGTTCTGGTTCTGGTGGATAAATTTTACTTCCCCGTAGACTTTATTGTCTTAGATACCCAACCTATGCAGAATCCTGGTAGTCAGATTCCTGTGATTTTGGGAAGGCTATTTTTAGCCACATCTAATGCCATAATAAATTGTAGAAATGGGGTTATGAAGTTGTCTTTTGGCAATTTAAAGGTGAAACTCAATGTCTTTAATGTTAGACAACAACCCCTGGAGGCGGATGATTCTTTTGCAGTGAATATGATTGAAAGTTTAGTAGAGGAATCCCTACAAACTGTTTTAAATGATGATCCCCTCCAGACATGTTTAACTCATTTTGGCTTAGACTTTGACATCGAAGGGTCCATTAGAGACGTCAATGCATTGCTTGACTCTACCCCTATTTTGGACCCGACCAAATGGACAGCCAGGGTGGAACCTCTTCCAGTTCCCGAGTCTAAACTTGTCCCATCTATTGAAAAACCACCCCAACTTGACCTAAAACTATTACCTGATACACTTAAATATGCATTTTTAGGTTCTTCTGATACCTTGCCTGTTATCATCTCTTCAGAACTTAATTCAGAACAGGAAGGCAAGTTGCTTAATGTTCTTCGTGAACATAAGACAGCTTTGGGGTGGACAATAGCAGACATTAAGGGTATAAGTCCTGCTCTGTGTATGCATCACATTTACCTTGAGGAGTATGCAAAATCTTTCCGTGAAATGCAACGCAGACTTAACCCTAATATGAAGGAGGTCGTCAGAACCGAGGTGCTAAAATTGTTAGATGTTGGCATCATTTACCCCATATCAGATAGTACTTGGGTCAGCCCAGTTCAGGTTGTTCCTAAGAAGTCAGGAATCATAGTAGTCAAAAATGATAATAATGAATTAGTCCCCACCCGAATGACCACTAGGTGGCGGGTTTGTATTGACTACAGAAAATTGAACTCGGTCACAAGGAAAGATCACTTTCCTTTGCCATTCATTGATCAGATGCTTGAGAGACTTGCTGGTCATAGCTACTATTGCTTTTTAGATGGCTATTCAGGCTACAATCAAATTCCCATTTCTCCAGAGGATCAAGAAAAGACCACATTAACTTGTCCTTTTGGAACATATGCATATCGCCGCATGCCATTTGGGTTATGTAATGCACCCGCCACATTCCAGCGGTGCATGATGAGCATATTTTCAGATATGGTTGAGCAATTTCTGGAAATTTTTATGGATGACTTCTCGGTGTTTGGATCCTCTTTTGATGAATGTTTACACCACCTGTCTCTTGTCTTAGCAAGGTGTAAAGAAACAAATCTTGTGCTAAATTGGGAGAAATGTCACTTTATGGTTCGTCAAGGGATAGTTCTGGGGCATGTTATTTCTAATAAAGGAATTGCAGTTGATAGGGCCAAAGTTGACTTAATTTCAAGTCTACCTCCACCAAAATCGGTGAAGGAGGTTCGATCTTTTCTTGGCCATGCTGGGTTTTACAGAAGATTCATCAAAGACTTTAGCAAAATTTCAAGACCTTTGTGCAATCTGCTTGCTAAAGAAACTCCTTTTGTCTTTGATGATGATTGTTCTAAAGCGTTTGATCAACTCAAGCAATTTCTCACATCTGCACCCATCATCCAACCACCGGACTGGAATTTACCTTTTGAGCTCATGTGTGATGCATCCGATTATGCGGTTGGAGCTGTCTTGGGGCAGCGGGTGAATAAGATACCCCATGTCATCTATTATGCAAGTAGAACTCTCAATGATGCTCAGCTCAATTATTCTACTACAGAAAAAGAATTGTTGGCTGTAGTTTTTGCTTTAGACAAGTTTCGATCATATCTCTTAGGATCCAAGGTCATAGTGTTTTCAGATCATGCAGCTTTGAAATATCTTCTTTCAAAGAAAGACACTAAACCTCGTTTAATTCGTTGGGTCCTATTACTTCAAGAATTTGATATTGAGATAAGAGACAAGAAAGGTTCTGAAAATGTTGTTGCTGATCACTTGTCTAGACTTATTGACGAGTCTGCTGAAGAACACTTACCTTTGAATGAGTCATTCCCTGATGAACAACTTTTTGTTGTCTCTCAATTGCCTTGGTATGCTGATATTGTTAATTATCTTGTCACAACTCAACTTCCTGAACATTGGACAAAATAAGATAAATCCAAATTCTTCGCCGAGGTTAAGCATTTTTTCTGGGATGATCCATACCTGTTCAAGTATTGCCCAGATCAAATCATTAGGAGATGTGTGCCGGAGCATGAAGTTGATAGTATCATTTCTTTTTGCCATGCTCATGCATGTGGTGGCCATTTCGGTGCGAAAAAGACTGCTGCAAAAATTTTGCAGAGTGGTTTTTATTGGCCTACTTTATTCAAAGATACTCATGAATTTTGCACAAAATGTGACAGATGCCAACGTATGGGTACACTATCACGAAGGTCCATGATGCCCCTTACTAACATTCTGATTGTTGAACTTTTTGATGTTTGGGGTATTGACTTCATGGGCCCATTTCCTCCATCGTTTGGTTATCTCTATATCCTTGTTGCTGTAGATTATGTTTCCAAATGGGTAGAGGCCATTCCCTGCAAAACAAATGATCACAAGGTAGTGGTTCGGTTCTTGAAAGAAAACATATTTTCTCGTTTTGGAACCCCTCGTGCAATTATAAGTGATGGTGGTACACATTTTTGCAATAGAGCTTTTGAATCACTTCTGAAAAAGTACTCCATTACTCATAAAATTGCAACTCCATATCATCCGCAAACTTGTGGACAAGTAGAAGTTTCAAATAGGGAAATTAAACGCATTCTTGAGAAAATGGTTCGTCCTGACCGAAAAGATTGGTCTGAAAGATTAAATGATGCATTGTGGGCTTACCGTACTGCTTTTAAGACACCAATTGGAATGTCTCCCTATAGACTTGTATTTGGAAAACCTTGTCATTTGCCTGTAGAATTAGAACATCGTGCTTATTGGGGCATCAAAACTTTTAATTTTGATATGGACAAGGCTGGAACACTTCGCAAATTGCAACTCAATGAATTAGACGAAATTCGTAATGAGGCTTATGAGAATGCGAAGATTTACAAAGCAAGGACCAAAGTTTTTCATGATCAGTCAATATTGAGGAAGTCATTTGAGCCCGGTCAAAAAGTTTTGCTCTATAACTCCAGGTTACATCTCTTCCCAGGAAAGCTCCGTTCCCGATGGTCTGGACCTTTCATTGTGCACAAAGTATTTTCCCATGGAGCGGTTGACATTCAAAACCCTAGAGATTGAACTATTTTCAAAGTTAATGGGCAAAGATTGAAACCATATTTAGAGGGTTTTACTGAGAGAGAGGAGATTGTTCTAGATTTGGATGAACCTAATGCTCCTACATGATTTTTGGTTACGTCTGGCTGAAGACGTAAAACTTAGCGCTCTTGGGAGGCAACCCAAATTTTTGGTTTTTGATAGTTTTTTATATTTGTTTAATATTTAGGTTGTTGATACATGTGTGGGGATGCTACAATCTAGGTTTGGGGTGTATTTTCTTTTTCCATATTTTGTACTTACTCCTCATTCTTAGTTTGTGTGTTTCAATGCTCTACATCTACCATGAGGCATCTCCATTCAGGTGATTTCTTTCCTTACACTCCTTTTCTTTTTACTCATCATTGTGATATTTATTTTGGTAAACATTGAGGGCAATGTTTCGTTTAGGTTTGGGGGTGTAGAAAAGAAAAGTAGTATTCCTTTAGTTTTTATTTAAAAAAAAAATTGAAAAAAAGTTGAAAATTGAAAAAAAAGAAAAAAAAAAACAAAAAAACAAAAATTTACGTAGTTTTAGGTTGTTTGTTAGTAATTTTCTTAGGTTTTGATAGTTTATCCCTTTATGATGCATACTTCAATTTTTAAGAGATTAATTTGCATTGGAAGTGTGAGTAAGTATACTGGAGGATAGAGAACTTAACTGAGCAATATCTTTCTGTTACAGTCCTCTTAGAACAAAGTGCTTGAGCTAATAAAACTCACTCACACACACTAGTTACATAAAGTAATACAGTCTAGAGATTTGTTGAATGCTAATTTACAGTGGGATATCTTTAGTCAGAGTCATTGGATGATATGTGGTTGTCTGTTGAGCTTAAAAGATCATGATAGACCATTTACTTGGCTATGGCAAGGGATTGGAACCGGAAATAGGTTGAGAGTATAATACAGCCTGGACAGAGTAAAGATGTGATGAAAAATATGAATGATGAAAATGAAAATGCGAAAAAATGAAAACAAAATGAAAGAAAGGGGTTGCTTGACTTTATAGGATTAACTTAGGCTGATGCTCGGGCCCGAAGCGGTCTCTTAAAACCTAATGCCCTAAGCCAACTGGCTGGGAGTCATTGGCCTGAGTCATTGCTAAACCTAAGCATCTTGAAGTCAGGCCTTACACAGTCCTAGCGGAAAAAACAGAAAAAAAAGTCTATGGTGTATTATCCTCTCAAATCTAGAATGTTGGACCCGAAGGAGGCGCGCAGATCTGTGCTATCATGAACCTAAAGATTACGACGACTGTGTTGATTCTGATGTTCTTTGGTTAATGGGTCACACTGGATCTGTATAAAACAGAGATTTAGAATGTATTGCTACAATGTTCTACACTTTTACTATATAAAGTATCATGCTATATCATATTGAGCAGAAATTTCCAAGATGAAGGTGTAGAATAAAACCACTTACTTGAGGCTTCTATATTCCAGTTGATTATAAATCCAAGTACATGTGGCTGATTTTCTTAAACATTGCAGTTTGCATTCGAAGGGATATTAGGATTGTTTGTTTTGTAGTGATTTTCTATTTCTTTTTACACTTAGATTAAATAGGTTGATTTCATAAATACATGTTTGTGGGTAGCATGGCTGCAAACCCTCACGACACTTCACTCGTCCAGCTAGGGACACCTGGGGGTTTAAAAGGTTTGTTGCATGTGCTAAATGCAATCGCGATTTCCTGCGAAAGTGGATTAGTTAGGTTTTTTTTGTTTTGTTTTGTTTTGCTCGAGGACTAGCAAAATGTAGGTTTGGGGGTATTTGATATATGCAAAATATACACATTTTTATATGCCTTTCTACCTATATGTTAGTCGTATTTTTAGTTAGAATAAGGATAATTAATGTTTATCTGTGTTAAGTGAATAATTAGGAGTTTGTTAATTAAACGCGCTTAATTGAGTTATTTAGATGCATTAATTGGATTTAATAAGATTTATATTTTATTAAGCGTCTAATTACATTTTAATTTTATTCATACAGGTTTTAGAGCTCCAGGTTTTAGATTCACAAATACGCGTCAATCAGCTCGTGTGAAGAGATCAAAGATCCGATGGACGTGGTTGGTATGACGGGTTTTAACCCAATAAATGAAAAAAAAAGAAGAAAAAATCCGGAATTGAACCGGGTCAGCAATTCACCGGTCTGGTTCGGGTTAAATAAAAGAAAAAAGAAAAAATCGAAAGCAACCAGAGCTCGATGGCTCGGGCGCCTGGAACAGGAAAAAAACAGAGCACAGGAGGCTCTGTTCGACCGGAGGGTGGGCACAGAGGTGAAATCCGCCGGCATAGGCGGTGGGTCATGCTTCCGACGATGCGACGGCGAAGGCAAGGCCATGGGCGAGCATCAACGGTGGCGGTGCTGAGCTTGGTGACGAGAACGACGGCGGTAGAGAAGCTCGACTGCAATGTTGCGGCTGACGAGGATGATCGACGACATGGCAATAGCTCATGGGTCAGACGGCGATCGACAGTGGTTCTAGGCTTCACGGCGACATACGGCGGCGAGGGTGTTCCAGACGACAACGCCAGTGCGACGGTGGGCTCGAGATCTCGACCGTGACAGAAAGGGGGCGCTGCTCTGCTCAAGCGCCGGAGGAGGAGGCGAATGGCGGAGATTGCAGACAATGGGTCTCGGTCGTGGCGTTGGCGGCAAATGGGCGACGGTTCTGGCTTGATTTGGAAGGGCAGAAGGATGGAAAGCTCTTGCTTTGGATGGTCTTGAATATGGAAAATTGTTGGGTAATTGTCTCTATAAAAACAGGACATTGTGCTGATCGGAAGGGAGAAAAAAAAAGGTTTTGGTGGCGGCTGCTCTGTTCTGGACGGCCGGCTGGGTACTGTTCTGTCTGTGGAAGAAGGAGGGCTGTTCGTGGTGGATTTGAATCGAGAGCAAACCAGAACTGCTGCTCGAGAGAGAGCAGAACTGGTGCTATTTTTTGTCCGAGAGAAACAGAGAAGAAGAGGTCTATCTGCTCGAGAGAGAGGCAGGCCTGTTATTGGATTTTGCTGGCTGGCTGTGGAAGTACTGCTCGTGGCTGTTGGTGATCGGTTGTTGAGAGAAGAGGATTGTCTGCTCGAGAGAGAGGCAACGCTATTTTTTTCCCAACAGTCCAGACGGGGGGGGGGGGGGGGGGGGGGGATTTGAGAAAGTTGATTTTGTTTTGATTGAAAAGGGTTGCTTTGGCTCAAGAAATCAAAGCAGACTTTGAGAAGGGGATTGCCGGTTGAGGAAGAGGTGCTGAGTCAACACGGGAAAGAAGCTTTGCTTTGGCTAGAATTGGGGACTATTTTATTCTGTTCGAGAGAAAGAGTAAAACGGTTGAGGCCATCAGACCCACTAAAGAAAAAACCCCATAGGAAGAGTTTGGACTCTCATTAACCACTCTCCTCTAATATGGGTGTAACATGGGTCCCAATGATCAATCATTCTTTTCTCTCTTATTAAATTAATCTCTTTCTTCTTCTTCGACTCTCCCTTGAAGACTTCTTTAACAATTTGTTATGCTTCTTTCTACTATCTTTTCATGAGATAAGAGCACAAGGGTACATTAAAAAGAATTTGGAAAACAGGGGAAGAACAAATAGACATACAATCTAAATTTTTGTCTTCCACACATTCTATCTAATGTGTCTCATTAGTCAAGTTACAGTCGATCTCAATAACGCAAAATAATTCTATGGCATCTTTATCTTGAAGTATCATGATAGAAGTATTGCTCAAACATCCTCAACCATAAATCCACAATATAAAGTATAAAAACATGATACGCCATATTTTTTTTATATATAGCCAAGACTATGCAATGCCTAGACTGCTCAAACATCCTTTCTACTATCTATAAGGCTCATGTAGAAATAAAAGACGCAGCCAGTGACTCCCAACTAGTTCGCTTAGGCCCCTAGGTTTTACAATACCCTTATAGACTCACCCCTCGAATTTGGGGTGAGTTTAGATGATAAAATGTGAAAGGTGACGATTCTCGTCAGCCCAAAAATTAATCACCTCAGTTGGAGAGCTGACGAAAATAAATGATGAAAATGGGGTGAAGATTCTCGTCACACATGTTCACTTCATTGAGCATCAATGTTTCAGGCCTGATAGTTGACAATTTAGGGTGAATCCTGAAAATTCCTCGTCAACCCCTGATTTGTACACTTTCACCAAACAAACATTTTTTGGGCTGACGAGGGATTTTCAGCCTGATAGTTGCCTAATAGTTGGCAACTATCACCCTTCCAAACACACCCCTGATAGACTAGAAAGCTTGGTAACCTTTAGAGAATTTGTTCAAACATCTAACTCTTGACGTAAACCCTTCAGTTTACTGAGGCACAAAGGCCTGGTTACTCATTGGAGATAGTAACAAACCTCTTTATTTTGTATTTTTTTAATATTTTTTCTTTTTTTAGTGTATTATACATTTAACTTATTTCAAACCACCTCCGCTATAAAGCTAAGTAAATGGTATTTCATGATCATTAAAGCTCTAAGAATACCATATTTTCAAAAATAAGCTTCACTAAAAATATCCCACTAAAAATGGTAGTTAACAAATTTTTAGATTGTATTTCTATGTGTAATTGATATGTGTGAGTGATTTTTGGAAAATATGAGAAAATGAGTCCATGGAGATCGTGCAAGAATAAAAACTTCATATCTAAGTGTCTTTATCGTCAAGTTAATCTTATTCACACTTTCTATGTAAATTAGTCTCTTTAAAAATTAAAGTAATAGAAGGGATATATAACAAAAGTAACCTAAAAACTAATTTTTATATTTTTTAAACATAAAGTGAAATGTCAATCTACACCCCCAAACCTAAACTAAGCATTGTCCTCGATGTTAATAATGGAATAAATGACATAGACGAAGTAAAGAAGGTGCAAGATAAATGTTACTCAAGTGCTTTAAACTGTTATTCCATCGCAGTGAACAAAAACAATAAACTCAAAATAAATACAAATAAGAAGGTTAGGGCAATAACTCATATCAGAGAAATTAAAAACCACTCCCCCAAACCTAGATTAAAGCATCCCACAAAGATAACATAACCTAAAAGGAATAAAGCGATGGGCTACTTCCCAAGAGCGCTAAGTTTATTGTCTTAAACCAGACAATCTGAGTCTAAAAGGACTCAACCCTGATAAACATGATCAAACAGAGGGATAATCTCAACCTCTATACGAGTTAACTCCAAATATGGCTTAAGTCATTGACTATTCACTTTAAACACATTGCCATTTTCTAGGTCTTCAATTTCTACAGCCCCGTGAGGATAAACAGTTTTAACAATAAATAGATCGGTCCATCTAGAACGGACTTTGCCAGGAAACAAATGCAATCTAGAGTTATACAAAATAACTTTTTGTGAAGGTTCAAAAGTTTTTCTATGAATGTGTTTATCATGAAGAACCTTCATTCGTTCTTCGTAAATCCTTAAATTAACATAAACATCATTCCTGATTTCTTCCAATTCATTGAGTTAGAGCTTACGCACAGAACTGGCTTCATCTAAGTTGCAATTAAACATCTTAATAGCCCAATAAGCCTTGTGCTCCAACTCCATAGGCAAGTGGTAGGCTTTCCCATAGATAAGTCTATAAGGAGACATACCAATGGGAGATGTAAAACTTGTATAATATGCCCAAAGCACATAAGTTAAGAGTAGAGACCAATCTTTGCAATTTGGGTTAACTGTTTTCTCCAATATGTGTTTAATCTCCCTATTGGCAAGTTCAGCTTGGTCACGTGTTTGTGGGTGATAAAGGCTTGACACCTTAACTGTTTCTCCAACATGTGTTTAATCTCCCTATTGGCAAGTTCAGCTTGGTCACGTGTTTGTGGGTGACAAAGGCTTGACACCTTAAGAGTGATTCTATATTTCTTTATCAGTGCCTCAAAAGGCCTATTGCAAAAGTGAGAACCCCCCATCACTTATGATTATAAGGGGTATGCCAAACCTTGACAAAATATTTTCCTTCAAGAAACATATAATAGTTTTATGATTATTATTTCTACATGGGATGGCCTCTCCCCACTTGGAAACATAGTCAACAGTCACTAAAATATAAAGATTGCTAAATGAGGGTGAAAACAGACCCACAAAATCAATTCTCCAACAATCAAATATTTCAATCACTAATATGGGGTTCAAAGGCAACATATTGCGATGGGTTATTCCACCAATCTGTTGACAACGTCACAAGTAATACATAAAACATGGGTATCTTTAAAAAGAGTGGGCCAATAAAAACCACATTGTAAAATCTTAGAAGTTGTTTTCTTGGCAGAAAAATGTCCACCACATGCTTATGAATGACAAAAGATATTACGCTATATATTTCATCATTAGGCACATATCTCCTAATAATATGACCATGGCAATATTTAAGCAGATAAGAATCATCCCAGAAGAATTTTTGAACCTCTACCATGAATTTTGTTTTGTCATGTGTTGTCCAATGAAATGGAATTTGACCTGTGACAAGAAAATTAACAATATTAACAAACCAAGGTAGATCAGAAACAACAAAAAGTTGCTCATGAAATTATCTTTAATTTGTATGGTCTCCATGGAATCATCAACAGTTAACCTTGACAAATGGTCAGCAGCAACATTTTTTACTCCTTATTTTTAAGGGTGATATTAAATTTTTAGAGTAGAATGATCCACCTAATCATCCTAGGATTTCCATCTTTTTTTGAGAGAAGATATTTCAGTGCAACATGATTAGTGTAAACAACAATGGGAAATCTTATCAAATAAGCCTAAAATTATCTAAAGCAAATACTATAGCAACTAATTCATTTTCAATTGTTGAATAATTCATTTGAGCATTATCTAAAGTCTTAATTGCATAGTAAATAACATAGGGCTTCTTGTCCTACCTTTTCCCCAAAACAGACCCCACAAAAAAATCATTGGCATCACACATTATTTCGAAAGGTAAAGTCCAATCAGGGGACCGCATAATAAGGGTTGAAGTAAGCATGCCTTTCAATATAACAAAAGCTTGCTCGCAAGCTTCAGTCCATTCAAAATCAATATCTTTAAATAAAAGATTAAACAATGGTCTATAAATAGAACTAAAATTCTTAATAAACCTCCTATAAAACACTGCATGACCCAAAAATGATCTAACATCCTTAATAGTCTTCGATGTAGGAAAATAGGTGATTAAATCAGTTTTTGACTTGTCTACTTCAATTCCTTTAAAGGAAACAATGTGACGAAGGATAATTTTTTTGGAGACCATGAAGTGGCATTTTTCCCAATTAAGCACAAGGTTTTTCTCTTCATATCTATTCAAGACTTTCTGTAAATTAGATAAACAATCATCAAATGAGTCACCAAATATAGAGAAATAATCCATAAATACTTCAAGATATCGTTCAATCATTGGAAATACTAAGCATGCATTTTTGAAATGTTGCAGGTGCATTACATAATCTAAAAGGCATTCTCCTATATGTAAAATACTAAAGGGCATGTGAAAGTGGTTTTCTCCTAATCTTCTAATATAATTTCAATTTTATTATATCCGGAGTACCCATCTAGGAAACAATAATATGCATGTCCAACTACCCTCTCTGAAACCTAATCTAAAAAAGGTAAAGGAAAATGATCTTTCCGAGTGACTGAGTTGAGCTTCCTATAATCAATATACAGTCTCCAACCAGAAGTGACTCTAGTTGGGATTAATTCATTATTTTCATTCTTCACTGTAGTTACTTCAAATTTTTTAGGCGCTATTTGGGTAGGACTAACCCACTTGCTATAAAAAAATAGGGAAGATAATCCTCATATTCAATAGCATAAAGACTTCATCTCTAATTGTCACCTTCATGTGTGGATTTAATCTGTGTTGCATCTCCCTAGAAGGTTTGACATAGTTTTCCAAGTAAATTATATAGGTACAAATCAAATGGCTTATTCCTTTAAGATCAGTAATTGTCCATCTTACTATACTTTTATGCTTCCTAATAATTTTAAGCAACTCACCCACTTGAACAGAATTAAGTTGAGAAGATATTACCATAGGAAGAGTGTCATTATCACCCAAGAATTCATATTTGTGCCCAACTGGCAACTTCTTCAACTCAATTTTAGGTGCCTAAATGCTTAAGGGAGTAGGCAATTTGTCTATTTGTGGTAGCTCCTGAAATTTGGTTTTCCACCCATTCACTTTTAGCACCTGTAGAGAATCCAACAACGAACAAGTTTCAACTATTTCTGAATTCAAATTAGACTCATCATACAAAGAATTAACTAAACAAGATTCCAAAGGATCAAATTAACATAAAATATGAAATTGATCTCTAATGATGGTATCAATCCAATTCACTTCTTGAACTTCATTTTCATTCCCTGGTTGCTTGTAAATATTGAAAATATTTAATTCCAAAATTATATTACCAAATGAAAGCTTTATCACATCATTCATATAATTAATCAAAGCATTTATGGTAGCAAGAAATGGGCGGCCAAGTATGACATGAATTTGTGCTCTTGCATTCAAAACAGAATGTGTGTTCAAAATAATAAAATCCATAGGAAATTAAAACTTATCTACTTGAACAAGCAAATCTGCCACCACTCCCCTTGGCACTTTAACAGAACAGCCAGCAAATTGAAGGGTAATAGTAGTGGGTTTAAGTTCCTCAAGGTCTAACTGTGTGTACAGTCAATAAGGCAAAAGATTGACGCTAGCCCCAAGGTTAAGCAAAGCTTGCTCTACCCTAAAGTTCCCAATTACATATGAAATGGTTGGACATCCATGGTCCTTATATTTGGGTAGGTTTTTGCGTTGATTTATAGCACTTACCTATTCAATTAAAAAAAATTCTTTTTTGCACATTCAACTTACGCTTAACTGTACACAAATCTTTCAAAACCTTAGCATATGAAGGGACTAGTTTAATTGCATCCAACAAAGAAATATTGATTTTCACTTGCCTAAAAAGTTTAAAAATTTAAGCATTTTGGCCAGGTTTTGAGGTGGTATCAACCTCTGTGGAAAAGGGGCTGGAATAGGACATTTTACAGCCTCAGTCAACTCAGAATTGTCAAGTTCATCATCATTCTTTGATTTTTCACGTTCTTGAGGCTTTTGGGCCTTTGGTGGAATGATTTTGTCAATTTATTTTCCACTGCATAGAGTGGTAATGGACTTGACACATTCAAGTTGTGTATCAAAAGAATTAGTATCCATCACATTAACTTGCCCATGAGGAATGGGTTGGGGTTGAGCAAGGAATTTACCTTTTTCTTGCACAGACAAAGAATAAGTCAATTTTGTGATAGTGCTCTTTATGTCATTTATAGCTGGTGATGTTTGTTGATTGATAGTTGCCTACCCTTACATGAATGTTTGCAGTATCTCCTCAAGTGTCTTTCTATGAAATGGAACATAAAGAGTATAACTAGAAGACACATGACGAGTTGGTGTGTGTGCACCATTTTCATTCCTCCAATTGAAGTTGGGGGTGATTCCTCCACATCCTGGATTATATGTTCCCCATAAGGAGATTGCTTCTTGAAAGTGGTCATGGAATTTGCTTGGTCATGCAACACCTCCTCGAAGGCAGGTATGGTATGACACTCATGTGTTGGGTGTCCCATAACATCACAAATTCCACATGCCTCTTCCCTTGAAATACATTTCACAACATCAATTTTCTTTAATTCCACCGCTTCTACTTTTCTAGCTAAAAAGGCTACCCTTGCGCTCAAATCATCCTCCTCCCTGGGGTGATACATCCTTCTACTAGTAACTAAAGACTTAGGCTTGCTAGAAATTTCAGAGGGATCAATAGGATCCAAAGAATTATAATTTTCAGTTATTTGATCTAGATAGTCAAGGGCCTCATTGGGGTCTTTATTGAAAAATTCCCCGTTACACATGATTTGCACATGATTTGCACAAATTGTTTCATTGGAGGTGTCATTCCATCATAGAAAAACTAATAGTGTGTCACTTCTCATATACATGGTGTGGACAAGCATTCAATAAATCTTTAAAGCACTCCCAACGTTGATAAAATGTCTCATTTTCTTTTTTGGGAAAACTTTGTGTAATCATTTGTCCTATGGACGGGAAAGAATGTTTTAAGACATTCAATTTGCATTTTTTCCAAGATCCAACAGATCTAAGCTTCAAAGAATTTAGGGCCTCATCCTTCACATAGAAGGGAAATAATTTAAGCCTAATGACATCCTAATTACAAGTTTGTTTATTAAAAGTTGCACGTAATTCCTCAAATTCCTTTGAATTTAAGGATTTTTGGAGTCCAAGCCATGGAATTTGGAAAGCAATTGTATCATTCCAAGCTTAAAACTAAAGTTGTGTGCGAGTATGGGTAAACTAATACATGAGGGAGTGCTAGTGCATGTAGGCAGCATGTAGTCATGCAAGGCCTACAATGGTGCATTATTTTGAACTTCATTCTCACCATTCTAGTTACTAACATCATCAGCCATTATGTGTGGTGTGTGTGAGGGTGAACATAACACTCAAACAAGGATTATCAACCAAAATATCAAAATCACTTTTAACCAAACGGCCACAAGTATCTCTTTTCCACGAGCACATGCACAATATACACAAAAACTAAAAGGAAATAGAACGAGTTTACCAAATTTGGAGAAAATCCAAAGTAATGCACTTGTTCGAGATCAGTCCCCTCCACTTCTTTTTCACTCTTTGTTGCCTTTATTTTCTACATTCAAAGCTACAAAACAACAAAATCTAACATTGGCTTTAAAATTATGAAACCTACAAATAAAGCTAGTAATTAAATATTCAAAATTTCCCGTTGCAGCCCAACAACGGCCCCAAAAATTTGCTATAACTTAAATATTATTTACCCAAGAGCAGGTAGCGAAGTAATAAAGTTAATAAGGTGAGTCCGAGGTCGAACCATGAGAAGTCTATGTTTGGGAAAAATCCAATATAAAACTACTAGTCACAAATTCTATCAACAGAGTAAATTATAGATCAAAATTTTTTTCTAAAAGAGGAGTCATATAGATAAGTTGAATGTAGCCGAAATGAGAATGCTAAGGTGTATGAGTGGGATAACTAGGAGAGATAGGATTAGAAATGAATATATTCGTGAGAGCCTAGGAGTAGCGCCTTTAGGGGAGAAGCTGAGGGAATGTAGGTTGCGTTGGTATGGGCATATGCAAAGAAAACCTTTAGATGCCCCTGTGAGAAGATTAGAAGGGATACATGTAAACAATGCTAAAAGAGGGGGAGGGAGACCTAAGAGAACTTGGATGGAGTTAATAAGAAATGATTTGACTTTACTATCTCTTACAAAAGAGGTAGCCCAAAACAGGCTAGAATGGAGGATTAAGATCCGTGTCGCCCACCCCAAATAGTTGGGAAAAGGCGCTACTTGATTATGATTATGATTATGAGATGTGAAAATCTAGAAGAAGTAAAATAACAATTTTTTAGAGAAATCGATACCACAAAATCTAAGCGATTGAATCGGAGTTTGTTGTAGAGAAAATGAAACTAAACATAAGAAGAAAAATTAATTTAAGTGTGTAAGAATTAAGTTGAGAGATTAGGCTTAGGCATTGAATCCATTGAAATTATACATGTTATTATTCTCCCACATTCCAATTTAACATAATCCAAGGTATAGCACTATAAAGATTATTCTAAACATTACATGTATCCGTAGACACCATTTAATCAAAGAGCAACATTTAATTTCAATTGATGGCACAAGTTTATCATTTAAACTTATTGATAATTCTAACCGTTCAAAGTGCATGACACAATGAATGAAAGAAAAATTCAATAAGTATAATGATCTACACATGAAATATGCATTTTATTATCTCCTAAACTTATATTTATGCTAGTGTTTGATTAGAATAAATGCTACTTTAATATAGTTTTTCGTTTTTGTAGGAAATAAGAGTCATACACAGAAATGAGGTGAAAAATAACTCAAATGGTTAAATCATTATAACTTTGTGTGCAAATCTCATATTGGACTGATTCAAGGTTCTTGTTAAAATACAAGAAGTCAGCTTTCCAACGCCACCAACTATGCACAATTCAGAGTTCGGAGCGAAAAGTTATAGCCATTTGAAGATTCATGAACAGTAACCACGATCGATCGGCTATCAATACGATCGATCGCCTCAGCCGCAAAAATAGTGTATTAAAAGAAACGATCGATCGGACCTCAAAACGATCAATCGTATCTACTAAAATTTTTGATCCACGCAAGACAGTAACTACGATCGATCGGTATCATACGGCATCAATCGGCAAAGCGATCGATCGGAGAAAAATAACGAAGGAATTGCGATCGATCGGTAGGTGAACGATCGGCAATACGGAGTGATCGATCGCCGTGTGCGGTAAACCGAAATAAGACCTATTTCGACTCGGATTTAGAAGGGAACTTCGTGGTTTTCCTTCACTCTTATAAATAGTCCTTATGGGAAAACGTTTTGGGCTAACCTTGGAGAATCTAGAGACACCCTTGGAGGCTAGATCAAAGGAGAGAAGAAGAGAAGAAGATGAGGAACATGAAGAACATGATGATGGATTCTCTTTCAATGCGAGGCTAAACACTTTTCCAAGGCGTAGATGAAGCCCAATAATCTAGTTGTGTAGTTTCTTTTCTCTCATCTTATGTTTTTACTCTAGTTGGTGTATGGATTTTATTGTGTAATCATTGTTAATTCATTAAAAGTTTGTTCTTTGTACTCGAGAGAGACAAGAGTGAATTCTTGTGAGTTTCAATCCGAAGAATACTTGCGTATCCGAGAGGAACGTAAGTAGACTGAGGTATTATCTATCAATAAAGTTTTATTGGTTTATACTAGAGAGAGATAGAACACAATTCCATGTTTCAATTGTTTTATGTGTTACATCCTAGAAGAGAGCACTATATTTTGAGTTGACAAGTGTATGTCCGAGAGGAATATGCTAGCCAATTGGAAATCTTTATTCAAAAGAGAGAGAGAGAGAGAAACGATACACTAGTTTATTGTGGTGGATTCGAAGCCTTGGTCTTCTCCACATTGATTAATTCTCACTTAGTTTAGTTAAAGTTCATTGCTTTCTTAGTCTAAAATCAACATTGCTGCTTTCTTTTAAATTTGGTAAAATATTAATCCGTCCCTGAGGTTCGACAACCCTTTCTATACTCACCGTAGTACAATTGCCTTGTGCACTTGCAAGGGTTTTATATTTAAACGATCATATAACTCTTTCAAATGTTCTTGAAGAATAATTAACATGCTTCATAATAATTTCATCTACCCCTAGCCTAATGGAGGATTAGAACCCCATTAACATGAAGAACACAAAATTACACATAATAAAGTTCATAAAGAAACAAACAAATGGAAGTAGAATTGCCCCTTCTATTCTCATTCTTTGCTCTCAAGTCAGGCCGCCTTTTTGTATCTATGAAAAATCCTACTGTTCTTGTTGTGCTCTATTCGAACGACCGTCCTCCTTTCTGCTCTTCTTCATTCTTCTTTTATAGCACTCAAGCTATCCCAAAGTCAGCCCCTTTTTCAATCCATGGATGAACCCAAATCTCATCCAAAATCAACCACGAGTCTATCCATGTAAGAAGTACAAATCGAGCCACACAACCCATGGCCAAATCCGAGCTTATCTTCTTCAATTTCCATCCTGAACACGACTCCAGTTTTCCAAATCCAAAGCACCTTTTCCAAATTTTATGGTTTCCTTGATGCTGAACCAAATCCAATCCTTCCTGATTAAGTCAGAGCCAAGATTCTTGCTAATCCAGATCTCGAACTAGTTTGAATCCGAGTTTCAAATCCGAGCATGGATCTTGTTGAATATGCCGCAAACCAAAGCGTTGCTGCTATGTTAATCCATTCTCGAGCAGCTGTTTCATTTCCTCTTTTTCTTTTATTAAGGGACAGAAACCCATCGTAGCCTCCTCAGCCATTAGATGTGTAGTAGATGGCTCTTTAGATTAAGAACATGCCCCAATATATTCCTTTCTTTGACTAAAATCAACGACACATAACATTTCATCTTGAATTTTCAGCTTTTGTTATTCAAGTTGAGCTTAAAAAGCTATAGACCTTCATAACTGTCAGATCTTTGATTTCTTCACAAAAACCCATTTGACATGCTTCAATTCGACGGTACGAATATGGAACTCTTGAAATTTACATAAAAAATAATTAAATTCAATTTAGATGCATATAGAAATATATTTCTATTAAATCAATTAAGACATCCAAATAAATCAATTAATTAAATTAGTGTAAACATTTAATTCTTTGTTAACCAAAATAATTACTAACTAACCTAGATAACTCATAACTAGAGCTAAAAAATTAAGGTATTATGGTATATAATGTGTATGAATTATGTGTTTATCAGTGAGGGAAACCATTTTTGCAATTGGTCTTTTGAAGTGCTTCTAAAGAAGTACTCGATTACACACAAAGTGGCTACCCCCTACCATCCCCAAACTAGTTGACAATTAGAGGTGTCTAATATGGAAGTTAAGAAAATTCTTGAGAAAATTGTGTGCCCTGATGGGAAGGATTGGTCCTTGAGGCTAAATGATGCATTGTGGGCGTATAGGACCACTTTCGATACTCCTATAGGCATGTCTCCCTACCATTTGGTGTTCTGAAGGCTTGTCACTTGCCCGTTGAGTTAGAACATAGGGCGTATTAGGTCATTAAGGCCTTCAACCTTGAAATGGAAGAAGCTGGTTCTACTAGGGAACTCCAACTTAATGAATTTGAAGAGATGCGCACTGAGGCGTACGACTATACAAGCAGAGGACCAAAGCCATCCATGGTAGGATTATTATGAGGATGTCCTTCCATCCTAACCAAAAGGTTTGGCTCTTAAATTCTAGATTGCGTCTCTTCTTGGGTAAGTTACGTTATAGATGGGATAATCCCTATGTGGTGACTCAAGCCTTCCCTCATGGGGCGGTTGAAGTCTCCAACCCTCAAGATGATCTAGTGTTTATGGTGAATGGGCAGAGACTTAAATCCGTCATTGAGAGAGAGGAGGGATAGGTAGAAGTGATGGAGTTGGTTGACCCATACATTGGGTAATTGCGTGTTGGTATGGCTTTGTTGAGCTAGCGACATTAAACTTAGCGCTTATTAGGAGGCAAGCCAAGTTTCATGCATGATGTGTGTTTTCTTTTGTCTTTCATTTTAAGTTTATTTTGCATCTTCATTAGGATAATTTCAGTTGATTATGCTTTAATTTGTTACTTGAAACCCAAAAATTCGAAAAAAAATGAAAATTTAATATTATTTTTTTCACTGGCAAACATTCGACCCCTTTGCCAAACGTCGTGACATGGTCTCAGCACTGCTCCAACGGACGTTCGGTACCTCTCGCCAATGTCCACTCTTGTTTTCACTTAGTTTCCTACTCAGTCGTCAGATGCAGATTTTGGCGGAACACAGCTTCAAAGAAAAACATAAGCGGACATCCGAGTAATTTTGGTGGACATCCGGTTTTGAATTTCAATTTTTTAAAAAAAAATCCGCCGTCATATGATGATCTGGTGGGCCCAGTTCATGGACATGTGCATTCAGCCCCCTGTGTACTTCCGCTAGTTCGGGCGGACATCCACTCTTGCCCAAGACGCGAACATAAGGGGCCACAACCGCGGAGGAGAAGCCTTTATCTCCGCTCGCTGTTGTTGCCTCTCATCCCCTCTTTTGGCAAAACTCCAACTTCCCCTTCGGTTTTACATAGAATCCGTATCCGACGTCGGTTTCTTCTTATTCTTCCTTGGTTTTTTATATTTGCGCTTCTTTCTCCGGTATGTCCCAAATCCCTAAATTCAAATTTTTCTGATTTTGTGGTGAATTTTTGTGAAATTGGTGTTGTACATGTTCTGCAATAACGAGATTAAAATTTCTCTATGATTGTTTGCTATTTACTTGGCTAGATTTTGAGTTATGTGTGATTTTTGGGTATCCCTTAAGAAATTCAAAATTTTTTATAAAGATGTAATTTTATACTTAATATTGCTATGAAGTGTTGCATTAAAGTTGCTTAGAATGTTGTTGTACATGTTATACTTTGTTTGGGAGTCGTCCTGCCGGCAAAATTTTGTAACTGCATTTTCGCCCTTTCACATGTGGCGACTCCAAAATTTTGCTGACTATGTGATGCCTCCTTGCTTGTAATCAAGGAACTCCGTCGCCGATATATCGATGTCGAGTCCCACCCGATAAAAACGATACTAACAAAGATCATTTTTTCAATTTTTTACAGTATCACTGATATATCGGCGTCAGTCTATATCGCCATTTCTTAAAAAAAATGTTTTTGAAAAAAAAATTTAAAAACAGCTTTTTCGTTTGTGTACCATCCTAATATGCATTTTTATGCATATTTTGAAATCTATGCTTTGTCTAAATTAGTATAACTCATTTTAGAAGTTAGATTGTGAAAATATATGGTAAAAACTAGTTTTCGACCACCGATATTTTTTTACAAATATCTTCGATATTTTGTCTCTTTGGTCGACCGTTATTTTACCGATATCCAATTTGGAATTCCTTGCTTGTAATTCAAGTCTATTTCATATTTTTTTCCGTTCTTGTATAACTAGAGTTTGGCGTTTACATTTGTCTGCGCGCATGAGTGTCGCCAAATTCTTGTGTTCCTCATTTTTTACTTGAATTATTTGGTTTGTTGCTTTATAGTGGGTACTTTGGGATGACATATTGATGTTGAGTTGGCCTTGTTCTTGTGGATAATGTATTACTTGTACTTGTGAAATCTTGTGTTTCTCTCAACGTTTGTCCTCATCACGTGTATTTTGGGTATGTAGGTATCATGACTAATAAGGTGAAAGCTTTTAAAGGCCAAAAGAGGGGCCAAGATGGTGCATCCACCTCCAAGGCACCTGCCAAGTCTCCCGCCAAGGCCAAAGGTTCGCGGCCCATCCAGTTTGAATGGGTTGTGGAGTTCGACGGTGTAGAGAATCCCATACTCGCTCAGGAGCGCCTTACCGGAGAGGCTGGATTGGGTGGCTGTCTTATCCCAAGTAGCCCCCAAGGGAGCAGAGGTCCGAGTGGACCAGAGAATTCGATGCGTGTGCAACGGTCGAGGATGAGCCGGGCATGCACATCATCGACCAGGTCAGGGGCCAGCGTGTGGTGGTCATGGAAATCGCCACAGCCATGGGCCTCCGCTGGTTGGACCTACGCTTCTCGAGGTTTGGTGGAGTCGTGATTCCTAATGACTGTCGCCTCATTGGCATCATGACAGGATTCATCTCCAGCTTTTACGCCAGCGAGATGGTGATTGAATTTTAATTCGCCCATGTCATCTTCCAGTATGATGTGTTGTCCTCGATGCGATAAATAGGGATGGAATGCTGATTGAATTTTAATTCGCCCATGTCATCTTCCAGTACAATGTGTTGTCCTCGATGCGATAAATAGGGATGGAACCATGGCAGGTTTGCCCCCGGAACCATTTTAATTCTTCAAACTCAAAACCGTCCCAAACCCACCACGGGTCCAGTATCAAGGACCCGGAACCGCCCTGGTACCCGAACTTGAAACCCAGACCCGCCCTCCCCCGGTACCAAAATTTTTATATTTTTAATGTCATATACATTAAACTATTAACTCATTTAATTATTTTTATTAATGATATATATTCATAAAAATCCAAATTATTCAAATTAAGAGATATGAGGGCTTTCGCCCAAAAAATATTCATAAAAAAATAAATATAAATCAAAGTATATGATATATATATATATGATATACCCGGGTCGGGTCCAGGTTTTACATGAAAACCAGGACTCGACCCGGCCCAATGGGTCGGTTCCTCTTTCAAACCCGGAGCCGGAACCGGAACCGGGTATTGCATAAGCAACCCTAGAACTGGCCCAATAAGGCGGGGTCTTGTCGGGTCGGGTAAAAACCCGACCCACGTTCCATCCCTAGAGATAAAGGATGTTATACAACAAGGATAAATTAAATGTCTTTCTACCTATATGTTAGTCGTAATATTAGTTGAAATAAGGATAATTAATAGTTATTAATGTTAAGTGAATAATTAAGAGTTTAATAAATAAATGTACTTAATTAATTAATTTAGATGCATTAATTTAATTTAATAGATTTATATTTTATTATGCATCTAAGTTATATTTAACTTTATTTATGTAAATTTTAAGAGTTCCCTATCACCAAAAGTGAAGCACGTCAAACAGGTTCTGTGAAGAGATCGAAGATCCAACCGATGAGGTTGCTGTGATGGGTTTTAGTCAATTGAAATAAAAAAAATAGGATTGAACCGGTTCGGCTCGGTTTGAGGTTAGGCTCGGTTTGAAAGAAAAATATTAAAGGAAACCCGAGCTCGAGCTTGGGTGTTTAATAGCCGAACATAACAGACGACTTGGGTTCTGGTTTGATTGCGGCCGAGAGCTTGGTTGAGGTCATGGCGGCCATGGGAGTGAAGGAGCATGCTCATGAGGAAGAAGAAGAGCGCCGGTAGCTTGGTTGAGGTCATGGCGATGGGCTACAACGGTTCCGGCGCGATCAAGAGGAGAAATAGAAGCAAAGGTGCGTGATTTGGAAAGTCGCGTGCGGGAGGCCGAATTGGGAAGGTGCCGAGGAATTAGGAAAAATCAAGTTGCCACTTTGGAATTAGAATGGTAAGCTGCTAATTACGATTCGATTGAAGATTGCAAAGAAGGTTTGATTTGTTTAAAATGGGAAAGCTACACACTTGGGGGCGTTTTAAGCTCTGTTTCGAGAGGAGAAAAGTTGGATTTTTACTACAAATCTAGACGGGATTGGAGGCAATTCGAATTGTAGATTACTTGATTTAGAAGGCAGCTAATTGGAGGAGTTTCTACACGAGAATCAATTTGGAAAATTGCTGGTTTTGCAGTTCATATGAACTGCTGCAGTTCCTATAAAAACAGAGAAGATGACTGAAGAAAAAAAAGCCGACTGTTCTCTAAGAGAAGTGTTGTGTTGCTCCTCGTGAGAGGAATTAATTCCACAACAAAAGTTCTTTGCTCGAGAGAGAAAGAAGGACTGTTCTGAGGGTTTGCGACCTGCTCAAGAGGGAAGGAGTCAACTATTTTTAGAGAGGAGCAGATTTGTTGACTCGAGGAGAACAATTGATTTGCCAAAGAGACAAGAAGAACTGCTGAGAAGAAATAGAGTGCTGATTTGAGCAGATTCTGGACTGTTGCAAACAAGAGTCGATCAGAACTGTTGCAGATAACATATTGCATATGTTATTGAATCTTTCAAAACAGGCTATTTCTGTTCTTCTTTCCATGTCTAGCTAAACTTTTTATCTAAGGCTTAGATCAAGCCTTAAGCTTGTATTGCTACTCTTAATTATTTTATTTATTTATAGTTGATATGATTTATTTCTTATGTGCTTAATGCAATTTCATAATTTTACTTCTAGTGCTCTAATCGAGACTTTTGTGATTATTTATGAAATTTAATCTTAGAAGAATTCTTATATCTAACCATGGAATGGGCTTATGTTAACACTATGCCACACCAAGGATAGTGTTTATTGAATTAATTTTTATTGAATAAACTATTTATGTCCAACCAAGAATATTTAGTGCATTCATTTGTAACTTGTGTGTCGAACCAAAAACATGTAGTTCTCTTGTCATATCAACTTGTGCGTTAATAATAATTAAGAGTAGTAATTACTTGTTTAGAGGTGGATTCACAGCCTTGTACTTCCAGACATTAGATTTCTTGTTAAAGTTCATTTATTTATCTGTTAAATATCCAATTCATTTATTAGAATCAGTTAAGCTTAATCTAGAACTAGGTTGAATTTCATACCAAGTCCTTTAGGTTCGACCTCGTAGCCGCTAGTCTATAACTAGGCTCGCGCGATTGCGAGTAAAATAAATAAAAACATATCACAATCATAATGCACTCAAGGAAAAGAGCGAAGTGTGAAAAAAAAAAAGAGAAAGAATAAAGAGGTCATCACATTCACCACATAGTAATCAAGGCTTCGTGCTTCAAGAAGCGTGGTGGTTCACACCAAAAGGTGGGGCACATCCTCTACACGGCTGCCTTGGCTCTCTAAGACTACTTGGTTTGAGTGCTTGGGCACAAGGGGTGCTCCATCACCTAATGTCCTAGGCCAAACTGGTTAGGAGTCATTGACCTAAGTCTTGCGAATGGACCATTTAGATGTTGGAGTGGGGCATTGCACGGTTATGGTGAAAGAAGAAGTAGTGAAAAAAAATGATGCATTATGCCTTTTATACCCTATCATGAGATATTTTGTTGTGGAAGTTTGAGCATAGTTGTATATCATGATTCTTGAAGAATGAAGGGTACCATTGTTTATTCTCAGTTAGTGAGCTCTACCTAGCTTGATTGATGATGGGTCACACTTTGGTTACTTAGACAAAGAATGAGATTGCATAACTCAATATTCTACACGCTTGTTTTTTTAAAACTATGTACATATGTAGCTTGAGCAAATTCTTTTAAGATGGAGTTGTAGAATGAAAATCACTAGCTTAAGAGTGCTTGGCTGATTTACTTGTGTCAAGTATTAGTGGTTGGGTTCTCTAAGTATGATGTTGTGTTTATGAGGGCTTTAGGGTATTTAGTAGTAGAAACTCTTTGTCTTTTAGGTTGTGTTGTGTTAGACTTATTTGTTATGGCTTTGTTTTGTTTGTTTTACTAGGGACTAGCAAAATCAAGGTTTAGGGGTATTTGATGAGTATAGAATTTACACGTGTAATCGCCTTCTAATATTGAGTATTAATCCCTGAGAAGGTTTAGCATGAGTAATTTCAGTAGAAATGGATTGCATCTACCCTTCTAAGGCTTTGTATGAATTTTTGTGTAAAAATGGGCCTAATTAAGCATTTTTGTGCAGGAATGAACAATGATTGGTCGTTCAGAGACTCAAACCAGCGGACATCCGGCAGAATTAGTGGACATTTGGAAGTGATCTTAAAAGGGTGGCACGCTAGATCATCGGACGGCAGAGAAGTGGCACAAGAATTTGTAATGCCCCAGGATTTCAAACCCCGATCAGAGTTCGGAAGCCATCAATAAAACCAATATTCTTGAGGCCGAAACTCGGGCACGTGACCGAACAGTCGATACAACCACCAATTACGCCATCTCAATAGGATGTGTAATCGACAACACCCATTCAGTCTCAACATTAAACATTACCAATATAAATAAAAATGATCCTAGTTAGTCTTATTACAATTGATAATTTCAATAGTCAACAATAGAAAATCATCAACTCTTTGGCACACACTAGCCTACATATTCATAAAAATTCATCAAAATAAGTAAAGCAATAGATAATTCTCAAAATCATCTTCAACAAAGTCTGCATCACCTTCCTGCAACCGCAATCCATCCTAAATTACTCTTTTTTCACACCTACATCAAAGGATGCATTAGTACTTCATAGAAATACTTAAGGTGATGTAAAAACCCACAAGAGATATAATAGATAGCATAAAGAAAAGTTTAGACAAAGAAAATGGAATACTCAATAACATCAGGACTGAACACAAGGTTTACTTTACCTAAGTGAAAAGGTCATTCAATAATGATCCCGACTCGCAAGTATGAGGATAAATCATGGTTTTAAAAACCGGACCGAACCGGCCGGTTCGACCCGGTCCGACCGGAGCCGGGCCCTCCTTCGGTCCGAGTCAACTGGGTCGACTGGGTAGGTTGACCCGCTGGGTCAATACAACCCGGCCGATCGAACCGGTGACCCGGCCGACCGGTTCGGTCCGGTTCACCCCTCCCCCTCTCTTCTCACCCCCTCCGGCGGAGCTGGGAGCTCCCGCCGAGCGTCGACGGCGCGTTGGGGCCCTCTGGCACCCCCGCCTGTTCTCACCGAGCCCGAGCCCCCCACCCCCGGCGCCGTCGTCGAGCGCCGGCGTAGTGAGAACAGGCGCTGAGGGTGATGTAAAAACCCACAAGAGATATAATAGATAGCATAAAGAAAAGTTTAGACAAAGAAAATGGAATACTCAATAACATCAGGACTGAACACAAGGTTTACTTTACCTGAGTGAAAAGGTCATTCAATAATGATCCCGACTCGCAAGTATGAGGATAAATCATGGTTTTAAAAACCGGACCGAACCGGCCGGTTCGACCCGGTCCGACCGGAGCCGGGCCCTCCTTCGGTCCGAGTCAACTGGGTCGACCGGGTAGGTTGACCCGGCTGGGTCAATACTACCCGGCCGATCGAACCGGTGACCCGGCCGACCGGTTCGGTCTGGTTCACCCCCTCCCCCTCTCTTCTCACCCCCTCCGGCGGAGCTGGGAGCTCCCGCCGAGCATCGACGGCGCGTTGGGGCCCTCTGGCACCCCCGCCTGTTCTCACCGAGCCCGAGCCCCCCACCCCCGGCGCCGCCGTCGAGCGCCGGCGTAGTGAGAACAGGCGCTGGGCCCCGGCGCCGCCCCTGTTTCACTGAGCCCAGCCCCCCCCGTGTCCCCCCACCTCCGGCGCCCGTTGAACAGGAGCAGGCCCCGTCGCCGCCCCTGTTTCGTCGAGCCCAACCCCCCCCCCCCCCCCCCCGCGCCCCCCTGCTTTTGCCGAGCCCAGCCCCCCGCATCCCCCCCCCCTTTCTCACCGAGCTCGAGCCCCCCGCCCCGCGTCCCTCACCCCCGGCCCCCGCCTTCGAGCACCGGCGCGGTGAGAACAGGGGCAGCGCCGGGCCCGCTCCTATTTTGCCGAGCCCAGCACCCCCCCCAGCCCCTCCGTTTTGCCGAGCTCGAACCCGGCCCTGGCCCCGACGCCCGGCGTCGAGCCCCCCCACGGCGCCCCTGTCGACCCCCCCCCCCCCCCCCCCCGCTATTTTTTTTTGTGCTGACATCAGCAACCGGGTCAACCCGGGTTGACCCCCGGTTGGACCTACCCGGTAAGAATTCCGGGTCGATCCCCGGTCCGGTTTTTAAAACCTTGGGATAAATTATCAATCAATATGACTCCGAATAACCACCAGTGTAAGGAGAGAATTTACCATAATCAAGACTCCGAACATCGAAAGTGTGGGGAGAAGATAATAAATCAATAATACCTCTAGGCATCATAGTACAAGGAAATTTCAATTTCTGCTCGATGAACTTACCACTCGCAAGTGGTTACTTACCAGAATCACCTTAGAGGTTCTCCCTTTGGAACCCGGCCATGCGTCTAGGATGCTGGCCCCATCAGTACTTACGAACACAATGGGCAGAGACTGCAGACTTTCCGTAATATCATACAGTCTAAACATATGTATATGCCTCCCTTCAGGCAGGAACTAAATTCCATAAATAATCGGAGATCTTGCAAGATCTAGCAATGGCTCTCTGAGCATACTATGATTCCACCTCGGAGAGATCCTCGCAAGGTCTTTAGTAGAGAAGCACTTCCTTATCAATACTGAGCAATATCTCAAGGTATCTTTTACCAAAAAATGGACTCACTCTAGGAGTGCAAATGAAACATCAATATCTCTCAATAGAATATGATTTACCAGAAGAATACTATTTAGATTCTAATATCTCGAATAGCAGATGACTTGCCATAGGAGTATCAATAGGTTTCCCAAAAATTTTGGCAACTTATATTATGCCTAGCCCTAGATAGGAACATCCCTGATAGTAACTGGGTTTACAACTTACAAGTTCGAATTTAAGACATGAGAATGAGTTTTGAAAGTTTGGTTTCCAACTGAAAACTCAAACTGACATCAAGCTATATTTCGATATCAAGAACAATTAGACTCAAGATCGCGTTGACTTATCCCATAATGTCAATCTTTTTTACTAACAACACTTACTCTAATAATCCTTATCATAGTTTATAATGTATAATAGTGATACTTAGATCTTATTATATAATATCATTTAGTCTTAGTAAGTATTAGTGTCGTAAACCCTAATTATAGTAAATTGTCTTACACATAACAGCCCACTTCCGACTGTCTCCACGGTCAGCACCGTTGGAATTACTCTTTAAAATATTTACTGTAATTAACTCTATGATTCTAGTTTTTAACCCCATATACGGTTTATTTTTAGGATTTTTCTATAATTATTTATGATTTTTATATTACAGATCATTGGCGCAGAAAAAGTACTGGCCGTGTAACACTCGAAAAATTAGTAAGTATTTTAAAACCTAAATTTGACCCTCATAATGTTTGATTTGGTCGTTTTTTGCTTTATAGTAATTGAAGTTGGTGAGAAGAGTTTTCCAACGCCACCAACTATGCGTGATTTAGAGTTCGGAGTGAAAAGATATGATAAATTGAATCTTGATTGAACGTGACTGCGATCGATCGCCAAAAGAAACGATCGATCGGCAAGTTAAACCGATCGACGCCTTATCAAAACGATCGATCATAGTTACTGTGATTTTTTAATGTTTCGTTTTGCGTAAAGCGATCAATCGGCAATAATGGCGATCGATCGGCTGTAACGCGGTAGTGTGGAACAACGCATACGACAATCGATCGGCGTATAGCCGATCGATCGCCGTTTGCGGTTTTGCGATTTCTAGCTTATCTTTGGGGTGGATTTGCTTGGGAAAGATACCAAATCCCGAAGGGACTTGATTTGCACGTCTCTAGAGGGATCTTGAGGCCTTCCCATTGGTTGGAAGTGTCAATGATTTGGAAAATTAGTTTAAGAAGGGATTCTCCCTAACTCTATATAAACCATAGAGAGTTGGCTTGTGCTAGCCCTAGAACGTCCAGAGACCTTTCCCCTTCTCCTTCCCACGTTCACCCACCTCCTTTAAGGCTTCTTCTTGTGGGAGTTGCAAGAGCTTGGAGCGGGAGCTTTGGAGAGCGGAGGAGATGAGCAACGCGTAGAAAGGCAGAATCTTTGGTGAATTAAGTAGGATGGTTTTTCCCCTTTCCTCTCTTATGATCATATGATATTGATAAGTATTTTGATTCAGTACCTTAGAGTATTGTTTGGATTCTTGTGAGATGAATGAATTGTGTCATTATTTCTATGCGTAGTGCATCATAATCATATGTGCATTCATGTTCCGTTTCTAGATAGGAATTAGCACCTAAAGTCTAATGCTTTATTTATTTCTAGAGATTAGAAGTTCTGATATTGCTTGATGGACTATGATCCACGTTGAGTTTTGTGCCTTAAGGTGTGTCTTGCATTAAAGGTCTTATTTGAGAGGTATTAATAGTTAAAACTATGTTATATGTAAAAGAACATAAGAAAGGAGTGAACTTTAGTAATTCCAGATAATCCTAGGTTCTGTAATTGGTCTAGGAGGGGAGTATATGGTCTTTTAATGATATATTATCATCTATAATGTGTGATTAAGTAAGATAATCAAGTTTAATTAAGAGTCTTAATCTCGGCCAGAACTATTTCTGTGCTGACAGTCGGTAGTAAATAATTCATAACTAATTCAAATAAAATCGAAAAAATATAAAATTACTGGGGATAGAAACTAGACTCACGAGGGTATTATAAGTAAAAATTTCAGAGGTTAAGTCTTACTGTACAGAGCACAGTATCCGTTGGAAGAGGACTGTTGTGTAAGAGGCAGTGAGCTGAATCTGAGAGAAAATACTAAGTATACAAATAATATCATGAAATATGATATGATAATGCCTAACGTGTCATTACCAGTAATTGGACTATATACTTATGGAATATCACAGTAAGAATTGGGTTAGAAGTAATCTAATTAGGAGGGATAATCCTTTGAACAAGTGATTCATAACTATCTATCCTAAAAGCGTTGATGTCGGTTTGATATTCTACTTGGAATTCAAATCATCTAAGAATTCTTTGATTCTTATCTCTGATATTTGTATTATAGAATTTTAATGTGAATGAGGAATTCTTATCTAGGGTTGATCACGAAAGGTATGTATTGATTGTATGTTACTCCTTGGGTGAGTTATTATTATTCGAAGTGTTTGGGTTGTCTTGTCATTCTATCAATACTCCATGAGAGAGTCTATTCTGGTAAGAAATACCTTATGACCTTAGAGTACTGTGACCTCTATTCCTTTGAGATATTGCTCATATTAATTACATGATTGCTTCTTCCACTGGAGACCTTGCGAGACTCTCCCCATGGTGGTTTCATAGTATGCTCATTTAAGCCATTGCTAGATCTTGCGAAGTCACTTATATTTATGAAATTGCGATTCCATACTGCCCGAAGGGAGGTACTATACGTACGTTAGATTGTGGACATTATGGAAGGTCCTCAGTCTCCGTCTATCGTGTCCGTAAGCACTGGTGGGGCCAGCATCCTAGACGCATGGCAGGGTTCCAAAGAGAGGACCCCTAGGGTGGTTCTGGTATATTATTTTAGTCACTTGAGAGCGGTCAGGTTAGCGAGCAAAAATTGTAACTCCTTTCACTTTAGATGTCTGGAGCCTTTGATATGATTGTTATTCTCTCCTTACACATATGTTTGTTCAGAGCCTTATTGATGTTTTCCTATCCTTGCGAGTTGGAATTGTTATTGACTAACCTTGTAGGTGTATAGACCTCGGTTCAGTTTAGATGTTGTGGGATGTTCACAATTCTTTGTTATTCTTATCCTCTTCATACTGCTTGTTTTAATTCAGTGGGTTTTTACATCCTACTGAGTGTTTCTATGAAATACTCATGCATCCTCTGATGCAGGCGCAAATGAAAAGTGAGATCAGGAAGTGCAGTAGTGGATTGGCAGATAGCAGGCGCCGAGAAGAGTTTAAAGACTATTTAGTTATTTGCTTTGCTTTTATTGATGCTTATGACATTATTGGCAATTGTGTGCCATAGACTTATAGGTTTAGTTTATTTGACTTTTTTAAATGGATTATTATTAAGTAAACTCATTTCATAGTATTTATTGATGTCTGTTATTGTATTACACTGATTGCGGGCATAATCGGTTATACATCCTTTTGAGATGATTGTAATCGGTTGGAAAATCGACTGTTCAGTCGCGTGCCCGGGATCTCTACCTCGAATTGTATTCATTGATTGGCTTCCGCACTCCGATCGAGGTATGGGATTTTGGGGCGTGACAGGCCGATATCATAAATCTTGATCATACTTATTTATCATGTGTAACTTGCCCTTAATTTAGTTACTAGAGTCTTACTAGCATTAAATACTCCCCTCTGAGGTTCATTACATACCCTTGAAGGTTCTGGAATTCCATAATTATATTATTTAAGGTGTCTTTTATCACATGAAACAGTTTATGCTACAACCCCTTTGATAATAGTAAGACATCAAATTATAATTACTTGGATCAACCAAAACAGAAAATTTACAGAACAAATATGGGCCTTTTTTATGTCAAATTGATCAAGAGATGCAACAAACTTGAATGATGTTCCCATCTAAGGACTAACAAATAAGTATGGAAGATATATCAATAATATTGACAACATGTGCAATCTCATAATCAAGTATCATAGAATTCCTTTCGATCAAAGCAATATATGCTAAACGAAACTGATATGAAACATTATAACATTCATGTATAATCATAAGATTGAATTCTAACTCAAAGGAATAGTAAAAAAAAGGCTAGGGAAAAACCATCCTACCAACTTAGATATGAGTGTTTCGTATGTCATCGCGTAGCTCTTCTCCTCCTCTTCGCAACGTCGCCTCTGGCTAATGCAACCAAAAGGATTTGAATCAAGGAAGAGGCTAAGAGTATTGCTGGTTTGGTGTAGGGAAAGGGAAAGAACAAAAATCAAAAGAAACTTTAGGGTTTGGGCGCCCAAGCATGGGCCGGCCCTCCCTTATGTGAGCTTAAATACCAAATCCTTTCTTAAGTAGGATATCTCCTCTTTTGATTCCCTTCCTAATCATAATCCCAGCCATCCAATAAGAAATCTCTTTCATTTGACAATGGAGTCCTCAGCTTTTGGCTCCTTGTTTAGTTAGGATTTGAGATTCTTCATTAAGATACTCTTCTTATTCAAATCTATCTCGTCCCCAATTAGGAAACTTCCAAATCTATCCAAAGCTATTGGATGCCCCTCTCATATGTGCAACTTCTTCTGATCGGCTGTTGGAGATTCACACAATAATCACCTCCAATCATAGATTTATTTAATCAATTAACCCTAACCAATCTAGGTACTTACCCGATTTATTGCAGTCTTTCCTTAGTTACCGCAATAAGATCAAACCCAATCTTTTCTTCCAAGATTCACTCTAACCAACTGATAATCACTTGGTGCCACGTCATCCACATGAGTATGGCGTCCCTGGCCTGTGTCCACATGGTCCTGGCGTCCAGTGCCTTTGTGTCAAGGCACGAGTCCCATGGTTACCCGTCTCTAACGTCCCGCGTACACAACATGCTACTCCATCTCGTATAAACCACGAACCACATGTCTTAACCAACTCGTCGCATACCCTCGCGACCCTTCATGAGCCACATCCCCTCACTGGCGTCCAGGTGGCCCTGGCGCCCAGTGCGTCTGGCGCCTGGTTCCTCCGTCTGCTGAACGGCGTGCATATTACCAAACATAGTTTCTCACATTATCATGATCTAATTTAATAAATCATTATACTCAAATGCGTCCAGACCCTCTGTACTCGTATCCTGGCGCCTGGCCCCACTCATGGCATCAGGTGTACTCTGCCCCTGGCGCCAGGCCAGCCTCAGCACCAGGTGGAGCCTAGCGCCAGGGCTAGTCCTCACGCCCTGGGTCCTACCTAGTTTGGTCTATCAATTAAGCAATTTATCATGCATTATAAAGATCAATCAACATATCAAATCACACAACATAACCAAAAATTCAAACAAACAGCTATACTTTCCTATTTTAGACCAGTTTTAGCAAACATACCGATTTTTCAGGTATTACAGAATTAAAAGTAGATGTTCAGCTATTTTGGTAGACGTCCACTAATGTTTTGAAAGGAAGAGATTTGACGACACACAAGATGATCTTACGAATGAAATTCAAGCGAGAGTTGTAACCGGATGTACGCCCAACTTGCTGAACGTCCAGTTGTGTTTGGTTTTTACAGAAATAGTCATCACAGATTGGGGTTCTAAGGGCAATTTTGGGTCTTTCTTAAAGGAGTATATAAGCTTTAAGGAAGGAGGAATTTTGGAGCTTTGGCAGGTTTTTGAAAAGTTTCTAAAAAAAGGCAAGGAGAAGAAGGGAGCAAGGGGAAATCATGGAGACCCAAGCTTTTTCTTTCTTTTCTCTCATTATGCAAGGCTAATATCTTGGGGTTATGACTATGATGGAGCCATTAGCGTGGTAGTTTATTTATCCTACTTTGGATTAAGACTATGTGTATGAATGATTGCGTGATTGTGGCTCAATAAAAGAGCAAGTTTGATTGTTTATTCAATGTATATGTTTAGTTTTTTTATTGATCATCATTAACTTTACATAGTAATGATAATCACTTCTCTTATAACATGGTCTACGCTATAAGAGTAAGTTTTATGCAATGATATTTATTGTGATGGTTGATGACTAGTGATGGGTTATACTTTTTTAGATGGATCCATGACTATGAAATAGTGTAGCATGGATAAGTCATACCGGATTGAGATAGGTCATGCCATAATGAGTTAAACGTCATCATTTTGGGTGATTCCAATGAGTTATTTATGAGTCATTCGATTTATACACATATTTATATCTTGATCAAAAGTAGGGAGCGGGAGCTTGATTACCACATAATGATGGATTCATATGCCCTAGCCTCTTCTTATCTTATTTCTCTCCATTAATCATTATTGCTTTAGTTTAATAATATTTTAATACAAACCCCTAATTTCTCCTTAGGATTTAGTAAATAGCCATCGTCTTTGTCGTTCGACACCCCTTGATATCACTAGAGTACAATTCCCTTGTGCACTTACAAGTGTTTTAATTTTAAAACAATAAAGAAAAAAGAAGAAAAATATGAAAAAGAGAGATTATTTTCAGCTCACCATGTGCAACCAAAAAGTCATCACTCTTTCTCTATCTTTAGTATTTCAGAAGTTTGACTTGTGACCTGTCATGTTTGAAGTTTGCTCGATATGCTAGTAGAAAATGTTCTCCTAAGCCCAATGACTTCCGTTTGAGAAGTTCCAAGGATAAGTTATTAGGTGCAAGCGTCAGGCCACGTCAATTTTATGGCCACCAACCAGGAGCAAATGCATGGCTATTGAAGCTCACAATCCCATACGGCTAACATTAGATTACAACGTTAACTTCTCAAACGGAAGAGGTATGTTTTTCTCTCCTCCCCTTCACAGCTCATTATGTGCTCACGTGAGGGAGATTTAAATTCTCTCCCTTCCTTCTTCCTCTCTCATCATTTTTAATGATGAGGTTAGTTCCCTCCCTCTCTCCATCATTCGTCATTACGAACTATCGATCGTCAGAATCAATAGCGCAAATGCATCAACTCACGCCTTAGCAAAAAAACACCTTTTTGCTAGAGCGCGCAAATGCATCAACTTACGCCATAGCAAAAAAATACCTTTTTGCTAGAGCGCACATCCGCGACGTCGATCATCAATATTATGATAGAAATCCTTACGGATAGCACGAAGCTAGGGGATAAAAAATGCTTCCAATTTATGACCATGGTAAAATAAGGATCCTAGCGTGGAAATAGCTACATAGGATAGTGCTAGGATGTTCACTTGGTATCTATATACCATTGGGGGCCCCTATGCACCAGGTCCATGGACTTTGAGCCCAGGCTGCACAGGCTAGACACGTCCATGCCAAATTTATTGTATTTTCCCTTCTATTCCTTGTATTTAATAAGGTCGTCTTTTGAGCCCTCTTATAGAAGTTATAATGCAGCAGTTTAGCAGTTTAGGTCCTCGTACTATACTGGGTCTACTGACTTTATGACTCTGAAATTGCTTCACTTAGATTTGGGACCGATGCACATAATTCTCTGCCAATTTCTGAGTCCATAAATTTCAATGACAAAGACTTGTCCTGTGGTCCAGTGTACCTTCTTAGATGATAGTCACCAGCTTGCAGTCGGTGTTTGGACGGGCATGCATGTACCTTATGAAGCATGCCCGTCTATATATGTAGCTGTTAAAGGTTTGCATATGTTGCTAGTTGCTACAAGGGGAGTGATATCCCTGCATCACTTGCCTTGTGTATGTAGTGATTGGGGGAAGATGTCCCTACATCACTTCCCCCAGTCACTGAGTCAGTGCTGTATGGGAAGTGACGTAGAAATATCATTTTCGTAGCTCCAAATATTCAACTAATAAAATAGTTACTCCCTCCGACCTGATTTAATAGTTCCATCTGAAAAAAAATCTTGATTTCTATTGGATGGCGCAAATCCTAATTAATGGGAGAAGAGGTTCAAAATTCACTTAAATAGACCATATTGAACATCTATAATAATACTGTCCACATTTTCAGATGGAGCATCTAAAACAGGATAGGAGTATTTATTTGAATAATTGGAATTTTAATAAACTAGCTAATAAACACGGGTCATCATGGCCTTATGGTTTCTCATGAATATCATATTGAAAACTAATTAAGTTTATTGGCTTATAGGTCCCACAACATTTCAAGCCTCCGATCTGCCCACCCCATGCACTTCCATGAGGATCTATTGACTTATAGGACAAATTAATATTACATCCATAATTTTTCAAATGCATCCAAATTTTTTTTTGGACGGAGGGAGTAGCATCTTATGAAATTTATAGCATAGTTGTTTGGGACCGATGTTTGTAACTGGGATACACTTCGTTTTTATACAAAAATGGTTGGGCGTGTTAATAACTGGGGTACATGATTGGGCACACGAGTTGTCTGACCAATCAAACTGGTCTGGTGAGAAAATAAAGAACAAATCCGTGTCACTGTCTATTATTTACCCCCAAAAAGTTCTGTCTATTAGGTGTAGGAAAAAATTCTAACCCTACTTCCTCCCAAGCATGGTGATCTTACCTGTTCACTGAAGAAAATATAGTCCTTTTATCCACATTTGATAAAATATTGTGTTTATGGAAGCCAATTTATTAATCTTTTTACTCCATCCACTAATTACTGACGATAACAAGTAAGACAATTAATATGGGACTTGTTTTCTTTCAAATTTAGACAATTAATGTGGAATGAAGGGAGTAAAAAAAAGCTGTATTGGTGTAAGATACATAAGCTCTCATGTCTTCCCCAATACTTTCATACTTAGGGGCCGTTTGGGGCGTGATTAAAAGTTTTGCTACACTGTAGCAGCCATGTTTTTTCTATATCCAGCTGAAACACCTCAAGACACCTCAAGACGTGTTTCAGGCTGGATATGGAAAAAACATGGATGCTACAGTGGATGTCCAAAATCTACTGTAGATGTTTTGCTTCTTTCATGCCCCAAACGGCCCCTTAGTAATCAATTATGGGACCGTTTGGATCGTGAAAAATCCAACTACGGAGTCGTTTGGGGCGTGAAAGAAGCAAAACATCCACAATGGATAATTCGATGTTTTTTTGTTTTCAACTTTCAAGCTGGTGTTTCAGTTGAAAGTTGAAAAAATCCTTTTCAGCTAGATGTTTGCTTTTAATTACACCCCAAACGGCCCTTACATTAGAAGGTGAAAAATATGTAAGTGGATTTTTTGGGAGTGGATGTTTTGGATTTTTCACGATCCAAACGGCCCGTATGTATTTTGAACGTTCCACCTACATTCATAGGGCATCGACACTGTATAGTTGTGAAGTTTCACCAGCTGCCAATCACGGAGATCTGAAGGCATACATCCGTTCATACAATATGCAAATTCACGTGATTGACATGCGCTAGCACCATTAGAATTTTTATATCAAAAAAAAAAAAGCGCTAGCACCATTAGAGTTGGTACCGAGCGGGGTAATTTGACCTCTACAAAGAAGAGAACTTGCACATGGTGGAGGCCTTGTTCATCAGTGTTTTTGAAAATTGACCTGGCCACTGATCCCGATTGAATTTACGTTACATGTTTATGTTTATGCAAGCATATTTTTTTAGACAAGGATTTTATGTTATAATATTAAAAGACAAAAAAAAATTGCATCCACCTAGATAAACTTGAAGCCGATAAGAATGGGAGGAAATGGGAAGCATTTATTATCCGCCTCTAGGTTGTCCACCGGCATGTCCTCCATTAATATGAGCCGTCGATCATCAGAATCCATGACTCACACGCATTAACTGTGTGCTCAAGCGAAAAAGTGTTTTTTGCTGGAGCACACAGTTAATGCATGTGCGCTGTCAATTATGAAGATGACGGCTCTCATTTGATGGCGGAAATCCTGGCCGAAAGCATTGGGGTGGATAAAAAATGCTTCGGAGGAAATGGGGTGGATCACTATTTATGAGGTTGTACTAATAATCCAGAGGACTACTATACCACCACTCATTTATGACTGAAGCAGAGAGAGGGCTGTAGGAGGCTAGGGGAGGGAGGGTAGGCATGGATGTGTTCAAGAACAAAATGGTTGCCGGTGGGGGTGAGTGATGAAGACTTGTATAAAAAAAAAGTGAGTGAGTGATGAAGACTAGACAGTGAAAGATGGAAGAACTTTCCCCATGAAAGCAAAAGGAATTCAACTATTCAAGCAAGGAAAAGCTTCTCTCTGCCAACTTCGGCGCCTCCCCACATCCCCCCTCCCCTCTCTGACGATTGAACGCCTCCCTTTTTTGCCTCTCTTGACTTCCTCACGTGTTCTTCACTCTTCTTTTCATTCTTCTCTTTCTTGTCCTTCTTTCATTTAAGCCTCACTTATTTTGGTAGGTTTAGCAGCCTTTGAAAATCCCCCTTTCGAGTCAGCTCTTCTCTCATTTATTACTAGACATGGCCATGGATCCTCAGAATCTCTCGGTCATTCTCCTTCCCACTTTCCTTCTTCTCTTTCGCTCTGTCTCCCTTTCTCGTTTATATATAAGATTTTGAGCTGTGGAGGAGAAGGATAAGTTGTGCAAGAATGAGCTGGGTTGTGGGTATCTGTGTTTTGTTGGGTGCAAGTCTATGTTCATGGTGGTGGAAGAGAGTGAAGGGAGAAAAGAGAAGAGGTATCCCCAAAGGAAGTCTAGGATGGCCTTGGATTGGTGAGACCTTGGACTTCATTGCCTCTGGTTACTCCTCCAATCCTATTAGCTTCATGCAAAAACGCAGATCTTTGTAAGTTTCAAGATCCCACAATATCCATTATCCAAAAACAAAAATTCCACTTTATACAACGTGGCTTCTTGGTTTCATTTCATGCATGCCTTTTCTATTCTTTTTTCTTTTTTAGAAATGCTCATATGCATACCTTTTTTGCTTTCTCATTCTAATTGTACACATCTCTTTCTCTACGAAAGATATGGAAACGTGTTCAGATCTCATTCACTTGGCGTTGGATCATAGTCTTGTCCAAGTAATTTTCAATTCAGTTGTAATCCTATTTATGGATCTTGTTGTTTTCAATTTCATGCACTCCTTTGCTTTTTTTTATTATTATTATATGCATGCATTTGCATTCTTTTACTCCCCCGGTTTCGTATTAGTAGTCCAATTTGGTTTTCAAATAGAACTAAATTCAGTTCATTTTGGAAAGTCAAATCGAACTAATAAATTTTTGATATGCATGCTTTTGCTTTATCGTTTTTAATTAACATGCATGCCTTATTTTGTTTTCTGATTGTCAAATCTCTCTTTCTCTATGAAAAGGTATGGAAAGGTGTTCAAATCTCATTTACTTGGACGAGCCATCATAGTATCAACGGATGCAGAGGTGAACAAGATGGTTTTGGTGAATGATGGAAGGAGTTTCATTCCATATTATCCCGAGTCAATTAGTCTCCTGTTGACTTCAATATTGAGTATAAATGGGAATATTCAAAGGAAAATTCATGGCCTGATTGGGAGCTTCTTCAAGTCTCCAGGAGTTAAAGCTAAGATAACCAAACAGACTGAGGAGTGTCTTCAGATGGCCATGGGGAATTGGAAGGATGGCCAGATCATTTATCTCCAAGACGAAACTAGAAATGTCTGTTACACTATTTCTGCCAATTTGTCACTTATATTTACTGTTTATAACATTATTTTACTTTTATTTTCGGCACATATTATTTAATTTACTACTATCACTATTATTGCTATTCCTACAACTCGTACAATTTTATCCGTTGTAAACATTCAATTGAAACTAGGGTTATGCACTATCTCCCCTCTTATAAAGATTAAAAAAGTATTCTTCAATACTTATCTTTATCTTTTTGAAAGAAAATTAAAAAACCTTTATTCTTATTAATTATGTCATAATCTATTTTATACTTTGATAATATCATACTGTCGGCAACCTTCAATGTAACATTATTGACTATTCACAGGTTTTCTTTACCTTTTTTGCTTTTTGATTTCAAAGGGAATGATTAATTAAGAAGGTATCATATTGTACTAAGAAGGTCACAAATATTTTTAATAGTGCTTTCATCAGCATTAATACAGTGAACATCATGTGTGTCTCCCCAATTAAATAGTTGCCTCTATTTTTTTATAGGTCTAACTCCTCTATTTCCCCTACTTGGAGTTCCTACCAAAAGTGGCAGTACATTCTCAAACCTAATACATACTGTTTCTCTTCAAATTAAAATTATGACAACAGTAATATATGATTTGCTAAAAAAAAGATGTGTTACAACTCCTTTCTAATACCCCTAATATAGCAATTACTATTAGTGTTACTGATTTACTACTATTTACTTTTATTATTGCCATTCTTTTTCTTATTGACATATTAATCTCCTATAATTATTTGTAAAACAATTTACTAAACTTAGCATAATACCCAAACTTCGTTTATCATAAGTTTAAAGTTTGTAGTATAATTGATTACTTAAAGAACGATGTTATACCTAGGTTGGTTTCGACAAAAGATGATCAAAGAGGCATTTTTGCATACTTTTTGTATAGGAAAACGCTCTTATGGGCCTTGGCTCGTATGCGCTGGCGTGCAGGGCAGGCAGTGATTCAAAGCTGCCTGCCTCCTGTATGAAAGATCGTCTTGGCTTATGCAGGCCTGTGTGAACTCGGGCTCATATAAAAGGGATTCATGTATATATTGACAGTCAATATCACTGTTAACATTTGGTCTTCATGTGTGAAAAGATGATTAGAATGTGTATCACATTGTTCAATGTTGTGCAGATAGCATTCCAAGTACTGGTGAGGGCCCTGATGAGCGTGGGCCCCGGTGATGATTTAAAGTTCCTCATGAAGGAGTTTCGAGAATTCTCCCAGGGCCTCATCTGCCTGCCCATCAATCTACCCGGGACACAGCTTCGCAAATCCTTGAAGGCAAGCTTCACAACCCTTGCACTAATCTCTTTTTATTTTGGATGTCCCGTTTATATGTGCCGAGCGCACGCTGATCGCCGAAACAGGGGGTAGGCAATTTTTGAATCACCTTAAGGCTTCTTGTTACCACAGGTAGTTAGATCTTTATCAGATGGCTTGCAATGTGTTAGGCGCATACTTGGTAATATGTAACATCTTGAGGGGTCGTTTGGGGCATAAAAAATTATTTTTGTGGATGTTGTGGTTAGTGTATTTGGGGCATGAAAAAAATACACCTAATTATTGATTTGACTTTACCTTTGACCATGTGCTTTTAATAGGATAATCCACTAATATGATTCATCTGGTAAGTGGATTATCCCATTTATTTACTCTTTAGCTTGATTTTTCCAAATCACGCCCCAAACACTTTGTGGGCAATCTACTCTGGATTTTGGGATAATCCAGGTGGATTGAGCTGATTTTTCACTCTCCAACAGCCCCCGAGTCTTTTTGACGTCACCTGATAGTACGAAAGGCAAACAGGCAGGTTTAGATCACCCGCCCGCTTACCACAAAAAAAAAAACACCTCTCCCTGCATTAGATGAACCGTGAGACATCGATCCAATGGTTCCGATACACCCGGCACACGTCCTGCGCTGGCAACACTAATATTTTCCTGGCGCTTCCCTTTATGTATAGCAATGTGTTGTGTGGGCCCAACAATCCTAGCTAGGCATTTACCTGGTCCTTTCTATTTTGATAGCAGATGCAAAGATTATTTGTTCGCCAATCAGCTTACCAAGTTAATTTTCTACCAGGCCAAGGACAGAATGAGGAGATTTGTGAAGAAGATCATTGACGAAAAGATGCAGGAGAACAGCCAAAATCATGATGTATTGGACGTTCTTCTAAACGAAATGAAGCATGCAAATGAAGCAAATTTGGCAGTGGACTTCATTTGTGGGAACATAATAGAGATGATGATCCCAGGAGAGGACTCAGTCCCCATGATTATGACTCTTGCAATTAAATACCTCACTGATTCCCCGCTTGCTCTCAAGTTCCTAATTGTAAGTTCATTCTGAGTTTGATGTTATGTTCCCTCCGTCCCATATTAAGTGTGCTACTTGGTTTTTCAAAATGAAGTAAATTAGTTCATTTTGAGAAACGAAATAGGACATCTAATATGGGAGAGGAAGTATTACTTTTTCATTTGAATCATGGTGAGGTTAATTATCCATTTTAAGTTCTTGCTTATTCTGTAGGAAGAAAATATGACGATGAAGAGGAGAAAGACTATGTTGGGTGAAGCTTATGAGTGGTCAGATTACATGTCCTTAGAGTTCACTCAAAATGTAAGTTGAACTACAATGGTCTCACTCTTGTTGACAAATAGACAAACATTCTCTTTGACTATAGCGACATTTCCTTGCCAAAAGGTGTATTTCTGTTTTTTAATCAATTTTTTGGTTTATGTAGGTGATCAATGAAACCCTGCGTATGGCTAACATTATCAATGGGCTTTGGCGAAAAGCTCTAAAGGATGTGAACATCAAAGGTAAAAATATTACTTCTGAAATCACCATTATAAAAAAATGTTAAAAATGAACATGTAGAAGACCAATGGCCTATTCGATTTGCACTGATTTTGAAGGGATTTTATAAATCACAGGAAAGAAATTCCTGGAAAATGGATTTATGCTCAGCAATGCACTAGTTATAATTTAGTTTGATGGTTTAGTACTAAATTGCATGCATGTTAATTTGCCTCTCTCCAATTTAAAAAATTCGAGCGAAAAAATTCACAAGAAGGATCCATTGCCATTTTGCACAAAATGTTCCATCTTGGGAAGAACGGTGCCACAAACGAGATTGCATAAAATGGCATTTTGAGCCAAAAAGTGCACAAGATGATATGTAATGCAATTTTGTATAAAAAGCTTCATTCTGTGGCAATCCAATCATGATTTTACAAAATCCACTCAAAGTGGCCTACTAAAATGGGTACAAAATGTGTAAAGCTGGCACTAATTATGGCAACAAAACCTAATTATCTAACCTTTGAAATAGTCTGTGTGTAGAGGCCAATTAAGCCTGGACAAGCAGGAATTATTAAAATGAATATTCCTATTTTCCTAAAAAGCTTGACTGTCTTTTACTAATGTGTGCATGGGAATCATATACGTTGCAGGTTACTTGATACCCAAGGGTTGGTGCATCTTAGCATCATTAAATTCCATTCATTTGGATGAAGAAAACTATGAGAAGCCTTATCAATTTAATCCTTGGAGATGGCAGGTAAGTTGCATATTCTTACATGGCATAATATGGACTCTTATTTTCATTTGTCACTAGTTTACAATGACTATAAAAAAGCAAAAGCAAGTATGATTCTCGAAGTTATTTCGGTTGAATTTCTTAAATATCATCCCGGAGATTTTTAAAGCAATATACTCTCAATTAATGCTCTACTATTTTCTCTTCTGAAAATTTCAAGTGAAACAAAAATGACATAGCCAATACATTAATGTGCGGGGATAAAGCCCAAAAATTGGACCATGAACGTACTCAAGCAAATGCCGCATCAAATTTTTTCACTAAATAGCCCAAACTACAATTTTAGATTCTTGTAGTAATTTATGTCTGTAGTCAGCATTAACATTAAAGAGTGCTTGAGAGACCATTTGATCAAAATCAATTGACTTCCTTCCTACTCAATATCTTGGGAAGAGAAAGCAAAGACGGTAGCTTCTAACAATAGTGTCTTTCTCGTGTCATTTTCTTGTTCCAATTCATAGCAAAAAGAACCAGGCCTTTCATTGCTTCATTCATTTAGCTCTCGTTGCCTTAACAGGGGAAGGAGGCAGCAAGCCCCATGAACTTCATGCCCTTTGGTGGGGGGCAGAGGCTTTGTCCAGGTCTTGAGCTGGCTAGGCTGGAGGTATCCATTTTTCTTCATCACTTTGTCACCAATTTCAGGTAAATTATGCCCTTCTTTTGAGATTAGGAAATTATTCCAAGTTATAATGGTTGTAGTTTAGGAAAAGAGCCTCAACCGAGTGGTGAGCCTTTCTGCACTCAGGTGCCGCGGCGACAGTGCCATAAAATTGAATGCCATATTTGAGATTAGCTTGACCGCGCAGGTCGGAGATATGCTTAAAACACCACTCCCCCGCTGTGTATTGAGAGCCATCCCAACTCTAGTACACTCCCCACCTTGTTCCTTATTTCCCTTGTTCCTCCCCCTCTTGGCGTGCTACAGTTGTGAACGCTCTCAATAGAAGGAAATTGTTGTGCTTTGAGTGTCCCAGACCGGCCACACTGAGCTCAACTCTAGCTCAGTGTTCCTGTTCATTGTCGGCGCTCAATAGGTACTTTGATGACACTCTAGTATACCCTTTGTTGGTTTTCCTGTTTAACTTTGCAGTTCAACAAAAATATGCCGGTTTTTAAGGAGAAGAATTCATTTTATTTGGATTTAAAATCTAGCAAAATGAAATTTTGTATCAAAATAGCCCTTAGTTATGGTACTAAATCAAGATTTGCAAAGCTCATTCTCCTTCCATCCAAGAAAACCTGGCCGTATTTGAAAAATTACAGAGCCGGTATTAGGTGGTTGGTTTTTGCATTAAAGTTAGAAGTGACATCCGAAAATGTAGGATATAAGGCTTTATAAATGCTGTGGCCCTATAGCCTAATAAATTTCTCAGATTCAAATGCAGCCAGCTTTTTGTGCACTAATAACAATTGTGTCATCTGAATAATGAAAAAAAATGTTTCTATGCGCTGCTGGCTAATGCATATCAGCGTCTGCCAGGGGCGCCCCACACGTGAATCTAGTGTTGGGGGCAGCTTGCCCTCTGAACTAACACTCCAATTAGGTAAAAACTCTTATTAGCCTCTATGCATTTGCTACAGATGGGCTGCTGAGGAGGATTATGTTGTGAACTTTCCAACTGTTAAAATGAGGAGAAAAATGCCAATCCACGTCTCACCAATCTCTATGTGAATCTCTCTCAAAAACTCTCTCATGCATCTTTTTAGCTTTTTTCCTGCATTTGGATCTGGTAGAGTTCTTTGTAATAGTTAATTTTACAATGTTTAATAAATATGCTTTGTACTTTAACCTACAAATTTATTCACTGACCAATGTAAGTTTTCATTTATTGTTCAAGTGTCGATTGTGGCTACTAGAATGTGATTATTTGAAGAGTATGGTTTACATCAGACAGGACTCATGGAGCTTGCATGAACCAAATCATCTCGAGCCCTTGAATTTTAACCCAATGGCAAGTGTCAAATTAGTGGACAGCTTACATGAGCCAAGTGAGTGTCAAATCAGTGTGCCGGTGAGTGGGAATCATCATCTATCCAGTCAAGATCCGATAGCTCAAGATTACTCAGCTCATGATATTACTCGGGCTCATGCAATGAGACTAGTCTCATTTGAACTTTTCCTTTATTTGAAAGAAACTCCTAGTATGTAATGGATACAAATTTAATTGCAGACTTTCCTACAACAATAATCACTCTATTCCACCCAAACAGTCCGAATTGTCTCATTTAATTTAATGCAAAAATTCCGACTTTCTTGCTGTTGGAATAGGGAATATAAACTATAGTCCCTCCGCAATTGCTACATTTGGGAAAAAATATCATTTTTATTGATGCGGGGACCTACATCTATGATAATGGTAAAAACTTGGCCGGAGCTTTAAAAAGCATCTCGCAAGCATTTTACAATTCATCTGCAGTTTTAAGCTGGCATTGAGATGCTTGTTTAAGCATTCAACCACTGGTTAGTGGATTATCCCAAAAATCTACCTGGTTAGTGGATGAAACTGGCTTTTCACACCCCCAAACGGCCCCTTAAATAGAGCTAAATGTAGTGTCAACTTCTCGGACCCCGGCCTGGCCAGTAATGCCTATGTCTCAATGGAGACATGGGGCCTGTAGGTGCGCATAGGGCCCGTATATCACAGTGTACGATCTTATAGTACTCAATATTGTTTTAACTCAAAAAAAATATATATTGCTATATCTGCTTCAAGAATCTCACAGTGAAACCCAATCAGCACCCTTATTTGGAAGAGATGCATGGGTAACACGTGGAGCATGAATTTGCAGAGAAATGTCTTTAAATATGTTCTTGCTAGACTAAGTAAAATGTCCTATGTTCATCAGTTCAATGCGGCTTCCTCGGAAGTGCCTTTTCATCGAAATTAGGATTCATATGATAAACCTAAATCTAGTGTGTTACCTAGAAGAAATGCAAAATGATATGCACGTGTATGAAAGTCATTTCAGAATTCATAATTCTGAAATATGATTTCTGCAGTATGAATTGTGATTTAAATTCTGCAACATGATATTTGTAATATAATGTTTGCAATATAATTTTCATAGTATGATCTCTGTAATATGATATCCGTAATATGGATTTTGAAATATGATGTAACATGATTTTTGCAATATTATTTCAGTAATATCATACTATATAGGATTTCCGATGCTTAATCTATAAAAAAATGATAGAATCTCTGTATTATGAATTTTACAAAATGATCTATGTAATACTCCCTCCGTTCCAAAATATTATGTACATTTGGAAATATTAATTGTTTCAAAATACTGTGTATATTTTGTCAAATCACGTGACTTCCACTTTTTAAAATTGAAGGAGACTTGGAAGGATTGACTTGAATTTGGTTTGTGAACGAACATACAAGTTGGACTGGATGTTAGGGAGATGAAGTCATGTGATGGTCCAATAAAAAAGAGAATTTTCTCAAATGTATCAGTATTTTGGAATGGAGGGAGTATAATTTTTGGTTTATTACCTTAATATGATTTCAATTATGTGAACTTTGCAGTGTAATTGTCATAATGTGGTTTCTTGTTCCATGGTCAGTCATGCTGTATAAATTGGATAGGTTGAAATTATTTTAAAACAAGAATGATCTTATCATAACTTTTCTAATTGTTATAAATAACTCCTATGGGGAATAACCATATTGTTGAAGGTTTACGTAATTTTGATGATGAATTCCCTAACAACACTATTCTGAAGGAGTATATATATATAGACTTGTTAATCCTCGTCTTGGGGGCTGTTTGGGAGGCCATTTGATGATCGTAGGAAATGTGAAGTTTTTCATTTTCTTTTTTCAAAATGAAAGGAAAATAATAGCTTGTTTGGCAATGCCCATTTTTTGCATTTTCCTTTTAATCATTTAGAATGTAAAGGGTTGTTTGGGGAGTCTATTTGGAAACCCATATAAAGATAAAAAAATATCTTCTTAGCCCTTGAGTACCATTTTCAACTAAGCATGGGTAAAAAAGGAGTCATATAAATAAGTTGAATGTAGTTAAAATGATAATGTTAAGGTGGATGAGTGGGATAACTAGGAGAGATAGGATTAAAAATGAATATATTCGTGAGAGCCTAGAAGTAGCGCATTTAGGGGAGACGCTGAGAGAATGTAGGTTACGTTGGCATGGGCATATGCAAAGAAGACATTTAGATGCCCCTGTGAGAAGATTTAAAGGGATACATGTAAACGATGCTAAAAGAAGGAGAGGGAGACCTAAGAGAACTTGGATGGAGTTAATAAGAAAGGATTTGACTTTACTATCTCTTTCAAAAGTGGTAGCCCAAAACAGGCTGGAATGGAGGAGTAAGATCCATGTCGCCGACCCCAAATAGTTGAAAAAATGCGCTACTTGATTATGATTATGATTATGATTATTTGAAAAAAAAATCATCTTTATTGGGTTGGGGGCTCACAGAGAGGACCTTTCTCTTGCTTGGTACCCTTTCTCTCTCCTCAGATCTCTTTCTTCAAGTTTTCTAAGCATACCGCTCGTACCTTTTCAAATATTTTACCTACTTTATTGCCACTATGGTAAATTCTACAAAAATTCAGGTTCAATGTAAAATCATGTATCCAAAAATATGAGGAATTTTTAATGTGATAATTTGTACGAAATGTGAAACCTCAAAATCGGATTGGAGAATGGGTTTTTCCCAAATTTACACATTTCTAAACAGAGAGATTATAACTTAAGTGGGCTTGGGCCAGTTATGCAAAACCAGACCAATCTAAGTTGAAGGACTTTGGGTCCCTGAACTGGATCGGACGGTTTCAAAGCCGTGCAAATCTGATTTGTCTCTTAAAATGAAAAGGCAGGATGACTTCTGTCGGAAAAGAAACAAGAGCAGTTTCCTGTTTAGGAAGATTTCTTTCCGCAAATAGAACTCTAGCAGAAGATCCGGTGTAGATTCTTCCAAGATCATAATATGAAGACTGGCTAACAGAATCCCCACAAAATGAAAGACTAGAAGAAGCCGAGAAAGGAAACTTTGGTGCAGCAGTGGGGGTGGAATCCTCGATCATGGGCAAACAAAAGCCAGCGAAAGTTTCATTGCCATCATGGATGGCAATACAGTAGCGCATTGGTTGGCAACTGGCGAATAAAAGAGCGAGTGTCTAGTGGAAGTGGATTCATATCTGCAATGACCAATAAAAACGATCGGTGGTGGGCAAAACATGACCAGAATAAGCCAGAGAAGACGGAAGCAAACCTTAACGGCAAAATGCAGGAGCTTTCAACCAGACATGCCGAAATTGTTGCAAAACTTGGTAGTTAAGCAGTCTGGCTGGCGGGACAAAATCTGGGAGAAGTTGCAGTGAGCAGTTGAAGAGAACCTGGATAGTTGGAAAAGGCACAATGCACTAGACAGACTTTCTCAGTGAAACTTGCAATTGTTCAGATGGGGACGACCCCTTTTTTTATGGAAAAATGTACTCCAGTAGAATTTGTTAGTAGCCCTCCGATGAGAGTCGAGGCAGGTTTTTACGGGTTTTCCTACATTTACTCTTGTATCAGTCTCTTTACCGACTCCCCTCTTCCCGGGACAGTCACCGCCTCCCTCGTCGCTGCCTCCCATCTCCCTCGTCGGGGCCCTCGTTGCTGCCCCCATCTCTCCCTCACTCCTCTCTCGTTGCCACCCCTATTGCCCTTGTCTTTCTGGACACGCCTCGTTGGCCCTCTGTGCAACCTCTTCCGCCCTCATTGATTTTCAAAGGTAAAATTTCCAACCTGTTTGAGAATATGTATCATAGACATTTTCTGATGCTCTTGAAAGTTGATTTTTTGGTGTTTTTCTCATGCAACCAATTTTGAAAGACTTGTCCGAGGAAGTTGGTTCCCATGGGAAATTCTACATAATGGAAGTTGGAGGGAATTTACAAGTAAGAATGTGTGTGTGCATGTGCACGTGTATGTGTGGGTATTTGATAGATTAAGTCTCTGATTTTGCACGTGAATGCCATCATGAAATTGTCAAACAAGGATTTGCTCTCATGCAGGGTAGAAGCAGAATCCATGGCTAAGGTGGCTTAAAATGAACGCTGTAATGCTTTGATAAAGGCATTCTAGCATGCCAAGTAAGATATGCTTGATGCTTGGATTTTATGGATTTTGTACATAAATCTTCTGTCCATCATATGCACACAATTTTGTACATAAAGACACTCATCTACCTAAATATTTTTCTGTACAACATGCATTTTTTGTAATTATAGCTAGCACATTCTTTCTTGTTGAAGATGCAATTTGGCATAATTTGGAGCACACATTTCATTTAAATTGTTGGTGTATGCGTTAAATTGGTCAAACAAGTGATATATAATATATGCACAAAAGATCCTCACACCAGTCTCATCAGCAAGCTCCCGAGCCTCAGGAGTAAATTTGACATCACACTGGCTCGCATGACATCTTTCTTGTGCACAGGTCCAATGCTTATCCCACTGACAGGAATTTTTACTGTACTTTTGTCAATCCTGCTATGACAGACTTCATATCTTGCAATCCCCCATTTTAATAAAAGTTAGGTTGATAAAATATAGATTGCATACAATTAATCAACTATCTGATAACTGTTTATTACATTTTGGGTTGATATACATTTTTTAACAATGTTTAGAAATGGATGCATTTAGTAGTAATAACATGAGAATGGGGAATTATGCCCTCGCTGTCTTGGCCACCGCATGACATTTTATGTTTCTTGTACTGATGAAAACTCTGGAAGGCCTTTTGTGAAATGCCAGAATCGCTGTAAGTTATTACAAGCCTTAGTTAATTCTATGTTATATGTATTTGTATATTTAGACTTTATTGGTAGTTGAACAAGCAGCCAAAACATCCAATCGCTACAAGAGTTCATCCACAAATGCCTTCCAACATACCTAATCAACAAAGAAATCGAACGTCTGTGGTGTAAGAGTACATTAGGGATAACACCAGGATCACTATGTTATTTATATTTTTAATAATATGCTTGATGTTAGTTATATTTAGAGGAGAAGAATGTAATACACATAAATTGAAGTATTTATAACTACGTGTCAATTTTCTATCATTTGGACTAAAGATTTCATTACTACTTTGATTTGTGATCCAGTATTGTCTACTTTTATGCCATGACTTGGAAAATGTTGTGAACTTTCTCTTGTCATGACTTTGGAAAATGCTATGAACTTTGTCTTTAAAGATATGAAGTGTGACTTGCCTGTTCTGTTGTTCCATTTGAGTGTTTGAACAAATGGAGGAGGCAAAGCGAGAAAAAATGGATAGGTTCAAAGGACTTGAGAGGCTGGCTTATAGGAGGTGAGGCAGGTCTTAACAAAGTGACAAATAATTGGGAGAATACTTCCATGAATTTACCAGGTGAGTAAGCAGTTCTATATACAACAAATTGAACAGTGAATGATGACTTCAAATTTAAAACTGGCATAGTAGGTTTTATTATTCATGGTCTTTTATCTCTGTTTTGAGTGGACTGTAATAGGGGCAACTTCGTACCATGTTAGGACCCTTTATGTACCATGGTCATGGACACTGGCCTATCCCAACTAGCTATGTTGGGCCTCTTTGGAAGTCGTACCTGCAAATATCCCCAACCCCTTTGATCTCTCCGGCTTGAAAATCATTCACAAGGCGGGGTTCAATGTAGTTTTATTTTAACTTGATGTTGGTATCCCATTGTGTGTTCAATCGAAGTTTGAAGAGTTCATTTCTGGTGCATCACGCTGCTATCATAAGCATGAGAAAAAAGTTAGCCAAGTTAGAAGCGTCGAGCTTGTGCGTCATAAAAAAATGACTAAGCACAACTCATCATCATCATCATCATCATCATACACCTTACCCCAGCTAAGATCAGCTGCATGGATTATATACCGTGTTTGACTCTTATCTAAATCAAAATAGTATAAAATCCATACAAGATACTCCTGAAAATATTTACCCATCATTGACAAATATGAATGTAAAGTGCGACTCTGCATAAAATTCCTCATCAAAGTTCCCCCAAAATACATAAGTACATCATCCAACCTAGGCGGCCAAATAAGGGCAATTGGAATATCATTGAACCGACTACATTAAACGTATGATACCTGAAAGAAGCGCCACATTTGGGCGACAAAAAATTTGAACATGAGTAAATATCTGTCGTGTACCGAGTAGTATATTCGGGCCCGTTCTCTTTTAGAGATAGGCAAGTCATACTACGCCCTTTAAACATCAAAACGGAGGCTATGATTAATCAGGCATGTCTTGCGGAGCCATACTCGATAGGGTGCTTTCTGCCCTCCAACTAATTCACTTTTCATGAAAGGGATAGCCTCCCAAATGTTAATCTTTAGCTTAAATCGGCATTTTTGTCCGAGTCTTTCCTTTCTTATCCACAAATTCAATTATTTGAAGAGACTTAATCTCCAGAAGAACCAATCTCAACAAGATAAAAGAGACTGCACCATTACAAGTGATCCCTCCGCCAACATGAAATTTTCAACAACCTCCACAGGCAACACTGGCAACATCGTTTTTGTGGAATGTGCTCAAATTTGTTAAAGCAAGTGCCTCTCCATATAATGAAGCTCGAGTTGACTTTGTGATTCGGACTTCTACGAAATCCCCAACACTAGGTTTCCGTTCTGCATTTCCATCAGCACCAAAACCCACACGAGATGGAATAGGAGCACTAATAAAACTAACCCTGTGGCCTCTGTCACTCTTCCCAATCAGTTCGGTTTCAGGAGCTCTCTTGTTGGGGCCCTCAACTAACACAAGTTGGATGGTTCCAACTTGAGAATCAAAACGCTGACCCGTTGATTCACGAAATGCTTCAATAAGTTCAGTTAATCTCCTCTGTTTAACCTCTTCAGGAACATCGTCCTCATAGTTCCGATGTGCATGCGTTTTTTCTCTCATACTGTAAGCAAACATATATGCCATGTCATAACCAACCATCTTTACAAGACTTAAAGTTTCACTGTGGTCCTCTTCTGTTTCACCACAAAAACCTGCAAACAAATAGAAATAATAAATAATTATACAACAATTTTATAGAATTAGGCTAGAGTATTTAGAAAGGAACTCTGGCATGCTGGGATTCCATGCAATTTCACCTTCACAAACGAACAAGTAGGGGTCCTTGGCACCAAGCCATCTCCCCCCCCCCCCCCCAAAAAAAAACACCTCACTCCAGTGTTTTTATAAGGGACGATAATGATAGAAACAATAAGTGTCTTTCAATTATTTCACAATGATTACCTGCATTTTACCTTTTGGACATGCATCAATAAAAAGGACAAATCGTGCACTCAAACCTCCAATTAACATGGTCTAATTTAACAAATACTATACACTACAGGTTCTTCCCATGAATTAGGACGGCCACAAAACACGAAAAAAAGAAAGCAACCATGATCGCCTGGTTACAACAGACAGCGTAAAAAATCGAAAAGGGTAAACAATGAAGCTTATCCTCATTCCCATCTACCTACAAAGAGCAAGTAGAAGCATTCGACCCTGTATTTCCTGCTGCCGAATTTACAATACATGACAAATTCCTACTACCTTCTGTTAATACTGAACCTGGAACTTACATCTCCTATATAAATGGAGTTGGAGGGTCATGTTCATGACATGATCAGGAGATCTCATTTGTGTGTTGCGGTACTAAAACCCAAGCCAGAGTCTGGTAGCATACCAAGAATCATTAAAGCGTGCTTCCGCAATCTGTGCTTGGATCACTTATACCTTTTAAGAGCTGTAACCAGAGAAAATTATGTTGCCTTTCAATCCAAGTCATTCTACTCATGATCTCCTAGTACGGACGAAACAAACTTGTTGTTCAAAGCAAACTCGACCTGGGCCAAAACTACCAATCCAATAATCTACATGTGCTACCAACATCACATCTGTGTAACCACAAGTGCACAGTATATTCCAATTTGGCATGCCTAATTCGGAAACAAATAGTGGGAGATAATTTTGTTCGTGTTAGGTGATGTAAAAACTTTTTTCAAGTAGTGTGTTAGCTTGCAAATGGTCTTGCTTAATCTCTTTATTTTGCTAATATCTCTTGATTGTCCATGTTGACAAAGAGATTATCGTTGTTTTGGATTCATTGAAACTTAAAGCAACATAGTTGCATTGTAAGTTTTCTATGCAATTTATAACAATCTTCATTTTGCTAATATCTTTTACTCCTCATACATAATGATAATCAAGTAACGTATTTTCCCAACTATTTGGAGTCGGCGACATGGATCTTACTCCTCCATTCAGGCCCGTTTTGGGCTACCTTTTTTGTAATAGATAGTAAAGTCAAATCCTTTTTTATTAATTCTATCCAAGTTCTCTTAGGTCTCCCTCCCCATCTTTTGGCATCATTTACATGCATCCCTTCTAATCTTCTCATGGGGGGCATTTATTGGTCTTCTTTGTATATGCCCATACCAATGCAACCTACATTCCCTTAGAGAAGCTTCTCTAAGGAAGCTACCCTTAAACTCTCACAAATATATTCATTTCTAATCATATCACTCCTACTTATTCTACTCATCTACCTTAACATTCTCATTTCGGCTACATTCAACTTATCTATATAGCTACTCTTTGGTGCCCAGCACTCCACTCCATAGAGTATTGTAAGCATAATAGTTGTCTTATAGAACTTGCCTTTTAAGACTTTTTTTTGGAACACGCCTATCACACAACACTCCCGAGGCTGCCCTCCATTTTACCCACCCCACATTTATCCTGTATCACTATCAATATTCTTTCTTTTCTAATAGATCTTAAGTAATGAAAATGATCACACCTAGGCACTTCTTGCCCGTTTATCTCAATTAAGGCTATACTCATAGTTTTACTTTTCTTAAAATTAAATTCCATGCACTCTGTCATAGTCCTACTTATTTTGAAACATTTTAATTATAGAACCTCCCTCCATAATTCTAGTTTCACATTCAAACCTACTTTATTCTCATCAATTAAAACTACATCATCTACAAAAAGCATACACCAAAATACATTATCTTGTAAATAACTAGTAAGCTCATCCATAATTAAAGCAAAAATATAAGGACTTAAAGCTTACCTTTGATGAAAACCATAATGGGAAACTCCCTGGTTCCTCCCTCCTAATTATTAGTACACTAATCACAACCCCCTCATACATATACTTTATGATATCTATGTAACCTCTCATGACTCCCATCTTCTTCAAAACACTCCAAATGAGCTCTCTCGGCATTTTATCGTAGGTTTTTTTTAAATCTATGAAGGTCATATAGATGTCTTGTTTTCTATCTGTATACCTCTCTACTAATTAACGTAATAAAAATATAGCTTTCGTTGTTGACCTCTCCAGCATGAAACCAAATTGATTCTCTGTTACTTTAGTTACTTTTCACAAACGTCTTTCTATTACTCTCTCCCGTAACTTCATAGTATGCCCATAACTTTTATACTTCTATAGTTTGTACAACTTTAGATGACCCATTTATTTTTATACAAGGGTATGAGGGTACTTCTCCTCCACTCCTCTAGCATCCTCTTAGACTTCTAAATCTTGTTAAACAAACTAGTCAACCAAGTTAAGTCAACATCTCCTCGTGCCTTCCATACTTCACTAGGTATTCCATCGGGCCCTAGAGCTTTGCCTTTCTTCATCTTCCTTAATGCAGTTCCTACCTCCTCTATAGAGAATCTCCTAAAATAAGTTCTCTTTAACGGGACTAGACTCAAAATCCATCCCACTACAATTTTCATTTAATAAAAGCTCAAAATATTCATGCCATCTCTCCTTAATTTCCTCATCTTTCACTAAAACCACTTGATCTTCACTTTTAATGCACCTAACTTGCTCTATGTCCTTACTATTATTTCTTAGCTTAGCTATCTTATTATACCCCTCTCCCCCTCCGTCGTCCCTAGCCTATTTATCAAATGCCTTATATCTAACTCCATTTGCTACCTTTTTAGCCTCTTTCTTGACCTTAACATATCTTTATCAATTTTCTTGATTTTTACATCTTTGCCACTCCTTAAAGAAACACTTTTTTCCTTATGACTCTTTGAACTTCCTCACACCACCACTACGTTTCTTTTTTGATGCCCTTCTCCTCCTCACTTCACCAAGCACTTCTTTTCCCACTTTTTTAATGCAATTAAGCATGTTATCCCACAACATTGTTGGTTCCTTATTTAAGTTTTTATTTCCTTCAATCCTCAACCTCTCCACAAAAGTGTTGAACATCTCACCTTTCAAGTTCCAACACTTGATCCTAGGCTCCATTTTATCTGCACTTCACTTCTTCCACCCCTTTATGTGAACATCCAAAACAATTATTCTATGTTGAAGTGTTATAGGTTCTTCGGGTACAACCTTACAATCCTTATATTTAGTTATATCCTCGCTTCTAACTAAGAATAAATCTATTTGGCTCTTTGTGAGGTCCACTCTTGAAAGTTACTAAATGCTCTTCCCTCTTCTTTAAATAGGTATTTGCTATGCCTAGATCATTCGCTATTGCAAACTCAAGAATAACTTCTCCCATTTCATTCATCTCCCCAAAACCATGCCCTCCATGAACCCTCTCATATCTTATGTTCTTCTCCACTACATACCTATTTAAATCGACTCATATAATAAGTTTTTCCCCATTAGGTATCCCTTGCATTACTAAGTCCATTTTCTCCCAAAATTACTTCTTAAAGTTCTTTCCTAATCCTACTTGAGGCGCATAAGCACTAATAACATTAACTATGAAATCCCCTAACACTAGCTTCACTAATATAATTCAATCACTAAATCTCTTGACACCTACAAGACTTTGTCTCAAGCCCTTATCAACCACTATACCCACCCCATTCCTATTTAAAACTTTACCTACAAAAACTAGTTTAAAGCCTTCCCCCAATTTCCTAGCCTTCTCTCCTAGAAACTTAGTCTCCTCCAAGCAGGCTATGTTAACCCTCATTCTCTTAAGTGTATCTACTAACTCCATACCCTTACCCTTCAAGGTCCCAATATTCCACGATGTCACTCTAATCCTACGCTCTTGGACTAGCTTCTTTACTCGTGCACGTCCAGACCAACAAGAGAAGCATTGCTCACTTTTCATTGCAACCGGGCGTTGTAACAATGCATCGCTTCCAGAGAACGCCTTAGCCAGCCCTTGCTCACTCATCATTGCACCTGGGTTTTGGCACAATGCGTCGCTTCCAAGGAACGCCCTAGCTCTAGCTAGAATGTGACGTGTAAGATCCATAGAGATTGAGGAGTTTTTACAGCCAGCTATCAACCTGACGCTAACCCTCCTCCTTTTCCCCGAACTTGGGACCGAGCATTGTGAGACACAATGGTGGAGTCAAAGACGGAACATAACAAGAAAATACAATTGTATTTCAAATTTGAACACATAACTTAGAACAAATTATTAAGAGAGAATGGGGGAAGTTTTAAAATAATGAAGATACTCACCACAAATGAAATCACTGCTGATCCCGACATCAGGCAGGATATCCCTTATTTTGTCTACAAGATCTAAATAGGCCTCCCTTGTGTAACCACGCCTCATTCTTTCAAGTATTTTGGTGCTCCCAGTTTGAGCTGGCAGGTGAATGCACTTACAGATGTTAAATCTCTCACTCATAAGAGTCAATAGGTCATTTGGAAAATCTTTTGGATGTGGAGATGTAAATCTGAACCTCATTTCAGGAAATTCTACGGATAAGCGGTCCAGTAGATCAGAGAACCTTAATCCCATTTTTTTTACTTTACACATGCTTGAAAACCCTTCACTGTACTTCCAGTTGGAGCCTGGTTCAACATCTCCATCAATTCCAGAAGCATCATTGTAGCTGTTCACATTTTGACCCAAAAGCATTACTTCTTTCACTCCTTGTTTGGAAAGCTCCCCAACCTCTCTCACAATGGACTCCACAGGCCGAGACCTCTCTCTTCCTCTTGTATGTGGTACAATACAGAAAGAGCACATATTATTACACCCCCGCATGATGGACACAAAAGCAGAAACAGAATTGGTTGATATTCTAACTGGGCTTATATCAGCATAAGTTTCTTCAAGGGAAAGAAGCGTGTTTATCCCTTTTTGACCATAATCAACCTCTTCTAGCAAGCGAGGTAGGTCTCTGTATGCATCAGGGCCACAAACCACATCAACCATCTTATCTGCATCTAGAATCTTATCTTTTAACCTCTCAGCCATGCATCCCAGCACAACCACTTTTGGTGGGTGCCTTGACTCAGCCCTTCCAATAGCCACATTGCTCTTCCAGTGTCGCTTGAGAAACCAAAAATAGTTGAGCCTCTGCCAAACCTTTTGTTCAGCATTATCTCGGATAGCACAAGTATTTATAAATATAACCTCAGCTTTTTCAGGAACTTCAACCAGTTCTGTATATCCAGCTGTTTTCATGATAGACAAAACAATCTCCATATCATTAACATTCATTTGACACCCATAGGTTTCTTGGTAGATACGACCATAGGAAGGAGTCACGGATACTGATAATGATGAACTGAAGAACAAGAAAACAGAAGAATGTAGTGTTATACCGGCAATTTTCAATAGGAATACAAACGGCGCTAGGAAAATTGCAGAAGACATTATTGGATATAGGTTTCACATTCTTATATTTCCCATTGCGTACACCCCGTTTCATACTCTTTAACTCTCGTTAGTGGCCCCAGGTAGAAAGTAACATATTTCAGCTGTTAATAACCTGCATTCAACCATTTTTTCAGTGCTTAAATTTCTTACAACTTGCCCTTCTTCCCATCTCTCCTGGGCCATGTACCATGTCCTGATCATACCGATCCACCAAATACATTTCATTTTTTCTTTCATCAAATGGTTGGCTTTGCTAGTTGCTAGTTGTGATTAACTATCATAATCATAATCAAGCAGAGCCTTTTTTCTAACAATTTGATGAAAGAAAAAAATATTTAAAGGTCCTCTAAATGTTCGAGAGAGTATATAGCCATCTCAGGTGGTCCAAGTACTATTAATATTTCAAGAGGCTTTCTACCTTTGAAAGTCCTAGCACAATAAGATTATTCGCTGAAGTTCATAAATAATTGAATATTGATTCAATACCACCATAAGTCAAGTGATGGCTATACTAGGTTAATGAAAAATAATGACCCTAATTATTTTAGATTTTCATAATAGCAACGAATAATTGTCCAAGTCATAAATTATATCAAACTACCATGTAATAAGTAAACTATATGAAGCACTAATGCAACTATAACCACATATATCATGTAACTCACGTATAAATTGCCCATAATCTTATCCCTGTAATATACCAATAGACCAACTAATTACTTCCATTGATAAGAAGATACTGCTATTGATAACAAGAACAAGAATTCGGTAGAAGCAATATATTCCCTCCGTCCAAAAATATGTGTCCTCATTAGAAAACCAAACAGTTCATTATCATAGCCCTCAAACAATACTGCCCTCCATATGAATTACTCTTTTATCTTTAATGCCAGCATAACACATTGATAACTCCAATTGGTTGTTCAAAATGAACTGAACTTAGTTTTTTTTAATCTATTCCCTGTCCCACATTAATAGCTTTAACTGGTTGTTCAAAATGAACTAATTTTAGTTATTTTCTTTAAACCTATTCCCAAGTCAGATAGTTTTTTAGTTCATTTTCGAAAAACCAAATGGATCTAATAATGTGGGACGAAGAGACTCCATGGCAAGCTATCAACTTATTATGGATATATCAAAGCAGTATGAGACAGGTAACATACTCCCTCCATTCCATATTAATAGTCCTATTTGGTTTTTCCATCATTTTGGAGCAACCAAACAGGACTACTAATATCGGACACAAGGTCAAATAACAATTCATATCATTCAATCCACTCAATTGTAATTTCAAAAGAAATGAACTGTGCAAGAAGCTGATAGCTAACTCACTCTTGCTCGACATCAGACGCCGTGACCGCCTGGGCTGTGAATGGGCGAGAAGGAGAGGCAGTACCGATAAAGGAGAGGTGGGTCTTGAGGGAGAGGGGAAGGCGGAAGTTGGAGGAATGGTGGGAGAAAGTGAGGGAGACCCATTTGGGAGAGGGAGGGAGAGCGGAGGAAATGTAGAAGCAGGGGGGTTTGGAGAGGGAGTAGAACCTGAGAAAGGAGCAGCGGTGGAGGTGGTGGTTGATGCGGAGGAAGGCCGAGGGGGGCTGGTTGCAGAGAGAGGTCAGGGAAGAAGCCGCCATGGCTGTGTGGGCTTGTTGTGGAGGTCAGGTTGTGTGGTTATTTATGACTCGTGATGGCTTGGGCTTCTAGGAAATAAGTGCTCATGTGACAGTTTAGGGCATGGTTTTCAAACTCGGACCGGACCGGCCGGTCCGACTGCAAACGACCGGAGCCGATAAAAAATACGGTTCAGAGAGGTTTGCCCCTGGTAGCAAGAACCAGCAGGTTTTCTATATGGCCCCTGCTAGGGGTGTTCGCGGCCGGCCGCGTCCGAGGTGTCCGTGGCCGTGTCCGCGCCGAGAGAATCTGTCTGTAGATTCCGGCCATGGACACGGCCAAGGGACCTCGGACAGCCGTCGGTCCGAGGTGGAGGGGCGGCTGCCGGCGGGGTGGAGGAGGGCGGCGGGGTGGAGGAAGGCGGCTAAAAAAAAATTATATTTTTACCTCATTTCCGGTCGCGGAGGAGGAGGGACGGCGCCGCGGCGGAGAGGAGGGACGGCCGGGCTCGCGGGGAGGAGGGGAGGGCGGCGGGGGTCGCGGAGGGGGTCGCAGAGGGGAGGGTGGCGGGGGTCGCAGAGGGGGTCACAGAGGAGGGCGGCCGGGTCGCGGGGAGGGCGGTGGGGGTCGCAGAGGGGGTCACAGAGGAGGGCGGCCGGGTCGCGGGGAGGGCGGCGGGGGTCGCGGAGGGGGTCGCAGAGGAGGGCGGCCGGGGTCGCGGGGAGGGCGGCGGGGGTCGCAGAGGGGGTCGCAGAGGGGAGGGCGGCGGGGGTCGCAGAGGGAGCAGAGGGGGGAGGGGGGGTATAAAAAGGGGAAAAATGGCCGTGTCCGCGTCCGTGTCCGTGTCCGTCGGACATTCGGCCACGGACACGGACAACGAACCCACGGACAAATTTATACGGACACGGACAATCTCTGTCCGTGTCCGTGTCTGTCCAGGAACACCCCTAGCCCCTGCTGGTTGAACTGCTAAACCTCTTACTCGGACCGGAGCGGTTCAATCTATATACGTGAAAAAGTTTAAATGAGGTCGCTCTCGAGGCTAATTCAATTAGTAGTAACCGTTAGATCTTGATCTGACGGCTATAAATAACTACAAAGAACTCACTTACTTATAAATTTATACACTCACTTACCTACTGATTTGACACCTACCCTCGGATTAGAATCGAATGATCTAAAAAGATTAGCCTCATACTCCTTATATGAGAACGATCTCATCTAAACTGTTCTTTTATATATATATATATATATATATATATATATATATATATATATATATATATATGAGGCACCACCACAGTGCTCCCACCATCCTCTGCCCTCCCGGCCTCCGTCGCAGTGCTCCACCACATCCCTCCGCTTCCAGTAGAACACGATCAAGGGGAATTGTAGAGAAAGAAGCCTGATTTTGGAAAGACACGTTGGGGAGCCGAATTGGGAAAGACGAGTTGCAGCTTTGGATTAGAATGGTAAGATGCCTATTTCAATTTGATTGGAGGTATGAAAAGAGGCGGATTTGGATCAGCAAAAGGAAAGATGAACATTTGGGCAATTTAGGCTCTATTTCAAGAGCTTAAAGTTGGATTTTTTTACAAATTTGACGAGAATTGAAGTGTAAACTGGCCAAATTTAGGAAAAACTAAAGGTAACAATTGGAAATTTCAATTTTTACACCAGATTTGTTTGGAGAAAGTTACTGATTTTGGGAGGAAAATGACTGTTTTTGCAGCCTATAAAAATAGAGAAGAGGCTCGAGCAAAGGGGGAGTCGACCGCTCGAGGAAGACGACTGAGAGCATTTTTTTTATTTTTTTTTAGTTCAAAATTTTCTATTTTTTTATTATGTGTTTGTTCATCCCGGCTGCGTGGGATTTGTGTCAAACTGTTGCTCGAAGAGCCGATCGAGAGAAGAGGAAACGTGTACTTCTTTATTGTTGGATGTGTGTCAAACTGGTTCAAACCGGTTGAACCTGATTGAACCGAACCAGCCAGATTTTTGCGTTGAAGGCCGGTCTAGTTTTGAAAACCTTGGTTTTAGGCCACTTTTATGTGTTTGGCCCAAGATGGGGAAGCTTTTTTTATCCGCTTCCCTATTTTCTGCCTGGACATCTTACAGGAGCCGTCGTTCATCAGGATCGACAGTGTACATAGCATTCATGCACTCAACTAAAATAAGTGTTTTCACCATCAATCATAGTGATGGCGGATATCGAGGCGGAAAACAATGAAGCGGATAGAAAATGCTTCATACTAACTTCGGAAGCCTTTTCTATCCGCCTCCATGATATCCGCTAGCCTCAAGGCGGAAAACAAGGAGGTAGTCATTCAAGTGTTATAAAAAAAAATTATAGTTCTCACTAGATTGGGTTCAAATATATCCAACCCAAATTTTTTGTCACCTAGGAATAGCCTAATCCATTAATGTGACAGAAATCCATGGAGCTGATATCTATGGCTACCTTGTCGCAATGACAAATATTATGATGCTTAGAAGCTGGTGATATAGGTTGTCCGGGGGCCTCCCAATTCCACATCGAAGGGCTTGAACTTGGGACTACATTGGGCCTTGAAAGGTGAGCAACCAAGTTAAGTCCATCTATCACAAGGGACGGGCTAGTAAACTTTGGGGCCTCAAAGTATGGAGAATGACAAAGGTGTGTTTGGATAGACAATTCTATTAGATTGTTGGTAGGAGAATCTAGATTGCCCAAAATCTGATAGTGCAACAATCCAGGTCCCATTTAGCTACACAATACAATCTATCAGTGTCACACCCCGAGATTTTAACCTCGATCAGAGTGTGAAAGCCAGCCATAATGCCAACGTTCTTAAGGTCAAAACCTCGAGCACGCAACCGAACAGTCGAAACAACCGCCAATTATGTCATCTCAACAGAATGTGTAATCGACCATACTAAATTCAGTTATACAGTCTCAAAGAAAGCTGTATCAATATAAATGAAATAAACCTACTTAGTCTTATTATAGCTGATAATTTAAATAGTCAACAATATAAAAATCAAGTCTTTGGCACACATTGGCTCTCAACTTCATAAAGTTCATCAAAATAAATAAAAGCAATAAATAATTCTCTTATTCATCTCCACGCAATATGCATCACCTTTTGCACGCAATTGTCCTAAATTATTCATTTTTTACGCCTGCATCAGAGGATGCATGAGTACTTCATAAAAATACTCAGTAGGATGTAAAACCTCACTGAAGATATGACAAACAACATGAAGAAAGGTATAACAAATTAACAAAGAAGTATTCAATAACATCTGGACTGAACCTATGGTTTACTTTACCTGAGAGAAAAGGTCAGTCAATGATGATTCCCAACTCGCAAGTATAGGGAAAGAATAATAATAAATATGATTCCGAACAATTAGTGTAAGGAGAAGATAATCAAATCATAATACCTCCAGGCATCCATAGTGCAAAGAGATTAAATTTCTGCTTGCTGAACTTACAACTTGCAAGTGGCTACTTACCAGAATCACCATAGAGGTTCTCATTTCGGAACCCGGCCACGCGTCTAAGATGTTGGCCCCATCAATGCTTACAGACACAATGGGCGGAGACTGCAGACCTTCCGTAATATCATGCAGTCTAAACGTATGTATATGCTATTCCATAAATAATCGGAGATCTTGCAAGATCTAGCAATGGCTCGTGAACATACTATAATTCTACCTCGGAGAGATCCTCGCAAGGTCTCTAGTGGAGAAACAATTCAATGTCAAAATGAACAATATCTCAACAATGGCAGAGGTCGCAACTCTATGAGAATCGCAGTATTTTTTACCACTAGTTGACTCAATCTAGGAGTACTGATTGAACATCAATGTCTTTCATCATAATATGACTCACTTCTGGAGTACTAAAGAGATATACCTATCTCAAATAACAAAAGACTCACTGTAGAAGTATAGATCAAATTCCAATACTTTTGACACATACTTCATGCATAGACCTAGATAGAAGCATTCCAGAAAATACCCAGGTTTATGATTTATGACTCCAAGTCAAAAATGAGAATGGGTTTTTGATAGTTTGATTTCCAAATGGAACCTCAAATCGACACCAAGCTATATTATGAAATCATGAATAATGAATACGCTAGATCACTTTGGTCCACCCCATACTATAAATCTATCCACTAATCTAATCTTACTGTGTTATTTCTTAATCAGTAGGATACTGAATAGTAATGACACTTTGCTTCTTATTATACGATATTATTTGATATTATTAAGTATTAGTGTCTTAACCATAATTATAGCAAATTGTCATACACATAACAATCCATTTTTTACTGTTCCCACAGTCGGTACAGTTGGACTTTGGCTATAAAATTTTTACTTAAGTTAGCGCTGTGAGTTTGGTTTCTAACTCCACAAACGGTTTATTTTCATAATTTTTTTGTAATTAGTTATGGTTTTTATAGTACGGACTATCGGTGCAGAAACAGTACTAGCCGAGATTACAATTCATAACCATACTTACATATCTCATGTAACCAACCCTTAATAGAGTTACTAGCGTCTTACCAGACTTAATTAATCCCCTTCTAGGTTCATTACAGATCCTAGAATGTTATGGAATTTCATACTTACATACTATTAATATGTTTTTTTTATCACATATAGCAATTTAGGCAACTACCCCTTTGGTAACAAAGACCTTAAAACTAAGACATCAATTTATAATCACTTGGACCAACGAAATTAGAAAATTATAGAACAAGTTTAGAACTTTGTTGATGTCAAAACGATCAATAAAGTGACAAGCTTGAATGATGTTCCCATCTAAGGACTAACATGCAAGTATTAAGAGACATATCAACAATATTGACAACATATGCAATATCAAAATCATGTATCATAGAATTCTATTCGATCGAAGCAATATGTAACAACGACATTGATATGAAGCATTATAGCATTCATATATAATCATAAGATTGAATTCCAACTCGAAGGAATAGTAGAAAGAGAAAGGGTAGGGAAAAACCATCCTACCGAGTACGAATACACGTGTTTCATATGCCATTGCGTAGCTCCTCTTCTCCTCTTCGCAACGTCGTCTCCAGCCAACGGAATGGAATGGATTTGAATCAAGGAAGAGGCTTGAGAGCTTGTTGGATTGGTGAAGGAAAAAGGAGAAGAAAAACACAAAAGGTCGTCCTAGGGTTTGGGCATGCAATGCATAGACCGGCCCTCCATTTTGGTTTAAATACCAAATCCTTTCTCAACTAGGATATCTCCTTAATTAAGATTTCTTCCCTAATAACAATCCTAACCCTCCAATAGGAATTCTCCTTTTTAATTTGGTTAGGGCGTCCTCACTTTTGGCTCCTTAATTGGTTGGGATTTGATATCCTTCATTAAGATACTCTCCCTAATTAAGTTCATCTCCTCCCTTAATTAGGAAAGTGCCCAATCTCATCCAATTGCCAGGGACATCCCCTCCTATTCGGCAAGCTCGTCTGATTGACTGATAGGGATTGACGTAATATTCTCCCTTAATAAAAGATTCATTCCCAAATTAGGTCTTACCCGAATCAGCAACTTCTAGACTCAGTTTCTAGTAGTGCGATCGATCACAACGGATAAGCGATTGATCACTGCAAACATTCACATTATTCCAGTACTTTCGATCGATCGCTTTTATGGGTGATCGATCGCTGCTCCGATATTGCATTTTTCAATATTTTCGATCGATCACTTACATAGGTGATCAATTGCGTCTGGTGTTGCTCTCGGTTTTAAATCTGGCCCGATCTTACGTATCGTCTGGCGATTGATCGCATGCTTAAATTTTTAAACGATCATAACTTTTTACTCAGAACTCCGAATTGCGATCGATCGATGACATTGGAAAGCTTTCTTCAAGAACTTTAATACCAGCTCTTGACTTGTCATTGATCTGAAATCCATATTTTTTATCCGATTTTTCAGGTGTTACAATCAGATTGTCAACAATCTAGACAATATGAACTCAAACTCAGAATTGTCAACAATCCGCCCACCAATCCTAGATTGTTAAACAATTCTGATTGTTAAACAATCCATGTTACCAAACTGGATTTTTCACAATCTGAGACAAACTAGCAACAATCCGCTAACCAACAATCCAATCATCTATCCAAATGCCACCTAAATGATTGATAAAAGAATCCAGACAGAATGAGTCCAGGCATTGTGGGCTCTCATATTTCAATCTAGTGCCTCACATAATACAAAGGGCATACTGGTTTGAATCACCCCCACCAACCCTCAGCACAACGGCTCACATTGTATCACTTCACACGAGTGCGCACTACCCAAGCTTATATTACCTTCTTTTTTTAGATAATTGATAAATTTCATAAATAGTAAAATTGAGGCAGCACAAAAAGGTTGGAAAATGCAATCTTGCCCCCTACACAAAAAAAATTACTTTGTTTTCAAAGAGAACTACCTCTCAAGAGGATCAATGAAAGGGAAAAAAGTATTAGATAACTTTAATCTATCCAAAAATTAGAAAGAAAATAACATTTTTTTGCAAAATTGAAAAATTCCCTTTGAATACCAAAAATAGGGAGCAACCCTGGTTTAAATTTTTGGAAGCCTTTTCTATCCGCCTCCATGATATCCGCCAGCCTATCTGATAAGCACATAATGTATACACATAATACATTATAACACCTTAAAATTTTAGCCCTAATTAGTTGTTATCTAGGTTATTTACTAATTATTTATATTAATTAAATATTTAAGAGTTATTTCTTTACTTTGGTAAAAATAGGGAAAAATTGTTAAGTTGGACATTTGTCACGAATATATTCGAGTAACTATGAGAATTACTTATGGACATTGTCATCTGCAGGGCAACTTCTTGACAATTGATATGGACTATTTTTTCGAACAGTTTGTCCAAATTGTTAAAAGCCATTCTCTGTTCAGAAAAAGCTCAAATAAGAAGGAACCTTGAATTAGAAGGTTGGTACGGACTCAGCTCGATCACAGTTCAAAATAAGACATGGTGCTCGGACAAATTAGTGGTGATTCAATTTTAATTGGTGCTCATATTGGAAGGTAGCAGAGACAAGGCAAGAAAAATCTGGATTTGGATTGCAGTCGTCAATAAAAGAGGGACTCCATAGCAAAACTGCTAATTGCAGAATGAGAATTGGAAAATAGGAAAAAACTAATTTGCTGAATTAGAATTGCAGTCGAGACAAAGAAGAATTGATCCTGGCCAGAATTAGAAGGAAAACTGGACAGGCACTCGTCTATAAGAAGACAGATTCTGCTGAGAGAGAGGGAGGCTGGCGGAGAAGAAAGTCTGATTTCAGAAGGTTGCCGACTGAGAGAGAAAAGAGAGAGGTGTTGTTTCTGCTCGAGAGAGACAGAAGAGTGCTGATTTGGCACGAGAGAGGAGAGCAGACTTGTTTTTGCTGGCAGTCAAGAGAAAGAAGAGAAGTGCTAATTTCATATGTGAGGAAGAACTGATCGATGAGAGGAACTATTCTGCTCGAGAGAGAGACAGAGAAAGAAAGAAAGAAACTGCTTGCAGACGAACTGCTGCAGAGAACTGATTTCAGAAGAATTGGGCTGCTCGTGGAGGCTGAGAAGACTCATTGCAGATGAGCAGCACAACTTTGCTTGAGAGAGATTAGAAGGGAGTTGTACATATATCTTCTAGCTAAGAAACACTTGTTCTTGGACCATCACATGGTTTGGGCTCTTGTATTGCCACCGGTTGAGCATCCTTCTTCTTTGCACATATCACATGCAGGTCTTCCAACCTCTCTATGGCCCATACCTACATATGTATATGTTAGTAGAGTACTTACTCTACCTACAACTATTCGTAATTCAAAATGCTCGTGTATAGTAGAGTAAATAAGATAAGTTACCATCAAGGATAGGGTGAAGCCAAAGACATTGTTGCTGCTCAAATTGATACACTTCTTTGCCCTATTCATGCAATATATGAGGTCCTAATATAGAATACTACCCAAGGGGAAGTCTTCAAAAGCAGTTTCATCGTCAGCTAGCATAAACCATTTCCTGTTTATACTTTGGGTTTGATGTTTTTTAATCAACAAGCTCACAAGGATAAGCACATATTGCAACTTCACAACATCCATATCATTGTCACTGGTCTTGATTTTTTGACACACCTATGAACAGTTGATATTCAACTTGGATCTCCCAAAAATTATGAAGGGTACACAAACCTTCCCACCCATAGCTTTCGGCAAGTCTGGCAGTTGAGACACCTTCTCTCCAACCTTGAACCTTGTGATCTAGGTGTACTCCAAAGGAGTGAACTGAATGGTGTGAGTTTCAGAGAGCTTGAATTTCAAGTCCTCTTCATGCCTTTGGTGCAGATGATGGAATGTCTAAGCGGGAACATCACCCTTTTTCCCATTGGTATCCGAAAAATACCAAAACAACTTTCCAAGAACATACTCCTCTATTGTGGATGATTTAGATAATGCTCATCCTCCAATTGCCAATGTACTTGAAGGTTGACTTAGCCTGTGATTCTCCCTCTTTGGCCTTGACACTTACGAATTTATCAATGCTTGCCGATTTTCTCTTACTATTTCCCTTACTTCCTTTCATCTTCCCTTTACCATCACCGACATCCATCTTTGCTTTCCCCTTATCTAACATTTTCTTCTAAGTTTCATACTTCTCCTATATTCAAGATTTGAGTTCATATGATAAGGACTTCGAAATGTTAAATGTGATAACCGAATAACAAGTGAAATATGTACAACGAAATGTGAAAAATGTGAACTGTAACATGTGATATGCTAAAGTGTGAGGTTGAAATATATACAACTAAATGTGAAAAATGTGAATTGTAACATGTGATATGCTAAAGTGTGAGGTGTGAACAAACAATAAAATAATTGATGTGCAACCAGCCACATTACGACATCAAATAAATAAAGGTGCACATACAAAACCGGCATCCATTTTGTAGACCCTTAAGTAAACATTTACAATGAAATTTCTAAGCATAACTAGTAAAAAACCATTAATATTAAAAAAAATTAAACATACAAACCCATGAGAATTAGAATGAAGGCATGCAACTCAGGATTGAGTGAACGATGGGAGAAATAAGTCACATTTCATAGCGTCGTTGCGGGATGGGTCAATGCACTGGAGGAGAACTCTGTCGGTGTCCAAATGCCGCTGTGAGGGACATGTCGCCGTTGCTACCTTCTCATCCACCGTCTAACAAATGCGTCTGGGGTTTCGCCATTGGGAAGTGACTTGCTTTTGCCAGGTTAGAGTTGACAAAGAATCTTGGGAAGTGACTTGCTTTTGCCAGGTTAGAGTTGACAAAGAATCAACAAGGAGGAAGTCTGGAGGAGGACGTATTTGAAGGTGGTGACGGAAGAGAAGTAAACTGAGGCGAAGAAGGGTAAATGAGTCATTTAGAGGCATGCGGGTACCTATGTGCCCCGGGTCAATAATGGTAATACATTGGGAGCGAGGTTGAGTATAGAGTCTACTTAAGGGACAATACGGTCAAAGCCTTGATAAAAAAAAAATGCTCTTTTCAACTTTTTAACCTTTTTTATTTGGATTCCCTTACGGCGAAGGCCCACCAAATTTGTCGGACTTCCATTAAAACCCTGGAAAGGCCCATCAACTCAAAGAGACTCCATCTCACCCAACATCCCCGCCGAAGTTCTTGGCAACAGAGGAAACCTTCGATCATGGCGGAGGCGGTGGACTTCGAGCCGGAGGACGACGACCTCATGGACGCCGGCGCTGGCCTCATTCGCAGCCTCCGGTCCGCCATCACGGGCGGCGAGTCCGCCTTTGCCGGCGAATTCCTTGCGCAGGCGAGGAGGACCAGGGGAAGGGGGTTCCAGGAAGAGGCTGAGGCCGAGCGCAGAAGCCGCATGGCTGTCGACGACTTCGAGTCCCTCCGCTCTGACGTCGGTCCCGGCCCCCAACGATGTGAGATTTCGCCCTATTTTTTACTTCCGTTGTATAGCTGATGCTCTTCTGATAGATAATGTGGATTATTCTTGAATTCAATTCTCTTGAAAATTTGAGTATAGGGATTGGATTTTCTGTGATTGGTACAATTTCATTGCGAATGATCAATTGCTGCTGATATTGGCTTTAATGTTATTAGGATTTGGGTTATACGACAATGGTTATTTTGATCCGGGGGTTCGTTTTATCTGATTTTTTGGTGTATTGTGGCTTATAGAGTTTAGGGATTTGATGGAAATATGAAGTTTTGAAGTTAGAGAATCTTTAAAAAGAACATTGGTTAGAATGTTTTAGGTTTGGGTTATATGAAAAGATGTTTATTAGATAGGAGGATTCTTTTTCTTTGATTTTTGGTGTAATATGGCTATTTAGGGTTTAGGGTTTTGATGGACTTTGCTGGAAACCCTAAAGTGGAACCGCTTTTTGGTCGAAGCGGTTCCTAACGACTTGATAGAGAGTGAGAAGGATAATTCTTGGTATATGTCTAGATAGTATGCTTTGGAATAGTTTCTGGTAATGGATGCGAAACCTGGAACTTGCTGGATATTCAATTTATAATGTCGGTTGATCTGTAGTGCTAAATAATGGTCTTCTGTATCAGCGATCGAGGGATGGATTATACTGGTGACTGGAGTACATAAAGAGGCACAAGAAGATGACCTTCACACTGCGTTTGGTGAATTTGGTGAAATTAAGAGTTTGCACTTAACTCCTGACCGACGTACTGGATTTGTTAAGGTAAGGCAATCATTCGTTCAACTCTTTTCTTTATTTTCAGGGTTTATCATTTGTTATCATAAGCATCTTATTTGAATATGTCTGAATATGTTCCTTTCTGTACATGAAAAGCTCTTCTGCATTTGCTTGTTAATGAATTGGTTGTCTATATGTCATTTGTTATGCGTCCTTTTGTTTTAATATTTGATGTCTTCCGTGGTTAAGAATTTTTTTTTTAAATTATTATGTCGTTAAGTACTTGAGATTCTATTTACTTAGAACATAAATTTCGTTAGTTAGCATTTGGTGTAGAGTCCTCATTCTTGCGACTTCCTTACTAGTTTTTGCCATGTTAATTTATTTTGCTTTGATGAGATATAACTGATAAGCAAAATGTTAAAGGTGTGGTACTGATTTTTATCATTTGTTTTTTATAGTAAACTGGTTCATGGATCTGAAGTTTGAATAGTGTCAACTTATATGGGGTTAGTTCGTTTGAGTCTTCATTACGTGCTTCTCATCATGTAATGTTAGTATTAGCCTTTTGTTTTTCGTAAAGCATCAGTTATTTCTTTCAGAAAATGATATGGAATAAGTTGTTTCATATTTGTCCATTGTTACAAGTACTTAATAATGTTGTTTTACTTTAATCTAACTCTTATTGAAGCATAAATAAGCCTTCTATTCTTAGTTATTGACGTTTGTTTTGGAAAGGACTTCTGTCAGGCTAGATTTTTAACTAAAAAGTTGTCTTGGAAGTATGTGGGAGTTTTGAATCTGTTTGTTATGCATTTTATTTTAATTGTTCCCTTTTCCTTATGCCTCTGTGAGAAGATTAGAAGGGATACATGTAAACAATGCTAAAAGAGGGAGAGGGAGACCTAAGAGAACTTGGATGGAGTTAATAAAAAAGGATTTGACTTTACTATCTCTTACAAAAGAGGTAGCACAAAACAGGCTTGAATGGAGGAGTAAGATCCGTGTCGCTGACCCCAAATAGTTGGGAAAAGGTGCTATTTGATTATGATTATGATTATGTTCCCTTTCCCTGATCACCTGTCTTTATGATTTTGTTGGTTCATTTTCGCGAAAATCTTTTCATATTTCCTACAATTTTATTGCCATCTCAAGCTGCTTGCATGTATGGAGAGAAAATGATGATGATGATGATGATTATATTTTTTTCCCTTTAGTAATGTCGATGTTCTTATTGTTAGTAGTGGGGAACTGTTGTTGTTGTCATCATCATCATTAGTACCTCTTTGTCAATTTGGTCGCTGGCATAGAATTATTGCCTTCGCATTCGGTCATATTAATGTTCAAACCAACTATCTTCTTGTCTTTCCTATAGATTTCATGTTTTTTATGTCCTTCCACTTCCTCACTTAACAGCTCCGTGAAGGTTGTATCTCTTGACTGGTGCTTGCCCTCTATATAAGCCCGATGCACTTTGAGTAACTCTTCTACGCATTCTCATTTATTGCTGCTCCCTCCTCCTAGGCTTAGTCTGGATAGGGACAGTTGACTTATGTTTTCCCACACGCCCAGTTTAACACTCATCTTAACTATCTGATGGCTTGTCTTTTGTTGCCCAATATATCATACACTGTTAGTTATCTGTTTGATAAAAATTTTATGAAGGTAAGTCTTGTAAAGTTCATCCTGAAGAATCTTTACCTTACAAATACAGAGAGCAGTAATTGTATTGTTCTTCGGTCAGGCCACAGATTGGCATGTTCATTGCTCATCATTATTTATTCAATGTTCTGTGATTATGTATAGAAGCAGGTGATTATGGTATTAAAGATAGGAGCTAAATTTGTTGGTGCTACCAAAATTTGACAATTTTATTATAAATTACTTGGAATGGGCATTTAAAACTGTCCTTTCTGGTTTTCTTGGAATGATTTTAGTTGCTTTGAGGCTTGATTGAATTATAATGAACATCTGAATTTATCTTGACTCTTGATGATCTTTTTTGCTTAATCATTCTTTTTTTTTGGTTTCTTTGAGGAAAATGTATAATTAGTCAATTAGAGGTTGGTGAGAAGTTATCATTGCATTGTGCGAAGTATTGAAGAAGTCATGGATTGCTGTTCAGACAGTATTGCGTTACTCTGTTTTTATCTTTTATAACTGTTTGGTTTTATGAGCTGCTATGAGACAAATTGTTCGTGAGTTGAAGAAAAAGCTAATAGACTAATGTCATCTTAGAGACTGCTAAGTTGAAAGAGTTCATGTTAGTTTAGAACCTTAAATTTCCATAAAATGCAAATGGAAATAATAAATTAGTTATATAGTTTGCAAAGCAATGTTTACTAAGCCGTGCTAGTAGTTTTCTGGTGATCTGCCATCATTGGAAGCCCCAGTAGGTTTTACGATAAAGATATAACTGAATTAGTCTTTTGTGGCACGAACTAAGGTTTGAGTATTTGTATTGCAGTCAATTTGCGTTGCTGTTGCACATCTGTTATACCTTGGATGAAGTTTTTGTGACACCTTAGACTAAACATTATGAGTTATTGACACATGGTGGATGATTTTAGGGCTATGCACTAATTGAATACAAAAATTTTACGGAAGCTCAGGCTGCAATATCTGGACTGAGTGGGGCTGAATTTCTCACCGAAACAATCTCAGTCGACTGGGCTTTCAGTAATGGCCCTTTCAGGTGCAGGAATATGCAGAGAAGGTAATGTTGTATCCAAAATTTCTAAGCACTGTAGTGCGCACTAATGTTTGCTCACATCATTCGTAGTATCTAACTACAAGACTTAATTTTTAGGTGTTGTTTCTTGTTCCCCTATCTATGGTGAAAGATAAAGCGGCTGACAAGCCGTCCATGCTTATGTTTTAGTGTTTGTTGAAATATGAAAAAATATGTTGGTGATCTATTTCCTAGCAGCTTAAGCTATTGGGGAGCAAAGGTTATTCAACTGTCTGGATGGGCAATGTGTAATATGCAAATACTCCCTCCGTCCTGAAATAAATGCTCCATTAGAAGAAATGGTAAGTTTCGCTATAACTAACCATTTTTTTTCTCATGCAGCATCTATTTCAGGACAGAGTGAGTATGAAAGATAAAATGTCCATGTACGATATATACCTTACATTTGTGTTTCCCTCAATTACGTCCATGGGCAAAGCTTGATAAATGCTTGCATGTGAGGGGGAATTGTTTCTTAACAGCTTAAACTGTTGGGAAACGACGGGGGATTGATCATCGTCTTGGAAGTTTTGAAACTAATTATTGTGTATGCTTGTTTATTTCCAGACGTCGGTCCAGGAGTCCGAGGAGCGGGTATTGAGTTGGCCTACTATAGCCAGGTTGCCATCAAGGATAAAGGTTGAGCCCTTTTTTTTTTGGACGAGGGATATGGATTCTTTCCATGTGTCTTTAGTTTAGTCTTAACACTGTGATTAGCACTTTGCCAATGTAGTAGCCATTATTCGACTGTCAATGTCATTTGAGTGTGACCATTCATGTTTGTGGCGTTTGTCAATTAGTTGTGCATATGACTGATTATTATGGAGAGTCGCATAGGAGTATCTTTTAGCATTACTTCTTGATATAAGAAAGCCCAGTGGTGTCACCAACAAATTTATAAGGTTGTTTAAGGTCATCATGATTATTCTTTGTCGCCAGGAGCTTAGATGTTTTTTTTTGCTATAAACCAGGAGCTTAGATGTTAGTGCCAAAAGAATGGGAACAGATTTTCATTGTTCATTTTTTCATAATCCTTGAGAAGATCTTGTGATGCAGATATTAGCTTGAGCATAATTATGGCTGCTTGGAACGCTCTGTGCCCATGCCCCTTCTTTTATTTGCTAAATGCCCCATAACCTTTTGTAAATAAAAATTGAAGTCCTCTATGTAGCTTCTTCAGTTTTTTTTTTTAATTTAACCTTCTACTGGGTTTTGAGATACTGCTATTTTCAGTGGATATATTTCACTCCCAACGAGCCATATTAATAGTCTGATTTGGCTTTCAAAATTGAACTAGTTTTATCCTTTTTGAATGAACGATTTGGACTAGCGAAGTGGTATGGAGTGAGTAATAATTAACACCAAAAGGGTATGGTTGACCATGATGTTTGGTAGAAGTAATATGTGCATTATCTAATTTCTAGTTGCAAACCTTGTTTTGCACAAAAATCTCCAATATGGGGTTCAAGATCCAAAGAAGTATTGAATCCGAAAAGACTGGGAATACAAACCAAACAGAGAGTTACTGAAAAGATAGGAACAATAGGTCAAGCAAGGCAATTAGAAACCTAATCACTTGATCAATCTTCAGCAATTCTAATATAAGATTTAATGGTATTCATTAGCTAGATTATAAGTATAATTATAGTATAAAAGTTTACAATAGTCAAGTATCAATCACTTTATTGAAAGGAACATGTGCTGTTCCGACAAATCAGTTGGAATCAAACAATTTCCACAGCAATACAAGCAAAACTGGTATTATAGACTTTTACAATAGTGCTTCAATGAGTCTAGATTCTTACAAAATTAACTATATATTTTTATAATTTTTATAAAATTATTTATGACTCTTTTCGTACAGGTCACCGATTCTGGCCGAGAGGACTATTTTAATCTGACTTTAATTAGTAGGTCTAAATATTGCTTACTGACTTAATTTCTAACATTTAATGAATTTCTTATACTTGTTGCTATGATATTTTTTCATTATTACATGACCCTATTAGTCAATAGTCTAATAATTTGGGACGACCCTGATTTATTTCACTGCCTAAACATGATAGTATTTGTCATATCTATTAGAATGAACCAATCAGGGCAATTGGATAGTTAATACCGAAAAATTATAAACTTGTCTACAGTGTAATAACTAACAAAAACATGTGACCGACTGACCAGTAAGGTTTTGAATCAAATAGAGAACAATCAATTTGGGTTGGAATGTTAATGTTAGGATTTGTACATCAATGACATGATAACAATCAGTCTTCGAGGACACAACTTTTCTCCTATCGTGTCATCGATGACTTGATAGTACTGGCAAAACACACAATAGCAGTGCTATCGTATATTCAAGGACATGATAGCAATGCTATCGTATATTCGAAGACATGTGTGCTATCATGTTGTCAATAGTCTTTGGTGTGATAGTATTTGACTCCTTATGTAGGCCATGACATTTCCTTGCAATCCACATGTCTGAAGCTAAAAATATGATATTTCATTCCCAACTTTATATCACATGTATGCTTAACCTCCCTCCTTATGACGCTAACAACAATTGACTTGTTTGATGCCCGAATATACCACTTGCACCCATTCTCCTTACACTTTGCAGTAAATATATCATTGTTCTCATCAACCACAGTATAAGCGAACCTCATCTTTATTGCCAAATCAACAAGAGTTCTCTTAAAATGTTTGATGCTTTCGAACCAAGCCCATAACACAAGAACCTCGTAGTTGGTTGCTTGCAAACTACCGCTCAACATCACCTCTTTTTCGTATGTCTCTAGCTCCTCATTCAAACCATACTTAGTGCCTCAATCCCAATCCCAACCTCCATCTTCTTCAATATGAATAAACTCTGCATCCAATGATTCCTGATTATCGAATACAACAATATTCTTCTCTTTCCATGTAGATTGTTTATTATCAGCCATATTTAGAAATTATTCATACTCAGACAAATATTTCTAGATGTTTCATATCCAACTCAAGGGCTTATGTGTGTAGAGGTAGCAACCACTCATCTCCTAACGGATCGTCAGTATCAATAAATTCTTAATCTCCATCAACACCTTCATTTGAAAATTATTCATTACTTTTAAATTGCTCATTCTCTTTATTGACTGTTTTCTACCGTATTAGTAGTGAATGTCCTCACAATTTCCTTATTTTCTCCCAAACTGCAAGATATGAAGATGACATATCAATATGAGACATGTAGACGAATATACGAAATGTAAGAATATTATGTAATCACTTACTCGATATCCTACAACTGCGATTTTGAGTCGTGTTTTCATACACACGATTTGTTTATAGTCGTGTCATTGTCAATACGATACAAAGTCACATATATAATACACGATAATTTACAGAGTCATATCATCAATGATGCAATATTTTGTTTTTACCTTGTTATTTCAAATATAAGCTCCGACTGTTTCATTCCTTCACCTCCTGATGATTTCATGTCATCATATGGAACAAAGGGATATATAAACTCTTTTTTTTTGTTTTTTTGGAACATGGAGAGTGTGGAGCAGATGCAGACAAGGGAGGTGCAAGGTTATGGGGTCCTAAAAATGGGAGTTAGGGCTGGGGCAAATTGGAGATAGGAAGGGGGCAGTGAAAAAGAGAGGGTGGGAGAATAAGATTATTTGAAACCATTTTCCAAAAAAAAAAGGCTCACCAACCTGTAACATTTGGTTATAAAGTGTTGTAAATGACTCATTTTGTTGTACTGAACATTTTTAGCAAGGACCTCCATGCAGCCTCTTGGGTTTCTTTTCACCCTCCAAGATACTATAAACGGCAAATAGCTCCTTGCTCTTATCCCAACCTCTCATCCTCCAAGATACTATCCCAGTTGAATATTATCCTCCCCACAAATCCCTACAAGAGCAATCTCCAGTCTTAAAGTGGTGAAATCTGTTCTGTCCTCAATATAATCTCCCTATATAAACCCTAGAAATTATCTTGGCAGTACTATGACAATCCCCACAGATCCTAAGATATATCACCACTCCATCAGTCTTTCCTTCAAATTCATCAGTCCAAAAGCAATTGCCAACTTATCTGTTTGTCCATATAAACGCATTCTCTTTCTCTTCTTCTTCAATATAAAAAAGCACCCCCATTGTCTCTGCAGCGTACCCAATTAATTGCCGATTCTTAGAAATCTATCCTAACATCGTATCAACAACTTTGCACCTTGAGTGAATTTTGTCCCCTACAAGGAATTCATGTATGTTACAACCTACTTCAGTTGCACTGCAACCAGCTTCCTTTCTGACACCTGCAGCTTTCATCCATTCCCTCACAAGAGTAACCTTCTTCCAATTCCTCAAACCTGCATAGATATTTGACAAAAGCACATATGCCGCATCATTTTCAGGCTCCAATTCAACAATCTTATGGAATGCCAACTCTGCAAATTTTAATTGTTTATGTATTCTGCAGGCATTGAGCAAAGCAACCCAAGCACCCGCATGGGGCTTGAAAGGCATGTTGTTAATAACACCGATTGCATCATCTAACAGTCCGGCTCGGCCATACATGTCTACCATGCACCCATAATGCTCATATGTAGGTTCAAGGCCATACAATCTCACCATTGAATCAAAGTGAATTTTGCCTTCCTCAACCAATCCAGCCACACTACAACCCTGAAGCACAGAAACAAAGGTGACTTCATTAGGCAAAACTCCATCTTTCTTCATGAGATTGAAGAGCTCAAGGCACTTCTCCCCAGCTCCATGCATGGCTAACCCACCAATCATACTGCTCCATGTGAATACATTTTTGTCTTTCATCTTCCAAAAGATTTGCATGGCTTTATCAACTTTCCCACATTTAGAGTACATGTCTACCAGAGCTGTCCCTAATGTCACATTCAGTGGTAGTTTTTTTCGTCTTATATAGGAAACCACCCACTCACCTTGATCCAATGCACCCAATTGCGCACAAGCAGAAAGAACAGAGACAAAAGTCGCCGCATCAGCATCGACCCCCTCACTCTGCATCAAACGAAAAAATCTTAACGCCTCTCCAGGTTTTCCTTGTTGTGAATAACCTGCAATCATAGCATTCCATGCTATCAAGTCTCGATGTGGCATATTATCAAATAGTTTCTGCGCAAAAGTCGAACAACCAGCTCCAACAAATGCACTCACAACGGCCGTCTGAGTAACCAAGTCAGGAACATTTATCCCCATATACACTCGTTGAACCGAATCTAAATCACCCAACTGAGAATACAGATGAATTAGGCCACTTTGGACATGTTGATCATACTCAAACCCCCACCTCACCACAGCAGCATGGATGGTAGGTCCGGCAATGTATGTGGAGACGTGGGCACAGGCGCGAACCAGAAAAGTGTAAGTATAGTTATCAGGAACGAGATCCCCCAACTGAAGGATCTGGCTGTAATAGTGGAAGCAATAATGCGGGCACGAGCTTCTTGAGTAAGCTCTAATCAAGGTGTTTAGAGTCAGAAGAGTTTGGTACTCGTAGTGGTTAAGGATTTGGTTGGAATAATTGAAACCTTGCGGGTGGGAGAGGGAAATGGTGGCAACAAACTTGCCAAGAAACACAGAGCAATTGAGAAGGCCATTAACAAGCACTTGGGTATGGACTTGTTGGATCTGCTGGAGGGTATTGCAGGTCTCTACAAGGGAGAGGGTAGGGTGGCTTGCTATAGACCTCAGAGAGCTCATCAGATTCCAAGGGAGAGGGTAGTGCGGCTTGCTATAGACCTCAGAGAGCTCATCAAATCTGATTATAGGAAAAATTCAAAATATTGAACGAACATGATTTGTAGTAGACTAGGAAAAAAAAGGTACAGTCAGTGATGGAAAAAATAAAAAAACTGAAGAATCAAATCATGGAGATGACACTGTCTGAAGATGCACTTAAGATGGTAAATATAGTAATTTAAATTGCAGAATTTCATACACATGCACTTAAGCTGGTAAATGAATTGAAAGGAAGATGAATCAGGGTTCAATCCATAACCATCTATAGTCATTGTCTGAAGAATTGAAAGGAAGATGAATCAGGAAGGCAGATGTCATTTTTTATTCTGATACTCCATATTAAAATGACTTGATATGAAATCATGTTTCAGATGCTTTGTAGATGGAAAAATGAATTGAAGAGAAAAGAGTCTAAGAGATGACCAAAAATACCACAAAAGAACCAGATGAGTGCCAAAATCCAGACTTTAGAGTTGCAAGAAGTCAAGAACCCATCTTTATTTCTCCTAGCCCAACAAATGAGTAGCCATTGACGTCACCAAAACCTCGTCGGGCATGGGGCAGTGAGACGCTCTGACAGTCTGGCGACCTCGCACGACTGTCCAAAAGAAAGATGGCGAAGAACAGACCGGCGGATTCAATTCTGGGTTCGGTTCTGATTCCATCTCGGTTCCGACCGTGATTTTTAAAATCGGACCGGATCAGCCGGTTGGACCGCGGAACGGTCCATTAGTTGGGTTCATTAGAAACAGGCCGGTTTAGCCGGTGAATTTCAGAATTGGATCCGATTCACTGTCATACTATTTTTTTTTTTAAATTATATATATATATATATATATATATATTTTAAGTGGAGATTCAAACTCTCCCGAAACATCTTAACCAACTTGTCTATATAACTCTCATTGGTATATATGCCTATTTTTATATATTCATATCTAAATTTTTTACTTAATTCTTGAAATAATCACGTTCCTATCGTTGGGATTTGAAGGAGAATCATTACAGCCAAAGTAAGACACTCTAACCACTTGCACTAAGGTATGTGAGCTTTATAGCCTCGGCCGAAAAAAATGCTTTCTAGCAGAAAACACTTTTTTCGCTGAGTGCTGAAGGACTATACATGATGATATGGCTCCCGTAAGAGGGTGGATTTCGCAAAAATTAGAGAGGTGGATAAAAATATTCTTTCGTTCATTATTGCGGCGCCCCTTCACAAAAAACTTTTTTGGGGGGTTTTGGTTCATTATATATAAGGTTTCTGTTCGGTTCTTAGGTTTTGGGTGAGAAAAACTTCGATCAAGTGCCACCTTCCGTTTACTTGAATATGCCTTTCCCGCCTCTTTCCCTTTCCATCCCCCGAATGAACTTCCACTGACTACTATGGTGATTTTAAATGTCCTGAACTCCCGCCAATCTACGATGCTTCTCGACTCTCTTGAAATGCGCCATCTCCTGTGGAGACGCCCCCTTGGCAGTGCCCTTCAAGCCCACTATCTCAAGTCCTTGGTCTCTCCCTCCACCTACCTCTCCAACACTCCAACCACTTCATTATCTTCAACCCCAAATGTGGCCTCCTCCCCTCTGCCTGCCAAACATTCGACAAAATTCCCCACCAGAACGTCCTTTCCTACAATCCACTCGTTGCCACCTGCGCCAAAAGAGTCCGGCTTTTACATGGACCAATCCCTGTTTGACAATGGTGTCTTAAAAATAGCCATAGCAAAATTGTTAAAAGTCGTGAGCTATACATCATCTTCAGCATGCAGTGTCTTGACAACGAAGCTTTTAAAGTCTTAATAGCCATAGAAAAATTGTTATATTTGAGACATAGATTGGGTCAGTCAATCTATGAGGAACTTTAAAGAAAGATCAAAAGTTCTGGACATATAGAAGATATTTAGATGCACTCCTTGGCAATGAGCGCAAAATGATACCTCCAATTTGCCAAGAGGCGAGTGTCATAGAAAACTGGCTATAGCCAGGTGGCTCCCGGCTTTCTCAACAGACGGGTGGCTGATTGCCTGTTCCATTGCCACGTGCCCCTCTCCAATAGGGGGGCTCATTTTAGGCTCACTGCAGAGTGCACATTTTAAAAGACTTCCCTTCACATTAAGTGCCCCATTGCAAAAAGATGATTGACGAACAGTTTGCCTTTTTCATAGTTATACTTCGACAATTCAAATTAGTCAGATAAATGGAAAAGGGAAGAGATAGCACTGCAATTTGAACGTGGCAAGTGATAAACTATTCAATACAGCAGAAGATATTTGTATTGAAGATTGCAGAGTTACACAGTACAGAATAATTCAAATACAATCAGAGGCCTTAGCCTCAATATATAGATAGATACAAAATAACTGTTTGTCAGTTTTGGTTGCAGTTACTACCAGATTAAGACGTGTCTCTTGGGAGAGAAGCATTGCAAAGAATTCATCAAACTTGAGACTGCCTGCACGATTTGTGATTGTTGTGTTGAAAGACTCATAATCAGACGGGAGTCCTGTAAGTGCAAAGTCGATTAAGTCATTGTCTGGAACAGGGCAGTCAATTATTGCAAGTGAGTGCACCAAATTGTGAGGACTGGAGACATATTTTGTGATGGATTTGTCACCTTTTTATATTGTTTGAAGTTGGTGATAGAGAAGTTGGCGGTAGGCTGAAGACTGGGCAAAGAATAACTGTTTGAGTGAAGTCCATATGTCATAGGCAGTAGAGCAGGTAATAACGTGAGGGAGAACTGTAGGGGATATTGTTGCATAAAGCCAAGTTTTGAGTAAATTGTCTGTCTTGAACCATTGATGAAATTCTGAGTTTGGAAGAATTTTGCCAGTTTTTGAAATTAGTGTACGAGAGGGAAAAGTAGATGGGTTGAGAATGAAATTGGAGAAATCGAAACTGTGGGTGAGGGAAAGAAACTGTGTTTTCCATATAACATAGTTTTCGTGATCAAGTTTGGTGGAGATAAGCGCTTGAACATGGGAAAGGGAAAGAGAATTTGTTGTGAAAGGAGAAGAGATAGAGGGGCGAGATGTTGCAGAGAAAGGTGATGAGTCAAGAATGGAAGTGGGGATCGTCCCTGGCTCTGATGCCATTATAAACTATTCAATACAACAGAAGATATTTGTATTGAAGATTGCAGAATTGCAGAGTACAGAAAAATTCAAATACAATCAGAGACCTTGGCCTCAATATATAGATAGATACAAAATAAATGTTTGCTAGTTTTGGTTGCAGTTACTGCCGGATGACCAAGAGGATTGCTGAATGAAGAGGGAGATGAGTAAGACGTGGGTGAGGATTAGACAGCTGGATCTGTGGTGGTTAATAGCAAGAGCAACAACAATGGTGATAACTTTATTAACTTAACTATGAACTACCAATTTTCAAGAGTGTTCTACTAACTTCTAGAATTACAATTCGCAAGATTAAGTGTGGTAATGTTTATTTTTCGTAAGATTGATAACATGTTGGCCAAAAAAGGGAAAAAGGACTTTATTGGTCAATAGAGACACAATGTTGTTGATTACAATTCCTCTTGCTCATAGATGGAGGATCAGTAGCAATTTTAACTGCTTCTTAAAGGATGAACCAAGTGCAACATTGTACCTGTGTCGCATCTGATCCCTAGATCTATTAATTAGTTTTTTTTTGTTACCCATCCATATATAATTAAAGTTTGGTGTAACTTGGCTTCAATCCACGGCTTGTGAAAATACAGGGTGCAGGCAGGTCTGAATTGTCGGCTCAACCCCGTCACTGGGGCACATTAACTTTTTACTCTTTTTAAACTCGCCACTGCTCTCAAATCGATGTCGCCAACGCTTAATAATCAGTGTTCTAAAAGCTGGAATCAGCAGTAGCTGTTGATGATAATCAACAGGGATCAAAGCCTCTCATTTTCAGTTATTCTTTTTTTGTATCAGATTGATATGGATGATAACCTTGACACTAGTTTCCCACTTATATCGTTACTCAGACCAATTCATATAGTCATACTCAATCCATCTCTTATCGACCTAGATTGCTTACGAGATCATGCTAGTATGTTCTCAGATAGGTTCTATATCAGCATTTTGCTTTTTCCACCAATCAAATGAATTTACACGTTGCCCACATAAATACTTATTAATATGGTGTAACCGATACTCTAGCAGCTATTTCCTCAATTAGAACATGTAATGGCCTTATAGATGATGATGATGATGGCAATGACATCATATAATCTGAATAATAAATTAATTCAGATAGGACATAAACGATTTAGAAATTAAAGGGCATCATATTGTATCAAGCATGTATACATTTTTGCATGAAGCTTATGTTTACAAATTCCATAAAAAACTACTGTATACTTTGGCAGTGGCATTGGTGAAGACTTGACATATACTCATTGATGACAACACAAAACTCTAATCCATACAATCTCAATTAACAGAACCGATCCTCCCAGCATTTACATAGGACATGGCTAACAAGTTGATGGGCACCAAACTCTTATATGAAGCTTAGACCTTACATGTATATCAAAAAACAAACAAAAAAAGCTTAGGCCTTACAAACTCGTCCAAAACTATGTAAAAAACCTTCACTTCCAAGATATTACCAAACATCAAAACAACTGGCTCCAATACAAGCTGGTAAAAATTCTGGCAGACGACAATCTTCCAAGAGGAGAACAAAATCAACGCACCACATGAAAATAGGCCCCCCCATAACAATTTTGTAAGGTGAATTGTGGAAAAAGATTGAAACAGTGACTTGTTGAATTTGGCAAACGTTTCTAGACATTGAAAAACACTAAAGGGCATGCCAACTCAACTAGCATTGGTCATTATGTGATCCATAAGCTTAAAACTTCTTCCAGCATTGTCCGAGGCAGTTTTAAAAAGCTAAAACTGCAATTTATGAAGGCAGCATTCACGGCCTTCTGCACAAGCAAAGCTTTCTCCAATACATTACTAAGGTTCTCCACCAAGCCAGTTTCTTGAACTGATTTTCTGCTTCCAGCAGGCCAAACTTTACCTCCTTTACCACCCAGAACTACAAACCCAACCACAAGGGTTAGTCAGCTTGACTATATATCAACAACAAAACAGCTAGTTTTGCAGCACAAATAAGCCTAATATTCCCGGAGGATAAAATAGCAGAGATAATGCCATCGGATGTAAAATGGTTGCCAAGATATGACACTGGTGGAATTCTCAGGTGCTCTGATTATTCCGACTTGGTGCAAATCAAAGCCATCGTTCTGTTTGGTTTGCACAACCCAAAAGTTATTCCAGAGGTCTTCAGGAAGATGAAAAAATACGAGATTGTATCAATAATTATGTACAAAAAAATATGAAAATATCTTCGGGTTTCGAAGGAAAAGGAATTTCACATATAGAGATTCAAAAAAAAAGTTGATCTGATTCAGGTAATAATCTATATGGGATCCCCAAATTCGTTAATGGAGGGTCGAACACGAGGAATCGACGAATTACAGACCAATGTACAAAAAGAATTTCGATGAGGGGGGCAGAGAAGACTGTTCTTCAATCGGTTTGCTTAATAGGTTCCTGATGGCATCAGTCTCCACGTCCAATTCTTGTACCTCAGAAGTGCCATTTTCTCCACTCAGCATCACTGAGGGAATGACACGTTTTTTCTTCTATAAGGTTCGACAAATGGGATGCACTGTTTCAATTTCCCGCTCAATATTTGGTAATACAGAAGTACCAGTTGTCTTTTTATACTCCCTGCTAACTTTTCACCAACTATGCTCCAACCAAATTAATTAATAAAACATGTAATGCACCTTTTCCCTAAATTGTTAGCTAATGTAAAATTACAAGAATTAGCATGGAGAAATTTCACCCACAAACAGAGAAACCTTAAAATTAAATCCAAGAGAAAAGATATCACAAAACATACACAAGCATCAAAATTTAAAAAAAAAAAAGTACTCAAAGCAAAAAGAAACACGACTTTTAGAAAAATTAGTAAATCAGTCGTGTGATGGGGAGAAGGCAAGGGGGTGCCCACTGTATTCTAACATGATGATGCTGAAAGGTTAGTTTGTACAAGACCATTTAATCAGAAGATTGTTACAAAGTAAATGTAAGCCAAATAAAACTAATTTACACGATCTATTTTAGTATTACGTCTCTACACATTTCAACTCAAAAAGAGATCACATTCACATCTAATTGAAAGTACCGTAAAACGATGGTAAGCAACGTGAGTCCATTTCTTAAATGTGAAGGAAAAAAGAACCCACCCCCTTCCTTTCTATAATCCAGTATTAACAATGTCCTATAGCTAGTAAGTAATTCAAATATATCATAAAAATGCCTCCTCCAATTAATTTCTCCGGTTAATTTCTATAGCATTATTCATGACATTCAATGATATAAACTTTAATGCCTAATGAAAACCATACATAAGACCAAACTATATGATCGTTTAAAATTAAACCCTTGCAAGTGCACAAGGCAATTGTATTACAGTGAGTATTAAAGGGTTGTCGAACCTCAGGGACGATTAAACAATTTACCAAATTCAAAAGAAAGCAGCAATTTTTGAATTAATCTAAGAAATCAATGAACTTTAACTAATCTAATTAAAATTTAATCAATATGTGAAAGAGACCAAGGATTCGAATTCACCAGAATAAACTAGTGTATCGTCTCTCTTTCTCTCTTTTGAATAAAGATTTTCAATTGGCTAGCATATTCCTCTCAAACATACACTTGTCAACTCAAAATATAGTGATCTCCTCTCGGATGTAACACATAAAACGATTAAAACATAAAATTGTGATCTATCTCTATCGAGTATAAACCCATGAAACTTTATTAGTATATAACACTTCAGATTACTCACGTTCCTCTCGTACATGCAAGTGCACTTTTAGTTTGAAATCCAATTAATTCACTCTTGTCTCTTTCGAGTACAAAGAACAAACTTCAATTAATTAACTTTAATTGCATAATAAAGAGTTATACACCAACTAGAAAAACATAATATGAGAGAAAAGAAACTATACAACCAGTTTATTGGGCTTCATCTATGCGTTGAAAAGGAGTCTAGCCTCGCATTAGAAGAGAATCATCATCATGTTCTTCATCTTCTTCTCTCATTTGCTCTAGCCTCCAAGGTCTCCAAAACTCTAGTCTCTGATACCTAAAACGTTCCCCCTTAAGGCATATATATAAGGGTAAAGAGAAACCACGAAACCCCCTTCTAAATCTGAGTCAAAATAGGCCTTATTTCAATTCTGCGCATACGGCGATCGATCGCTCCGTATTGCCGATCGATCGCTTGCCGATCAAACACTTTCTTTCGTTAATTCCTGCATTGTCACGTCGGTCAATCGATCATTTTGATTTGCCGATCGATCGATTTTACTGTAGTGCGCACACCCAAAAACTTCAGTAGATATAATCGATCATTTTTAGTTCCGATCGATCGTTTCCTTCATTAGTACTATTTTTCGGCTCTGGCGATTGATCATGTATGAAATGGCGATCAATCGTAGTTACTGTTCATAATTTTCAAATGGTTATAATTTTCTGCTCCGAACACCGAATTTCGCGCGGTTGGTGGCGTTAGAAAGCTGAATTCTTGAACTTTAACATGACGCTTGAATCAGTCCAATCAGAGATATGCACACAAAGTTATGAAGATTTAACCATTGAAGTCACTTTTCACCTTATTTCTGTATCTTACTCTTGTTTCCTAGAAAAATAAAAAACTACATTAAAGTAGCATTAATTCTAATCAAACACTAAAATAAGCATAAGCTTAGGAGATAATAAAATGTATATTTCATGTATAGATCACTATATGGAATTATTATTCAAGTTGACAAATTCAAGTAAAAGTTATACTAAAGAAAAACTTACCTCCTCCTAAATCAATATCTACTGAGTCAAGATGTTAGCTTGGAAATTAAAACATTAAATTTTCACTTAAAACCAGTACCTCATAGTAACATGAATGGTACCTTGCCAACAACAGTCAGAACAATGAACAACACACGACCATAGTAACAAAGTTGGTAATTCAAAGGATCCATTCAGACTAGGTTTAGTTCAAGTCGACATGCATAGAAAGTCTCACAAGAAAGAGCAAAAAATAATAGAAAAACCCACAATCAGAGATAAACAACAAAATTACAGTCAAGGAAAAATAGAGAGCAAGATAATAAGCTAATGCACTAAATATAAGCTGAATAGAAATTTTTTTCCCTTGAAAATAACACCACTGCCAAAAAAAAATAGAAACTAACATAAGAACAAGGACAAAAAGGTCAAAGGATATACTGGCTAGTGCTGCAGAAGCACGGTCGTGGACGCTAATTTTCTTCTAACTCCTCAAAATATGAAAGGCTAAAAACAATATATAAGCAATAAACATATATATATATATATATATATGTTCAATTCAATTTCAGGCAATTAATTAGGTATTAAGATGGATTAACGCTAACCTTCAGGGTCGAACCACAGGACAATGTTGCCCTTCACCCACAATGGAATAAACTATAAATTATATAGTGTGGGTAGATATTCTTACATAGAAGAGTATGTCAAGGATTTACCACAAGCGCTAGACGGAGATAAACGCGCATAAACAGAGATAAACTATGATGTCAAAAGCGTCTCAGATTCACACATCTTCTTCTCCTAAACTCGTGCACTAGAGCCCTTGGCGTGCACACAAAACAACGAGGGCGCAACCACCTATTCTTTTTATTTGGTTCTCACTTAAGTGCAAAACAAAAAGAGAAATGATTTTTTCTAGTCCATACAACAGTAGTGAGAGAGTTGGTGCAAATTCTGTTTTCACAAAAAGTTCGAGAACTTTTCAAATGTTAAACCAAATGTGAGATAGTGATCGGGATGAACACGCCTATGAATTTGTAACTGATTTAAGTAGTGGGGTAGATTAGGATCCAAAGCCTAATCCAACACTCCTCTCTCATATGGGCTTTGCGTTAGGCTCGATTCACACATCTCCAAGTCCATATCCTTAGCTCCTTGTGGTGTTCCTTCCATGGGATGGGCTCACACCTTGGAGATCATAGAGGTCGTGCATACCCTCATGGTCATGTTCTTGAGGGGGCAAACCCTTACTACATTATACACACATATCGGGCCCGCTAATGTGTTATAAATGCAATGCCCACCTATATTATGTAACTCATCATCATAATCAAGTAGCATCTTTTCCCAACAGCCTATATTACGTAACTAAAGTACATGAATATAAGTGAGTGCGTGTACATGTGCCCTACATAGCTAATGACCCTGTGGCCCCAAACCGGCTCACCCAGAACGATATACAAGGTTCAATATGGTCCGAGCCCATATCATGAACCAATATCCCCCACTATGGATGAGCTGCGACTATTGAGTTTGATATGAGCACCTCACCCATAGTAGGGGATGCTGGCTCATAATACAAGCTTGACCCATATTAAACTTTGCATATCAGTTTGAGTGAACAGGTGTGGCCACAAGGTTATTATTGGGCCCCGACACCTGTGTACGCACTCAAATGTATTCATATACTTTAGGAGTGCATTGCATTCATTACACACTAGTAGGCCCGGTATCATCATCATACGCCTTATCCCAGCTATCTAGGGTCGGCGACATGAATTATACACTGCATTTGACTCTTATCGGAATCAAAATGGTACAAAATCCATATAAAGAAACATAGTGGCAAGTTTCTACGTCGTATGCCCTTCCTGACGCAACTATCTGAAAAGGGGACGGTGATAAGAAGTTTCAACGTCATATTATTCACACACTTTTCCAAAGTTGGTAAGTGAAATGGGCCTAAAGCCCAAGCCCATGTGAGAGAAGATTCTTGGATTAGGATTGGACATCCCTCACTACATAAACCAATTGCAGCTTCCTGCCATATATCCCCACCATTCTCTCATGTTCAGTTTTTGGAGTTGGACAATTCTATCAGAACTTGCACCAACTCTCTCTCCCTATTAATATTCGGACTGAAGTAAAGCTCTCCCTTTATCATTGTTTTGCTTTTGGCTAGAGAAAGAACAAGGTTGCTATCCATCATAATTTATATGCACGACAAGGGCTAAAACATAAAAATTCGGGAGAAAACAAGAGTCTTCTCAATGAGGCTTTCACATCATTGTCCCTCACTGTTCACGCGCAAAGGCTTGTGCTGAATTCTTGACATACTCTTCTTCGTAAGAGGTATTTACTCACATTTATAGATCACTCAATCGAGGGCGTGCTAGGTGAAGTGCGAGGTCAGGCCCTGGTGGTTCAACCCCCAAAGGTTAGTATAATCCATATCAGTTACTTGCTAATCTCTTGAAATTGAATATATATATATATATATATATAGCTTATATGAAGCCACTTTAAATCGTAGCCATCAGATCTTGATCTGACGGCTACAACTAGTTATAATGATCTCACCTAAGTCTTGATGTGACACACTCGCCCACCCACTGATTTGATATCCATCCTCCGATCAAAATCTAACGGCTATAAAGATTGGCCTCATGCTCCTTATATGAGAACGATCTCATGTAAACCCTTCTCTCTCTTTCTCTCTCTCTCTCTCTCTCGCTATATATATATATACATGTACACGGAAAAATCTAGCCTGTGCTACAGCAGTAATGCGTTCTAAGGCAGGCAGCTGTCAGATCAACGGGGCCCACATGATATGATAGGCTGATGGCCTACCGTGCACTAGCGTTGTATCGCAGGCTAGCCTATATATATGTATATATATACAAATATATTTATGTACACATATGCGCTCATATATTGTGGTTTGTCCGTTTTTTCAGTTAGAGGAAAAATTTGAAATCGATGTCCATCACTGGCAGCCATGACCATGCTTCTACTGCACCTCTGGACCTTTGGTGAGCCCAGATCATGAGGATTTGCGTAGGGTAGGAACCACAGTCCTTTATGTTGGGCCAATCATTTTGTCTTATTTTACTAAGAACAAAATGGGATGATCTACATTTATAGCACATAATTCCTACTATTCTTTCATCCTGGTAAGTTTGAGGATGTACAGTGTTAAGAGCATAAAATGATTCCCTGCAAGCACTTGCATCAGGGTCACTTGCAATTGACAAATATGAGAGGCCCACATAATCAGGAAGGTCTGAAAAAGGAGAAAAAAAGGAGAAATTATTGGGTACAACAGGCAGCCACATCACCTTTTATTCCACTTTTACAGGAGCCGTCAATTTTGAAGAGACGGTGCACACGCTAACACATGTGCGCTCCAGCTATTTGGCACTAATTTGCTAGAGCATACATCCATAACCTGTGCACCGTTGATCTCTGAGATGGACGGCTCACAAATTATAAATGCGTACTCTAGTAAATTAGTGTCAAACAACTGGAGTGCACATGTGCCAGAGACACCTAATAATTTATCTTAAAAATAGGCTTAACTAAAGCGGCCCACAAAATTTCACCCAATTGGACATGTGGTTCCCGTCCATATGAACATGGAAACTTAGACCTTTTGACCTCAAAGCAGTAGTTGAAATTTGGCTGACTTTCATGCAGAGATGAAGTGGATCCACTTGTCCAAAGTGGGCCAAATTGGTGAACTGTCTCTAGTGAAAGCACTTCTTCAAATTTACTTGGTCCCATCTCTAAGGACCTATAAATGTCCCTTTTAGGAAGCACTTGCAGGATATTATCTAATGCCCGAGCTATATTTTACAGAAAAGTCATGATTCAACACATTGAGCACACTTTCTATGCACCAAATATGTAGATTTATCTAGAAACAGAAGCCTCATATTCGGTTAAATGTGTTTGTCTTCATGACTTCTGATGGTATCTAGACTCTCATTTGTTTTACTTTGTAATCCAATGTTGTTTAGAAGTCAATGTGGTGTCATTGTGATTTATGAAATTGTTATTTTTAGCAATGTGTTAGATTCATAGGCTCTGTTTGGTTCCCACTACACAACCAACTTTTAGGAGAATCAGACTTCTCCAGGAAAATCTTCCAAAAGAAGTGATTCTTCACTTCTTTGACTTTTCTGGGTGACATATTTTGTAATTAAGACTGGGGCACATAATAAGAAAAAAACGCGTTTGTTTCTTATTATATGCTTCATGTCTTCCATGTTTATATATCATCAGGCCCTAAATTCTTCTCTAAAAGCTGATTTTTCCCAACCAAACACCTATTTTCCACTCCTTTGCTTCTTCCCTAGAATTTGGCTTTCCCACTCCAAATAGTTGCTACCAAACAGGTCCATAGTATTAACTAAGGGCCTGTTTAGTTGCACCAAAATTCTACTTCTCCACCTCTTTCTCTAGAATCTAGCTTTCCCACTCGAAAAAGTTGCTACCAAACAGGTCCATAGTAAAACTAAGGGCCTGTTTGGTTGCACCAAAATTCTACTTCTCCACCTCTTTCTCTAGAATTTAGGTTCTTTACCAAGTAGCATGTTTGGTAGTGAAGTAGTGAATTCTTGGAAGAAGAATTGAAGCAAGTAGTGAAGTGCTGGAAGAAGTCATTTTGGAGGAGAAAAATGACATCTTATGGAAAGTCATTGAAGAATCTGATAATGGCAACCTTCATAATTATTTAAATCTGGCAAAGGCAAGAACAAAGGGAAAAAACTCATTTTTTGGGCCCCACGCGCTTTCTCCCTACGCTCTTGCCCCTGCCAACTTCCCATAATAACAAACAACACCATCACTTCAACTTTTAGCAAAATACCCTTCCAAACACACTGAAATCTGCTAAAAGTAGAATACCCTCAGCTTTCCCATATTCTGCTTCTGCTTTTAGCAAAATTTGCAACCAAACAGGCCCTAATTATCTTGCTTTATATAAGAGAATGTGCTTAATCCCCAAATAGTCCCCAGCCCACATTGTGCAGGCGACAAACATGCATTTAGAAACTAGAGTGGGTGGCTACGGGATATCTAGTAGAATAGCTTAGTTTTTGCATCCATTTTGGGTGAATATTACTAACATGTGTCTAGGTTCTCACATTTTGCACAAAATGAATCATTCGATAAAATGCCATCGTATAACCTTTTGCCCTCTATTTGGCCCAAAACACTTCCTCCCGAGAACAGTTCAGAAAATGGAGAAGAAATTGAATGGTAAGCATATTCTGATTCAAAATACCTTCACATTCTGCAGAAGGGAAATGAATGGTAAGCATATTCTGATCAAAATGCCATCACATTTTGAAGAACCATAGAATGCATTACCAAACAAAAACTCATTTTCAAAAATTCTCTTTGAAATTTTATTCTATGACATCTTATAGAATCACCATTTCATGTTTGACAAAATGTGTATCTAAACTGGCCCTTAGTATGTTTCAAGGACTAAATTGAAAATAGGAAATAAGGCACATGTAGTGTAACTGGAAATAAGGCACATGTAGGGGCAGTGTGGATAAATGAATTTTTTCACCCACAGTAGACCCCAAGTGGGAAAAGGCCTCTGGCTGACAGAAAAGCCTACTTTAGCTACTATTACTAGAAGCAGGAGGCCTCTGTGGCTGAGATATAAGCCTAATTCTGCCTACTTTCCCCGACACAGCAAAAAGGGAAAGTACCTACTACTTCCGGACGGAGAGATTATTACCTAAACATTTCCAAAGCCTTTCCTCTTACAATTTTCACTACCAACATTATCATAAATCAGAGACCCAAAATCCTCACCCACATTTCGTATATAAATTCTTAAATATCTCTCGTTTACGCCCTATGTCCGGCATTGGTAGTAACATTTGGCCTTCCAACATGAAACGATTTTAGTTCATTTTGGAAAACCAAATGTTACTGCTAATCCAGAACGGAGGGAGTAATATGCTACCATTCATCCAATTTAAGCATCCAAAACGCCAATCAAATACCCAGATACACATCTGAATCAATAAATATTCAAGAAACAAGAAGAAGAGTAATGGAATGAAAGTTGGATAGAAAGGCAAGGCAATCAAACCAATTGGGGGTTTTGGGCTCCGAAAAATATGGCGGATTTCCCGGAGAAAGAGAGGCGAGCTTGCCGGTGATGAAGGCGAGGCCGTCGGCGAGCTTCTTGCGCTCGCCATCGCCTGCCGAGCTTCCCTTGCGCTTCGCCATTGCCGAAACAGACAGAAGCCTACTTGGGGGCCCAAAATAAAAGACATGTTGGGCCCATTGACACTGAAGGTATGGGCTCATTGTGCCTCAGGTGTGGGTTCAATGGGCCCATTAAGGACAGATTGCCTAACGCTCGTTAATCCGAGAGGATGGTTTGGACATGCTTTTCGAAGCGAAGGTCCTGAGTTCAATCCCCACTCAGTTGGCCACTCACATGAGATTATACTCCCTCTGTCCAAAAATAAGCTGGCTGCATTTGAAACATTACGATTTTCAGAATTAGGTAACTGGATTTGCCCTAAAGGCCAATGGATCTATGTGTAGGGGTAGGTGGAGGCTTGGGGGCTGTTTAAATAGTGAAAGGGTAATGTTATTCCTATTCTATTTTCCTACTCCTTTGTGTTGGCATAAGTTGATTGGCACATCAACCCACGATGAATCCACTCGTCACCACATATCACACCCCAAATTTTAAGCTTCGGATCGGTGAATATATTTTGAATTACTGAATATTTGAGGCCTCATGGATACATCGTCGTTCATACCAATATAGTGAAAAGTGTAAAATGACAAAACTCATAGGATAGACTATTTATCAATAAAATTCAGAATGAAAAATAAAATAATAATCTATTATGTTTTCACTCATTCAAAGCCATTTACAAGTATTCCAAAAATAAATAAAGTGAAAATCTAATATCAAAGCAATCTTTGATCCTCTTCTAAACTGCAATCCTGATGAGCTATCAACTGCTAAATATACATCGCATGATACGTGAATATTCCTAGAAATACCCAGTAGAATGAAAAATTGTAATGGAATATAACAAGATAATCAATGATAGTGCAAACAGCAGAAGAGACAAAAGTTGTAACATGCGCTGCAATATATTATAAATTAATTGAAAGAAACAATTCAACATAAACGTCAGAAATTGCTAACATCCAGAGGAAACATGATGACTCCATATAATGATAATGCAATGAGTGAATGAATTTTTGCTCTCAGATTAGTGCGGTAGACTGACAACATACTTATATGCCTTTAGGGGTTCTCTTGAGGAACCCTACCATGAGTCTAAGACGTAGGCACCATTGTTGTTCACGGATACAATAGTCGGAAACTCTATAGGCCTTCCATGATGCTTAACAATCTAATAACGCACGTGTGGTGCCAACAAAGGGCATGGGCCAGACGAGTCCCAAATATACTACAAAGACCACACAGGTCAATGTTTCGGTCATGACTTATTGAACATATTATGATTTCCAATATGAATGTTTGTCAATTCCTGTGGAATATCAGATGAGCAAATAATTATAGAAGTATAGGAATGTTATGCCAATCCCTGTGAAATCTCCGATAAACATATATTGATGCAAAGAACAATAGATGATGTGTCTATCCCTGTGAAATCTCATATAATCATATATTGATGCAAAGAACAGAGATGTTGTGCCAATCCTTGTGGAACCTCAGATAAGCATATATTGATGCAAAGAGCATATATGTTGTGCCAATCCACGTGAAAATAGACTTTCCTAATTCTAACCAATACTGTTAGAGATATAATATCAAGAAGCATCCAAAGCAAACAATGAAGCATTACATGTATTTGAATTAAGTAAGAACCTCGGAGAAAGACTAAAAGTAATGATGCTCATCATGGTTTTAAGAGTGTTGCAGGACTTGAATTTCAGATTGGATAACCGAAAAGACAGAAAGATCGAAGAGACAATAGGGTTCTAAACCTAAAGATCATGTCGTAACTTGAAGACTCATAACTAAAATAATTTAATAAATAATAGGGTGTCTCAGGTCAGTTATATATGTATATAATCACTAACTTAGGGTTTACACAGAATCAGTCAGGGCTTTAGGAAAAACCAACAACAATTGGAGGGTTTTAATGGTACATAATTCTATCATAAAGCATATGTAATTAATTAAAGACACGTCAACATGGTCCGACTATCACATCAACATGGTCGGTCTATTGAATTAGGTGGTCATTCAAATTATATTGTTGGCTGGTCAACAATACTACAAATGGATGTAACTCTTATAGAAATTCAAGACTTCAAGGATTCAAGACATCTAAAACTAGACAACAAGTTTGTATATACATATAGATGGTAGCAACAAGAAAAGACACAAATTTGGGTTCTTAACATAATACAATACATACAATGAACACACGAATCAGGTAGGTGATAGCAATCAATTACTACAATTTCAGCACGACAATAATACATATAATTCAAGCAAGCTTTCAAGAGCATAAACATGAATACGAATTAATTCATCATCAATAGGAACAATGCTAATATTTAATTCCAAACACAAGATATCTAGGTACTGAAGGAACACAAGACCATAGAAGAAATTGCTTAAAAACATCCTACCACGATCGTTCGTCAAAACCTTCTCGCTTCAGGTTTACTCCAGCCATCCCACGCTCCTCTTCTATTGCTCCTTGGAGTCGTCCAACAAAGAGAGACACGAGAGAGAGAGAGAGAGAGAGAAAGAGAGAGAGAGAGAGAGAGAGAGAGAGAGAGAGAGAGAGAGAGAGAGAAGATATGGGAAGAGAGAGAGAGAGAGGTCGAGAGAAATTGAGAAAAGGAGGGGCTGACAACCTTATTATATAGACAGTGCCCAGGGGTGTCCTCCTCCCAATTGGGTTAGGATCGCTCTCCACTTCCAAGTCAATCCTCTCCTATTTCATATCTATCCCGTCCAAGATGTATGAATCCAAACCATTGCATCTTATTTCCAACATCTAATAGAGACCCAACAGAAGGGGTTTCCTAATTGCAGTCCATAAGACTTTCTCTCCAATACAACTCTTACTCCAAGTAGAAATACATGATCTTCTCATGAACTTATCCTCAATTTACAAATAAAGCTTCAGATGATCATACTCCTAGTTTATGAGGAGTCTTATTAGTGAAATAACCAAAATTCTCCATCAATTCACTGTCAATGCTCTTGAAGTTGGTTTGGATAGAGAAGTCGAAAATTCACCTGAAATGCATTCACCTGAAATGCATACTTTTTCCTTTTTATAAAAATATAGCAGTGATTTTATTTAAACAAATTATAGAATAGCGGGGAAAATTATCAGAAAATCTAAGATTAAGAAAAGATTGGCTTTGAGGGTAAGCATAAACAAGATTATATAGGAATCCAGAACTCCTAATGTGAAAATTTTGTTTTTGAGTTACTTTACTCTAGTGTTACTTAACTTTGACTTCTTGCAAGATTTCGGAGATAAACTCCAATTTAGAATCTAAGATGGTCCCAAAATCTAAGATCTTGGGTCTAAAGATTTGGACATCCTTAGAATCAAGAAGAATTTTACACCTCTTGTGGTGATCTGAGACATCTTGGCTAGATTTCATTAAGATTGTGATGAAGAGGAAGAACTATATGCACGCCTAAAACTTATTCCAAATCTACAAGAGCTTTATAAGAGAATTTCCCGTGAGTAGAAGATAATGAATAATATAGATGCTTAAAACATCCTTCAACAAATCCAGCAAGTCTACAGCGCAAGTGCTTGTCAATGTCCTTCTCCAAATGCTCTATGTTTCTTGGTAAGTTTGTTGCCGCCAATGCTCTCCCACGCATAGGGTCTCCATTACTCCAACAAAACTAAAACTCTCCACACAACTTACTCAAGAAGCTCGTGCCTGCTTGATTTTGGCCTAGATAGCCACATCAGCCTTAACCATTGAATATTTGAACTTTTGTGGTTTTGAGCCAAGGTTTTCTCATCTCATCCTCTTGCATTGAGATATTTGTGCATTTGGTTTCTTCCAATATCCCATCATAAGTTTCTTTGCTCTAAACAGAATTACATTTAATCTAAACATGCCCGTTAAAATGAATGAAATTATTCAAAGTTTGCAATTAGATTATATATAGACACATTCTTCTTGGTTCATAGCATCAACAACTTCCATTTCCTTCAACAATTCAATCTTCATACTATAAATATGCACAATAAAAAACCACGTGCTGTAGTGTTTGTTCATTTTTTAAAATCCGCATCTTTGGAAACATACACCGTGTTTGCGAAGCTAAGAATCACCAAAAACATGTGGTTCCTTTTTATTCATGCACAAGTATTCCTATGGCAAAAAAATAATGGCTTTTATTTCTCTTCAAATGGAGGGCTAGCATTGAGTACGAATATGCCCCTAGACAAAATATAAGTATTTCTAATACGCATGCCGAAATTACTTGCATACTAATGTTTTTTTTCTAAGCACAACATGACTCGACAAATTAGATGGCCGTAAATACCAATAGGTTCATCCAACCTCTCCACCCATACAAAATTAGAGCAGAAATTTCCACTAGAGTGGTAGCTAATAATTCACTTTTTCTTTTGAAATTAATTGAAAACCTGCCTGGCCATTGTTTAACACCCGCTGCACGATCACAAACACGTGAACCAAAAATGCCCAGTGCACGCACTTCAGCATGTGTGAAACACATAATATAACTAGGCATCCATTTTAGATGAGTAAAGCTCCCTGGTAATGAATTGTAACGTCAATGTCAATTGCCTGGCAATTCCAATTAAAGTCAAATAAAAAGCCCATATAAGAACAGGCATACCATTAGTACCCATGACTTTGTTCAATCGCTTCTGTAATACACTTCTGATTCACACAATTGAGGCTCAAAGATTATACTCCGTATAAACAAGTTTCCTGACAATCTTACCAAGAAGGATTCCCCTTAATTATAAAAAAAAGGAAGGATTCTCCTTCAAAAGTTCTGCAAATGTAGCACAACACAACATAAGACTAGGAAAAAAAATCAAATATTCAAAGTTCATTGATCTTGAACTACTCATCCAATACCGAGTTTAAAAAATACTGGAGGAATATCTAATTATACTCAAGCTTGAATGCATCCAAATTCAATTTGCACTTGTATTCAAAACTAAACTCTCAATAAATCATCTGAGGTTCTTCACACCAATCTTGATCCCAAGTTGCTTTTATCACTCATCCTTTGTATGTGTATTTTCTAATTGAAATTCCATACACAATTTCTAAAGAAGAGATTTTGCTCAAGGGCGAGTTGCTGACCACCCCAAGGTTTGGCCAGACCGGGTACCCCATTATACACAACGCTGATCTGACAAGAATTTCTTCGGTTTTATTCCTGTAGAAAAAAATGTATAGGCAACTGCAAGACTCCTACCTGCTATTGGAGTTCCTTCCAAACTATAAATGGCTTAGGTTTCTAGCCATGTCAATGTTCCCATAATCAAATACTTGCTTGGAAGTTCACAGGACAAGGTGCAAGGTGAAATTTTTCCTAGAAAATGTAATTAGTACATTTAAGCAACAACAAGAATGAATTGAAAACACATAGCATTTGTGGTAGCAAAATAAGCCTTAAAAGAACAAATTCTAGATAGTTCACACCATTTAGAAGATATTTATGGTGGTTTTTAGTACTCGCATGCTGCCTTAATCACTCCAATAAAAGCCATGGAAGAGCACCCATGACATGTAAAGGTTCACATGTAGTACAAGTCCGAATAAGTAGATTATTCACAAAGCTGGACTGCTATGTGATATATACAAAATATACATATTTTTATATATATTTCTACCTATATATTTGTCATAATTTTAGTTGAAATAAGGATAATTAATAGTTATCAGTGTTAAGTTAGCAATTAGGAGTTTAATAAATAAATGTGCTTAATTGAACTATTTAAATGTATTAATTGGATTTAATAGATTTATATTTTATTATGTGTCTAATTAAGATTTAATTTTATTTACGCAGGTCTTAAGAGTTCCAGATACACATCGCCAAAAGTGAGTCGCGTCAAACTGGTTCTGTGAAGAGATCAACGATCCAACGGATGAAGTCGTTGTAACAGGTGTTAGCCAATGAAAAGAAAAAAAAGAACTAAACCGGTTCAGTAGTTCGGTTCGGCCAGGAAATAAAAGAAAAGAACCTGAGCCGATAGCTCGGGTGTTCTAACCAAAACAGTGCTCGAGCAGAGCTCTGCTCAAGCACCGGTGGAGAAGGAGGAGGCAAACGGAGACAATAGCGGCCGATGGGTCTCAACTGCGGTGAGGCGACGGTGATTGCAAGGTTATGGCGATGTGACTGTTGTAGATAGAGGGTCACGGAGGTGGGAAAGAAGACGGCAGAATGACCCGACAGTGGACTGGAGAACTCAACAGGAGAAGGAAAATTTGTGGTGCTCAAAATGGAAAGCTCGGGTATGGAATTCTTACTCAATCTGAAAGGTTCAATTAGACTAAAATTGGAGACTTATGATTCCTTAAGCCGGAATGGAGGGCGATTTGATTTTTGGCCAGCTTTAGAAAGGAAAATTGCCCTTTTGAGGAAGGGGCGCTTGTCAATAAGAAGGGGGGTTGGCTGGGCAAAGAAAGGGGGAGAAAGGCTGCTTTGGCTCGAGAGGGCAAAGCAAACCTGTTTTTGCCAGCAGTTGAGAAGGGAGTTGTCAGCTAGAAAGGAGGAGGAAGGTTGTCCTACTCGAGAGAGGGGACTGTTTTGAAAGGGGACTGCTTGCTTCCGGCTGAGAAGGACGGACTCCAGACTGGACTGTTCGCTTGAGAGAGGAGTAGGATTGTTCTATAAAAGGTGGGCTGCTCTGTTCGAGAGAAAGAGCAGAACTGTTGAGGCTTGCAGTCTAAAGACTATTGTAGAAGGAGGAGGAGAGAGCAAAGCAGGCTTTTGTTGGTTGACAGAGATGAGAATTGCTGCTCTGTTTTGCTCGAGAGAGGAAACAGAGAAGTGGTTTCTTCTCGAGACACTAATTTCAGTAGTTGAGAAGGAGAGTTGAGGAGGAAGGCTTGCTTGCTCGAGAGGGAGGGCTGGCCAAAATTGTTTTGCTCGCTCGAGAGAGGAGGAGAGCAACTGACAGAAAAGGAATTGCTTTGGCTCGAGAGAGCAAAGTAGAATTTATTGCTGAGAATTGCTGGGTTTGTGGAGAGGAGAATTGATTTGCTGGTCCGGACTGCTATGCTCGGGAGGGAAGAGGAGATTATAAACGTGTACAGATGCTGATTGAGACGAAGAAACTTGAGGAGTTATAGAAAAACAGCACTATCTTATCTTTGCTCGAGGGAGGGAGAACTGCATAGTGCTGATTTCATAACTGAAAGCAGAACTGTTGCGGAGGGGACAAATTACGGTCAAGAGATTAATTGTTGATACGCTAATGTGTTCATTGAATTAGGCTTATTCTTTCTTTGATCTTATATCTAGTTAATTTCTGTGTATTAAGATTAGATGAACATCTGATTGTTTAATTAGAAATGAAAAATTAGAACTTTTCATTTCATTACTACTTGTTATACATACTCTTAGAATTAGGTTAAATGTCCTACCAAGTCTTTGATAGATTGACTTCGTAGCCATTATTCTACATTATATTCATGCGCTTGCGAGTAATATAATATTAAAATTCACATCACTATGCCTAATCTCCTCCACTTGATACTAAAAAACTTGTTATTTGCCTCTATTAAGATGTTGGATTCAACCGAAAAAACTTAAGTATAATACTCAAATTAAGGTATCGCTGCAACACAAGCTTCTTACTTCATTAGGTTTTGAACCGCTTTTGAGTTTTCTGGATTGCTACTAGCATCTTCCACAAATATAACATGTGGTCATACAAGTTCTTGGAGGTGACTGACTCTTTGGCTATAGAGAAAAGCAAACCCAGGATTTGGAAATAAAAGCCTGAACAAGCTTATATTACTATTCTTATAGAGAGGATGTGAATATTGTTCATTAACCGCATTATTCAATCTTCACTCTCAATAATTATGATTTACTTTTTTAGCCTATTTCGGAAAAAGATGTAACTTCTGATGCCACCTAGCCATGAACTTCTGGTCTCATCATTCGTTGGTTATGCAGAATATTCTCTAGGCTTTATATACACCTATCAAATCATCATAGCCACTAATCCTTACGATCAAACAAAAAAAGACTTAGTTAAGGAGTATTTCATGCTCTAATACTTTATGATGTAGCAGAAAAGTGTTTACTCCTCCAGCCTGATGGGATGGATTTTTCCACCGCTTACTTTATAGAAATCATTAATATGTAAAACTGATATTTTAACCTCCTTTTATTTGTACTTTCACAATGTTTTATAATTTAGTTGAATGTTTGTTCAAATATCATGCTTCTATCACTTGTAAAGAGGAGAATTTTGATTTTAACTACACTTTTTTTATAACATGGAAGTTCAGTTGATGACTCTTTTCATTTAAAAAATGATCACTTTGGCAGACAACAGTGTGTTATAAGAAAACAATCGCTTGCACATAACTCTGAAAAGGACGACTGGCATTTCACTAGTAAAATAATTAGTCCCAAATCGCAGTCGAGTACTCCAGATCCCTCTTAAATATCGATTCATTCACTTGCTAAGGGTTGAGAGACGCTGGATGAAGAGATCAAAAGCTGGGTCTCTATCTAACATGCTTACTCTCACATACTTCGTGTCGTCAACGCCAAAAGCCTTTCCACTACGAGTCAATATCCTGTGTCTCTTCAGGAAGGCTTCGCAATCTTCGATGTCGCCTTCACACTTCAGCCAAGCAAAGGCTGCAAACACACAAAAAAACAAGGGTCTATGCTACACATGAAGAAGATAAACATTATTAGAAAGAAACAACAATTTGCCATTCAAAGTACTAAGCTTCGTGAACCACATCCATGATCCTATAGAAGCCAATATGCACTATGAGTGAAACAGTTTTATTTACCAACAACCAAAAAATAAAGCAATAATTGAGAAACTATCTTAAAAATGAAAAATTATAGTAATACCATAAAAATGTCAGACACCAAGAGCTGTCACGTAAAACATATAGGTGAATCTGTTCCTTTGTATGGAAACTTACCAGGATGAGAGGTCCGGACTTCACCAGTAAAAGAGCAGAAGCCCGAGGAGAACACTGGCACAGTGAAGAGGGAACTTTGACTCACAGCTATTCTCAACCGTTCCCACCTCCCAGCCATATGTTGGTATCCAAAATCGAAAAATCTCCCCAACCCAGCCTGAGGTTGATTCTTTTCGTACCCTTCTCTCACGGTCTTTATGATTCTTGCTGCACGTAGCTGTGAATCTTTTGATACCCCAATTGTATTAATCTCGATAAATTTGGTCATCCTTGCAGCCACAACTTTATCCTTCACTAGAGCCCACCTGCATGCCAAACCCAAGCATTAAGTTTTTCTACTTACAAACAATTCAGATTTAGTTCGAAATTTAGGACCTAATGGATATGCTCGGACAACATTTTAGAGTAATGTTAAATGAAAAGGGACGAATCCATATAAATGCATGCACATGTGATAGATCTGCAGCTACTGATCATTAGGATCACATACCATACCAAACTCGTGGATCCTTGCATTTCGAGACTTTAAATACTTCAAAAAATAGCATTCCTCATGACATAATTTTCCAAATGTCAACAACCCATGTAACATGAAAAATGCAAAATGATACTCGATGGTGGATCTACAGTAAATGAAATGTCCACAATTAAAAACATACCCAATACGGGTACCAGCGTGGCCAGTGCTTTTTGATACTGTAAAGAGCATAATATCATTGTCAGCTTTGTGGGTAATCGGCGTGTACTGAGGCCAATAGTAGGCAAAATCATGAATAAGTATCCCTCCAGGTTTGTTGACTGCAGCTTGCCTAATGAAGCCATCTGGATTGTTAGGCGATGTGACGAGCTCAATGTAAGGTGTATCTCGACCAAAAGTGTATGCGTCCCCTGCCCATTTGAAGAGTCCCGATTTCAGGAAGTCTGTCGCTAATGGATATGACTGTCATTGAAAGTGAAGAAACATATAAGCTTTACTAGAAAAATTAAATGAAACTCTGTAAAGCACCATATGCATGGAACAAAAAAACAGACAGAAACTGTGACAATCAAACTCCTTTCATAAAGGAGTTTCACAAGATTTTGCATTCAATTGCAATTGAAACAATGCATCTTTCACTAATTTGATTATAGTGAGGAATATTTGGCTTTCTCCAGGTTGTATTCTCCATATCACTCATTCTGATCCTCTGATTACCTCAATTAGAAAACTGAAATGCGAACAAAGGAAAAAACAATACAACACACTTGTGACAATTATGTTGTGACAATTATGCATGGTCATAACTGATACAAGTATCAAGAAGATAACTAATACAAGCGTCAATCGGGTCCGTACACATGCTATCTATGGTAAACTAACTAAACAGGGAACATACCGAGTAATAGGGAACTGCAGAGACCACACTCATGGGCTCAGGTGAATCCGGAGGGGAGAGAGCGAAGAGCGCGGCCAGGAAGAGCTGCGAAGAACCGGTGCCCACGATTATATGGCGATCGTGTGTCTCGGCATTACCCACAAGGAGATGCAACATCTTAACCTCTTGTGCAAACTCAGGCTCCAGAAACCAGCACACGTTGCGGACGTCGGAGAAGTAACTGATGGTCTGCCATCCCGGGATGACAATGCTGCTCCCCTCCCCTGCGTTTCGCCAGAAACTCTCGTACATTATTGGGTCCCCACTGCATCCATACATTGCATTTTCATAGTCATTTTCTCCTTGATCATCATATTTTTTTTTTGGTAATTGAATTTGATTAATCACCAAACTGGCTCAAAACAAAAGCAAAAGGGACCGTGCCTAGAAACAAGAAAAGGAGGACCGTAGGAAAAAAACATACAAAGCCTTCCCTAAGGAACCGAAAAACATAAGGAAATCTAAAATTAGCTATTTTCCAGAAATTCGATAAATGAGAGCAATGAGCCAAGATATCCTTGATCATCATATAACCTGTGATAATTATGAATTTTGAAGCGTAATTAGATCTTTATAAAAGAAGTATGAGGTTCTCATGCGTCCTTATTCACGAGAAATTATTTAGTAGAACCGTTCCATGGGACGGGACGCATGGTGAAGAGGTTCATTGGATGTTTAACATGTTTAAATGCATGCTAGATGACAAGATCAGAATATCCACTCATTCTACCCCTTGTGTATGTGCCAAAAAATGCATGGACCCCTCCTTAATCACGTGATAACCATGGCCATGATTCTAATTGATCATATCTGTGTTAAAGAAACAGGGACCCACAATAATTAACAATAATGAAAATGTGGGCTCATCCAATGGATATTTTTGACATAGGAGTAGAACTACTCTCGTCATCTTGGCACTTAGGAGGGTGTTGGACTGGGTCATAAACGGCCATAACAACAGCGGTTAGCAAGCGACACACCACCCGCCCCGCCGACCCCCAAACTAAACACTAGCACTAGCACTAGCACTAGCACTTGGGAGTTGGGACTGGGAGTGGAGCAAGTAGAGTTACGTTATACAACAACCGCCTGGACAGGCAATTTGGAGAAATTTTTCAGTGACACCAAGCTGGTATGTTTGCGTGGAATCGCTTACCAATTACCTAGAGACACGTAATCTCCTTATTAGCCAGGGCCACAAGGAGGTTACGTGTATCTTGATGATTGGTGACCACACCACGCTAGCATACCAGCTTGGTGTCGTATCTACACTGAAAAATTTTCGGCCGGAACAGCCTTTTTAGCCTGGTACATACATTTAAAGAAAGCGAGTACTTACTGGTCGAGGTTGATGATGGCGTCAGGGGCCAGCTTCTCGACCGTTCCCACATACCGGCCGCAGCTGATGCGAGACTCTGGCTCTGCAAGGTTGAGGCTCCCCATTTTGTTATGATGATCTTCTCGCGACGGAAACGGCAGCGGCTGCTGCTTTTGTAAAGAGAGATCACTAATGCCGGTGGTGGCCGTGGTGGTAGTGGTAATGGCCCTCCTCTTGTCGTATATAAAGGTGGCAAAGAAAGCCACAATCAGAGTGAGGGACAGAAATAGCAGGTTCATCCACCGTCCGCTTCTGCTGCCTGAAATGCCCCTCTGCCAATACCCATTTTCTTTCAACCGCGGTTTCTTCCCCTTGCCCATTTCCTTTTTTGTTCCTCCGCTCCGCCGCCGCAGCCCGGGACTATCCCTTTTGACTTCAAGAGTCCAAACTAATTAAGAACCGGAATCTGGAATTTGCTGGATCATAAATTCAGAATCTTCAAGGGATACGGCAGAGCTAGAAAGCACGGATACTGATAAGGTGATTGGATACGACACACAATACAGGTACGGCGATACGGCAGTTTCTGAAGAAGTAGGATATCTTATACTGAAAATTATAGTATTAAAATATTTTGGTGTATTTATGTTAGCTTTAATTGTAAAAGAAACTAATAAGAACTAAAGCAATTTAGAAAGCTATCATGAAAATCAATTTATGAAGAAAAATATCACAAGTAACCTAGTGGTGAAGTAATTTCACAATAGCCCAAAAAAAATTCACGATTGCAAAGAGTGTTTTTTAGTTAAAGGCATAAAAAACGCTCATATAGAAACTAAAATTGTAGGCAATAGGCAATAGTAAAAGGTTAAACAGGACAGACAAGGGATATGTTCAGATTGTAAACTCCAAAAGACCCATCTTTCCTACTTTGTTTTGTTGCTGCATGCAGGCAGGACACCTAGAAGACAGGTAGAAGAAAAGAGAAGACAACTGATCTGCTCGGTTGAGAAAGCCAGCGGCGCATGTGAAGCGATCCCGTCGAGTGCCTTTGAGGGTTTCCAAGCAAGATTTTTCAGAAATCATCGCCAAGTTTGAGTTTTTGTTGGTTGAACAACGGCTTCAGCACCAGATTTGCTGCGGTTGGACAGAAGGGAGGAGAACCGACGGGGAAGACAGACCCGACAGTAGAAAATAGTGCAAATCGGGGTAGCCAACATTATGCGGTTTATGCTTGGTATAGGCAGATTACTATGGTATGGGAAAAATGTTGCCTCTATTTATGGTCGGAGCCATTAAAGGGGATATAATGTGCTATTTTGAGTCGTTCTTGCTTTTTGGCCGAAAAAAAAGTCTTTCTTTCTGAAGGACTCAAATTTTTACTCACAAAAGAAATGTATTCGGTGGCGTATCCGTGATGTATAGCCAACTTATTGGAAAATTTCATTACTCTCCGTTTGGAATTATGATTACGTTTATTATAAAAAAAAACCTTATGGTATTATAATTATGGATAGATGGAGTATTTTTTAATATAGAAATGTATTAGATATGCATGCTATCTAATGTACTCCCTCCATTCCAAAATATTATATACATTTAAGAAAATTCTTATTTTTATTGGACCATAAAATCTACAAAGAATTCAGATGACTTTTTCTTCCTTATATCCGTCCAACTCGTATGATCGTTTATGAACAAAGTTCTAGTCAATCTTTCCTAAGTCTCCTCTAATTTTGGAAAGAGGAAGTCACGTGATTTTGTAAAATGTACATAATATTTTAGAATAATACATAGTATTTTAGAAGGGAGAAAGTATATCTTATCTGATACATATCAAAGATGAATACAAAGGCCAAATTGCGTATTCATGCTTCCTAACGATAGAGGTGGGAATCAAATGAAGTAAAAAGTTGCGCACTTTGGATTATCTTTTTTCTTGACTCAATCTCCACCAGCTATGAATAAAATATACAAGCTATGGTTGCCAAATACATGCACGTTGCGGTAGAATATAGAAAGAACAGAGCCAAGTCCACATAAATTATAATAAAATTTTAAGAAGAAAACGAAAATATAGTGACTTAGGCGCCGTTTGGGGCGTGATTAAAAGCGATGTTTTGCTACACTGTAGCATCCATTTTTGCGTTAGCTGGATGGGGAAAAAACATGGATGCTAAGAGATGGACAAGGCAGCTGTCGTTGTTGCATGTTGGCCCACCGTATCCGATGATGTATCCAAGACATATCGCAAAACATATCAAAAATTATTATATTTTTCATGGAAAATGATATTTTTACAGCAGATTCTTACATATTTTCCATACATAGCTGATGTGTATGAAAATGAATCTGATGTGTATGAAAATGAATGGGTGAACTGATGTGGGGTTATCACTGCCCTTTTTTCGTCATCGAAAATCAAGGATTCCTGTTTGCCATCCAGCTTCTAGAGTGCTCAACGCTTCACACTCTTCCCATGAAAAGTAACAAATGCTCTGCATCCATTGCCAGAATCTTTCCTCTTTCCTCTTTTTGTTTTGGGCCTCGTCTCCTACTCTTCCCTTTTCTTCTTTACACTCGAGGTGTTTTATATTGAAAAGTGTTCTGTTTCTATCTATTAAAAAAACTGCGAAGTGTTATTTTCCCCGCCAATTTTCCTTCCATGTGCTCATAATGCTTACTTCGGAAGGTTGAACATTGGTCTTAAAGTTGAACTCCTTCATTAATGGTATCCACATTTTTACTTCGTAACAAAAAACCAAGAGCCCCTGCTCCCCCCTAATCCGTTCCTATACACATTCTCAACATGCTTGCAAGTCACAACCATCTCTGCCCCATGGGACATGCCTCATGGGCTACATGAACATGAGTGTTCTTATCATTTGCCAAAATTCAAAAACTTTTGAACTACTCGGAAGACTAAAATTGATAGATGACGAAAGGAGATGTGATGGATGGGTTTCAAGGGACCATGTCATTGCTGCACCTTGGCCCATCGAAGACAACAACCCCTAGTTTCTAAAGTCTCTGCAACAACGTGACACCACGTGAAGTAGGGGAACTTTTTGCTGAAATTTTCCACTTGGATTTTCTATCCTCGTTGAACTCATTTATCAGGACGGTGGTGGTGATGATGATGATAATGATGAGTGATGTCGATGGATGAAGCAGAAAACCCTTTGTTAATACTTCGAAGGGCGGAAAGCAGAGGCACCTCAATATCTAAATAAGGCATTAAAAGCCCCTAACTACAAGGTATTAAGGGGTCCACACCAATCGCTATGGTCTTTACTCGTTATGGCTCACCGAAGTGAAGGTGGACCATCGACCACGTATAGCCGTATAGGAGCCATTTGGCAAGAGAAAGAAGGAAACTTGAAAAGGACCACCACCACCTAAACGCATGCATTAAGGGGGTGGACCATAGTGGGTATCATTGCATTAACTAAAAATGTGTGTCAACATCAACATATCCTTCGTATCTCCGGTTTGCAGGGCCATCAGTGTGTCAGTCATGGACCACGTGGACATGGGAGGAATAAAGCTGATGAGTCATATCATGTGTAGGGAGGGAGGTGCAGTCACACGTAGGACCCGAAAGCCCGACCCTACCGGGTCCGTAAACTTACGGGTACGGGCCATAATTTTAGGGCATAATGTCGGGCCGGGTCATAAAATTTTAAATCCGCTCAACTTAGGGTCGGGTAAGGACTTAGGTAAAAAAATTGCTTAAGTCCGCAAGCCCAGTAAGAAATAACACTATCGATCGTTGAATTGGTTATTAATTTTCTGGTTTCCCTTTCATATTGAAATTGCAGTACACTCTGACTGAGATTGACGGAAAGCAAGTGTGGAAAATTGTTTGCCTGGCTTCATGGATATTGCATACATTCTCTACTTTATAGGTCTCATGTGAGCTATCTGTCTATATATCTGACTTTAATTTGTGATCCTATTAAATTTCATGTCCATAAAAAAGCTTGTAAAAGCATAGACTGGATTGGATTATGTGGTAACAGGAAATGTGTAAGACTAGTGCTTTTATCATAGTAGGACCAGCTGGCATTTTGTAGTATCTTTTTTTTTGAAATTTTTTTAATATTTAATTTTTGTATTTACAAATAAGCTAATTCATTTGAATGACATAATGTAATAGGATCACACTGATGTTTAGTATATTTCTGCTGTAATGTAATCACAACATGAAGATTGGGTCACAAAAATATTATGCCAATTGAAAGGCCCGAAAGCCCGCAGCCCGACCCTAAGCCCGCTAAGGGATAGGGCCGGGCCGGATTTTTGGGATTGGCTAGGGTCGGGCTAGGGCCGAGTTTCTAGCTGTTAGGGCTTGGGTAGGGCCAACCTCCGGCCCGCAATAGCTCGACCCGCTTGCACCCCTAGTCATATGAACCTTGGAGGAGAAATGATTAGGGGTTCTTGGCACAACACTCGAGGGCATGCCAGAGCCGTCAATCTCCAAGATCGACTACGCACATGTTTTACAAGTACATCAGCTGTTTTGGTGACAAACAGTTAAAGTGCTTGCACCTGTTTTTTCACCTTGAGACATTAATTCCATGAAAAATGCTTTTCTCTAACTTTATTTTCACGGCCACCTCGCGTGCCCTTATTGAAATGCTTTGGGTCCACATCTTATTGCCTCCATTTTAAAAACATATGTACATTTGGAAATATTTACCGTTCTAAAATACGTGACTTTTCTTTCTAAAATTGAAGGAGACTCGGAAAGATTGACTTGAACTTGGTTCGTGAACGTGCATACGAATTAGACGGGATATCAGGGAAAGGAGCCATGTGACTTCTTTGTAGGTTTCATGGTCCAATAAAAATAAGAATTTTCTAAAATATATGCAATATTTTAGAACGGTAGAATGGAGGGAGTATTTCCTTTCACCACACTAGCATGCGAGGTTGGCTCTGATAAAAAAGTGGGAGAAATAGCTTTACTTTGATTCTATATATGTAAAGCCCCTACGCACATGTGTTGGGGGAAAAGTAGCTTAAAGAAAAGCATAGTAGGGGTTAAAGAAAAGTAGGGCCCTGAAAAATTGCTTTTCTAGAGGGCCAAAAATGCCCGAAAATGGCCCAAAAATTTCATACCTCAAAGAGTATGAAAGTCATTTTTTGGACTGAAAAAAACATCGAGGTTTGGGCTCCTCCTCCCTCCCTCCCTGCCCTAGCGGCTCCTCTGAAGGCGAATCGGCCTCACCGGGGCTTTGTCCGATGACGATCGTTGGACCTTTTCCTCCCTACAGCCGGACCTCGACACCTCTCTTCTCTCTTGGCCACCTTGCCTCCAGGGCGGTGCCACCTCTTTGATCACCGCCATATTTCCATCTCCGGCCAAGTTTATCTCATCTAGGGTGAGCCCTCAATCTCCCTCTTTTACTCTGATTATTTTGGTTGTTTTTGGTTCATGTTCTCTCTTTACGATCTCTACATTTGCTTCTCTTGTTATTTGAATTGAATTTTGTGCTAATCATTTCTGGGTTTTGTGGCTTCCGCAGAGCACAACGTGTTGTTGTTTAACATTGTGCTAATCTCTCTCTCTGTATGTGTGTGTGCACATTTTGTAGTGACATTTACCCCATTGTAAAATTGTCCTTATCATGGATTCTATTATGGTTAAAATTTTACATCTATCACTTGGTCTGTTTTTTAGGATATTGAAATTTTTTTATTTACTTCCAGGAAAAAGAGAGGGATTATTTTTCTGAATTTATAACATAAGGTTTCACTTCGTACTGTAAGAAGAAGAGGCGAGACAAGGTATGTAATTATTGTTTGTTTGTTTGGAATTTAGTGGCCTTAAACTTCTTTTGGTAAAAAAAGAGAAAACAAATCTTAAACAGGGATTGTCCCTATAGTGTTCTGTTTTATTTGCTGCATTTGTTATTTTTGAATTATATGCATTGATTCTATGAAAAAATGTTGAACTCTTCTATTTAAGCCAAGGAATTGCTTGATTGATAACTGCAATTGTTATACGAGATTGGCTAATGCTCGTGAATGTGGAGGGGACAAATGAGTGTTTTGAAAAGCATGGGCTCAAATTGTATGGACTTTATCTATGAATAAGAAAAAGTTAGCTATATCATCCACCAATGTTTCCATGCAAAGCATGGGCTCAAAGGTCTTTTGGTGTGTGGAAAAATCGTTTTGAAATTTGTAAATGGCCACCTGTGTTTCCATACAAAACTCAGGTTAAAATAGTTGCGGCAACTTGTGTGCTTCATCACTTCTTGCGAAGGAAAAATAAAGAAGACATATGGGATGATGACTTTGATGATGATGATGATGATGAGGGTGATATAGCACCTATATTACCAAGTAACACTTTTATAGTTGATGGTACAACTATGATGGGCCGTTTCCGTGACCAATTAGTAAAGAAGATGTGCGATGATAGAAAGCGACATGAGCTTTGAAGGGATCCATAGTTGAAGAATCGCTTATGCTTTATATTAGCAATTTAAAAATGTATACTTTTTTAAGTTTTTGTGTGAAGTAAGCTCGAATTATTGACTAGTTCATTTACTTTAGTGGAGATTAAATTGCTATACAATGGCATTTTTGAGAAAATGTGACATTATAAGAAGCTTTACTTGAATTGATAGTCTTTTTTTAAAAAAGATGACATTTATAGGAAGCCTTATAACTAGCATTTTTACTTTACTAACTAATAGTTGTCATATGAATATTTTTGTGAAATAAAAAATTAACCCGGGACACATAATTTTAGTCTTTTTAGACATAACGACCCTTTTAATTTCGTGTTAGTTATAATGGATTAGTAGCATATTTTCTAGGACATTTTCGTTTTTACATTTTTCGGAACCCCTAACTAGGCCGAAAAATTGATTTTTAGTGAAATTTTCATGAACACTTTCTATAACCTCTAACGTAACCTCTAACAGCTTTTTACGAGAAAATCCATTTTTTCATCAAAGTTCATTTTTCTGGAGAAAAGTATTGTCATGAAAATTTTTTATTTTTTAGAACCCCTGACCCACCCATAGTTATCTAATTGAGAGCAAGGATCTGTTTTCAGGAAAGAGAGGACAGGACCTTGACACTGGTCCTCTGAACCCTTTATAAAAGCTCAGAGATCAAGGGAAGTTGTGGAAATAAAAGACTTTAAATTTCTCAAGGGTCAATCAAAGGCAAGAGAAGAATAAATACAGTCGAGGAAGAGCTCTCCAAGGAAACTTCACTTTTAGTGGTTATGACTAATGGACGTTATCTTAATTGGAATAGAAAATGATATATTAATCTTTTATTCCTTTCTCTTGGCCTGCCGAAAGCAAAAATACATGGCGGGGTTAGCTGATAGCGGCAGTTTCAGGAGTACTGAGACTGATTGATGACCAACGCATATAGGAGTGTTAGAAATTAGAAGATAATGTGGTCTTGTAATGAGTAGACAGGTGTTTCATTCGATCGGCAGATGCAAGACATGCTCCAATTGATTTAAAAGATGTAAATTTTTATTTTCTTTCCATGAATCAATCTATCTGTATACAAATAATTAAAGAGGAGAGAAATCCATGATTGGAGCCATTTATAAGTAATGAGTGACAGATGGGCCGGCTCCATTATCATAACCTAGCTAGCAGTTCATATATATTCCCTCCGGTCATTTTGAATAGATACAGTTTTTTTCAAATACACTGAAAAACTGTAATCAATTAAAAGTAACCAGAGGGAGTGTATAGTAATAGTACACTCTGCATGTTGTTGATCGGTTGTAATTACTAGTTGGTACTAGGACGAGGGCATTGGAACTCGGATGCTTATTAGGGACCAACAAAACAAAATTGTGATAGGAGAAAGACAATGTTACAAGTTGGGAGAAATTATTAGGCGTCCTAGGCAGGGGCGGACCTAGATGTAATGCATGGGTCAGATGACCCCCATAGGTTTCATCAATTAAATTAAGATTACATACACATTTTATCGATTTTCAAAACTTACCTGAAAATCCCCTTACCTGACCCCTGAAAAGCCTGTGTCTGCCCCTGGTCCTAGGCACAATACTCCAGGGCACTAGAGAGCCTGTGACCCTCGCATAAAGCTGACATGGTTAGGCCCTTGAACCCTAGTTTATCAGACTATGCCGTTAAATAGAAAAAAATATTTCTTCACCCACTTTATTTTCACGGCCACTTTACGTGCCCCTCATGGAAATGTTGTACTAGCATGTGACACTAACACGTGAGGTTGGCCGTGATAAAAAAAAGAGAGGAAGAATAACACTACTAGGTGAAATAAGATCATAATAATATCAAATAGGCTTTTCTAATAAGTACTCTACTTATTAAGAAAGGCTTCTTAAAAATGATTTCCTTATTGGTCGCCTATCCTGCCACCCATGGAATTTGCAAGGGGTCCTAAATTTTAGCTTTAATTTTCTAAGTTTCAGAAAAATCAATCATTTTTTGAAAATGTTGGGGTGCCCATGTTTTGGGTTCATCTTTTGCAGGGGCCCCAACGAACACTGATTTGGGTACTCATGCGGTTTGTTTAGAAGCTCAAGCAGCATGGCAAGGGCTGGCAGTTGGAGCAGAGGTTAGCTTGTGGCATTGTTCCAAATTTTCCATATTACCCTTTACTCTTCTATTCATTTAACATCTGAAATGCATGTTTATGAATAGATATTGCGATTCAACTGACTATGTTAATTCAAGATTCTACATACAATGTTAGTTCTTTAAAAAAGATCTTCAGACAATGTCATCTCCATGGTTTAATTTTACTATTTTTGTGTCAATAACCAGAGGCGGATCTAGGATTTTTAATCGGTATGGTAAAAAACGATTATGCTTAAAATAATTTTTTTTGTGAGTGACTATCCATAACATAACTTTACCGTATTATAACAAAAGACACACAAGAATGGATACCTCATTTTTCTTAAAAAAGATGATTAATTTTTTCATTTCAAACAAATGGATCAAAGCACTCTAACTCATTGTCCAATCAAAATTTCAAAAGTGTATCAAACTAATGGAACCAAACTAAACAAAGGGCTTATCATTTATCAAACTAGAAAATTATTGGAAGCCTGCAAAAGTTGTACCTATGGGTGCTTTATAACAAGAAGATGGAGCTCTTTACTAACACTCTCAAATTCCTTCTTTCCTGCATATAATAATAGAGATGGAGAATGGCTCTATTACAATAACAACAAAATAAACCACTAAGAATCATGCATAAATGACATAGAAAATTTACCTTTCATATGGTAATATTTCTCGACGGTTTCTCATCTTTGAAATCCCTGGATGATCTTCTCAGTGTCAATTTGCTTAAAAATCTCCTTCTCAATATATGCTATCAAACAATCATTCATCCACTGATCTCCCATCTGGTTACGAAGTTTGTTTTTCACAATATTCATCATAGAAAAAGCTCTTTCAACATTAGCAGTGGACAACCGGAAGAGTTAATGCCAACTTTATGGGCATTTAAAACCAAAGGAAATGATAAGTTCTTTCTCTTTTTCACCATTTGTCTTAGCTAAATCAGTGATTTCATGTAAATTTTAGAACTCACCATTGGTCCACATATGCATAGTATAAACATCAAGTTGATCATGAAGGGCTGAAATATCCGTGGAAGAGAATTCAGGTGGATAAAAAGTAGCAAGGCAAAACAATCTCTCTTTATCATAGCTAAGAAAGAATCCCTTGGATCTAGACTGCCATACAAAGAAGTAACTTATAGTTTTCCTTTCGATGGAACGAGTGTCAAGCTCTTGAATGAGTCGACTCTGCTGGCTCAGACAAAGAGACCGAGGGAGAGGAAAGAGAAGGAGATAAGCTGGGGTGGGGTTCTGGGGTTTTCTCCACTTTTGGTCTAGCTTAAAAAATATGCAGCTAGTGTTTTTAAACATGAGCCAGATTACAAGTATATTCTGTCTCTTTGTTAAACATGCTTTTCTGGTCTAATTCTTGTTACTCTGGTGACGTTATTGCCAGAGTGCTATGGCACTTGGTGCAAATTAATCATCAATTATGTGGTTAATGGTCTATAAACAAGTTTTGTATAAAATTCTTTTTTTTCTTGTGATTAATGGTGCATACTTGGGTTAGAATAGTTTTATGTTTCTGTTTGGAGGGTTGCTTTCTATTCTTTATACTCAGTCTCGGATTAATCTATTTCTGCTCTGTTTGTTTTTTCTCCTTTTCTTTTACGTTAATATGTTGCCCCTCTTCCATAATTACAAGTTCATACTCTGTTGTGGGCTTTGGATTATACGTCCATACGCCTATTAAAATAAGGCTTGATAGTTCTTGCTAGGCTAGTAAAGTTTTTTTCACTATGGTTACTGCTGTATGGCACAGTAATTAGTCATCAAATATGTGGTAAATAAATTTATTGAGTATCCCATCTTTTTAATACTAAAAACAAAGGCCCATCAACCTTCTTTCTTGGTTTCCAGAGCCAGGGCTTTCCTATCTGGAAGCTATTCGTGGAAACTTGTTGCTTGCCTACTTCAAATTAGGCAACCTCTTTCCTATTTATAATTTCAACAATCATGAAGAATGATCAACCTCTTATTTATAAATTCTAACATTCGCTTCTATGAAGAATGATCATGGGTATTTCAGTAATGGATTGCATGTAAATTGTTTGAAAGATTTCTGTTTTTTTTTGTTTCTCATATTGATCTATTTCTGCTCTTTATACTTCTTTTTTCACGTTAATCTATTTGTGTTGTGTTTCATATTAGTCTACTTCTGCTCTGTTCTTGTGTTTGGTCTTGCCTGTTTGCTTGATTTTTCGATATTGGCATGGATATAGTCAACCGCATGAAAGCTCGTTGTGTATGACGATCATAAGGACTGTCTGTATGTTAAAAACACATGTCGTGCTCAGAAATTGAGAACTGAAAAGAGATTCCAGGCTTGTCATCCTCTACAGTGGGTTGATGGCGGAAAGTGCAAGTTGGTTGAATTACTGTTCCTTTCACTACGTGGTAGGAATTTGACTCTATAAGTTGGTGGTAAAAGGAGGTATTTAAGGGAGAAGTGCAGCATCCATTGCTCAGCTAAATCCAGTTTGGTTAGATTGAAATCGGCTTCAGCTCCACCCTCGTTGCAGTTAATTGGAGTTATAATGCATCATCTCAACCATATTTATAACTAAGGGTCCATTTGATTTGTCTGATTAAGTGCTGAAACTGATAAGTAGGTTATAAGTCAGCTATAAGTAACTTATCAGTGTGTTTGTTATGACATTTGATCGGGTAACTGAATTAAGTGAATTTAAAAAATGAACCTAAAAAAATCAGACCCTAAAATATGTCTTATTTTCTTCTGAAAAAGAGCCCGACCCTCTTCATCTTCGACCTCCGGACCTGTGGTAGACATGCTTGCAGGGCATCCCCCTCACCTGAAACTCTCGATCACCTTGCGCTTCCTGGTCATCCTCGCCCCCGGCGCGTCGCAGTTGAAGGCGAATGATTTGCGGCTCAGGTACACACCCTACAGCTGCTTCTCGCTGAGTTCTCCACAACCAGGTTAACGTTCGACGAGTAGGAGCCGGAGGCATTCGAGAAAACTCGGGCTGCTGCATCTCGCACAGACACGCCCAGGGCCTCCACTTGCTCGGCTGCATGCTTCTTCACATAGTTCATCTCGTCCGGCTCGTCTAGCTCCGCCACCATCTTCACAGCTCGGTCTAGCAGATTCATCTGCAGCCAATTTTAAATCAACGGAAGCACCAATTTGAAGGTAAGACCAATACAAAAAGATAGATTTATAGCAGACAAGAAAAAAACTCAAATTTTGATGATTTTGGCAGCTCTAATTAGGGGGGTGGCCTTGGAGATCTTCTGCACGGTTAAAATATACGCTCACCCATTGTTCGACGAAAGTTTTTACCTGATTAATGAAGAGGTCTTTTAATTTTCAGGCACTTGTTGAGTTCTTTGGGACACTCAAGAGAATGGGCTTAAGGATCTTTTGCTTGTGAATTTGAGAGGAAACCTGCAAATAATTGTTCAGGTATCTTAATGTGTACTTACTCACTCATCAGTGACATATTGGCTAACATATCATAATTCATAGCCTTGCATTATCCTTTCAGCATGCCAATCCTCCCCCTTTAGTGATTGAACGTTTACTCTTATGCATGGCTGTTATTATTGCAGGCTGGTCATCTTCGACTTGTGAAGCTATACATGGTTGCAGTACAGAGTAACAACGTTTCTGCTGTCAGTGAGGCTTTGAATGAGATCTATGTAAAAAAAAAAACATATACATAAGAAGTCTGAAATATTAATCTGAAAAGTCTGCTAAGATCCATTTGTTTCATCTGAATCTGATTTTTCAGATTCAGATTCAGATTAATCAGATTCAGATTCAGTTTGTGACTTTTCAGATTCAGATTCAGACCAATCAAACGGACCCTAATTAGAAACTAAAACAGCTGCAACAAGGATAGAGCCGAAAGTCATTAGAAAGTAACCAAATCAGATTTGGTATAGCATTTCAAGACAAGCAAGAACTAAGTGTAACACTAGCACAAAGTACATGAAGGAAAGTCTGACTTAGTTTCCGTGGTGTTGCTGCATTTTCCCTTAAATATCTTCTAAGCACAAACCACACAAATCCTTCCATTCTTACCACCAACTTACACCTTCAAATCTTTGCCTAGTTACCCAGGATAAGAATAAGTACTTTACTTGGTTTGCCTAAGAGTTCAGCCACATTTCCCCCATCTACCCATTTGCTCTAAATGACACGCGGGTTTTCGCTTTCACATCTCAACTTTTCTGTTTACATGCAATGGGCACCAAATCTCAAAACATCGGCTTCCCCTCCTCTGATCAGCCGTGTTGCTTATAGCCTTTGTGTCAATCAGAGACAACAAGGAGCTTGATTGTTAACGTATCCATAGGCGACACCATAATCGAATAACACATAGTATGGCATTCAAGCACAAAGCTGTTCAATGAAGAGAAAAAAAAATTCATGAGATTTTGACTCCTAAGCCCTAAATCTGGAGGGCTTTGTTTACTACGAGGATATAAAAACATTTTTGCTTGCCTGTGCATTTTCTCAATAAGAGTAGTATGTTTGGTGTGAGTTGTGGTTGTAGTCAGGATTTTCAAACCCTGTTGAAGTTCTAGGTTTCTTATTTTTGTTTTTCTTATTGCTACATTCAATTAAGATACAAAAAAATTGGTATATTATGCCTGGATAGATTTATGGATGATTGGCAATTTCTATTTGATGTTGAGGACGAAGGGAAAGAAAATACTTTAAATGGACGTTCTGAAACGGTGGCAACTGCTTTTGGACTGGTGAAATTTGAAGGAAGGCATGACTATTGGAGTTGCGGTGAACCTTAGGATATGTGGGCATTGTCTTAATACTGACAAGATGATCTCTAGTTCGGATATTATATTGAGGGACTGGATCCGATTTCATCACTTTTTGGCTGGAGAATGTTCGATCTTGTAGGGATTTCTGGTGATCAGGATAAAATCTAACTGCGAAAGTTTCTGGTATGAAAATTTGTAGGTTGATCACAGTTACGTTTTTGCAATGCTTTGTTTGGAAAATGTTTGCGAATAATCTTATTTTTCCCGTCCTCTATATTTCACTATCCCCTTCCAGCCTCGAATATACAAAAACCTAATTCCTATTTTCAGGCGCCATGGAACCTGTCACCTTCCTTGTCCGGCATATGCTCCACACTCTCCATCATAGGTTCACAAACCTATTGCAAAATGAGCTTTTTTCCATATTACATGGCGCCACTAAGCAGTTTCTCATATTACCTAAAATCCTTTGTTCCTTCCATATTACCTAAAAACTATCCAAAATGCCCCTTTTCCCAAAATTAGCGATGTACGAGAGCATCTAGTTGGGGAAGAATACATTCCGGCAAAGCTCCGTCTATCATTGCAGTTCAAATCACTGTCGGCGCCAACCCGAAAAAATAAAATTTTATGCTGAAAAATAGTAAAATTAGCGGGAAAGACGAGAAAAAAATCTATGATGAAGGGATTTTGATATATGAGCAGCGGGGAAACCCGCCAAACTACAAAATTTTAGATCTATATGTAAAAAAACACATATAAAAACCACCCATTAGTGCTTGACTACTTGTGGACATCAAGTAAGAGGATAAAAATAGGCAAAAATATGAAGTATTCGTTGGCGAGCAACAAGTTCAATTTATATATCTTTCTGTGATCCTAATGAAATAGAAGAGGAGAAAAAATAAAGAGGAATGCAAAAAATAAGGGTAAAAATGATAAAAAATAAGCGAGTTATGACATTTTGAAGATTTCCGTAAAATCGTGTCTTCGAGCACACGACCTGAATGGAGTCGTGTCTACACTCAGGTCGTGCGCTCGAAGACAAGATCTCAAATGGGGTTGTGTATTCGACGACAAGATTTTACGGCAATCTTCAAAATGTCATAACTTGCTCATTTTTTATCCATTTTTTCCCATTTTTTTATGTTCTTCTTTATTTTTCCTCCTCTTCTACCTCACGAAGATATATTAAGATGAAAAAAGTAGAATAAATAAGAAGAAAGAAGAAAGTGGAAGCTTTTCGGCAAAGCTCCGAACGTCGTGGCGATCCAGACCAAAGTCGACGACTGCCCACGTAAAAAAAAAAAGCTATGCTCAAGAGATTTTGATGTAAGAGCAGCGGGGAAGGCCACCCTATTACAAAAGGTAAGATCTATATGTGAAGAAATGCATATAAAAGCCACCCATTAGTGCTCGACTGCTCGTGGACATCAAATAAGAGGATAAAAATGGGCAGAAACGTGAAATACTCGTCGGCGAGCGACAAGTTGAATTTATATATCTTTTTCTGTTATCCAAATGAAATGGAAGATGAAGAAAAATGAGGAAGAACGTAAAAAAATGGATAAAAATTTAGTGAGTTATGGCATTTTGAAGATTGCCATAAAATTGTGTCTTCGAATACACAACCCCATATGAGGTCGTGTCTTTGAGCACACGACGTGGATGGAGACACGACTCCATTCAGGTCATTTCTTTGAAGACGTGACCTCAAATGGGGTCGTGTATCCGAAGATACGATTTTACTGCAATCTTCAAAATGTCATAACTCGCTCATTTTTTTTATCAGTTTTGCCATTTTTTTGTAAATAGTCAAAATTGAAGGTGAGAACTATATGTAAAGAAATACATATAAATGCCACCTATTTTTGCTAATTTATTTACATTCTTCCTTATTTTTCTTCCTCTTCCACCTCATGAAGATATATATGTAAAGAAACACATATAAAGACCACCTATTGGTGCTCGACTGCTCATGGACATCAAATTAATAAGAGGATAAAATGGGCAAAAACATGAAATACTCATCTGCGAGCGACAAGTTGAATTTATATATCTTTCTGTTATCCTAATGAAATGGAAGATGAAGAAAAATAAAGAAGAACGCAAAAAAATGGGCAAAAACGGATAAAAAATTAGCGAGTTATGGCATTTTGAAGATTTCCATAAAATCGTGTCTTCGAATACACAACCCCATCTGAGGTCGTGTCTTCGAGCACACGACGTGAATGGAGACACGACTCCATTCAGGTCATTTCTTCAAAGACATGACCTCAAAGAGGGTCGTGTATTCGAAGACACGATTTTTCGATAATCTTCAAAATGTCATAACTCACTCATTTTTATCCATTTTTTGCCCATTTTTTTGCATTCTTCATTATTTTTCCTCCTCTTCAATTTCATTAGGATCACAGAAAGATATATAATTGAACTTGTCTCTCGCCGACGAGTATTTCACGCTTTTGCCCATTTTTATCCTCTTATTTGATGTCAACGAGCGGTTGAGTACCAATGAGGGAGCTTTATATGTGTTTCGATGTTATCAACGGATTATTTTCTGTCAAAAAAAATCCGCCGTTAAACCCCAATTTTGTTGTAGTGACGTTCTAAGCTTTGATTGATGCTATCACATGCGGGAGAATGTTGAGTTGAGTTAAATATAAAAAAGCCCCTCAAGCTTTGGGAAAAATCAGTTATTTAGTAGGCTTGTTGGTAGATGCTCATGAAATAATTTTTGAGAAATTTGTGTTCCTTCTTACCTAGCAACTTAGGATTTTGCATCCATAACTCATGCCTATTTCTGTTGGTTTTCCCTATTTCTTGTCAATGTATATTGTATAAGCATCTGTTTTAAGACTTTCTTTAGTCTATTAACTTCTCTTTTTGATCCAGTAGTTCTATTTGTTTGGCAAATTAAAAGGTTTCATCGTGTTTTATAGCCTTGGGTTGTTGTTTCAACGAATTGCAAAAGGAAGTCTCAACTGCTACTTCGATGTTTGTCTCTTTCTTAGCTCTTCCATACATTTTTTTTCGCTCCTGGTGAGAAATATTCATTGGTTCCTTATTACTTCGGTTATTGCCCCCTAAAAAAAACTGCTTCATATTTCATTCAAGTATTATATCATTACCAATGTGTTATGACCCTATTCTAATTAGGATTATGATTAGTTTCCTTCATTAGTTAGATTCCTAGGACTAGTTTCCTATGTCAATTAGGACTATAGTTTAACGTCTATCCTATATTAATTAGGATTATGGTTTAGAGTCTATAATTATGTAAATGGGTCTCCCCTAATTCATTACCAAATAAATCAATGAAGTTTATTTACTAGTCTTTCTTAGGCCTAATCCTACTATTCCTCCCCTTTCTCCTATGATAGATTCTTATGTAGACGACTATTTATATCATTGGTATCGGAGCCAAGGGTCGACTGTTCCGATACCAATGGTGTAGACGGTAATTTACATAAGAATCCATCATAGGTGAAATGGGTGAACGAGTAAAATTAAGGCTAAGAAACTAATACTAAACTAGTAAATAAACTTCATTGATTTCTTTAGTAATGAATTAAGGAAAACCCCTTTACATATTTATAGACTCTAAACTATAATCCTAATTGATATATAATAGACTCTAAACTATACTCTTAATTGACATAGGAAACTAGTCGTAAGAATCCAACTAATTAAGAAAACTAATCATACTCCTAATTAGAATAGGGTCATAACACAATTTCTTCTGATTTCATGTGTGTGCAAGGACATATTGATGGTTGCCAATACATTGAATAAGCAAATTCTTCAAGAACAATGCCCATGTTTTGCAGTGTTATGCTGATGGAACATTTTATCTTTCTCTTTCTGAGGATGAACTCCACATCATATGAGACGTTAAGCATTTTTTATTTTTCTTCACCACTGCTTGATTCTTGTGAAATCCAGAAATAATTATGCACGAGGAACCAGAGTTTGGTGAGGTTGATGTGGTAAATGGGGCAAAAATCTCTCACCAAAATTATACTCCCTTTGTCCAATGATGCCTGCCAGCATTTGAAAATGAATTAAATTAGGCACTGCAAAAAGAGACAGGATTTTTAAGTTTTCAAATGCAGCCAAGTTTTTTTGGACGGAGGGACTATATTGGTATAGTCGGAAAGGAATGACGATTAGGGAACAAAGGGTAATCTGTTTGCTTGTCTATGCAGCCAGGAGGAGCGTGGAACCCAGAGGAAATTGAAATTGCGGCGATCTCTCTCCCTGGCGAATGGTATGGGTATTAGAGGTATAATTTTGGAAGCTGGTGCTCTGTCATTGATCTGCTCTAGAAGAAGGATCAGATATTTGCTCCTTATAAGGAGTGTTTTGGTCCTCCCACTTACATCCTCCAATTTACAAGAGCCTTCGATTACTAGGATTGACGGCACTTAGGCAGAGAATGTGCTCAAGCAAACATCTCTTGTTTGTTGGAGCGCACATGCTCTGAATGTGCACTGTCAATTCCGGTGATCGACGGCTCTGGTAGAGTGGAGGATATCCCAGAGGACAACTCTGGGAGGATAAAAATTTCTTCCCCTTAGAACACTTCGTGGATGGGATGGCGTTCCATTTGTGTGCTTCTGTGTGTAGGATTGGTAATGGCAGTGCCCATACCTTAGCCGGCGAGGTTCATGGCCTGGACAACCATTTAGTTTGGATGGGTGAGATCCTGAAGTTTCTCAGCTTAGTCCTCTCATTCCACTCTATTCATTGTAGCATGGCTGTGTTTTCAAGCCTGGTCGTTTTGTTTTGCTTAGACGTTCAACAAAAAAAGGAACGTTAAAAAGGTGCATGTAGCCCACATATGTACTTCAGAGATTGTTTGACAACAGTATCGAGAGTGAAGCGAAGCGGCTTTGTTTCCGCTTTCTGGTAACTCTCCTCCTGATGGGACTTTTTGGCCTTCAAATGTTTCTGAGCTTCTAGGGAAAAGTAGTTGCCAATTTTATCCACTCCCCAAAATCCACTTCGTCAGTGTTTCAGCTGGTTAGTGGATTATCCCAAAAATCCTAACCAGCTCGATGGTTCTGTTTTTTCACGCCCCGAACGGCCCCTTAATTTATTTTGGTGCTCTTTTTTGGGGTCAGTTCATCATACTGGATATTTGCGTTATGTTCAAAGTGGATGAGACCCGCTGAATCAATGTGGCTTCCATTAGATTCGATAGATAAAAAAGACTCAAACCAATACAAAGGACTTGGTTAGATGATTTGTGTGTGGCACCATATTGCCACAAAAGAAGATGAACCAAATTTGGATGATTTAAAGGTCATTCAAATTTCATATAATGGATTCATTGTCCTCTAATGCATGCCAATTTCATACTCCGTCAGAATTGTTCTTAACGTAAATTTTCTCAGAATTTTGAAAAACTTTAAGTTAATAATAATTTATGTTATCCAAAATAATAATAATTTCGTTATAAAAGGGAGTATAAAGAAATGCGTACAACCTAGAACACACAGTTTTTCAATTCTTTGTTTATGGGGATTCAGGGAGATTTTACTTGCACCACATTCCACTTCAAGCAAAAGTTGTATCATAATCACTAGTTCAACGGGAATGTTGGTCAAATGTGAAAAGGTTGTTATTTTCATTACTTTGTTGTCATAAGGAGATAGTTTAATATGATTATAATTTTGGTCTATGATTGCAATCAAATTTTGTTTTGGACGTACCGTGCTAAACTGAGGTTAAAATCTTTACTGTGCGGTTGATTTTAGGGGTCTATCATTTACAAACATGGTGGTGATTTCAATTTGAATCCCCTACACTGTCTCGCGGAAAGTTTTCCTTAGAGAAAGCACTTTTGGCTGAGATTTCCCTTTTGGTTCTTAGATAGACAGAAAAATTTAATTTTTTCCCCATCATTTACAAACAAATGAGTCGGCCGTCGTGTCGCTAAGTGAACATCTTATCCATGTCCATCTGTATCTACCACAGATTTGTAAATATATCGTGTTAGTTTTTTATCCTCCGCGGAATTAAATTAAGTTGCAAACATATACAAACATGAATTGTAAATTTGGGCAACAATGGAATTAGGCTACTGAAAAGATAGTGGTGGACCTTGGAGGAGCTGAGAGAAGCATTTCGAAATTTCAATCAAGTGCTGGAAGAAATACATTTGTAGGAGAATCAAGTAAATGAATCCCTTCTACATACGGTGGATGATGGTAGACACCCACTGACCATGTAACGGTGTGGGCTGGGTGAACCTTGGGGTGGCGAACTACTCGTCCAAAATATTGCATAAAAAAGGTATCCTCTCGATTCCATGTTAATAGTCTGGTTTAGATCTTCAAAACGGACTATAATTAGTTCCTTTTGGAAAACCAAATCGAACAATTAAAGTAGAATGTAGGGAATATATAAATAGATCAACCAAAACTCAAAAAGAGCCCCCTTAGCTGCATGGCGGCGCAGACTATGCCTTACGTGCCAGAGTATCACCTTCTTAGACGCCAACAATGCTGCAAATGGAGGCCGGCTGTAAAATGCCCCATGTGGGGCAATTCTAGCCAGACTTTTCATGGTGTGTCACAATGGTAGCACGCCAAGAGAGGGAGGAAGGGGTAAAGAGACGATGGCATGCTACATCTCTGAACGCCCTCCAATAAAAGCAGAGGCAGCATTACTGAAAAGTATTCCCTTGTTGCCCAACCGAGCTGACCTCAAATACAAGTGTTTTTTGTCAATCACCTACAATGGCGCCAGCGACTAGTACGTAGCAAATCAAGTTTTTTTGCATGAAACAAATTTACAAACATACGATAAGAGACTGGGCTCGCAGGCATCAGCGTGAATGCAGACGACAAAGATCAGATTGAGACCTTACGGCACACAGAGCAGGCGGTGATTTAAACCTGCCTACCGCACCGGTTCGAAGTCCAATGGCTCCAATCGTCTACGCTTAGCCACTGTGCGTGAGCCCCGGCTCCTATTGATGGGATTCTCACTAAAGTTTTCGTCTACAGATAAAAAAAACAAAAAAAACAAAAGGGGAACCTAAACTATAATTAAGTTCGGCAAAAAATGTTTGGTGTAGCAGCCGTCCAGCACTATGATACTCCCTCATTCCTGTTTTAGGAGTTCCATTTGGGAAAGAGGACACTCCTTTTTTAGATGCTCCATAGAGTTAATTTCAGTGCATTTTGAACCTTTTCTTTCGAGCTTTTTACATATTACTTAGCGCCAACTTTCGTTTTCCCATATTACCTGGAATTGTTTTCTTTCTTCCATATGATCTAAAAATTATCAAAAATACCCTTCTTCCCAAAATGTAACCCAAGATGCTTCATTCTTCCCAAAATTAGCGATTTACGGGAGCATCCAGTTGGGGAAGAAGACATTTCGGCGAAGGTCCGTCCATCATCGCGGTTCAAATCACCGTCGGTGCCATCCAACCTGGAGAAAATAAAATTTCATGTCGGAAAACTGCAAAATTAACAAAAAAGACGAGAAAAAATCTATGATGAAAGGATTTTTATATAAAAGTAGCAGGGAAGCCCTCCCAACTACAAAAATTAAGATCTACATATAAAGAAACACAAATAAAGACAACCAATTAGTGCTCGACCGCTTATGGACATTAAATAAGAGGATAAAAATTGGCAAAAAACGTGAGATACTCGTTAGCGAATGACAAGTTCAATTTATATATCTTTCTGTGATCCTAATGAAATAGAAGAGGAGGAAAAATAATGAAGTATGCAAAAAAATGGGCAAAAACGAATAAAAAATGTTCGAGTTATGACATTTTAAAGAATGCAGTAAAATCGTGTTGTCGAAGACACGACTTGACTTTGAGTCGTGTCTTCAACAACATAATTTTATATATCTTTCTGTAATCCTAATGAAATAGAAGAGGAGGAAAAATAAGGAAGAATGCAAAAAAATGGGCAAAAATGGATAAAAAATGAGCGAGTTATGACATTTTGAAGATTGCAGTAAAATCATGTTGTCGAAGACACGACTTGAATTTGAGTTATGTCTTCGACAACATGATTTTATATATCTTTCTTTGATCCTAATGAAATGGAAGAGGAGGAAAAATAAGGAAGAATGCAAAAAAACTGTGAAAAAATAGATAAAAAATGAGCGAGCTATGACATTTTGAAAATTATAGTAAAATTGTGTCGTCGAAGATGACTCAAATTCAAGTCGTGTCTTCGACGACAAGATTTTACTGAAATTTTTAAAATATCATAACTCACTTATTTTTTTATCTATTTTGACCTTTTTTTTCTTCCTCATTTTTTTTCCTCTTCCACCTCATTAAGATATATTAGAACAAAAAAATAAAAAAAATAAGAAGAAAGAAGAAAGTAGAAGCTTTCCAGCGAAACTTCGAACGTCGGAAAGCATCCACTTTCCTCTTTCTTCTTATTTTTTTCTTACTTTCTCATCTTAATATATCTTCATGATGAAGAAAATGAGGAAAAATAAACAAGAACAAAAAAAAGGGTAAAAATGGATAAAAATATGGGCGAGATATGATATTTTACTGCATTATTCAAAATGTCATAACGCTCTAATTTTTTATCCATTTTTGCCCATTTTTTTGCATTCTTCCTTATTTCCCCCCCTCTTCCATTTCATTAGGATCACAAAAAGATATATTAGGATAAAAAAAAATCGTGTTGTCGAAGACACAACGACAACACAACTCAAATTCAAGTTGTGTCTTCGACGACATGATTTTACTGCAATCTTCAAAATGTTATAACTTGCTTATTTTTTTATCCGTTTTTGCCCATTTTTTGCTTTCTTTTTTATTTTTCTTCCTTTTCCACCTCATCAAGATATATTAGGATGAGAAAGTAAGAAAAAATAAGAAAGAGGAAAGTGGATGCTTTCCAACGTCCGTAGCTTCGTCGGAAAGCTTATACTTTTTTCTTTCTTCTTATTTTTTTTATTTTCTTGTTCTAATATATCTTAATGAGGTAAAAGATGAGGAAAAATGAGGAAGAACAAAACAAAATTGGCAAAAACGGATAAAAAATGGGCGAGTTATGAAATTTTGAAAATTGAAGTAAAATCGTGTTGTGGAAGATGGGAAAAACCAGGTCATATGGGATTTCACAGGAAAAACTAGATAATATGGGAAAACAAAAGTTGGCACCAGGTAATATGGAAAAAAACTCTCTTCTTCCCCACTTTTGTTGGGTCTACCATCCAATAAAAATCAACATTTACTCAGATGGAGCATCTAAAATAAGACGGATGGAGTATTATTTTTGGGTCGAGCCATAGCTGATAGCCCTGGTTGGCAAAGGCATTAGCCTTGAGGGCTTGAAAGGCCATCAGTTTACAGGCCCACACCAGCGAGAGCAACGAAGATCATCAACACATGCTGATTCAAAAGCTGCTTTTAAATACAAAATCCTATTTTAAAAAAATAGATACAAAGTCCTATATATCTTAATTAGGTCTAATATAAGGATAATTATGCATTGTTGAAAAATGAAGATTAGCGTGCTTAAAAATCAATTTTCAAATACTGAGTGCAAAATATCAGTCATTAGATTGTGTGGAACCTCATATTATGTCACGGTTCCAGCCCATGCACACATTCTAAGCATGCCGGGTGCTGCGTTTTACTTATGTTCTTATGGACTTGTGTAAAAGTCGTGCGCTTCTTGCTTAAATAGCGAATTGCATGTTACTTGAGAAAAAAACAAATTGCATGAGGCATAATAATTAAGATGCACATAGCTTAACTGTCGCCAATAGGGCTACGCACGGTCACTCCAGTTCCTAATTTTCAACATTAAACTTTTTGGTCACTGATTCCTCAACATTGAATTAAATAAGTAAATTACAAATTTGTGCCAATTTCGTGATAAGACTAATAAAAAACAAGTTTCTGATCCTAGCATCGAATATGCCCATCTTGCTCTTTCTCAAGTTAGTAAACTAAAGAAGTTTGCATGGAGCAGATTGCTTTTTCCAAGACAAAGCTTAATTAGGGACATTATGCATGGATTCGTTATTTTTGCACTGTCACCTATCGTAGGAAGAAGTAAACAATTTCATGTATCAGAAAAGAACCAAAGAACTGCAGTTTCAATTTATAACAAAAGTATCAATTGTCATTTGATAAAAGTTTTAATCACATCATAAGCTTCTTTGCCAGAATACGAAAAATTACATCAAGCTATCTTCATGCAAACATAAAACCATTGAAAAGAACTTATCCATACAATCTCTTCATTGTTTAACACAAAAAAAAAATACAAGTTTTCAAATGTCAGACAATAAACGTGATGAAAACTTCTGATGTCCCAGGTGAGAAACATAATTGAGACATGGCGGTATGACTTGATCGTTGACCCGGAGAGCCGCAGGCAGAGACATCAGCCTCTCCAGCTCCTCCTTCCGGCCCGCCAAGTCTCCACCAACTTCGTTGCTTTCTTCTCCTTCGCTATGGGGCGTGATAAAAAGCAAAACATCCACAGTGGATGTTTCACTTTCACTATTTAATTCCCATTTTTTTCACTTTCAACTGAAACACCTCAGGACGTGTTTCAGACATCCACAGTAAAAAATCCGGAAATGAATAGTGAAAGTGGATTTTTCACTGTGGATGTTTTGGATTAATCACGAACCAAACGGTCCCTCCTTCTACTCCTCACGTTGCACCTTCTTGGCTTTCCACAGGCTTGGCACATGCATGCATAGGAGGCTCACCATCTTTGCGTTAATTCAAAGCATATACTCTCTCCGAACTCACCAGTCGAAATTGAAGTGAAACTGTGAATATAGTGCAGTATATAAAGAATTTCAGGTCATAATTTGCCTAAAAGAGAAGAAAGGACGTGAATGATACGCACTATTTAGAATTAGGAAACTCATGCTTAGACAGGTTTAGACACTTAAATACTGGAAATTTGTAATATAATAGGAGTTCTTTATTTTTTCTCTTATATTTATAATTTCGTTCTCTCTTAAATCTGGTATAATGAAAACACAGAGCATTGAGAGAAGAGGAAATGAATGTTGAGTTTCTCTATATATCTTCCACATTACATTATTTGATCAAGGGCAGCCATCTGGTGTAATGTAACCTATGTGGCCTTTTAAATTTTGATCCAAAACAAAGAAAAAATAACATGTTTATTGTTACAATGAGACTTAAATTATATATTAGCAGCGTCTGAAAAGGAGATTTAGCAAAAGAAAAAAAAATAAAACATCCACAAACGACCTTAACTGCCTTTAATATCCCACAACATGAGGTATGCCTTACCGGGAGAGAAAATAAGTTGATAAGCTTTCATCTTCTCTACTTTATGATCTTTCAATTTATAATTATCTTTGTTTTCTTGCTTCTACTCCAACTCTTTCAATTTCTAGGTCCTTGTTACTGTAATTATGATAGTGGTGATTTATAGATTTGCAGGTACACATGTACAGTGATAAGTGATTATCAATCTTCTGGAATGATAATATACTGATAGTTTTGTGATTGTTTTGGATTGGTTTTATGCTCAATTGTTTGTTATTTACACTAGTAGTACTCTGTTAGTCCTTTAGTGCTGATTTAGTACCGATCAGCGTTATGGTCTATTCAAATTTCCACCTGCAGATCAGGACCATACCAAGTACTCCGTTCATCCAAAAAAGCCTGTCTGCATTAGGAAAAAGACGTTTTTTTTGCATGGGCCTTAGGCCCTTAGAGTCCAAAAAATTCAACCCATTTTCAAATGCAGACAGGCTCCTTAATTTGGGTGGAGGGAGTATTTATTATTGCTCTGGCAAGTCTAGTCACTCTAGATTGATAACCCTCGTTAATGTTCAATTACCTCTAGTACATGGAGTATATTACAATAATCACTGATAGTGTACATTAATCACCACTATCCTGAGGAAGAAGTTTATGCCCTTAAACATTATTTTGGCAACTGTTTAGATTAAGTTTGAGATTATAAATATTTTTGTAGAATTATAATTGATCAAATCAAATTTTCTGTCCATACTTTCATGAGATACTAACAACAAACAGTTTTTGCCAACTAATTTAAACAAATGGAGATGTAAACACCATCGGAAGATATATATAGCTAGAAAGAATCATACTAACTGATGCACAGACGCTCCAATATGTGAAGATTCCACTGCACCTCCCAATCAGGAAAAGAGAGTGCATTTTGGGTAAACCTACTTCTTAGAGCTGTTTATGTACTATTTTGAGTAGGAGATGAAGTGCAATAGCATCAATACATTAATTCAGCCCATCCTTGTGTCACCAACTTTAATTCCATTTAGAGAACAATGACTTAAAAATGTAGCAGTTCTAGAAGTGCAGCCAACATTGGGCAATGGAGCATTAAGTACTTCATTGCTTAATGACATGCTCCCAGATTCAACTGCCAAATGAAAATTTCACAGCCGCTAATTGAAGAAAAGGAAATGAAAAAAAAAACGTAAAAATCATATTGTAAATGATTTTCCATTCATGCTAATGAAAGTTTTGCACATTGTGGAACCCGAAATTTCTGACCTTTATATTCCGACATAAACACCGTGAGTCACACTTTGGGTAGGTTGAGAGACCAGTGTGGGTAATAACTACACTTAGAGTCAGATATAACGGTTCAAAGATTGCACAAAATGAAGTTTGGACAAGGAAGATATGTTCTTCCGGAGTCGATACTTTGCGTAATGAGCTGATCACCCAGGGAATTTAGACCGTATGACCAAGCCCGTGTGCCCAAGGGATACTGCCTGGCCTTTGCCAATTGCAACAGAGATCACTCTTCGTAACAAGCCAATAAAAGATATTCGGCCTATTATTTGGAAAATCGGGTTACGGATGAGAAATTCTCAGTTTTATTTTTGGGATGCAAAAGTAACGGGAGACAGAGAGATTCTTCGGGTCCAAATAGCCGCATTGTACAAATATCATTCTAGAATAATAATTGATCACTAAAAAGACCGAACTTGCTCAGTAATTTTTCATGTTATACTATGAACAAAAGTTTTGTGACAAATAATCTGAACAAATGGAGCAGTAAACACCATCGGAAGATATTGCTGGAATGAATCACACTAACTGATTCAATGGGTCGTTGAATAGATAATGAACAGAGCCTCCAATATGTGAAGATCCAACTGCACTTTCCAATAGGATAAGAGAGTGCAATTTCGTTAAACTTATATCTGCACATAGTTAAACCTACTTATCAATAGTATGTTGAGTAGGAAAAGAGCGTGCAATACTCCCTTCATCCAGGTTTATTATTAACCTACTTAGTTCACTTTTGTACTAACCAATGGACCGTTTGGGGCTTGATAAAAAGCAAAACATCTGCACTGAATAAATCACTTTCACTATTCATTTCGTGTTTTTTTCACTTTCAGCTTCTTCAAGACATATTTCAGACATCCATAGTGAAAAATCCAGAAATGAATAGTGAAAGTGGATTTTTTACTGTGAATGTTTTGAATTAATCACGAACCAAACGGCCCTTAACCTAATAATATTTCTGGATGGAGGGAGTATTACATTACTTCATCCCTTCCATGCGTCATCAACTTAAATTTTGTTTTAAGGAAGAAATGAACTAAGAAGAAAATAAGATCCTACAAATGTATCAATTCGAATAGTGCAACCAACATCGGGCAAGTAACTGCAGCCTGGACCATTAAGTACTTCACTGCCTAATGATAAGCTCCCAGCATCGACTGCCTAATGCTACTGAGTGTGCTCCATGCCAAACAATCCAACATTGAACTTAAGCTTGGCTTCTTTGACGACCCCAAATTAGTAAGCCTGATCGACTTGGACTCTAGGAGAACTGGTCGGTAGAGGCTTCTTGATAAGGGCATGCATGGGAGATGAATCATAAAGAGATCGTGTATTCCCACTTGGAGTTGTGATTGGATTGGAGAAGGAATTTGATGAATGGCAAATAAGAAACCCCTCAGGTTGGGTTTCCATATGGATGCTGGATGATTAACACGGAAGGAGATGGTTGTGATATAATAGACTTGACCTAGGTGAGAATTAGCTTCAATAGAAAAAGGGTGATCCAAACTCCACCAAGAGTAGGACTTTTTGGATGCAGTTATAAAAGGAAGTTGCCCATCCTCCCTTCCCTGATTGTGTATTCCCACTTGGAGTTGTGATTGGATTGGACAAGGAATTTGATGAATGACAAATAAGAAACCACTCAGGCTGGGTTTCCATATGGATGCTGGATGATTAACACGGAAGGAGATGGTTGTGATATGATAGACTTGACCTAGGTGAGAATTAGCTTCAATAGAAAAAGGGTGATCCAAACTCCACCAAGTGTAGGACTTTTTGGATGCAGTTATAAAAGGAAGTTGTCGATCCTCCCTTCCCTCATTTTTGCCGACCTTATCTCTCTCTCTCTCTCTTCCTCTCTCTCTTGTGGTCCTCTCATTCTCTCTCTCGTCTCTCCCTCTCTGTTGGCCTACCAAGATAAGCAACAAAAGAGGAGAGTGGGATGGCATGAGTAAGGTTGAAGCAAGAAGTTCTTCTCGAGTGATTCAGGTAGGACGCTTTTATACAATTTTGTCTACAACTCTGTGTTTTTTCAGTTCTTAGCGATTTTGCATTTGAAATCAAATACTAGTGTTGTAGCTACTGATATTGAATTGATCCATACTCATATGTATGTAATTGAAAGCTTGTTTGAGATACATATATCATTATTGTTGATGAAACTATAGTGATCGGCTGTGATCACCTATCTGATTTGTGTGTCTGTCATATACTTTGAATTATGTTAAGAACCCAAAATTTGCGATGTCTTTCCATGTTGCAATCATCCATAGATGTGATCCTGTTGTCCGGTTTTAGATCTCACAATCCATGAAGTTATTATATATTGTTTATCTATTGCCCGTCTAGGATTTGACCAAACCTTGTTGATCAGTAGTGCGTCATCCCAACCAGCAATATAGTTTGTATTAATACCATATCCAATTGTTCGACTAGTGATTGATTGTATTTTTAACTATTTTTACTTGCAATCGCACGAGACTACGTATAGGCTAGTGGAAACGAGGTCGACCCTAAAGGACTCGGTTAATTAACCTAATTCTAATGAAAAAATTGAATTTTAATGATTTAATTAAATAAAAAATAAACTTTAATAAAAAATTAGAGTAATGAGAATATCAAAGCATCAAATCCACCACTAAATATGTAATTACTACTCTCAATTATTATTTCCACAAATTGATATGATACAGTAATTTATGTTCTTGGCCGGACACACAAATTACTAATGAATGGACTACACGTTCTTGGCCAGACATGAAAAGTTCATCCACTATAAATTAATACAATTACCTCTATTCTTGGCCAGGCGTAGAATCAATCATAATCCTGTTATTATCTAGACACATAACGTTCCCACCACAAATGGAAGAGTGACATCTAGGAAAATCAGAACGGGCGTTGTGGCCATGGCTTGTTTCAAACAGTCAAAAGCTGCTTGAGCCTCATTTGTCCAGGTAAAGGCCCCTTTTTTAAGTAGGGCAGTGAGTGGGCCAGCAATTACTTCGTACTGACTGATGAAGCAGTGATAATAGCATGTCAAACCCAGAAACCCGTGAAGAGCTTTGACACATGTTGGTGTCGGCGAGGACATCATAGCCGAGACTTTTGACGGGTCTGTGGCCACCCTGTCGCGAGAAATAAGATGACCCAAATACTCCACCTGTGTGCTTCCAAAAAAATATTTTGAACGCTTAGTGGTTCGAACAACTCTTGTTATTAAATAGAAACAGAGAAGCATAAATGTTGGCTCAAGATAATGAATTTTCTCGTAAGATAGAGAAAACTGACCTGAGATGTGCCAAGTGTGCCTCCCACGAGGTGCTGTAGATAAGTATATCGTCAAAGAAGACCAGGATGAATTTGTGGAGAAAGGGACGGAATAAATCATTCATTAAGCTTTGGAATGTAGCTGGTGCATTCGTCAGCCCAAATAGTATGACCAAGAACTCGAAATGGTCATTGTGGGTGTGAAAAGCTATCTTGTGGACATCCGACGGTTGTATCCTGATTTGGTGATATCCCGAATGCAAATCGAGTTTACTAAAAACAGTTGCGCCGGTCAATTCATCAAGCAACTCCTTAATAACCGGTATGGGATACTTGTCCTTGACAATGATGGCATTCAATGCTTGATAATCGACACAAAATCCTTCTTACACACTAATAAGACTGGTGAAGAGAAAGAACTAGTGCTCGGCTGAATAATACCTTATTGTAGCTTGTCCTTCACCAATCGTTCGATCTCTGCCTTCTGTATATGTGGGTAGCGATAAGACCGGATGTTAGCTAGTGCAACACCTAGGAGGATCGGATATCGTTTGGCAATTCAGCCTGTGCTACATCCACCATAGCTCGTTGTTGAAGGAAGAACCCTCGTGGTGCAAATCTGAAGAAGGAGCCCACCGCCTGTGCTGCTTGCAAGGCGCCGAGTTGCGCATCCTGAATGCGCACCCACTGCATTTGCACTTCAAAATCCATTATAATTCGCGAAAATTCCATATCACGTCGCCCAAATCCGGAAGCCATTGGACCCCCAGTACCACATCCGCTCCTTTTGTGGGCAACAGAAATAAATCTGTGGTAAAGGTATGACCTTTAATAGTAAGGGCAGCCTAGGTGCACACTCCCGAGCTCCGAAGGTGTTTGTCGTCCCCGATGAGGATGTCAAATGGTTTGGCATCTGACATGTAGCATCTCAGCCGTTGTGCTACCTTATCATTAATAAAGTTGTGAGTAGACCCACTATCAATTAACACAGCTACCTGTTGGCGTTTAAGGAGCCCTTGGACACGCATGGTGCGTGGAGTGAATGTGCCCGAGTAGGCATACACCGAAATCTCAGGTTGCACATTGTCATACTCGTTAGTTACCTCCTCAGGTTGGTGAGTCAGGTCATTGGCGGCCTCTTCGACGAGTAAGCTTCCCCAAATTGAGCAACAATGTCCGGGCACAAACTTCTCATCGCACTTGAAGCATAGCCCCTTGGCGCATTGCTCATCCATCTAGGCTGGTGTCAGGCGATGGACTAGTGGGTTGACAGTGCCGGTAGAAGTAGGCCGACCGATATTGGGGCCAGGCGCTGGCATAAGGCCAAGCGCTGAACCGTTAGGAGGTCTTAGTGCCAGACCCCCGCGTCCTCCTCGCTGCTATCGAACCAACTTCTCCTCCTCAATGCGAGTGTATCGCACCACATCCCTCATCGTGTGGCATGGAAAATGTCGCATCTCATCTGAAATCTCCGGTTTCAACCCCCTCTTGAATGTACCCATGAGTGCTGCCATCGACCAATCGGGCAGACGATTGGCATTCATGAATTCGGAATAGTAAGCTCTCACAGTGGTGGTCTGATGCAGACCGGGTAACATCTCATTCAAGTCCTGGAATTCATTCGGGCCAAATTGGACATAGAGTTCATCGGCAAAAGAAGCCCAAGTTGGGTAGCGGACTTCTTCCTCATAACACTGGAACCACACAGAGGCGTCGCCATCCAAGTAGAACACTACAATGTGCAGTCGTTCGGCCTCCGAGTTGGTCCCCTGGTAGGCAAAAAATTTCTCCGCCTTGTAAATCCACTCCACTGGGTCGTCTACACTGTTGTGTCCCTCCCTCGATATCCCCCGCGATGACCCAGAGGCTCCTCCCAATCATCCTCCATCTCCTATTGCAGATTTCGGAAAGGTGTTGTCATTGAGGCATTTGTCCGAGCACCTGGTATGCCTTGTGCTTCGTAGCCTGGACGGCCCCCATCCGTGGCCTGATGAAATGACCCAAAACGAACCCCTTGAACATGAGAGGTAGCAACCATCCTTGCTACCTTTGGCTCCGGCTGCACCTCGGCTACTGCGGCCAGTTATTTGCGAGGTGACATTTTTGTCGCAGATTAGAACTGCTCTGATACCAATGTTGTGACCCGTAAGGATCACAAGGTATTGAATCACCAAGAAGGGAGAAGAGGAAAACTAAAGGAAGAAAACTAACTTATTCAAATTGCATAACTTCTCAGGAGTATGGAATGTCATCTCGCCGATATATCGGTATCGAACCCCACCCGATACATCGAAACACCTAAATATCGTTTTTTAGGGTTTTTCAAAATATTGCCGATATATCGGTTTTAGCATTTCTAAAATAGTATATATATTTAAAAAAATTTGAAAAAAAAACTATTTTTTTAAAAAAGAAAAAAATAACTTTCCTGTTTGTTTCCCATCCTAGTTGTGAATTATATATGCATATTTTGAAATCTATGCTTTGTCTAAATTAGTATCACTCAATTTAGAAGTTATATTGTGAAAATACATGTAAAAACTAGTTTTCGACCATCGATATTTTTTTACACAATATCTCCGATATTTTATCTCTTTGGTCGACCGATAATTTACCGATATCCTGGTCGACATTCCATGCTCAAAAGGACGAAGGCCCCCTTATAACAAGAGAGGACGCGGCTCCTAGGGAGGCGCGCCAAGTAATTGGGCCTCTGATTGGCCAAGATTATAGGCCATCAGGCCATTATTACAATCACTAATTGATATGCAAAAGGGAAACTAATCCTACTCAAAAGACTCGTCTTGCATGCTAACGTCCTGTGTGTGCTGACGTACACAACACGCTCCTAAAGCCTGGGCAGGTGCGTGCTCAGGTTACTAGCATATACATTTTTTCTTCCATAAAACTAGACCCCAAAAATATTATTTGAAATACCTATTACAATTATTCCAAAATTTCAATTAACGTCATCTACAAATCCTGGCTATTGTTATTTTCAAAAATCCCAAACTTACCATTTTCCCCTACATTTTTTCTTACATAAAACTAGAGCCCAAAAAATATTATTTCAAATACCTATTAGAATAAGTTCCAAAATTTAAAAGTCCCTTATACCTCACTGCCGTTGTTTTTTTTTTCCCACGTGAACTAGCCCTATTGTGGGGTTAAAAAGAAACAAGGGGTTGTCCGGACACTAAATGGCGGAATGTAAATGAAGAATTCCATTGGATTTATTCCGCTGAATGTGGGAGAAATGCACAAACGTGTCAGGATGCGGAATGAAAAAAGGTAGCCATTCGGCTGAATGATTGAATGTTCTCATGAGGACATTCAGCCATTCAATCAAATGAGGGCCTGAGTAGAACATTCAATCGAATTTTTCATTCAATGCCCGTTTGATATCCGAACAACCAACTAGACGGATGGGGGCCAAACGATAGCGAATAATATCCCATTAGGTACCGAAATGTCCCTTAAATGGATGCACAGAATGATTATTCCCCTAGTCAGGAGTCACAACTCATTCCAAGTTGTCCATCCGACCTATTTTCTTCCGTCTCTCCCCCAAAATGATCAAATGAAATGACTGGAGCTCAATTCCATATACTTACTCCACTTCTCTTCTGATATCCCTCAGTTTTCCTTTTAAAGGTAAAATTGAAACGTCAGCATGTTCAAAGAAGTTTAACAAGAACAAAAATAATAAAGTACACCAGAACTAATTAAACCATGTAAAAGGACCAAAAATGCCTTTTCAAAATAAAAATCAATTGATAAAAACAGCTATATGGAAATAGTCAAAGAATATATAAGTGGCTAATACCAAACTAAAAAAATCTCAATGTTTTTCTTTTGTTTTATTGATTCGTACTGGTTTCTGTTGATGCTTTCTAACATATGGATACACTCCCTTTGTCCGGAATGGTTATCACCATTAGGATTTTCCAAATGAACTGAAATTAGTTCGCTTGGAAAATCCTAATAGTGATAATAATTCCAGATGGATTATTACAGTGGAAGAGAGGCGCAACAGATTGTTTGTTGCCGTATACTCCGTACATATTTACAAAGCAGCTTGCCATGTTGCCAACAAGGAATATATTGTCATATTTTTTTAATACAAACATATTAGCTGTTTGATGTACCTCTTAACAAACATGATTTGGTGACAAGAAAATGGATTTCCTCCAAAATTTCTGGTACGTACCAAACGCAAAATTTTCTGGTAATCGAATACTGCATGCGGGAATCTCTTTATCAAATAAATGACTAACCTCAATTGACCAGTCATTCAGAGTACAATGCCATCTGGATGCCCTTATTTTGAAATCCACACTTTTCATAAAATCTTTCATTCTCTGAACCACAATTCAAAATTACCTTATAACAACCGGCTGACCTTGCATGATCTGATAAAAATTGAACAATCTTTTGCCCCAAATGTTTTCCTCTAACACTTGAATCCACCACAACATCTTCTATGTGGCCTACATTTCCACAATTCCGGATGAACTTCTTCTCAATAAAAACACTACCTGTAGCTATGATTCGGCCAGAATGGTCATCTTCAATGACACAGGTAACAAAATTCTCACCATACATTTCCCGCTCTTCAAATCTGGTAGTGAAATCCTCATCCGAGATGCAATCACACACTGTGAGTTGCTTTAGCAAATCGATGAAACCCTTGTTCTTATCGGAGAGTTCAAGCCGCCGAATATGTAAATTCTCTTTCAAGGTAGATTCTGGCTGCATTTCCTTTGTGTTCCCCATAACTAAAAGCACACATCAGATGCCTCACTTGTTCCAAGCTGACATAACTGCTAGAACCTACACATCTAACAAGAAAAAGAATTAGTTTAGGAGTAATTCATGCTCTAATACTTAATGATGTAGGAGAAAAGAGTTTATTCCTCCAGCCTGATGGGATGGATTTTTCCTCCCCTCAGTTTGTAGATATCATTAATATTCCCTCCATCTGGAATTATTATTACCATAAGGTGACAGAGGGAGTATGTAAAACTGATATTTTAACCTCCTGATATTTGTACCTTAGATTTACAATACTTGGAGTTTTTCATTAACATAAAGTGTCGACAAAGATATAAATCCAACAACCAAAAAAGACATTTACACACAAACCAGCCGGGTAGAAGCCCACATTCACCAGCTGGTTTCACAGCCCGATATGTTTCTGATTGCATGAATTCTGAAGATGGCATATTTAAAATAACCATACATGCATTATAGAACCAATTAAAGATGCATCCAAAGGAGAATCTATGTCTCTAAAGCTAAATTTTGTGAAGTTGAATGCTGATCTTTTGAGATAGACGCAGCACATATTAAACAGAACAAAAGCAACATTCAAAGCCAACATTCTTTTGTTATCAATCTTGTTCAAAAAAATCTTCATATATTTGTAAATTGCAACATGGCATATTGCACTTAGTAAGTAGATTTGATAACAGCCGTGGACAGCATCACTCTAGTGTTACTGACTATCTCATAACATACCATCAAAAGGAAGGACTTTGCAGTACAAATCTCACACTGAACCCAACAAACGTCAAAATTCACACATATACATGTTCCCAAGCCATGCCACCACTACATTGTAAAGTAGACTTATGAACAAAGATCGGCATTAGAAATTTCTTGAAGATCTATTTGTTTTTATTAGAACTGCAGCAACATCTTAAAAAAAATAAAGAAAATAAAGTGGACTGTGGTAAAGGCTTGTTCTCACAACAAGAACACATCTTTCTCAATCTAATTGTAGCAATACGCACATACAACAAAATTATCCAAAAAAAAATTCCCACGGTCCAATATTACCTGTCTGGATTAGAAAACCAAAATGAACTAAAATCCGTTCATTTTGGTTTCCTAATTCAGACAAGTGAAATTGGATTTCTTCATTTTGGTTTTCTAAGCAAGACAAGTAAAATTGAACGGAGGGAGTATGTACATAAAACAAAAAGTATATTATATAGCATGATAAATGATGAAAAGTTCACCATCCCACGATTGTCACCGTCTGAAAACACGCGGACGGTGGACGTCCACCGACCGCGTAAAGAGGTGGGGTGGCGAAGATAAAACCAAAATCAAATGAAGATTGAAGACTGAGTGATGCATAACATAAATCAAATTGCAGACACAAAAAGAAAACAATAATTTGATTGAACATGTAGTCAGATTGTTATAGACATGATATGAGACGATGAGAAAGGAGCAAAAGCTCTAAAAGCAGAGTGTTTTGCCTCGATGAGAATGAAGAATGTGGTTCCTGACCACGCCGGAGATGACAGCCTCTCTTACGCTTGCGCTTGGTCGATCATCCTGGGATCTGAAAGCAGTTCTAGCCCCGATCACTGTCGTACGAGTTTAGTTCAAAACAATTCCAGACATCCAGCCCGGCCTTACCCTTAAAGCGGACGTAGGGCCGGGCCGTGGACTTTCAGGCTTTTTATTTGTTTGTTTTTAAATTAAAGAAAAATAAAAGGGGAGGAGAATGGCTACTATGACTTTAGTCCCCGTTCATTTTCCCCTACGTTATTGAGTTTGACCTGTTGGTATTTGATTGTAGCAACTGAACGAAATAGATGAAGAAGATGCGATGAAGGAGAAGTAATCAAAAGACAGACACAAATGCGTACAATTACAAAAAATTCTGAATCACAATGGTTGAATAGAAGTGAGGAAAGGAATGAGTGGGCTAGGTTAGTGTTTGAGACATTTAAGAGAGAAGAATGAAGAGATTTCAAAATTATCGCTTTATATTTTATTTTGAACCTTATCATGGGCATAGATGATACTCACTTTTAGGGTGCGTTTGGGAGGCAGATTTTAGGGTTCAAAAGCCTTTTTTAGGCGCTTTTGGGCAAAATCCCAGATGGAAGGTAGATTTTTGAAAAAAACTTGAAAATTGTGGCTAAAGCCGCTTTTTAGTTTCTAAAAAAATCGTTTTGCTTTTGTGAGTTAGAATTATGTACTAAAGGGCCGGAAATGACTGTATTTGCCCTACTAAATTTTGGAATTATTTTGTTCTTGTCCTCAAATAAGGGTTTCCACTTGGTTTTCCATCATTTTGGGTTTCTCTCCCAACCATGAAGAACTCTTCCCTCTAACCCCGGTCATTTTTTAATTGAAACCATCACATAATTGGTTAAATCTATTGAGATGTTGGATTCATAATAAAAGTTTTGGCTTTCCGTGCGAGTCATCTTTTTTTGTGGAAACCTCTTGGCCTCGACCTAGGGTTACTGTCGGGCCGGAGACAATGAATAATTATAGAATTGTATCATCTAATTTTGGTAAGCATAATTTATTAATTGTCTCAATTAAAAGTGACCAGGGGAGTACTAGGCATTCTGCTATGGGTATGGGGCCCTTGTCGGGCTGGGCTGAAGGGTACTATTTTCTCCCTATGGCCCTGACCCGACCCTAAAATGAGCATGCTTGGAATTTTGAGGTTTGACCTGGCCCTTTGCCTCAGATTTTACGCCCGTACCCACACTCTTGCAGGCAGGGTAGGTCAGATCAACAGGGCAACCTGCAAAAATTACAGCCCGGCTGGCAGTGAGGTTGTGGACTTGGAGCTTCACTGCCCCGGTCTGGCGAGGGCGAGGCCCGGTGAGTTTGTAGAGAATGGCTCATTTGTTGGACAAGGAGAAAATAAAGATGGGTTATTGACTTGTGGATTTGGATACTCATATGGTTTGTTTGGAAGCTCAAGGCTAAACGACAAGTAGGGCTGCCAGTTTGAATGAACCAACCTCCTCCTACGCTTCCCCGCCCTCTTGAAATCCTCCATCTCCCGCCGCAACGCCCACTTGGGCACCGCCCTCCAAGCCCTCTACCTCAAGTCCTCCGTCCCTCCCTCCACCTACCTCTCCAACCACTTCATCCTCCTCTACTCCAAATGATGCCTCCTCCCCTCCGCCCGCCTTCCCCCACCCCAATGTCTTCTCCCACAATGCCCCCGTTGCCGCCTGTGCCAAAGAGTCCCGCCTCTGCATGGCCCGCTTTGTATTTGATCAAATTCCCCACCCGGATATTGTTTCTTATAACACGCTGATTTGTGCATATTCGGATGTGCGCGATGTTGAGTCTGCGCTTGATTTGTTTACGTCAATGAGGGAAACTGGCATGGGCATGGATGGGTTTACTTTGTCTGTGATGATTAGTGCTTGCGCGCGGGATGCTTATGGGCTCATACAGATTCATTCGATTGTCATTTCGAGCGGGTTCGATGCCTATGCGTCCATGAACAATGCGTTGATTGGTAGCTATAGCAATAATAATTGCTTGATGGGAGCTGAGTGCATTTTTCATTGGATGGAGGAGCTCAGAGATGAGGTGTCATGGAATTCGATGATTGTAGCGTTCGGGCAGCGGAAGGAAGGGTCAAAGGCAGTAAAGTTGTTTCAAGAAATGGTCAGTAAGGGGTTACACATGGGCGAGTGTTTTGTCTGCATTTACTTCATTGGAGGATGTGGTGGGCGGAACACAGTTTCACGTGCAGGTTATTAAACTTGGGCTGGAAGAGAATTCCCACGTTGGAATTGCTTTAGTGGATCTTTACCCAAAGTGTCGATGGATTTGCCATGCAATAAAAGCCTTCAAAGAAATTGCTCAACCGGACTTTGTAGTTTGGAATACTATGATTTTAGGGTATTCGCAAAATGAAGAGTTTTTCGAGGAAGCTCTTAGGTGTTTTAGGGAGATGAAGCAGACCGGTTTATGTCCAGATGATTGCAGTATTGTTTGTGTAATTAGTGCATGCTCAAATTTGTCTTCTCCTTCACGGGGTAAACAATTGCACACCATGGCTGTCAAGTCTGAATTCCAACATATAGAATCACTGTCAATAATGCTTTAGTTGCTTTGTATTCAAAATGCAGTAGGGAGATGAAGCAGACCAGTTTATGTCCAGATGATTGCAGTTTTGTTTGTGTAATTAGTGCACGCTCAAATTTGTCTTCTCCTTCACAGGGTAAACAATTGCACACCCTGGCTGTCAAGTCTGAAATTCCTGCATATAAAATCACTGTCAATAATGCTTTAGTTGCTTTGTATTCAAAATGCGGCATTCTAGTAGATTCCAGGAAACTATTCGATAGAATGACATAACAGAATACTGTATCTTTTAATTCGATTATTACAGGATATGCTCAGCATGGACTTGGAATTGAGGCGTTAGTACTCTTTGACATGATGCTTGAGAAGGGGAATTTGCCCACCATAATTACTTTCATTAATTTCTGTTCTTTCTACTTGCGGACACACTGGAAAGATTGAGGAAGGTTGGAAATACTTTAATATGATGGAAGGCGAATTCGGGATCAAACCAAGGGAGGAACATTATTCATCCTTAATTGACATTCTTGGACGAGCTGGAAGGTTTAATGAAATTGAGGAATTGTTGGAGAAGACACCGTATGATCTCAGTTCCATTGGTTGGTCATCCTTGCTTGGTGCCTTTAAGACTTATGGAAATCTGGAGCTGGGAGTTAAGGTGGCTGATGAGGTATTAAGGCATGAGCCTACAAATGCGGCTGCTTTTATAATTCTAGCAAACATGTATGCAAGTGCAGGGAGATGGAATGAAGTTGTTGTGGTTCGTAGACGGATGAGGGATAATGGAGTGAGGAAAAAACCGGGTTGCAGTTGGATTGAGGTGAAGAAGGAGATTTATGTGTTTGTTGCATACGACAGTTCACATCCAAGAATAAAAGAGATTCATGAATTCTTGGAGGAAATTCTCCTATGGATGAAAGTTGCTGGCTATGTGCCTGACACAAGATGGGCCTTGGTGAGGGCGAATGAGAAGCAAGCGGAAGGGGAATTGAGACTTGGTCATCACAATAAGAAGCTTGCTGTTACTTTTGATCTCATAAGCACAAAAGAAGGTGCTTCAATTCTTGTAGTCAAGAACTTGCAGATATGTGGGTATTGTCATAATGCAATTAAATTTATTTCATCTATTACGAATCGAGAGATTACCATTCGAGATGCTCATAGGTTTCATTATTTCAAGGAAAGGATGTGCTCTAGTGGAGATTATTGGTAAGGCTATTTTAGGTTTATAGATGGGTTTATGCCCCTTCTCATTCTTTTTGTTGCCTGTAACAAGGTTGAAAACCTGATAAGAGCAAGGAAGGAGCTTTATGCCACTTTATGTAACTTGGACGACAAAAGAAAATTCAAGATAGACGACATGGAGGTCTTTCTTAAATATCTCCACTACAACAAAATGTGTCGTTTGCAATACTTCTCTCATGCATTTTACCGCCCTCTATTTCTCACTATCTATTTCCTGCATCGAATTTGTCATAGCCCTAACTCCCATTTTTAGGCACCCCAAAATCTGGCACCTCCTCATCTGGCAGTTGCTCCACATTCTCTATCCGAAGTTTAGAAACCCGAAATTTTAATGTCTCCCTTTCCCAAAATGAAGGAGATGGTACAGACAAATTGGCAAGATATTTATCCAATGTTGATGCCACCAGAGGCTCGTCTTGATGGTCATCTAGCTACTCAACTAGTAAACTGAAATGGCAGTAATAGCATATTACATATAATTCTCTACCATTGTACAGTTACCGCAGATTGTACATGAATCAATAAAGGTCATGTCTTTCTTACTAACTCTCATAACCTAACCAAGGCTTATGTTATTCATGTTGATCATTTCTTTGAGTCTATAGATAGTTTAGATATTGCCACACCTCATGGTTTCCATTCTTTCATTCCTACTAGTTCTGCTGATACTAATACTTTCATTTCTAATGATTCTGATGCTCCTGCTCCTTCCCCTCCTTCTGCGACTATCTCGTCAAAGATTGTAGATCCCCCTCCTCACTATCCTCAACCCATTCGTAAGTCCATCAATTACTAAATTTTCCATACTCTTGTTATTTTGATTCTTTTGCTTCCTTTTTTACCTCTATTCATAAACTTTCTGAGTCTCAATCTTATAGTGAGGCAATCCTTAATCCTCTTTAGCAACAGGCTATGGTTGATGAACTTTCTGCTTAGCATAAGACAGATACTTGGGATTTGGTATCTCTACCACTTGAAAGTGTACAATTAGTTGGGTTGGGTCTATAAAATGAAAACTATGTCTGATGGGTCAGTTGAGCGGTTCAAGGCTAGACTGGTTGTAAAGGGGTTTTCTCAGCAGTATGGTATGGATTATGAGGAGACTTTTGGTCTTGTTGCAAAAATGACTATTGTTCGCACTCTTATTGTAATTGTCTTTATTCATCAGTGGCATATATATCAGATGGATGTTAAAAATGACTTCTTGAATGGCGATCTTCAAGAAGTAGTTTACCTGGCACCCCCTCCTGGTGTTTCTCATAACCCTAGTGAAGTCTACGAGCTTAAAAAAGCTTTATATGGTCTCAAACAAGCACCTCGATCCTGGTTTTAGAAGTTTTCCACTGTCATCACTTTTTTGGTCTTTTGCTCTAATGATCATGATTCCGCTCTCTTTTTTAAGTGCACCACTACTAATTGTATTCTACTTTTTTTATATGTTGATGATTTGATTATTATTGGTGATGTTGTTGATGGGTTACAGTGTTAAAATCAAAATTAGCACATCGTTTTGATATAAAGGATTTAAGATCTTTTTGTTATTTTTTTGGTATTGAACTAGCTTTCTCTCCCAAGGGTTATCTTCTCTTGCAGTCTAAGTTGACATCCTTGAACTTGTTCGTCTTACTAATTTTAGGATTGTTGATTATCCTCTTGAACTTGATGTTCGGTACTTCTTTGCCATATCCTACTTTATATCGCACTATTGTTGGCAGCTTGATTTATCTCACTATTACACTTCTGGATATTGCGTATACAATTCACACTGTTAGTCAGTTTGTTGCTTTCCTTACTATATAGTTCATTGGGCCATTGTTCTTCGTATTATGCGGCATCTTCGGGGCACTATGTTTTAGAGTATTTTACTTCCATCTACCTCATCCTTGGAGCTGGGAGTATACTTTAATGCTGATTGGGCTTGTGATCTTGTAGATCACAAATTTATCATTGAATTTTGCATTTATTTGGGTGATTCTTTTATTTCATGGAATAGTAAGAAGCATGCTATCGTTTTTAGATCTTCCACAGAAGCTAAGTATCGTGTTATGGCTTCCACACCACTGAGACCGTTTAGTTACTTTGATAACTTGCCAATTTGGGTATTGCACTTTCTCGTCCCACTCCTATGTATTGTGACAACAAGAGTGCTATTCAAATTGTTCAGAACTCCTTCTTTCATAAAAGGAGTCAGCATATCGAGATTGACTGTCTCCTCACCCATCTCATGTTCTGCATGGCAATATTTCTTTGCCATTTGTTTCCTCTTCCACGGAGATTGCAGACATTTTTACAAAATCACATACAATTCTGCGTTTTAGTTTTTTGGTTGGCAAACTCTCGATGCTTCTTGTAGCCACATCTTGAGTTTACAGGAGCCAGATTTCCCCATCCCTCCGCCCCGTCTTCATCCTACCCCTGGGTTATCTTGCTCTTCATCATACCCAAGACCTTCGCTGCCGCTGCCACCCTATCCTCCCCATTGACATTGGACCGTCACTGGCCATGTATCTTTTATTTAAGTGTTTAATTGGGTTTCCTTTAGGTACCTGATTATTATGTTGGGATCCCCTCTAAGGGGAGTTGGGTTGCCCAACCATTGAGGCGAGTAGGAGGTTTCGCCGACGATGGCGATCTGGTGGTCCGCCTACTCCAGGGGCATGCCCCATCGGCCCACCAAGTTGATGGGTAGAGGTCTCTATGAGTTTTGGTCGAGGTGTTTGTGTTCAGAAGGCGGGTCGGTAGCTCATGGGTGATCTATGCAGTCTGCCAAGTGGGGAATGCTACATGCTTAAGGTTCTTCTGCTACCTTCGGGAGGAGAGACTTCTTTCGGGTCATTAGGCCAACCCCCTGGCTGACCACTATTAGAGCTGGAGTTCGTTGGACTTCCACATAACTCAAGGTTTACAATGTGTGCCACAAGCACATTTGGACTTTCCAGGGCTTGCAATGTTTGGGGAACGAGTTAGTTGTATGTATGTATGCATGGCTTTTAGCAACCCTCAGCAAGCATTTTTCAGTCCACAAAAGTGAAGGGTAATCGAGCCGCAGCGGAAGCGGATCTTGCGTCGTGTATGTGTCAAATTCTCCCAAATTCTGTTTGCACAAGGAATAACCTTGCACTCACAAAGACAAATATACAATAGAGTACAAGTATGAGCAATCTACAAAAATACAGGAACACATACTACTAACCTGTGGCCTTTGTGCCCAAGTTCCTCCGTTCTTCGTAGAGAATTAAAATATATCAGAGATCACTCTATTTGCAACCGTCGTGTGTGAATATGTGACTTGCTATACTCCATGAGTTAGCAATATCACTTCCTTGCGATTCTCCGAAGCTTTTCTTTTAGTATGATCTCCAAGATCAAATCTCACATAAAGCAAAAGCTCTTCCTTCAAGAAGATGGAGAAGATGGTCTAAGGAAGAAGAAGGAGAATACCCAAAAGGTAGGGAGACGTGAAGAGTAACGTTCTCCTTTATTTCCTTTTCATGGATCCCCATAATTGGGGAGTTACAACCCATCACGCAGTTTCCAATTTGGCAATTTCCAAATTGGTTATTTCCAATTTGGGTATTTCTGATTCAAGTGATACATTCCAGATAATTCCCTTTTTATGACCATTCTTCCAAAACAGTTACAAACAACAAAAATGTCTCTTCCATCTAGGTGTGGGCCCACCTGGGCCCACGGAAGCCTAATCATCTCCACAAGTTCACACACACAAGGGAGGGCCGACTCCTCTAAAAATATGACAACTAATATGGGACAAACCCATATCAATGTCTTACATCCCCCACTATGGGTTCTGTGCTCATATTTGCGATCCAACAGTGACTCGTGCACTAGTCCTGCCGTAATCCAAAACTATGAACATGTTTTACAAATTGATCCATTGTTAAGGCCTTCGTTAACGGATCAGCTAACATCTCAACTGTAGGAAGATGACTCACTGTCAACTTTCCCCGTTGTAGCATGTCAAACACATAAAAGTAATGCACCTCTATGTGCTTAGCTCTGGAACTGATCTCCCCATTACGGAGTGTCGACACTGTTGCCAAATTATCACAATAAATTTGGACAGGAGCATCAGTCCATTGTTCTAGCTGTAACCCAACTAGAAATTCTTTAATCCAAACTGCCTCAGAAGCTGCCAAACTGTATGCAACAAACTCAGCTTCCATCGTGGACTTAGTAACGCATTTCTGTTTCTTACTAGCCCATGCTACGGCGGTGCCACCAAGCATAAAAACATAACTGGCAGTGGATTTCCTGTCATCCTTACACCCGACATAGTCTGAATCACTATAGCCTTCCAATGACAGGTTCTCGGCCTGATATGTGAGTTTCATATCCTTGGTACCCAACAGATATCTGAACACCCACTTAATAGCCTGCCAGTGTTGCATACATGGGTTAGCCTGATATCGACTCACAAGGCTTACTACAAAAGCAAAATTAGGTCGAGTGCAGTTCATGGTATACATCAAGCTGCCAATAGCCTGCTCATATGGCACAGATTGCATCTTCAGACGTTCCTCATCTGATGCAGGTACCATTCTCTCGGACAAAATTGTCCCTTTATAGATGGGCGAATCTATGGTCTTCCAACCAATCATGCCAAAGCGTTTCAAGACACTCTCAATGTACGATTCTTGAGATATACTTAGCCTCCTCACTTTTCTATCTCTCTCAATCTTCATCCCGAAGATGTAAGATGCTTCACCCATATCTTTTATTTCAAATTGGGTCTTGAGCCATTCTTTAAAACTGAGAATCATACTAGTGTCATTCTCCATCAACAATATGTCATCTACATATAGTGACAATATCATAAATCTACTCCCATCTCTAAAGGAGTATACACAATGGTCATAGTCATTGGCCACAAAGCCATATTCACTTATCACCTTGTGAAAAGTGAAATACCATTGTCTAGGCGATTGTTTCAGTCCATACAATGATTTAATAAGCTTGCACACCTTTGTTTCCTCCCCGGAAATAACAAACCCCTCGGGTTGTTCCATGTAAATCTCCTCCTCTAAATCACCATTTAGGAAGGCAGTCTTTACATCCATCTGGTGCAACTCTAAATCTAAGTATGACACAATTGCCAACAAACATCGGATCGAGATAAACCTAGACACAGGAGAATACGTCTCCTTGAAGTCTATGCCCTCTACTTGTGTGAAACCTTTCGCCACAAGTCTAGCTTTGCACTTCTCTATTGATCCATCAGCTTTGAGCTTCTTCTTGAAGATCCACTTACACCTTATGGGTTTCCGTTCGTCTGGTAAGTCAACAATCTCCCAGACTTTGTTCTTCAAGATCGAATCCATTTCCTCTTGAACAGCCTTTCGCCATTCCTTGGAATCTGGACTACTCATAGCCTGCTCAAATGTGACTGGATCACTGAGTACAGGTTCATCTATCGATATCTCATCTTCACCAAGCATGGCATAGTAATCCTTCAACAAAACTGAAGGTCTACGCTCTCTTGATGCTCGAGTTTCAACATCCTCATTCGATGTGTTACCTATCACTTATTCATTACTAGTGACAGTAACTTTCTCTTTTTCTATCTCAAAGAGTTCCACTTTCTGACTAGGAGTTTTAAGGTCTATATCTTCCTCAAGAAAATAAGCATATCTAGACTCTATAACCCCCACTGTCCCATCATCATGGTGTACTACAAAACGATACCCTTTCGAATGGTCACAATAACCAATAAAATTACATTTTATGGTCTTGGGATCCAACTTAGTTCTTAGTTGATCGGGCACCCTCACATGGGCCTTTGACCCCCACACTCTCAAGTTCGAAAAGTTTGGACGTCTTCCCGTCCATAACTCATATGGGGTCAATTTGATCGACTTAGAAGGTATCCGATTTAGTACATAGACAGTGGTGTCTAGTGCTTCGCCCCAAAACTGCGTTCCTAGTTCAGAGTGGTTTAACATAGACCTTACCATGTCCATCAATGTCCTATTACGTCTTTCAGCGACTCCATTCTGCTGAGGGGCATACGGTAAAGTATATTGATGCACTATTCCATGGTTTGTACAATAGTCCTTGAACAAATTAGATGTGTACTCACCACCTCTATCTGTTCTCAGAACTTTAATCTTCCGTCCTAATTGGTTCTCAACCTCAGCCTTAAATTCCTTTAATTTTTCTAAGGCATCGGACTTTCTCGATAACAAGTACACATAACCATATCTCGAATAGTCATCTATGAACGTAATAAAATACATCATTCCCCTTTGAGTCTTGACGTTTATAGGCCCACAAATATCTGAGTGAATAGCCTCTAAAAGGTCAATTGCTCATTGCCCTTTTGGAAAGGATTGCCTAGTCATTTTCCCGCGTAAATTATCACTTATTCTAGGTAGTAACCCACTACCCGACATTCGGTGTAATTTTGTCGCATTCACATGACACAGGCGTAAATGCCACAATAATGCATTATCCACATAACAAGCAACAATATACTCAGAATCAGGTATTTCATTAATATTAGCAAAGTCATTGGAAACATCAAGTTTGAATAAACCATCCACAAGAGAAGCAGTAAATAAAACATTATTCTTCTGTCCCACAGTTCCCTTGCCACATTTGAACCGGACTTTAAATCCCTTTTGAGTCAACAAAGGAATTGAAATCAGATTCCTACGAATAGTAGGTTCAAACAAGACATCTGCGAGAACCAGAGTGTTTCCTCCTAAAAGAGGAACACGAATAGAGTCAATCCCCAGCACGTCACAATAGGTGTTATTCCCCATGTAGATCTTGTGCTCTATGGGACTAATCTCTTTCATCTCAGCAAAAGACTCCTTTGCCATAGCCACATGACGGGTTGCAGCCGAGTCAAGCCACCAACCTCTAGTGTTAGTGTTCACAATCAGTGCCTCAGAAATTATATAAACTATGTCCTTTCCTCCACCCTGCTGTTTCTTTTTCTCGTTGCCCTGGATGCCATTAGGACAGTTCCTGCTAAAGTGACCCATCTGGCCACAAGTAAAACAGGCTCTCTTTTTCTTGCTTTTGGCCTTATCTCCACCCTGGAATTGAGGCTTCTTTCCTTTCCTCTTGAAGTTCTTCTTTGAGGTGCCTGCATAGGACCCACCTTTCTTAGAGCCAACATGGTGAGCATGGTTGGCAGATACATTAGAGGCCCTCATATGCTCTCTCCTTTCCTGCTCCAAGCCCAGCTTGGCAGTAAGGCCATCGAGAGTTGAGTTTCTTGTCACTCAGGTTCAACGCCACCACAACTGCTTCCCATGATGGAGGGAGGCTAGTGAGTATCGTAGACACTTGGACTCCCAATTAAATTGGATCTCCAAGCATCTCCAACTCACTAGCTATAATGGTCATGGCATTTATGTGCTCAAGCACATTCTTGCCCTCCTCCATCCTCATGTTGGTATAGCGAGTGTGGAGCAACCTGATGTGAGCCTCAGTATGCTCTCCATACCTCATCTCAATAGCCTCATACATTTCTTTGGCCGTTTTGTGCTTCTCCAAAAGCAACTCCATAGTAGGCTCTATAAAGGTAAGCATCATGGTCCTTGCTCGTGCATCCTCCATCCGGAACTTCTCGTACTCTCTTTTTTGAGCAGCAGTACTATGTTCATCCGAAGGTTCAACAACTTGGTCCAACAAATGACCCAAGTCATCTAGGAACAGAATGTGGCGGATGCGCCTCTTCCAGGTAACAAAATTGGTGGCATTCAACTTTTCAGTCTTTGCCAACTCACTGGAGACCATACGGGAAGCCATTGCAACTTTTATGAAATCAGCAAGTGTCGCAATCAAATTGAAGAAAAATATCTACAATCAATGAAATTAAACAATAAGTGTTAAACAACACAGTTTGAATCACTAAATAATTATCAGTAATTAGATAATTAAGTGGCACAAAAAAATACTGCTTCAAAATAAATAGTTTTTCAAATCTTTTTCCGCCGATCGATCGTGTCTAAATACCCGATCGATCGCTTATCCTATCGATCGCGTCAATCTCACCGATCGATCGCAGCCAGCAGAAGGTGACTTTGCATAACTTACAGTAGATACGATCGATCGTGTATTCAGCCGATCGATCGCTCTGCTTGTAATGATATATTCAATCGTAAGCCCGATCGATCGCGTTTATAAGCTGATCGATCGCTTCAATTGTTGCACAAAAAATAAATTTTTCCAGTAGATACGATCGATCGCAAACACTGCCGATCGATCATTTCTAACGCAATTTCGATATTGGTTTTTAACAGTAGATACGATCGATCGCAATTACTGCCGATCGATCGTTTCCCTCTTTGAAGCGACGCTTCCAGTAACTACGATCGATCGCGAACGGCGCCGATCAATCGTTACCAGTCGTCTTCTTCGTTAGAAAACCTTTAGCGATCGATCACGTCTGTTAGCCGATCGATCGCCAAATGAAAAATGCAATTTTTAATATTTTGATTGCTCAGAATCCCTCACAGATTTTTGAGAATTCTCACACCATACATGAATCGAGGCTCCGATACCACTGAAAGAGTAATCGAGCCGCAGCGGAAGCGGATCTTGCGTCATGTATGTGTCAAATTCTCCCAAATTCTATTTGCACAAGGAATAACCTTGCATTCACAAAGGCAAATATACAATGGAGTACAAGTATGAGCGATCTACAAAAATACAAGAACACATACTACTAACCTGCGGCCTTTGTACCCAAGTTCCTCCGTTCTTCGTAGAGAATTAAAATATGTTAGAGATCACTCTATTTGCAACTGTTCGTGTGTGAATATATGACTTGCTATACTCCACGAGTTAGCAATATCACTTCGTTGCGATTCTCCGAAGCTTTTCTTTTAATATGATCTTCAAGATCAAATCTCACATAAAGCAAAAGCTCTTCCTTCAAGAAGATGGAGAAGATAGTCTAAGGAAGAAGAAGGAGAATACCCAAAAGGTAGGGGGACGTGAACAGTAACATTCCCCTTTATTTCCTCTTCGCGGATCCCCATAATTGGGGAGTTATAACCCATCATGCAGTTTCCAACTTGGCAATTTCTAAATTGATTATTTCCAATTTGGGTATTTTCGATTCGGATAATACATTCCAGATAATTCCTTTTTTATGACCATTCTTCCAAAACGGTTACAAACAACAAAAGTGTTTCTTCCATCTAGGTGTGGGCCCACCTGGGCCCACAAAAATCTAATCATCTCCACAAGTTCACACACACAAGGGAGGGCCGACTCCTCTCAAAAATATGACAACTAATATAGGACAAACCCATATCAATGTCTTACAAAAAGTTGGGATGTAATTGGGCCAGCCCTAACCTAGCGGATTGCAAAAGTTCGACCCTAGCCCTCAGGGTTATTATTTCGTCATTCTTTTTCTAATTCAAACTAATTTCTAATAGAATAATGTATATGGCCTTTGAGTGGGGCCGTACTAGTCTATCCCACAAGGCACAAGATCATACGCCAAACCTTTGGTTATAATTTTTCACTATCTATTGTGAAGATGGGGAAGGTTAGAAGTTTTTAAACAAACTTAAAATACAGAACATGCTCCTTTTCTCCTTCCTATTCGGAGTCAATATATATGACCTTCGAGTGGAAGTAACCTTTCTATACTTAGGGTCGGGCCAGCGGACTTTTTACATTTCAATCCTAGTCCAACCCGCTTGCGGGCCTGAAAATATAAGGCCATAACCTGCAATGTTGCGGGCCTGGTAGGGCAACCGGCCCTTAAAAATTTCATCCCTACACAAAAGCCCACTTTACTTCCATTTCGAGGTAGATCAAAAGTGGGCAATGAACATGGAGGAATTGATTCATTTTCACATGACCCTAATAGACCCCGACATTTCACATGATCCAACATTTTGTGCTGCAGAGATATCAATGTGATGTGCAATTCAATTCACTCTCTTTTTCCATAGCATTCCACTCATTTTTTTGGCATTATCGTCATTTAACCCTCTTTTAAAAGGCTTTTGAGATTCAAATGGCAGTCAGAATTTTAGAGAACAGCTCTATGACATCTGAATAGGCAATAAATAAGCTAAGCAGCATGTGACCTCATGCATAATTAATGGTCCAAGGACCTCTGATTGCTGCCATTAGTGCCACAGCTACAGCCTCGAAAGCTTCAACGGCTCACATTTCAATGCAATGCATGGTAATCTTTTTTTTTATATCACGATGCATGTTAACCTACTGCAACAATGATTTCGACCTAGTTTATGTGTATCATCCTTACTCATGGGCCATTCTAATCTTCTCTGTATCGTTCCAATTTTATCGACATCAATGAAGAAACCTGCCTACTTACTTTTCATATTCATAATCAAGTAGTAATTTTTCCTCGATATAGATCTTACGCCTCTATCCAGGCATATTTTTATGATAACTCTTTTGTAAGAGATAGTAAAATCATATCTTTTTTTATTAACTATATCTAAATTCTCTTAGGTCCCCCTCTCCTTCTTTTGGCATCATAACATGCATCCATTCTAATCTTCTCACGTAGACATGTATTGGTCATGTTTGCATATGTCCATATCAACGCAACCAACATTCTCTCAGCTTCTTCCCTAAAAGAGCTCCTCATAAACTCACAAATATATTCATTGATAATCATATCTCTCTTAGTTATCTCACTCACCTACCTTAGCATTCTCATTTCGACTACATTCAACTTATCTATATATAACTTCTCTTTGGTGTCTAATACTCCGCTCCATAGAATATTGCAGGCCTAACGTCTGTCCTATAGAACTTTTTATGTTATGTTGTTAAAATGATCCCTTTGACCAAAGAAGTTGATACCTTTGTGTTAGAGAAAAAAAAATAGGTGCGTTTCTTTTTTTAATGTGTCTAGGTGGATACAGTTGGGCTTATTTCTCTGGCACAGGTCTTTTCTGTTTTTGTTTTGATACTACGAAGATCTTTTCCGCTTGTGGGTTCATCAACGTAACTTAAAAAATGACTTTTCCACACTGTATCTACTTTTTCCATATGTACAGAGGATCATGAAAGGGTGTAAGAAGACGGCAAGTTTTTAAATTAATCGCTAATGTCTGCAAGTATTTAACTTGCATTTAAATTGCAAACTGAGGAAAGTTTTTTTGTACTTTTTTGTAACAGCTATGCAAGTACTTAACTCGTACATACTTCAATGTGTTTGTACTCATAGTTTTGAGGGGCTTCTATCAAATTTACATTTGCACCTCATACAAACTCCCTCCATCCGCATTTTATTATTACCATGAGGAATTTCGGTCAAGTTCAAAACATTTTTCGTTTGATCATAACATGCAAGAAAGCTTGTGCGAGCTAGTTTTTTAACATTCATTTAGTCCAAGGTGGTTTGTTATGGAGAATACACCCAACTAGTTAGACAGAATAATCAAATACATAATTTATAGGTTTTTGGTTAGGGTTTGGTGTAAAAAATACACATAACTAATTGGAGGAAAGAATGAAATAATTAGTTTCCAAGGTTTAAGGTTAGTGTTAGATGGCCTATTATGTTTGCATTTTGCTATTTTGATCGCTATTATTAAAAAATGCTATCTATTGTTCAAAGGTGAATTCGGATTTAACTTGTTATTCATTCTTTTAAGTTTAACAATAGTTGTCATCATGCTTGTTATAATTATGACAAGTTTACAAAAGAAAGGTCAATGTAACCCTTAGGACTTTGATATCTTCATCTTATTCTCCATGAATCTCAACTTTCTTAAGAAGTTTCTCTAGCTACTCTCTATCCTTATCATCAACCTATCCTTATCATCACACACGTTTAGCAAAAAAAATCTTTGCATTTTTTTTCTCATTCACCCCATAGCCCCCCAAATATTTACTTACAAGCCATCCAACTTAAACAACTTATTGCTCACTAAAAAAAAACGGTTGGCTTCCTCTCCTTTTCTCTTCGTTTACGTTAGGACTCATCAGCTGTTGGGAAGACTCAGTCTGATTTTGCTTCAACACCTTGTACTTCCTCCGATCAGTTTTAATATATACAGTATTTATGAAATGAACTAAAAAATAGGTTCGTTTTAAAAAAAATTGTATCTATTAAAAGTGACCGGAGGGAGTAACTATTTTATAGGCAAAGTTATAAATTGCTATAAAATCCATTTGTACTGGTTTCTTACTTCTAGAATCCCATTATCCTACTTGTGTTAATTCATCGACTCCCACAACGTAAAAGCCAAACCAGGCCACTTTTATTCACAAAATTACTAAAGCCAATCTCTTTGAAGCGTCAATCACATGAAAATAATACGAGAAAGGGCAACTTACGGGTGATTTTTATTTTGCCTTTCGTCTTTTTTGGTTTAATTATGAGCAATTGCCTACCAGCTTCTTCCCTATATTAATCCTTATAATTTTCACGATGAAAGGCATGACGAATTGAGCAGACTTGAGAGGGAAGTTGACAAATTAACATGTAACACAGAATGAATATATGAAGGATATATACATCCAGGTGTAAGAGTATGCGCGAGGGATTTTATGGGCTTTAGATGGAGGTTTTTCCATATTACCTGGTTAATGAGCCCAGATTGCTATATTACCTAGTTTTTTTGGGCTCATGCCATATAACCTAGTTTTGGAGTTTGATCTTCCCATTTTGCCCTCCTGAACCCTAACCCTAAACTCCTACTATTCAGTATTACCATTTTACATTTCAATATATCATGTCTCCTTCATTTTTAATCCATTTTTGCTCTTTTTTGTTCTTTCTTATTTTTAATGTTCTTTCTTATCATAATGAGCTTGAGATAATATCTAAAAAAAATATAGCAAAATCTACGATAAATAGCAGACGGTGTCTCAACATCCTTATGATATCATTATTATAATAAAGAGCACTAAAAATAAAGAAGAATGAATAAAATGAGCGAAAACAGATTAGAAATGAAGAAGATATGAATCATTAAAACTTGCCCAAAAAAATCCTAATACACACATGATAGCATTTTTTTGGGACAAGCTTTAACGATTTATATCTTCGTCATTTATGATCCATTTTTACCCATTTTTTTTCATTCTTTATTATTTTTAGTGCTCTTTCTTGTCATACTGATATCTTAACTATGTTGGGATATTGCATGCTATTTAACATGGATTTTGCTGTATTTTTTTAGATATTATCTCAAGATCATTATGATATCATAATGATAAGAAAGAGCACTAAAAATAATGAAGAATGAAAAAAATTGACAAAAATGGATCATAAATGAAGGAGATATGAATCATTAAAGTTTGTCCCAAAAAAAGGCTATCGTGTATTCGTATTAGATTATACACGGCTACGATAGGATGGCTATCATGTATTCAAATATACAATAGCCCTGGCTATCATGTAATCAATTACACGATAGCACTGCTATCGTGGAATCAAATACGAATACACGATAGCATTTTTTGGGGACAAGCTTTGATGATTCATATCTCCTTCATTTTGGATCTTTTTTCACCTTATTTTCTTTCATTCTTCTTTATTTTTAGCGTTCTTTCTTATAATGATGATATCATAAGAAAGTTGAGACACCCCATATTATTTATCATAGATTTTGCTATATTTTTTTAAATATTATCTCAAGATCATTAAGATATCATAATGATAAGAAATACCACTAAATAAAGAAGAACGAAAAAATGGGTAAAATGAATAAGAAATTAGAGAGATATAAATCATTAAAGCTCGTCCAAAAAAGTGTTATCGTGTAAGAGTATAGGATAGTATTTACATATATTATACTATTATAACATTCAATTAATTATATCTCCATTTTTTATCCATTTTTGCCCATTTTTTTATTCTTCATTTTTTTTAGTGTTCTTTCTTATCATTATGATATCATAAAAATCTTGAGATAATATCTAAAAAATATAGTAAAATCTATGATAAATAGCATGCAGTGTCTCAACATAGTTAAGCTATCATCATGATAATGAAGAGCACTAAAAATAAGGATAAATGAAAAAAAAGAGGTAAAAATAGATAAAAAATGAAGGAGATATGAATCGTTAAAACTTGTCCCAAAAAAATGCTATGGTGTAATCGGTTACACGATAGCCTTGGTTATCGTGTATTTGATTATATGACACGATAGGATGGCTATTGTGTATTTGATTACACAATAGCACAAATACACGATAGCCATGGCTATCATGTAGTAATCAAATACACGATCGTATTTTTTTGGAGAAGCTTTAACGATTCATATCCTATTTATTTTTTATCTATTTTTGCCTATTTTTTTATTATTTATAATGATGATATCACAAGGATGTTGAGATACTGAATGCTATTTATCGTGGATTTTGCTATATTTTTTTAGATATTATCTCAAGATCATTATGATATAATCATGATAAGAAAAAGAATACTAAAAATAAGAAAGAACAAAAAAATGGACGAAAACAGACTAGAAATGAAAGAAATATGATATGTTGAATTATAAAACCTATTCCTTTGTGTTTTTCCTCCATCATGACCAAGCGGTTGCTCCATATGTGTCATCTTGTCAAGCTGCTTACAATATTATAAAGAAAAGCTGCTTACAAGAATATCCCTAAAATGAAATAACCACATGACCTGTTGTTGACTAGTTGCCAACTTTTGGAAAAAGGGTTCAATTATATAGGTTGTTTGAGTTTGCTTTGCAAGAATATCATGACCTGTTTTTGCTTTGTACCAAAAAAAAGAGTTTGCTTTGCCGATTCATGAGGAGGTAAATGTTGATGAGATTATGATGCTACTCCCTCCTTTTCATATACAGTGTCCTATTTGGTTTTCAAAAATGGAATTTTCAAAAACCAAATAGGACACTTTTTATGGGATAGAGGATGTATTATACCTTGTTTCAATCTTTCCTAATCAAGTCATTTTCCTCATTTTCATTTTTCAAACAAGAGATGTTCATGGAAATTGGCATAAGAATCGGGCAGCATTGTAATTATCTGTTAAATAACCAAGTTTCCCAAAATCTCGAGCTAGTAGGAAACTTGGTTATTTAATATGGCATTAGAGCCCATGTGTTGGTTCTAATCGCTCTGGGAGCAGTTTCTGTTGTCTTCAGTTAAATATTAAAAGTGACCATTTCCTACTGGCTGAAGCTCTAGGGAAACTTGGTTTTTTAACGTAGAATTATATTTTGGGCTCATTTTCCTAAGATCATGTGGTTATCCTCCTCCTCTCCTCTTATTATGTCTATGGGTTAAGCAGTTGGGTGTATTCAGGGGAGTGTTGAGTTGAGTTAAATATAAAGAATAACCCTTTCTTTCCAACTCGAGCTTTTGAGAAACTTGGTTATTTAACAGTTTTCCATATTTATGTTTGGGGTATATTTTCTCCTTGTCTATGTGTTAGACTTTATTGCTTGCATCGGGAGGACTGTGGAGTTGAGTTAGATATTAAAATAACCTTTCCTACTAGCTTGAACGTTTGGGAATCTTGTTTATTTAACATTATCAAATAGCAAAAAATAATTGATCGGAACAATTCATTCAACTACTTTTTCTATGCAATTCAACTCTTGACTGTAGGGTTTGGTGCCAACGCTTGAAGCGTGTATAATTTAAAAAAGTTTTTTAGTTACATGTTCAATCAAAATATAATAATTAATTCAAACCTTGACCGTGTAACATCATCTCTTTCTTTGTTCTCCAATATGTGTTTGTACCTAATAATAGCTTTCCTGTGAACTTATCCTACTAAATGTTTGATCTGTTGCAGAGGCCGACAACGGTATACAAGCTTCCAAATTCTCCTGTGCTTTTATCCACAATAAAGTTTTGCCTGTACACAACCTGCGGTCACCTAGTCCCATAATTCAGAATATACGTACATATAAAGATAAAAGTCTTGTCTGTGAAGTAGCAATTAGATAGATCTTCTTATATTAGCACTAGTTACAAACTTTGCTACATTGCACAGTAACAGGTAGGGTAAGAAACAACCATACTGTTAATTAACAAATATAGATGAAACAACCATACTGTTGGTCAATACTATCCAAGAAAACTATGCTTTTAATCTTCTTATACAAAAATTAAGTTTTTAGTTGAGTTCGTAGCAGGTAAAGCAGTTTTTTTGTTAAGTTATTTAAGTTGACGAGAAGAAGATTTCATTGAAAAGGAAAGAAAACAAACCAACAAGTAAAAAGGTGATCGACAATTTGGGGAGTCAATTTTCTAATGGAGGAAATTGCGCGTGTAAAAAATAATAATTTGGATGTTAAATTACAAATTAGTTAATGCCTTTGGAAACTTTAAAAATCATTTTAATACCTTGGGTAAATCTATCAATTTTTCCATTGATTATAATAAACGAAAGTGATGCTTTTTATGCTTGAACTAAGATGCAGTATATTCATTATTTACCACAAAGCAGTGCAAAGGTAAACTAAGCTTTATAAACAAAATTGTAAATTAAGCTAACTGTGGATTGAGATTTCTTGATTTCATTCAAATTATAGTCCAAATTCCATGAAAATTATTGTTCCCCATTTCAATGCCGTGGGCCATGGCCACTGCCCATGAATGACTCTGGAAGGTGATGCATTACAAAAAGCAAGATAAGATAAAGGCAAATCCTCTTCTTGCGATTGAGTTCAATCATCCCATATCTACGCCCATGTTCTAATGTTCACAAATTCACTCTTTACATAGAACCAAAGCTGAATTTTAGGGCGGGAATAATAGGCATGGCATTTTGCAATGGTGGGTGGCATCTGACTTCTAAGACTGCCGCAGGAGACCATATGCTTATGCTACCTCACCTATGCCTTTATACTACTCGTCTCATGTGTGATTAATGGTATTTCACCTTAAACATGAGCTAAAATATTAATTTCCGACAGCTATAATTGTTCTTGTAAGAAAAAGGCTTTTACCAAGAGAAAAAAAAGCAAAATGGTGTCTGCAAATTAAATACTTTAATTAATTCCACATAATGTTCCAACACAGATGCCAAAATGTAAACTAGTTTATATGAAGTAAAAAGGGGTTTGTCTTAGTTTTTCACCGGAAAAATTGAGCCCATAAAAATCGGGCTTTTTACATATTACCTGGCGCCAAGTATGGTTTTATCATATTACCTGGTTTTTCTTCTGACTTCTCATATGACCTGGAATCGGCACCTAAAGTACCGAAAATGCCCTTCTTTTACGTTTTTTATGCATTTTGTATCCGAAATGCTTCATTCTTCCCAAAATTAACGATTTATAGGATCATCAAGTTGGGGAAGAAGATATTCCGGCAAAGATCCATCCATAATCGCAGTTCAAACCATCGTCGGCGCCGTCCAACCCGGAAAAAAAAATTTCATGCCCAAAAACTGTAAAAACAGCGGGAAAGACGAAAAAAAATCTATGATGAATGGATTTTGATGTAAGAGCAGTGGGAAAGCCCTCCCAACTACAAAAATTAAGATCTACATGTAAAGAAACACATATAAAGATCACCCATTGGTGTTCGACTGCTCCTGGACATGAAATAAAAGGATAAAAATGGGCAAAAACGTGAAATACTCGTCGGCGGGCGACAAGTTCCATTTATATATCTTTCTGTGATACTAATGAGGTGGAAGAGGAGGAAAAATAAGGAAGAACGAAAAAAAATGGGCAAAAACGGATAAAAAATGAGCAAGTTATGACATTTTGAAGATTGTCATTTATCGTGTTGTCGACGACACGACTTGATTCAAGTCGTGTACTATTCAACACGACTTGAATCCAAGTCGTGTTATATGCAACACGACTTGAATTTAAGTCGTGTTGAATAGTACACGACTTGAATCAAGTCGTGTCGTCGACAACACGATAAATGATAATCTTTAAAATATCATAACTTGCTCATTTTTTATCCGTTTTTGCCCTTTTTTTTTTCGTTCTTCCTTATTTTTCCTCCTCTTCCACCTCATTAGTATCATAGAAAGATATAGGATGGAAAAAGAAGAAAAAATAATAAGAAAGAAGAAAATGAAATGATAAAAATGGGCAAAAACGTGAAATACTCGTCGGTGGGCGACAAGTTCCATTTATATATCTTTCTGTGACACTAATGAGGTGGAAGAGGAGGAAAAATAAGGAAGAACGAAAAAAAAAATGGACAAAAACGGATAAAAAATGAGCAAGTTATGACATTTTGAAGATTGTCATTTATCGTGTTGTCGACGACACGACTTGATTCAAGTCGTGTACTATTCAACACGACTTGAATCCAAGTCGTGTTATATGCAACACGACTTGAATTTAAGTCGTGTTGAATAGTACACGACTTGAATCAAGTCGTGTCGTCGACAACACGATAAATGATAATCTTCAAAATGTCATAACTTGCTCATTTTTTATCCGTTTTTGCCCTTTTTTTTTTCGTTCTTCCTTATTTTTCCTCCTCTTCCACCTCATTAGTATCACAGAAAGATATATAAATGGAACTTGTCGCTCGTCGACAAGTATTTCACGTTTTTGCTCATTTTTATTATTTCACTTTCTTCTTTCTTATTATTTTTTCTTCTTTTTCCATCCTATATCTTTCTATAATACTAATGAGGTGGAAGAGGAGGAAAAATAAGGAAGAACGAAAAAAAAAGGGCAAAAACGGATAAAAAATGAGCAAGTTATGACATTTTGAAGATTATCATTTATCGTGTTGTCGACGACACGACTTGATTCAAGTCGTGTACTATTCAACACGACTTAAATTCAAATCGTGTTGCATATAACACGACTTGGATTCAAGTCGTGTTGAATAGTACACGACTTGAATCAAGTCGTGTCGTCGACAACACGATAAATGACAATCTTCAAAATGTCATAACTTGCTCATTTTTTATCCGTTTTTGCCCATTTTTTTTTCGTTCTTCCTTATTTTTCCTCCTCTTCCACCTCATTAGTGTCACAGAAAGATATATAAATGGAACTTGTTGCCCGCCGACGAGTATTTCACGTTTTTGCCCATTTTTATCATTTCACTTTCTTCTTTCTTATTATTTTTTCTTCTTTTTCTATCCTATATCTTTCTATGATACTAATGAGGTGGAAGAGGAGGAAAAATAAGGAAGAACGAAAAAAAAATGGGCAAAAACGGATAAAAAATGAGCAAGTTATGACATTTTAAAGATTATCATTTATCGTGTTGTCGACGACACGACTTTTCAAGTCGTGTACTATTCAACACGACTTAAATTCAAGTCGTGTTGCATATAACACGACTTGGATTCAAGTCGTGTTGAATAGTACACGACTTGAATCAAGTCGTGTCGTCGACAACACGATAAATGACAATCTTCAAAATGTCATAACTTGCTCATTTTTTATCCGTTTTTGTCCATTTTTTTTTCGTTCTTCCTTATTTTTCCTCCTCTTCCACCTCATTAGTATCACAGAAAGATATATAAATGGAACTTGTCGCCCGCCGACGAGTATTTCACGTTTTTGCCCATTTTTATCCTTTTATTTCATGTCCAGGAGCAGTCGAACACCAATGGGTGATCTTTATATGTGTTTCTTTACATGTAGATCTTAATTTTTGTAGTTGGGAGGGCTTTCCCACTGCTCTTACATCAAAATCCATTCATCATAGATTTTTTTTCGTCTTTCCCGCTGTTTTTACAGTTTTTGGGCATGAAAATTTTTTTTCCGGGTTGGACGGCGCCGGCGATGGTTTGAACTACGATTATGGATGGATCTTTGCCGGAATATCTTCTTCCCCAACTTGATGATCCTATAAATCGTTAATTTTGGGAAGAATGAAGCATTTCGGATACAAAATGCATAAAAAACGTAAAAGAAGGGCATTTTCGGTACTTTAGGTGCCGATTCCAGGTCATATGAGAAGTCAGAAGAAAAACCAGGTAATATGATAAAACCATACTTGGCGCCAGGTAATATGTAAAAAGCCCAAAGTGATACGGTGCACTAAGAGTTCGGTTGCCCACCCCCTTCTAGTCAGGTTCTAAGTACTCCGACACCCTTGTTATAAAAAAATTTATAAGACCTAATATTTAACAGCTATGCTGAGATATTTTTCTGTGTCAGCCCACTAGCCACCAATAACTGAACGACGTAGTCTCAGAATAATATAAAAAAAAGTTAAATAAAAAGGTCAAAATAAACCTCCCTCATCACAGGACGTATCATGGAGATCACTTAAAGCATTGACTGCTTCAAGAGAAGACCAGACTAGCAAATAAGCTGATAATTGTACACCCGTGTAGGCATACGCCAGTTTTTTTATTGGACAGTCAAAGTGGGTCTCACATGGTCCACTTTTGGCTGTCCAAAAAACACCTGCCACATCAGTAGTGTATGTCTACACCAGTGTAGCAATATCATTGTCCGCAATTTAGCATTCATAATTCAGGCCAAGGAGGCTCACATCAAGAAAGTGGCACACGGGTCCATAAAATTAACTAAGATTTTTCTACGATAGCGTGTGTTTAGTCGTAAGAAATACTTAATATCCACTGAACCGCATATTTGAAAATATACACTCGGTACATCACACAATCCAATGGCTCGCGTGTAAGGGCAACCAAACCCGACGCCCCTTGTATTAATGGCTGCCATTCGATGGAAATTGTGGTACACAAAAGCTTAGCGTATACCGGGCTCATGTAAATGGAATCCTTGTTGTAGTCTATATATGCAATAATATTCGTATGTTGTTGATAGATGAGTGCTAATCAGTTGCACTAGTGCTAATGAAGTCATTTTTCTGAAATGTGTAAACAGATAGCTAAAAGAATCTCTCATATCTATGCTTCACTGCCCTATTTGTAGCATGGTGGCTGCTTTTTCAGCTGCCAGTTGCTGTTAGACCACCTGCTTTTGCAAAATGCTATAAATGAGCTGATGGGGCCTTTGCCCTTTACATTTAATCACATTCAGGGTCAAACGAAAACTAAAGAGATCATACATTTCAACTTGCTTAATGGATACGATTCCTCTCTCTTTCCCCCTCTCTGTCATACAGACATTTACTTTGGACATATCTTTAGTCAGGCTTCCATAGCAGAAAAACTTGCCAGGCAAAGCAGACAAGAAAAAAGAGCAAATACTATATTAGCTTTTAATTTTTTCAAGTTTGTACAAATAGGAGAATTAACCAGGATGTTAGAATTAGAAATGACACTAAGGGAGGATAAAAGAATGGAATACTTGAGAGAGCATGTGGGGTTCTGTTTTATTTTAATCGCATAAGTCAATCTTCATGGTGTCTGGACCTTTCTTTGCTTGTTGGACCCCTCCTATTTAAATCTGGCACCACCCCATCCATCTCTTTGTATCATTCCAGACCCCCCATATCAGGAGAGATCCAACATACGTTGAAAGGAAAAAGGAAAGCAGAGAGAGAAATGGTGAGATTTTGCTCTTCTTTTACCTAATCTCATCCATCACCATGTTGCCTCTTGATTTTCTGGTGTTTCCTTCTTGTCAATTGTTATCTTTATATGGTCATTTCTCTCTTGCTTTGACACAGGAAGAAGGTCATAACTCGGTGACATGGCCAGGTTATGTAGATTGGAGGGGCAGACCAGCTCTCAGAGGCCACCATGGAGGCATGCTTGCAGCTTCCTTTGTACTGGGTATTTTGCTACCACATCCCTTATATCGAAAAAAAAAAGTGTAGAGCAAATAATCTAAATCATGCTTAGTTTTCTATGTGAGCTATTTGCTCCTTCTAATAATAAGAAAAGGCCTCTGAGAAGATTTTTATGAATAAGCACTTTTCCAAATCTTTCTCGTGGCTTACTTCACAAGATTACATGAATGAGTATTTGCAGCTTCCAATCATCTGATATGTTCAATATGATCATGTGTGCTGTGACAGGTGTGGAGATACTGGAGAACTTGGCATTTCTTGCTAATGCAAGCAATCTGGTCCTTTATTTGGAGAAATACATGCATCTTTCTCCATCGAGATCGGCAATCACAGTCACAAATTTCATGGGCACAGCCTTCCTCCTTTCCCTGCTGGGAGGCTTTCTTTCTGATGCCTTCCTCACCACTTATCACACGTATCTGATCAGTGCAGTGACAGAAGTCCTGGTAAGTTGGTTATCACATCTCCAAGCAATTTTTTATGTGTTTGATATGGCTTTCATATGAACATAGATAGGCCTTATTTAAAAATTTTGAAAAGATTTTTTTTTCTGAGGGTGATTGGACGGTGGGGATAATCCAAAATTATGTGGGTCCAACGACTAGCATAATCACACATGTGTGCCAATTGCATCACCTGTAGATGGTAACCTTGGTCCCACACTCTCACCTCTTTACACATCTCTCCAAGTTCATGTATGTGCCCAGGGGGACTGTGATGGTTCAAGTTTAAGAGGTGGACCATGGCATCTTGTGGTCCTTGTGAACTAACATATACCTACAAGACTTGTATAAGAGGTGGTCATATGGTGCAGCACCGGCATTGGTTTTCTTCAATTGCTTTCTTTTTTTGGTGAAGAAACCAAGGCATTGGATGCTATTGCGTGTGCAGTTTCAAGTGTCGACCACCTCATGCAAGCTTTGGCCCACCATAACCACCTGTCATCATTCATTCTTTGTGTATTTTCCTAAGGCATTGAACACGCCAAAGTTTCTTAAATCTTGGCAACAAGATAGCATATACAAAGGTACAAGACAAAACTGTTTCTAGTATTCGAATGTAGGGGATGCTTGTGCCTCCCTGAATTGCTGCCGCCTGATAATTGAACCGATCTCTTGGCTTTATACGTGGAAGGTCTGAGGGTGATAGAAAACTTGTCTTTACCTACAACTGATTCTAGTGTATAACAAAGAGAGAGCAACAAAGGTACAATCTCCATTATGAGATTGAGATGCCTTTTATTGGGCGGGTCGGCTCGAGTCAGCTTGACATCGGCGCAAATCTAGATCAATCTCAACTGTAAAGCTGCACAAAACTTCTACTGGGCTTGGCTGGTTATCATACCCTTGCTTGTATATGAGTTCAGTTATACATACCTGGCAGCCAAACAGGTAGTAGCATGTTATGGTCTGCCTTGAGGACGTCCGCCAGGATATCTTCTATTACATTGATCATCAAGATAGATGGCGCACTCTGTCTGTGCCCTCTAACAAACAGCACTGGAGTGCACAGGAGTATGTACACCGTCAATCTTGATTATCGACGGCTCCCACCTGATGGAGGAAATCTTGGCGGATGTTCTCAAGGCCGACTAAAAATGCTTTCGAGGATGGGCCTACCCTGCACCAATTAGAACGGTCAGGATCAGAGACCTCCACAATCCAGCCTGTCAAGCTGCCCGTTGGCCGCCAGGCACATACAAATTTTCGCTTGCATATGCGTACAGCCAACTATGCACTGCCAATGCCGGCCCCCATAGGGAGCCGAATTCAGTACTAAAGTGAGGTATTATCTTGGACTTCTTCCTATGGATTCCTTCTGGTCTCACCTTCTGTAGGACCATCCTGTGGGCACACCTACATTAGAATCAGTTGTAGGTAGTGAGGGGTGCAGGTAAGTATGCACATCTAAAGTTCTTCCTGATCGGCACATAGAAAAATATTGACAACAACATAAAAAATATGGCATGGTAATTTGGTTGAATGGCATGGATAAAGTATAACCATGTAAGATAAGACTGGTAAGAGTTTCTAGAAAAGATGGGCACCATGATTCAAAGTAAAAACAGGAAGCAAAGGGTGTCAGATACCTGAAATGTTAATTGGGCATTGTATAATGGATTTCATCACTTGTGCTTTCAGGGGCTGGTGATCCTTACAGTGCAGGCCAACTCGCCTTCCCTGAAGCCACCACCATGCAGCTCCGGAACCTTAAAAACCCCATGCAAAGAAGCCTCTGGTCGCAAAGCAATCATGCTTTTTGCAGGACTCTATCTTGTTGCACTAGGGGTGGGCAGCATAAAGGGCTCACTGCCATCTCATGGTGCAGAGCAGTTTGATGACAACACACAGCAGGGGAGGAAGCAGAGGTCTACCTTCTTTAACTACTTTGTTTTCTGCCTCTCTTGTGGGGCTCTGATCGCTGTGACCTTCGTCGTCTGGGTGGAGGACAATAAGGGCTGGCAGTGGGGCTTTGGCATCTCCACTGCAGCAATTTTCTTGTCAATCCCACTGTTTCTTGCTGGATCCACCATTTACAGGAACAAAATACCCAGTGGAAGTCCTCTAACTACAATAGCCAAGGTCATATAGATAATTTCGTTCAAAACCTTCTCTTTTATGCTGTCATGAGTTGTAGATTAAATCATTGCCATTGCCATGTACAATATGTAACAGGTCTTGGTTGCCTCAATCTGTAACACTGGTTTTGCCTGTGGCCAGAGAACAGCCAGCGTGAGCATGGCAACAAGCCCCATTAACACAGCAAAAACTGAATCTGCTGAAGTTCAGAAGCCTACAAATAAGCAACCAATGCAAGCACCCACAAGAACTCTCAAATTCCTGAACAGGGCAATAGTAACTAACCCTTCTAGCCAAAGACTCGATTGCACAGTGAATGAAGTAGAGGAGGTGAAAGTTGTCATGAAGATTCTCCCCATTTTTGCCTGCACTATAATGCTTAACTGCTGCCTGGCTCAGCTGTCTACCTTCTCAGTACAACAAGCAGCCACCATGAACACAAAGCTTGGCTGCATGAAGGTTCCACCAGCTTCTCTGCCCGTTTTTCCAGTTGTCTTCATTATGATCCTTGCTCCAATCTATGACCACATTATGATCCCGTTTGCAAGAAAGGTAACAAAAACAGAAATGGGCATATCACATATGCAAAGAATTGGGATAGGGTTAGTCCTCTCTATAATTGCCATGGCAGTTGCAGCCCTGGTGGAGATCAAAAGAAAACGGGTGGCCACAAACTCCGGTCTACTTGATTCACAGGAGCCATTGCCACTTACCTTTTTCTGGATTGCTTTGCAATACCTGTTCTTAGGCTCTGCTGACCTCTTCACATTGGCTGGTTTGATGGAGTTCTTTTTCACTGAAGCTCCCTCTAGCATGAGATCCTTGGCAACTTCTCTCTCCTGGGCCTCACTGGCCATGGGTTACTACCTCAGCTCAGTGCTTGTCTCTATAGTCAATAAGGTCACTGGCAGTCATCCATGGCTCTCGGGCAGCAATTTGAATCGCTATCACCTTGAGAGATTTTACTGGCTGATGTGTGTAATGAGTGCAGTGAATTTCCTGCACTATCTCTTGTGGGCAAGCCGTTACAAGTATAAGACAATTCGGCAACATGGGTGAGTAGAAGTCGCATGCCCCTGATGAAGCCAATATGGTTTTTGAGATTCTGATTGCTGATGCACTGGTAATTCAAGTGCATGGATCGAACAGATCATTGACAGAAGCATCTCCATTGTTCTTTAAATCAAATTGATGACAGAAGCATATTGGTAATTCAAGTGCATGGATCGAACAGATCATTGGATCTATATCAACCAATGATATAGTGAAGACAAAGTTCAAAATGTAGCACAGAAAGGGGTGTGATGACACGAGGTTTAAGCCAATAAAATGAGTTGCGTCCTCATACGAGCAGTTATGAGTAAAACCATAAGAGGGCAATGATAGCATAATGGAAATGGCAGATCAGGACATGTTCCATTGTTGATTTCATCTGACGGAAGAAAAAAGAATGCGACCAAATCTTGGATTAAAGCATATGAGGAATTCATTAAACAGTAACTTGCAGGGGCATCATCCACTCAGGCATAATTAAATCAAAAGATGTATGTCAATATATCTAAGCTTATTTTTTATTTCAAAAAGTAGATATAGCCTTTTATTTGATAGATATTATAATTATGAACAGAATGGCCATGTTTAAGTAATATACGCCCTCCTTTCCACATTAGTAGTCCTATTTGGTTTTCAAAATGAACTAAAATCATTTCATTTTGAAAAATAAAAAATGACAATAAATATGGAGATTACTAAGTTACAAAAACCAAACGAAAGAATGAGGGAAAACAGTAGAATGAGCCAAAATTATATAGTTTACAATTAATTATATTTGCATACCCACAAAACTACAGTGAAAATAAAACACGTTTAACTAAACATATATTGTACTTCATATGAAACAAGACATTTGATAACAAAAAAGGCAATTGAAACTCAAGCCCTAATTGTTCACAATAGCCTTTCTAAATGAAATAATAATTGGAAATGAAAGCTACATGATAGATGAATAAATGGACAAATCAAGAACAGGTCGCTTAATTTAGCAACGCAAATGATAAGAAAATCGTTTCTCTTATTTTTTTTAGATGAAATCATTTATCTTATTATTCTGGATATGGTAATTCTTCAAATCTCTGAAGGCTTTTTTAATTACCTTCGTTTTTTTCTAGGATACCTTTGTGTATTAATCTTTGTTTGCAGTGTAACACCCTTATGCCCACAGTGCACATGTGTTCCTAATCACCTACCACGACATGAATCCCTAGAAAATATAAGTAAATAAAGGACATCCCCACTCCCAAGCAGCCCCAACCACCAAAATAAACACTCATTGCCTTTTCATCTGACAATTGATCCTCATAGTGCAACGGTGTTGCTGCCCCCTCACAATCATGGAAAGAAGGCATGGATGCATGTCATTAACTAGTATAGCCAACTCCAGGACAAACACTATTGTATCTCCTTAATATGCTTTTGTATCTCGTTAATATGCTTAAGGATCTACAATAGAATAAGTAGAGAAGGTTGGATGAAAGGGGCGAAGTATAGAGTGAAAGTGAAGAAAATAAGATGAAGAGGAGAAAGAAGAGACAAAGGAGAAATATAGATCTGATTTCTGAAATTACTATTCACGTTAGTGTAGCAGGAGGGCTAAAGCCCTATTTATAGTCTTAGGCATGTAGCCTACAATTACTTAATTCTACTATGGATAGGAAAGTAATAAACTTGGAAATAGATCCTAAGGAAAACATAAACTAGGAAAGTAATAAACTAATCCTACTCCAACTATTATTAACTAAATTAAGAAAGTCTACTCTAATTAGGGATCATAACAAACTCGTGTTGATAATCAACAAAGTAAGACAGTAGAGGCTTACCGACTTTCTGTTTTTTCGCTAGTGGAGATTTGCAGACTCGCAGCGGTGTCCAGGGATATATTTTTCATCACAGTTGTAGTGGATACCGTTGGCACGCAGCTCATCCATGTGTGCCTACATCAACTTCTTAATATAATGTAAAATAGAGGAAGTCGATGATGAACCAGTGGGAAGGCTGGAAGTAGCAGGCTGCTCTGGTGGACTACTGAGAAGCCAAAGAAGCTGCACAATTTGGCTTGCACAACTTCTTAAGCTTATCCTCCTGGGAAGTCTGATGAGCATCGAATAGTGTAATGTGATGGAATCGTCGAACCGCTGTAACAATCTCCTTTAGTTCCCCTAAGGAAATGTCCCAACCAATGTCTGCTCAGCCCAACCCTCCACCCGGTTGGCTAGCCACTTAAACATAGCTTGGTGTTCCCTCACTGTCTGCGAGGCACTAATTGGAGACAAAAACACCAAAGTTGTACTCCCATGGGCCAAACAGCAGCGTGCCTCACCCATTTATTAGAAGAAGTAAAACCCACGGGTCGAATAGCATCTCTGATAGATGAAGAACTACTCTGGCCCTGTATATCCAGTTGGTTGTTCATCGACATTGCGTTCGGGAGTCCAAGCAAGCTCCCCCAGTCTGAATCATACACCTAGAAGTCCCTTTTCTATATCTGGATGTTGAAAGTGATAGTCCTCATGTGTTTGCCCGATCTAGCCCCAATATAAAGATGAGTAGGTACTAAGTAAGGATTGATATCTAAAGTGTAGATCCATTCCCCCCTCCCTCTTCTTTCCTCTTGGGCTTTTCACCAAATCATGGGGCATAAGCTCGTGAATGGACGTCACCAGCACAATCTGGTGGCCAGGTCATGAACCACCACCAGCCACCACTGCCTCTCCTGCCAAGCAGGTGGTGGGCACTGCTCTCTGCTTCTGCCCCCCCCAGGAGAGTTTCTGGAGCTCGTCACCATCGATAAGAAAGAAATTCCTACCTCCAAAACAAGAGGATCTTTCACCTTAGCATCCGCCATTGTGTACCCCTCAAAGGCAATTGAGCGTGCAGGAAGTAGGCCCCAGAGTTCTCCATCAGTCTGAACTACCGCCCAATGTCTTTGAGGTCTCTCAAAGGCCAAGGCACCGTGTGTCGTTCCACCAGTTTCTGCACTCTCTGTCAGCATCTCAATCTAATGAGCCATGGCCACCTGTTTCTCATCATGCTCTTGTGACTTGGCATCATATACGAATGCACTCAGGTCTGCCGGACAGCTTAGCCACCAACTTCCACACGTTGGCCTAGAGGCCAGCATCATCAGCAGCATGGTTGTCATCTCTATAATACTTAGAAAATTGGTACGTTAATTAAAGATATTTATTTTAGAAAACTAGTCTAAAATAGGAAAGTTTCATTTCCTGATTTGTTTTCTGGTTATGCGATGTGCTTTGATGTATTATTTGATTTAATAATGTGATATAATTTGTTAATCGTATGGCTAATAGTAGTAGAAAACCAGGACGCGAGGGTTGGTCCTGACGCTGGGCACAACCTGGCGCTGAGGCCAGCCTGGCGTCAGGGTCTGAGAACACCTATTGCCAGGAGTGGGGCCAGGCGCCAGGGCATTTGTTCAGTGGATTACTCTTAATTAGTAAAGCGAATTTGGTTTTGATGTATAGTTAATGATGCACGCATGTTAGTATGACGAGTAATGCAACTGCGAGACGTCAGAGACCTGTGCGCGTAGGACTCAAGCCAAGACACAGGACCTGGGCATTGAGCCACGTGGCACTAGCCCAGGGGTGATTTATGAACGTGGGTAACTTGGCCATAAGATGATCTTCGGATAGTGGGAGTGATCTTGAGTCGGCTGGAGTGAATCTTGGAGCAAAAGCTACGATTTGACCTAATAGCGGTAAATATATCAGAGGATTAGGAAGTATCAGTTCGATTGAGATAATTAGGGAAGATAAATCTTAATTAAAAAGAGATAAATATTTCACTTTTTAATCAACCAACAGGAAGGGGACGTCTAGTGAGAGAAGGCATCCTATTGGTTGGCCTAGATATAGTAGTTTCCTAGTTTGGAACGAGATATGTAAAGTATGATTAAGATTGTAAGTTTCGCCAGTACTATTTTTGTGTCAACAGTCTGTAGTAAATAATTCATAACTAATTTTAATAAAATCGTAAAAATATAAAATTAGTGGAGTTAGAAACTAGACTCATGGGGCTAACTCCAATAAAAATTTCAGAGTCTAAGTTCAACTGTACTGACCGTGGGAAGAGTCGGAAGTTGACTGTTACGCGTGACGTCCAATACATTGGTTTCCTCATTTAATTAGGATTTCAAATCTCTAATAAAATTCATTCACTATCTTAATCCTAATTACAGCAACCAATCAAAAGTAGGCAAGTAATTGTTTAGGACGTCCAGAAAAGCAAAGAAAGATTTGGCAATTTCCCTAATTATAGTAGGAGATAGACTTGAATAGGATTAGTATCATAATAAAATACCACAAAATCTTAACAACCCAATGGATTAACATGGCTGAATGTCCCTTACTAATGAGGGAGAGCTTTTAATTGGCAGTGAGAGTTTGGATTAGGAAGGAGTCTTAATTTGGAGATATCCTAGTTGTAGTAGGTTTTGGGTCTATATAAGCACAAGAGAGAGGGCTGGCTGGTATTTTTTAAGCCAAATTCCTTTATGAACGTCCCAAGACTTTCTCCTTCTCCTTCTCTTTTGTTCCAGTAAGCTTTACACTTTTTTCCTTCATCTCAAGAGTCAATGATCGAAGCGCTAAAAGGGCGGCATCGTGCAGAGGAATCAAAAACATCCTTAATTAGTTGTCCAATTTACCTAATTCAACTAGAAAATGGGTATGTGTGTGAGATGAATTAAGAGAATGAAAGAACACCCCAATCCTTGTAAATATTATGACATATCAGACCTAATAAAATTCTGGAATAGGTAAGATATGGAAGATATTTAAATATACTATGTATTAGTAAACGGATTATGGGGTAAACACACTCACAATTTCATTAGAACTATGATTAAGGGTCTCTGCTAGAACTATTTCTGCACTGACGACCTTCAGTAAAATATTTTTAACTAATTATATAAAAATCATAAAAATATGTCGTTTGTTGGGTTGTAAACTAGACACATAGGAGTAATCACAGTAAAATTTTTAAAGTCTAATTCCTTCTGTTTTGATGTTGGTAAGGGTCGAAATTGACTAATATGTAAAAATAGAACACTGTAATTATGGTGAAGGTTGGGAAAACTTTATCAAAGCAATAGCCTATGCTATAATAAGTATACTAAGAACTTTATATTTATTATATAAGACTTTAAGTAAGTATAATACTATAGTATCACGGGCTAATGGTGAGTGGTTTGATGTTCATCAAGTCTTTATGTCCACTAGTGATATTGACTCAATTCGTGTTTCCAATTGAAAACTGAACCATCTATTTCTATTTCACCAATGCACTTCCATTCGTTTGAGAAACTTCAGTTGACCTGTTATTGAGTCTGTTTGAGTCAAGTCTTCTTTGAAACCAGAACTTGATATTCTTCATGATATAACTAGAGTTTTCTTGGAGTCTTGAAAGACAATTCTTGATCAAGTCTTTCTTCATAAGTCTTATCTAGGGCTATGCATGCGTAACATGGTCATTGTTGAAATCTCTATTGTATTCTTTTTCGTGAGTCTCATGTTGATAGAGATATTAAGATCTCATTGATACTTTTTTACAAGTCGCTTGCTGATCGAGATATAGAAATCTCATTAGTACTCTTTTAGTGAGTCAACAGTTGGTAAAAGATATTTTGAATCTCAGAGTATTGTAACCTCTCCCTTGCAAAAGATTTCTCGAATATGTATTGGGTTGTTTCTCCGCCAAAGATTTTACAAGGATTTCTCTGAGGTGGAATCATAGTATGCTCACGAGCCATTGCTAGGTCTAGCGTGACCTCCGATATTTATGAAATTTTGATTCCTTATTGCCTGAAGGGAGGCAAATACGTACGTTTAGGCGTATGACATTACGGAAGGTCTGCAGTCTCCGCCCATTGTGCCCGTAAGCACGGATGGGGCCAGCATGCCTAGACGCGTGGCCGGGTTCCGAAGGAAGAACCTCTAGCATGTTCTGGTATATTTTACCACACAGGGTTGGTAAATTCAGTGAGCAGAAATTGTAACTCCTTGCACTATAGATGTCTGTAGCCTTTAGTATTTTGACCATTCTCTCCTTACACCGGTATTTATTTGGAGTTGTATAATTTATTATCCTTGCTTTATACTTGAGAGTCAGGAACCGTTGATGTTCAGAGTCTTGGATTATAGTAATTTCTCTCCTTACACTTTGGATGTTTAGGAGTCTTCATTGATGATGTTATTTCCTTTTGTAATGGAATTCTTGTTGCTCAGTTCAAATATTCTTGATTATTCAACTGTCTCATATTAAACTCTACTCTTTGTCCTATATTGTATATTCTGTTCTTGTGGGTTTTTGCATCCTACTGAGTATTTCTTCGGAATACTCATGCATCCTCTGATGCAGGCATGAAGAAAGTATAGCTATGGCAAGTGCAAATAATAGAAGACTCGAAGACAGTTGTGGAAGATAAAACTATCTTTATTATTTTAAATTTAGTGTTAATATTATTGGCATGTTGGCCAAAGCATTTTAATTATTTTGATTTTTAGTTATTTTAGATGATTTATATTATGGATTAATTTAAGATTGTTAAGTTCTTAATTCATATGTGTTAATGATATTATTTAAAGACTCGGTTGTGTTATGTCGAGTACACATATATTCATAGTGATGTATTAGACGGGATATTCGAGTATTCGGTCATATCTCAGGGTTTCTGACCTCAAATATACTCAAGAAAAAAAAATGTCTTCCGCACTCCGACGAGGCCGGGAATTTTGGGGCGTGATAATGTCTGTGTTGCTCAAAGAATAATCATCTTTCTGACTGTCTGCCCTCTGATCTTGTTGATGCTAACCAACTGGTTCAGGGATTTCGGTAGGATTTTGGCGAATGTTGGAACAAATGGGGAGAACTCAAGAAAATGATGAGATTGAAAGAGGGATCTCGTAGGAGTGTCTACTGCTAACTTTCCAAATGCTTCGTTAATTGCTGGGGAAACTAAGGAGCTCGTCCTCTGTATAGTGCATGACCCTAGTGGTCCCAATAACCACTAAGGGTACATAAATCTGACCACTCATCCAATCATGACTAACCACTCAATCTACTTATAATCCAAGCAATCCTAGCCATCCCTCTAAATAAGAAAATAAGTGTGTGTGAGAGAGAGAAAGAGGGCTATAAAACATGGTCAAATGAGTGACCAAAATTTTGGTAAATTCTTTGCTCATGAACAAGAGAAAGAAAGAGCTACTACGAGACCAGAAGGACAGAATATATAAAAAAGAGCTAATTATCTGCAAAAAAATGTCTTTCTAAATATTAAAACCTACCGCCAGCTTAGGAGGAAGAGAATGTTGCTGTTGACTTTAGATAATATAGGTCATAATGACACCAATGGTGAGAAGGAAGCAAGTCCTGTCATAATTTCCTTGACAAATTTTGATCAGATCCATCAAACTGGAACAAGCACAAACAGCATGTGCTAGGACATGAAATTTCCACGTATGCATGTAGAGTAATAGTTTGTTGAAGAAAATTGCAATCAAGTATTAGTACGATTCTCTATGCAAGAGCAAGATAATTGTACTCATTGCTAGTTCATTTTTAATTTTTCAATACCACAGAACAAATATTTTACTTATGTGACTGTAGCTGACAATAAAGCGATACTTTTCTAAATGAATTTATTCTGGAAAATCCCACTTTACAACAACTTAGCCTTATGAAATAAATATCACAAATCTAAATGTTTATAGGAATGGAATGGGAACACCTTGCACCTTCTTCACAATTGCCATAGCTAGATACCGTGAACCCATTCCAATTGGTGTCTGCTCATCAGGTCCTTCCCAAAACGGGGCCGCACCATCACCTACGAGTTGCCAATACCCAGTCCTTAGAGATTCAGCTTGTTCGTCTGTGCAGTTCTGTAAAAGCGCTTCCACGCGAAAGTTTATCCCAAGAGAACCCAAAAACTGGGTTTGAGTGATAGGTCCATGAATTGACACATCATCTGTCAAAAATAAACTCATCATAAGTGAATTTAAATTTGGCACTGTCTTTCACTCTACGAATGGGCTAACCTGACGCTTCTTCTGCTGAATGTCTGAGAAGCAAAATCAACACAAGCACTAAGAGCAGCTGTTCCAGGATTGTCGAGGATGTCTACAAATTTATGTTTCCGAATAGCCTGCATAGGATCAACGTCATAAGATAAGCTTTTCTCTCAATTTTTGTTCATCAATGGCAATAAAAATATCAATCATCATTTTCCACATCTTGTCGGCTCACATCAACAGCATTTATGTGCAAGTTCGCAAGGGCATGTTCCCTTAGAATAGAATGTCGACAATTCCCAGAGAGAGTCATATACAGCATGCAATTGGGCTAGGAATAGAGTTGGAAGGTGTAGCTAGGTAATTGCAATAGAGGAAATTCCCATAAGGGAAGAGAATATCCATAGCCTGAAAATTTGGGAACGGATAATAGCAATGGAAAATGGCAACAAACATGGTAACTTCTTTGTTACTCACTTTCATCTTATTTTTTATATGAGTTTGTGCATTATATATTATAAATGCCACTGCCTTGTCCAAATAGCTGGATTTGAAATGTATCATTCTTTGATGTAAAAACGACCCTAACATAGGTTGTCATCCCTAGTATGCCATAAAAAGCCGTTCTTCTGACTAAATGCACCAGCCTGTAAGGGAAAATGTCAAGAGTAAGCATGCATGTGGCTAATGTATATGGCTAGTCCCCCCATTGGAAAACATACTACCAAGGTTAGCATAAGTAGTTAGCCATCCCATGAGTTAAACGATTTCTGTTATCAAGAGTAGACATGCATGTGGCCTGATACGAATTGGCACAATGCACCCCATTACACTCAACATTTGATATTAACAAATATTAAAAATGATTGAGAAAAATAATTTTCTTCCTTGATGATCGATTCTGTACTGCAGCACACCTATATATATAATTACCCCTAGCACCAAAAAGGGAATTATCCTAACCTCATTACCACAGATCCCTTTGATTGAGGGATTTTATCAAAGATCCCTTTGATTGAGAGATTTTCTAATTATATCCTTGATTCTAAAATTATACAGCTAATACTACTTCCTAATTTAACTAATCACAAATTACATTTTCCCACACTCCCCTCAAGCCGGTGAATAGACATTTTTCATTCCCAGCTTGGATATATTTATTTGAAATGCAGCACTGCTTAAACCTTTGGTGAGTACATCTGCAAGTTGACGGTCAATAAACACATAAGGAGTAGATCAATTCACTATCTAGTTTCTCCTTAATAATAAAGTGTCGGTCTATTTCTATGTGCTTTGTTCGATCGTGTTGCATTGGATTATGTGCAATGCTGATTACTTATTTGTTGTTGCAGTAAAGTTTCGTTGGGCCATCCCACTTAATCTTCAAATCTTCCCAAATGATCTTCAACTATAGTAGCTCACAAACTCCTTGAGCCACTGCACGAAATTCTGCTTCGGCACTGGATCTAGCCACCACATTCTATTTTTTACTTCTCCATTTCACCAGATTCCCACCAAGAAAGGTCCAATACCCGTGGTTGATCTCGCATAATCTGCGTTAGTGTATGCTTCAAGTACTAGCCCTATGTTTAGTTTAAACAGAATGCCCTTCCCAGGAGTCCCTTTAAGATATTGTAACACTCGGTTGGTAGCTTGTAGATGAACCTCTTTTGGACTGTGCATAAACCGGCTAATTACACCACAGCATATGTTATATCTGGTCTTGTGTGGGAGAGATACATGAGTCTCCCTACTAGACGTTGATACATTTCTCCATCTATGCCAACATCTTCTTCAGCTAGTCCAAGCCTATGATTGAAATCTTTTTTCCCTGCTTAGAGTGTGCAACCTCAATTCCTAGGAAGTATTTCAACTTTCCTAACTCTTTAATTTCAAATTCCTTGGTCAAGTATTGCTTTAAAGCTTATCTCTCCTTTCCATCATTCCCGGTCATGATGATGTTGTCTACATATACCAGAAGAACTGTGACTCGACCTGAATCTAAATGCTTGATGAACAACGTATGGTCTCCATGACTTTGTCTATATCCAAAATCCTTCATCACTTTAGCAAACCTTCCAAACCATACCCTTGGAGACTGCTTTAGCCCGTGCAAGGCTTTCTTCAGTTTACACACTTTATTAGTGGCTAGCTTTCTTCCAAATCCAGGAGGAACTTCCACGTAAATCTCCTCTTCTAGGTCTCCATACAAAAATCCATTTTTGATGTCGAACTGTTGCAAATCCCAGTCATAATTAGCTTCCAATTATAACAAAATCCTGACCGTGTTCATCTTGGCAACGGGGGCAAACATCTCTAGATCATCCACACCATATGTCTCAGTATACCCTTTAGCCACCAATCTTGCCTTCATCTCTCCAATGATCCATCTGCTCTATATTTCATAGTATAGACCCACTTACATCCCACAGGTTTTTTCCCTACAGGCAAATCCACCAACTCTTAAGATAATTCACCAACTCTTAAGATTTATTCTTCTCCAAGGCCTCCATTTCTACATTCATAGCTTGTTTCCAAATTTTTGTTAGATAGAGCCTTGGATAAAGTGGTAGGGATGCGGATAGTGTTCAAGCTTGTAAGAAAACTCTTATGGAATGGTGAAAATTTTTCAAATGACACAACATAAGAGAGTGGATACAAAGGACGTTTACTGCATTCCCTAGTTCCCTTCCTAATGGCAAAAGGGAGGTTCTGAATAGGGAGATTCTAATCTATGTTTTTTCCAATATGTAAGTTCTGACTCAGTTTGTAAAGGAGGATCAGAAATTGTTACCTTATTTCTAGAAGTTGGGTTAGATTCTTGGGCATGTATAAGTTCAGGGACTGCAGCTTTCTTCCTTGAGTACACTTTGTCAATCATTCAATACTCAAGAGCAATCTCGGGCTCACCAGTTTGATCAACAGTGGTTTCAGGGAGTACGGACAACTCAGGCTCAGAGGAGAAGGTTATGGATGACTTGCGTTTTTTACGATTTTGGAAGGTTAATGAGAAAGGGATTACTGATAAAAGAATCCCGATCCTTATCTTCCATGATGGAAGCCTCCCCTTGAAAATAAGGAGAGGTGAAATAAGACTCACTCTCGTTGAAAGTAACATCTGCATAGACAAAAAAAAATTTGGATGATGGGTGGTAGCACTTCTATCCCTTTTGAGTCGAAGAATACCCCACAAAAACACATTAGACTGCTCTTGGATCTAACTTTCCCCTGTTTTGATTGTGAACATAAACAATGTACACACCCGAATATCTTAGGAATGAGATGGTTTGTAGTACAAAGATTAGGATAAAACTTTGATAGCATTTCCATGGGACTTTTGAAACCTAAGACTTTGGAAGGTAATCTATTTATGAGATGTGCAATAGTTAGGATGGCTTCCCCTCATTAAGATTTAGGCACATTTTTTGAAACAAGAATGCTCTGGTTGTATCAAGTAGGTGGCCATTTTTCCTCTCAGCAACTCCATTTTGTTGTGGGGTGTTTACACATGACGACTCATTAATTATCCCTTCCTGTTGAAAGTATGGAGTTAAGACTTAATTGAAATAGTCTCTAGCATTATCAGACCTAAACCTCTTGATTTTGACACCAAACTGATTTTTTACCATGTTAAGGAAGTTTGGAATAACTAGACTCACATCAGATTTGTTTTTGAGTAAGAAAATCCAAGAGACTCTAGTACAATCATCGATGAAAGACACAAACCAATGTGCTCCAAAAATATTAGGAATAGTAGGACCCCAAATATCACTATGAATGAGATGGAAGGGAACTAAACTTCTTTTATTGCTAATTGGAAAGGTTACACGCTTATGTTTTGCCGGCTCACATATATCGCAATGAAAAGTCTCAACATCTAATCTCCTAAATAGAGAAGGAAACAAGATCTTAAGAGTTCTAAATGATGGATGCCCAAGTCTACGATGATGAAGCCAAATTTTTTCTTTATTAGAAAGATGGTGCTAAGAGAGAAATGATAAGAATGATTTGCTCTTGGTAAGATCACTCGTTGGCTCAAGGTAGTATAGCACGTTCCGTTCCTTAGCAAGTCCAATCGTCTTCCCCAAATCTTGGTCCTGAAATACACAGTGAGTAGGGTAAAAGGTCACATGGCAACATAGATCTTGTGCAAGCTTTTGTATAGAAACAAGGTTAGTGGACAACTTTGGAACATGAAGCACAAATCTGAGTGCAAGTTTGGGACTAATGTGAACATCTCCTATGCCGGCAACAGTAGTTAAAGAACCATCAGTCGTGGTTATTTTCCTACTCCTTGGAAAGGGGTTATATGTGTTAAATGTGTGTGATGAATGAGTCATGTGATCAGTGGCACCCGAATCTACAAGCCAAGAATTGGCAAAGGTTTCATCCGAGACCTTCAATCCAATGGAAATAAGAAACTTACCTGAATGCGCCATTGGACAGGCAAGATTGGTGGCAGGAGTTTCTGATATTACTGACATGTTGCAGTGATTGTTCGAGGGTGGCTTCGTGAAGACTACAGTGCAACAACGGCATCGTGAGGGTGACGGTTCCTTTAGACGAAAAGAAAGAATGTCAACAATGACAATCGACGATGACTCTTGATCTCAGCAATGAAGGCCGATCAATAAATCTTCTCTGGCAATGAAGGCCACGAATGACTCCGGCAACGAAGGTTGGAAAAAAATTATTCCCAATGTTCACAAACCTAGATCCGATACCATGACAAATATTAAAAATAATTGAGAAAATAATTTTCTTCCTTGACGATCGATTTTGTATAGAAGTATATATAGTTACCCCTAGCACCAAAAAAGGAATTATCCTAACTTCATTACAACATATCCCATTGATTGAGGGATTTTATAACAGATCCCTTTGATTGAGGGATTTCATAACAGATCCCTTTGATTGAGGGATTTTCTCATTATATCCTTGATTCTAGAATTATATAACTAATATCACTTCCTAATTTAGCTAATCACACATTACATTTTCCCACATATATTAATGGCATATACATAGGATTCTACATTTTGGTTCATAGTATAACTTTCCAAGGCAAGTGAAACACTTCAGTCTTATTAAAAGCATGACAAATATGATTCTCTTATTTTTCTCTTATCAATTTTTTTCTCAGAAAAGGAAAACTTCAAACCTGCAAAGGATTTGGAACTATTCCATCTAAGCCATAGTCAATTACAAGGGCCCAGCCACCCTCCGCACCTACCTTTTTGCAATTGCATGAGTCAACTCCATTGCTTTAGGGCAGACTTCGACGTGGATGAGCTTCTCTATTTCTTCTATGAGGGCCCACTTACAATGCTTCTTTAAATATAGCAACATAGCAGGAGTAGGCTGGGGACAACACAAAACGAAACCTGCAAGAGAAATAGGAAAAAACTCATTTGCACTGTACATAAAGACATGTAATAATAACTTGGGCGCGCTCCATGAATGGCTTTTATTCATACACTTGAGAAGAACTATATGCAACATCAACCATCTTCTCACACCAACCACGAGAAGTTTTCTGTAGATTAAAGAGACATATTATAAGGCGTATGATGAGGATGATGAAAGAGATATATTATGAGTCAATTAAATTAAAACCAACAACAACGTCACAAATACAAATATCAGCCTGTGCACAACAGGGATGAAACATGATCACAAAGAGGGGGGAGGGGGGGGGATACATCCTTTCACTTGTGAATTTGAACTTTGCATGTACATTAAAAAATAAATGACATATTACATGTGTATTGAGAACAAAGAAGATTAGTTATTTTGAGTCAATTGCTCCGTTGGAAGATAATCAAATCAATTCTTCTACTGCAATCTGTCAAAAACCATCTCCTTAAAGCTTAATAAATTAGTTAATGAACCCAACAATGAACATCGATCATCCTTACACTACAAGTGTAATTATATGTATGGACATGCATGGATAGGACCACAAATGCAGAAGACTTTAAGAACAAAAACTATCCTCACCGTGAACTAAAATCCACGTATTGCCAACTCTAATACTACGTCAAAAACCACTTCTCCTAAAAGCTTAAGTAGTTTGCAGAAGAGAATGATAGATATCAACCAAACCAAGGATTAAGATACCTAATGTGAACCTTTTCATATGCATTGGACAGTATCATAAGAAAGGCAATCAAATAAAAATTTTATTATTCAAATAAAAAATAGACACAACACCGCAACTTGATCTTAACCACAAATTTCTGAGAGCAATTAAGTTTCCATCACACTCAGTTGATCCTAAATTTTGATATCACATCTATTTTGAAATAGTAGTAAAAGAGAATTACATAAAGAATTAATGCGCCATAGGTAGGTTGAATTTTGCAGGTGCCCCTTTAATTCAGTTCAAGAATGGTCCATGACAATAAATGTCGACTTTTTTTACCTGTTGCAACCTTTCAGAATCTCTCCTACCTTCTATTCAACAGATCTCATTTAAGCAAACTTTTATTATTCAAAAGTACAAGCATACACCAGGCAAAAGCATAAACGTTAGCCTATGGGTTCCTTTTCACATCCTCCTCATACAGGAATAAAAACATACTTGTCAGGATAAGGAATATTTATCACGAAGTTTTACCTTAAGAATTGTCCAATGATTCAGATCAATGCAATCAATATCCAGAAAATACCTCTCCAAACATCTGGCTGACTTCAGGAGAGGTAATAAAATCCCCCCCTGCTCCAAAAACGTCCCTATTCATATAAAACCCAGCTTTAGAATTTGTTAGAACCTCTTCCATATATTCAGTTACTGTGATTGGACCTCCATGAAACTGAAACCAAAAGATAGAATAAAACTAAATACAATTAGACTGAAAACCAAACAATAATTGAATTATCATGCATGAATAGTCATACTTCCAGCAGTGCCATCACATGCATATGGGTAACCCATAGCCAAAGAGCATATTCTTGTCACCACTTAAGAATGCATGTGCATAGTAGTTAAAGAATTAATCTTAGTGCAAAAAACAACATAGACAACTGTAAATACAAAAATCAAAATTGTTGACCCACAGTGGCAGGAATAAAGTGTTTAATTATAGTGACTATGATGGTATACAACTCATATTATGTGAAAGAGAGAGAGAGAGAGAGATTGCTTCAATTTACCAGATATATAACATAGTAACAGAGTGATTGATAGGTTGCCAACAAATGAGTATCTTAGACCACTGAAACTTTAATTTTTTATAATAGAATTCCTACCAGTCTTCTAGGTAGAGAGTCGGCAACATGATGAGCACAAGATGATTATCAGTTTAATTATATATGTATGATCACCTGATAATATAATGATTCGGGGGAATGTGGGCTTTCTACCAGCAAATAAAAATATAGGTGATATCACAATAACAATTCCCAGGCGCATAAATGCATATGAGGTATCAATGAAAATATTTTTACCACAACAAGCTAGTCTATATCTCTACCAGTTAAAAAGTTACATAAACAATGTCACCAGAACAGATCAAAAGTTTCAAAATCTTCAACATAGTTGGCAACATGAACATTACAAGCTGATAATCTAAGATCAGCCGAGGAAATAATGAAGCGGAGGTATGTGGGCTTTGTACCAGCAAATAATTATGTAGGTATATTAAAATAAAAATTTCAGAGGAGTATATACATTTGAGGCATCAAACAAAATATTCCATATGCCCCATATCAATTATCCTTTTACTTGGTTTTTCAAAATGAACTAATGTATTTAATTTTGAAATAGGACATTTGGCGTGGGGAGGGAGTTTTTTTACCACAAAAAGATACTCCCTCCGTCCATTGAAATCTGTCTGTATTTAAAAGACAGTATTCTTTTTATTCTTCTTAGGTTTTGCCTGGCTCTGGCCTAGTTTTTCTGTTTTCCTTTTGGGGTGTTTCCTTTGTTCTCTCAGTGGAAGAGCATGTAATTTCTGATCTTCTCTTCTACTCTTTTACCTTGAGTTGATTAGACTCTTTAATTATAATAAAGAGTTGAAGATTCACCTACATAACCCATTGCATCACACCAAAAAATTTAAAAAAGAAAACAAATCATGCATACATACCGTGATCAACTTTCCAAAAGATAGACAATGTTGAACAATAATTACACCTTTTTCAAAATGAACTAATTTAGTTAGTTTTGAAATAGGACACTTGATGTGAAATGGTAGGTTATAAGATCCTCAACCAACCATGGCCTAAACATAAACAGTTAAAGCCTCACCTAAACAATGACCACACAAAAACATTCAAACAAACCAATTAAACAAATTATACATCCATACAGTGATCCACTATCCAAAAGACGCATACTTTCGAACCTTAATTACACCTTTCAAGTGCTTAACCAGCTCCGAATCCTCCGACCGCTCATGCGAATGCTCTACAATTCCAAAAAAGAAAAGAAAACAGAACATCATTGCCAAATTATGTCCAAAATTCAACAAGAAAAAGATCAATGAGAATAGAGTACCAGGGGGAGTGAATAAGCCGGAGCGGTCGACGGAGATCTTGGCTACCGTGGCGCGGCGCCAACTTCAGATTCTTCAGTTGCATTGTGGCTGGGAGAAGGCGGAGGCGGGTGGATGGGGTGGGAAGAGGAGGCGAAGAGCCTGCGGGAGAGAAGAGCGGCGCTTCCATTGCAGAGATTTGGGGCGAGATGCTTTCTGAGAATGAGCATTTTGCTGAGATTTTGGCTGAGTTGGGGAAGCTCTCGCCCGGGATTCAAAGAGAGTTTAAGAGCTGAGCAAGTGTTATTTATTACTCCCCTTTTAAGTGAGATCGGTAGTCAAAGACGCGAACACTTTTAGGGTCCGTTTGGTTATGACTTTTAGAAGTAGTGAAGTTGGATTTTCAAAATGAAGTAGAATTGGTGTTTGGTTTGGAATTTAAGTAATGATGGCATGTGGTGTAATTTTCAAAAACTGACAGGGGCTGTTTTAAATCATGATGGCTCTGTTTCTGTGTTTTTTTTTTTTAAAGTACCATTGTCAGTTTTCAGAAATTACATCAACTGCCATTGCAAGAAGCTCATGTGACTTCTTTGGGGAAATCGAAGCTGGATTCTAAAAGAATCCAGCTTCTTTGGGCCAACCAAACGGGCCCTTAATTGAGATAGGTACTTCAAAAGATGCGAACCAAAATGAGATCAAGGAACCATAGATCAAGGTCGAGGTAGAGAAGCTCTCGCTGCCTCGAAAAGCATGGACCCCACATGAATTCCTCATCGGCGATATATTACCGATATATTGATATCAAGTCCCACACGATAAAGCGATAAAGTCTAATATAATTTTTTTCAAATTTTTTACAAAATTGCTGATATATTGACGATATATCTGTTTCGGACCGATATATCGCCATTTAAAAAAAATATTTTTGAACAAAGTTGGAAATTATTTTTTTTAAAAAAAAGGCTTTTCTGTTTGTTTCCCATCCTAATATGCATTTTTATGCATATTTTGAAATCTATGCTTTGTCAAAATTAGTATAAATCATTTTAGAAGTTAAATTGTGAAAATATATGGTAAAAACTAGTTTTCGACTACCAATATTTTTTTACAAATATCTCCGATATATCTCCGATATTTTGTCTCTTTGGTCGACTGACATTTTACCGATATCTGATACAGAATTTCTTGCCCACATCTCAATAAAATTGAATAATTATGTGATGGTCTCAATTAAAAGTGATCGGAGAGCCCATCCGAAAGAGTTAGGTTTTTACTGCCTTTGTCCTATTTTAGATGCTATATCTGAAAAAAAAATTAACAAACCCCGACTAATGGGGAAGAAGAGGTTCAAAATCCACTTAAATTGACCATATAGAGCATCTAAAACAGGACTGCCCTCTTTTCCAAATGAAGCATCTTAAACACGACAAAGGGAGTATTCTTTAACAAAAATGTTTTCTTGACCAAACCACTGTAACCATAGTGCATATTCTCTGTGTCATATTAATTGTTACCAACTGTAACACCTAGAAAATTGGTACGTTAACTAAAAGTTTTTATTTTTGGAAACTGTTCTAAAATAGGAAAGTTTTGTTGCTTGATGTGATTTCTAGTTGTGCGATGTGTTTTGATGTGTTACTTGACTTTTATGTTGTGGTATGATTCAACAATCGCATAACTAATAGTAGTAGAAAACCAGGACACGAGGGTTGGTCCTGGCGCTGGGCACAACCTGGCCTGCCAGTTTGGTACCAGGGTCTGAGAACACCTGACCCAGGAGTGGGGCCAGGTACCAGGGCAAGTGTTAAGTGGATCATCCTTAATTAGTAAATTGAATTTGGTTTTGATGTGTGGTTCGTGGCGTACGCGAGTTGGTGTAACGAGTAGTACAACCGCGGGACGTCAGAGTCATGTGCGTGTAGGACTCAAGCCAAGACGCAGGACCTGGGCACTAAGCCACGTGGCACTGGCCCAGGGGTGACTTATGAACGTGGGTGACTTGTCATAAGGTGAACTTCAGATGGTTGGAGTGATCTCGAGTTGATTGGAGTGAATCTTGGTACAAATCTACGGGTTGACCTAATCGCGGTGGATAAGGTAAGTACTGCGGTAAATCGAAAAGTTATCTTTTCAGCTGAGATAAATATTAATTAAAATAAAGTGATTAGAGCATCTTTTATCAGCCAATAGGAAGGGGACATCATGTGCAAGGGGGTGTCCAAATGGTTAGCTTAGATTTGGTAGTTTCCTAGTTATAGTAGGAGTGGTCTTGATTAATATCTTAACTAAAAAGATTGAAATCCTAACAAATTGAGATATCTCTATTGCTGGACGTCTTGACCTATTTGTAGAAGGCTTTTCATTGGTAAGTTGGGATTTGGGATTAGGAAGGATCTAATTAGGAGATATCCTAGTTGAAGGAGGCATTGGCTATATAAGCCATAGAGGAGGCCGGCCATGCCTATTGAACGCCAAGCACTTGGACGACTTGTGCAAACCCTAGCTTTTCCTTCTTCTTTCCCATCAACTCCAGCAGCTTTCCATCTCTTCTTTCACCCATATCTCATGTATGAACAAAGTAGTAAAGGCATCGTCACGGAGAAGAGCAAAGGAGCTATGCGTGGAGGTGTATTTCGCATACACCTAAGTGGTAGGATGGTTTTTCCTAGCCAATCTGATTTGAATCATTTTGCTTCATTCTTAGCATGATTGTTTGATGATCCTATTGATGTTATCTCACTGATAAGAGTTGTGTTAATGTTTAATTCATGAGAGATTCTTCGTTGTTTATCAAGTGAGAGTATTCTTGTTGAGATATCTTGTTTTATGCTTGTGTTAGTGCATACATGCTTACCTTTGATGGAAATATCCATATGGTCACGTCTTTTGAACGTGAGTGGTCATAAAGTTCTCTTCTTTATTCTATAATGTTCTATTTTAATCGTCCAATATGGTCAAAGGATGTATTAATGATATTAAAAGCTTCATTAGAGCAAGGGTTATGCCTTGAGTTTAGCTTAAGGTCTTAATAACAATTAAAGTCATGAAATCATTAAATTCCAGAATATACCAGAGACTAGAATTACTCTAGGAGGGGAGTAATTAAGGGTATTAAAGTCATATTATCATGATTAATGAGTATTAATACGATATTACTTATTATTAGCAAGTAATGTCTTCTCGGCCAAGACTGTTCCTGCGCCGATAGTGCTCAGTGTAAAAATCATAACTAAATGTACAAAAATTAGAAAAATACACTGTCAGTGGGGTTATAAACTAAACTCATAGGACTATCAGATGTAAAATTGTTAGAGATAGAGTCATGTGTTGATAGTAGGGTTAGTCGTAAGTGGTCTATACAGTATAAGACAGTTCACTGGAATTAGGGTTTCAATTCACTAATAAGTACTATTACTCATAATATGATGTAATCTGATCAAAATAATACTAATACACCATGGTAAGACTTCTTAAGGACTACTGTAGTAAGGGAGTCCAAAAAGTTAAGACTTTGGGAGGAGTCAGTGTATCTTTGAGCAAAACGATTATTGTTTCCTTTGTGCAGCGTAGAGTTAGTTTGAGTATCCAATTGGAGATCAAACTTTCCTAAAAGCTATCTTAATATTAAAGATAATACAACTCCAGACTTAGAGATGTTCTTATCAAAAGTAAAGCTATGATGCATGATGTGTGATCGATGAGTGAAATCCATACTCCTACAGTGAGTTATCCATCGGCCTAACTTTGAAATATCATTCGTGTTCTTATGATGATCTATATGCTACTGAGAGCAATTATATATTATACTTCAGAGAATGAGTTATGTATTGTTGAGAGACTTGATATTCTATTCCATACTCCATGAGTGAGTCATTGTGGTAAGAGTTACCCTATTCTAAGAAAAGTTGAGACCTTTGCTTTTGTTGAATCATTGTCCAGTTTGACATTGACCTATTTCTCCACTAAGAGTTCTTTTTGAAGATCTCTTCAGGTGGAATCATAGTATGCTTACGAGCCATTGCTAGATCCGTAGTGATCTCCGATATTTATAGAATTTTGATTCCTTATTGCCCGAAGGGAGGCAAATACGTACATTTAAACTAGTTGACATTACGGAAGGTCTTCAGTCTCCGACCATAGAGTCCGTAAATACTGATGGGGCTAGCATCCTAGACATGTGACCGGGTTCCGAAGGGAGAACCTCTAGGATGAGACTAGTCAATGGCAACTCGGGTGGCTTATTCAGCGAGCAAAAATTGTAATTCCTTGCACTATGGATGCCTGGAGCCTTTAGTATTTTGACCATTATCTCCTTACACCAATATTTGACCTTTCTGTTCAGGTAAAGTAAACCTTTGATTGGTCTTTCAGATAGTAAATTCTTGATTATCTGAGTGACATATTCTTCATATCCTATTTTGTCTTCCTAGTGAGTTTTTACAGCCTACTGGGTATTTCTATGAAATACTCATGCATCCTCTGATGCAGGCTTTAAGGATTAGTAAGTCAGGACTTTGTAGCTCAAAAAGGTTGAGCGGATTCGCAGAGGACATTTTGAAGAATTGCTTTTATTTACTTTATTTCTTTTGCTAGAACTTTATTAGTGTTGGCCTGTGTGTGCCTGAATTGATGCTCGTTTTATTTGACAATTTTAATTAATTTGCTGTAATAATTAAGTAGGAATCATTTGCTACATTGACAATGTTATTTGAAATTGGATGAAGAATTTCTTAGTTCTTAATTTCTGAGTTTTGTTATGAGTTCCTGGTGATGTCGATTACACGTTCTTTCGTGACAATGTAATTGACCCGAGTATTCGATCGCATCCCAAGGTTCTTATCTCGGCTTTTGATTGGTTTACTATAAGGCTTTCGCACTCTGATTGAGGTCAGGAATTTTGGGGCATGATGATCTATATATGAAATATGCATTTTATTATCTCCTAAACTTATGTTTATGCTAGTGTTTGATTAGAATAACTACTACTTTAATATAGTTTTTGGTTTTTGTAGGAAACAAGAGTAATACACAGAAATGAGGAGAAAAGTAACTCGAATGGTTAAATTATCATAACTTCGTATACAAATGTCGGATTGGACTGATTCAAGTCTCATGTTAAATTTCAAGAAGTCAGCTTTCCAACGCCACCAACCACGCGCAATTCGGAGTTCGGGACACAAAGTTATAGCCATTTGAAGTTCATGAACAGTGACTACGATCGATCGGAAATCACTGCGATCGATCGCTAGAGCCGTAAAAGCTATATATTGAAGGAAACAATCGATCGGCATAAAAACGATCAATCGTATCTACTGAAATTTTTCAATCGCGCAAGACAGTAACTACGATCGATCGGTATCATATGGCGTCGATCGGCAAGCGATCGATCGGAGGAAAATAACGAAGGAATTGCGATAGATCGGAAAGCGAACGATCGTCAATACGGACGATCGATCGCCGTATACGGAAAACTGAAATAAGACCTATTTTGACTTGGATGGCGAAGGGGATGCAAGAGTTTCTCTTCACTCTTATAAATAGGCCTTATGGGAGAACGTATTGGGCATTCAACCTTGGAGAACCAGAGCTTTATTGGAGGCTAGAGAGGAGCAAGAGAAGAGGTCTTTTGGAGCAAAGAAAAAGAAGGATTCATGACGATGGATCTACACAAACAGGCTTTTCTTTTCTCCCTTTCTATGTGTAACTAAATTCCTTGTTAAGGCTTGATGAAGCCCTAGATGTGTATTGCTACTCTTGATAGTTTAATTTTATAAAGTTGATTTTGATTTATGCTTAATGCGATTTCATGAGTATTCTTTTGAGTGCTTGATCATAGACTTGATTGATTATGAATGGAATTAGATATTGTGATTGATTCTATGCCCGATCAAGGATAGGATTGATTACAAAATAGTGGATGAACTTTCGTGTCCGATCAAGAACGTTAGTGAATTCATTAGTAATTCGTGTGTCCGATCAAGAATACGAATTACCATATCATGTTAACTTATGCTTAATAATAATTGAGAGTAGTAATTGCATGTCTAGTGGTGGATTCTTTGCCTTGATATTTCTCCATATTGATTAAATCTCAGCTTAGTTTAGTTTAAAGTTTATTGCTTTCTTAGTAAAAAAAATCAACACTACTTTCTTCTCTTGAATTTGGTAAAAGATTAATCCGTCCCTGAGGTTCGACAACCCTTTAATACTCGCCGTAGTACAATTGCCTTGTGCACTTGCAAGGGTTTATATTTAAACGATCACATGACACCAACTTTATGATGGAAGATGGCTATATTAATATTTCACGTGCAACCATCATGTCATGAAGTCAATCCACATATTTGGAAAGGTATAGGATGAATATGATGATGTTGAATCTTCTTAATTGATCGTTTAAAGTTAAACCCTTGCAAGTGCACAAGGCAATTGTATTACTGTGAGTATAGAAAGGGTTGTCGAACCTCAGGGACGGATTAATATTTTACCAAATTCAACAGAAAGCAGCAGTGTTGATTCTAGACTAATAAAATAATGAACTTTTAACTAAATTACTGGGATTTAATCAATATGGAGAATATCAAGGCAGAGAATCAGGCAGAGAATCCACCACTAGACATGCAATTACTACTCTCAATTATTATTAAGCATAAGTTAACATGATATGGTAATTCGTGTTCTTGATCGGACACACGAATTAATAATGAATTCACTAATGTTTTTGATCGGACATGAAAGTTCATCCACTATTGTGTAATCAATCATATCCTTGATCGGGCATAGAATCAATCATAACTCTATTATAATGCAATTAATCTTATCCTTGATCGGGCATAAAATCAATCACAATATCTAATTACATTCATAATCAATCAAGTCTATGATCAAGCACTCAATGAATACTCATGAAATTACATTAAGCATGAATCATAATTAATTTTATAAAATTAAACTATCAAGATTAGCAATACACATCTAGGGCTTCATCAAGCCTTGAATAAAAGTTTAGTTACACATAGAAAGAAAGAAAAGAGATGCCTGTTTATGTAGATCCATCGTCATAAATCCTTCTTCTTCTTTGCTCCAAAAGACTCCTTCTTCCTCCTCTCTAGCCTCCAATAAAGCTCAAACGTCTATTCTCTGGTCTACTTTCTAATGCCCAAAACGTTCATTCATAAGGCCTATTTATAAGAGTGAAGGAAAACCACGAAGTCCCCTTCCAAATCCGAGTTGAAATAGGTCAAAATCGCATTTTCCGTATATGGCGATCGATCGGTACTATTCACCGATCGATCGATTACTGTTCATGAAAATTTTTCAATAGATACGATCGATCAAACGGCGATGATCGATCGCAAAAATTTCGATTTTTTCTTAGGCGATCGATCGCCTCATTTAGCCGATTGATTGGTTACTATTTATCATGCAGCACAATTTTCCAATGGTCATAACTTTTTGCTCCGGACTCCGAATTACGCGTAGTCAGTGGCGTTGGAAAGCTGACTTCTTGAACTTAAACATGAGACTTAAATCAGTCAAATAAAACGAAGTTATGAAAGTTTAACTATTGAAGTCATGTTTTACCATATTTTTTCATCTTTGCTCTCATTTTTCTATAAAACCAAAAACTATAGTAAAGTAGCACTAATTCTAATCAAACACTAACATAAACATAAATTTAGGATATAATAAAATGCATATTTCATGTATAGATCATTAATCATTGTCCTCTCTTCGGAGGGTTGCGTTAGGAAGGGCATCCAACGTAAAAACTTGCCACTATGTTTCTTTGTATAGATTTTGTACCATTTTGATTCCCATAAGAGTTAAATATGGTATATAATTTATGCCGCTCCCCCGATAGCTGGGATAAAGGCATATGATGGTGATGATTAGAAAGCCAAAATTAATTTTAGTTTTCTAATTCAGGCAAGCACTAGGGAACAGATGGAATAAGATCTATATACTAGGCTAGATTCTATGTGCTAAGCTAGTACATAGACTCGTTAGGTCGGGAAAATTTGTTTACTTTCGAACATGGAGAAAGGAAACTGTACATATCTTTTTGAGATGGTGGATGATTTTTTATGACTCTTTTTACTTCAAGTGCTCAAGGCAGTGGACAACTCACACATGGGAGCCTACTACTAAGATCCGCCCTTGATGTCTAAATTGAACACCCGTCTTCTCCACTCCATGGGAGAGTGTCCATCATATCGCATTGAGGGAGTATGAGAGATGATGACTTCGACCTTCGGCTAAACTAAGCCACTTTGAAGAAAAAGAAAGTGCTGAGTATGAGTGAAATCAACAATTTTTCATACGGAACTTCTAACAGGCCGGAGGGAGTACATATTGGTATTGAGGTAAGAAATGTATAACAAAATCGCCATGGGCCAACAGTCGGGCAAACTTGCCTGACAAAATTGGGTGAATCAACCCGTTTTCAGTTCAGGTTTTAAAACACTGAATAGTATAAGATATTGGTATGGGTCTGTTCTATATTTATTGTCTTGTTTGAGAGGAGTCGGTCCTCCCATGCGGTGTGTGGACATGAGGAGTGACTAGGCTTCTGTGGGCCCGGGTGGGTCCACACCTAAAATGGAAGAGACACCTAATTTAGACCGTGATGAAAGAGTCCTAATTTGGTTTAATTACCATTTAGAGAGAGATAGTAATTAGGGGAGTAATTGGGAAGTTACACTCTAATTATGGGATAATGGAGAGGAGTAATTAGAGGGATTTGAATGAGTCAAATCTGTAACTGAAAAGCAATAAAAAAGGGCAAAGGAGGGGACGCCCTCCTCTCCCACATTTTTGGCCTCGGTTTGTGTGCGTGAACAGTAACACACCATCTCTCTCTCCCCTCATGTGGATGCTCTCTCTTTCAACGGACATCTTTCTTTCTCCTTAGTGTGGTGTTTTGGTTTCTCAATTGGCTTTTGGTCTTGGATTGATCTTGGAGATCTGATCAAAGGAGAAACACAGGGAGTTCCATACACAAACGGTTGGTGGTGATCTCCAACATAATCGTATTTCTCTACGAAGAACGGTATAATCTTTGGCACAAAGGCCATAGGTTAGTAGTACGCGTTCTTGAGTTTAATTTGATCTTGCATGAAATAAATTGTAGTTCATATATATTGCTCATAAATCCTTGTACTATGTATTGTTGTTGTTTGTGAGTGCAAGGAATTCCATATCAAATCAGATTTTAGAAGATTTAACACCAAACGGACGATTCAAAATCGCTTCTGTTGCGGCACGATTACCCTTCAAATAGTACCTAAGAAATGTGCTATCTCAAATCCCTTAATATTACAAGCACATACAACACCCAGATCCCCTCTTAACCCTTAAGCATAGGCAAGCCTTAGGGGACGTTTGGATAAGTCGTGTCTTATATAACACGACTTTAAGTCCTGTCCAGTCGTTAATTTGAAACCTTACCTCGCATCTTCAAGTGAATAATCTTCATCTCTTCCTCCTTCAACTACTGATGCAGGTGTCTTATTGCCCGGGCTGGACGGCCTCTTCTGTGGTGTCTTACTGGCCGGGCTCCCTTCTGCCTCCAGCATTGAATTCTGTCGTCCTTATCCGCACTTGAATTCTTTTGCTTATTGCCAGTGGAATTCTCCATGTTGTTATTTCCAGCAGAAGTCCACGCCAAGTATAGGTCGAGTAGTCCATCTGTGCATTGCCTCGTCTTGTGAAGGAATATTGTCTGCACGTCTTTATCGTCTTCAAGGATGTATAGGGATCCAAGATGAACAAGATATGACAAAGACAATGTACCAGATGCAGACTTTAGCGGTAATCTTTCTTCCACTTGCTGGAACAGTCCCAGGTACTTTACTTGTGTATCAATAGTCATGAGCTTCAGTTTCACACCCACATACCCATCAGATTTTGTAAACACTCCATCGTAGTGTAAGCACACAGGTATCAATTCCATCAGTACCTGACATTACAATAATGAAATAAGTAAAAAAAAACTGTAAGGTGTTCAACCGTGAGTGAAAATCATCGTCTATTAGTCGTGTTGCATAAGACACGACTATTGTTACAGTTGTGTTGTCGAAGACACGATATTACAAAAAAGTTGAAAACTCTGCACGTTTTCAACTTTCATCTCTGGAATAAATTTTCATTATATAAAACTGTGAATTTCAACTTGACGTACCGTTTTTGAATATACAATGCCACCGTTGCAGTTGTTTTTTTGTAAAAGCCGCTTTCCCGCTCGTTTTCTAACTTTTTGCGCCAAGACGACCTTTCCCGGTTTAGACTGCGCTGGTGCCGATGATGATAAGGGTGGAGATGCTGGACGGAACGTCTTCAGAATGCCTTCTTCTCCGGAACGCCTTCTTCTTCTTCCGGAACACCTTCTTCTCCAAAAATATAAATTTCTGTGCTGCCATGCTTATACACGCTGGGGGGGTATTTTCGGTACTTTTCAAGTCATATGGAAGGAAAGATGATATTTCAGGCAATATGAGAAATCCATAGTTGGCGCCAAGTAATATAGAAAAAACTCCCATAATAACCATGCAATTCTTTCCATTATGAAGGGAAGATACAAGTCTGACACACAGGTGCAAGCGGCGGGGGATGTTCTCTCTTTCATTTATGAGTACTACTCCCTCTGCTTGGTATTATTATTAACATAAGGTTTTGCATTTTTAAAGACCTTATGATTATAATAATTCTGGATGAAGTATAGGCAGATTACATGCTGCTTTTTTTGTCGCTATTTAGTTCTACGCTGCTTGTTATGTATGTGTATCGAGAATGTTTCTATTACACTCAAACCTTGAAATTACATTTGTTTCTTTGTAGTTGTAATTAAAAACACTAGTTTCCTCTTCCTTCGAAGATGAAACGTCAGTTAGAAATGACATGTCAGCAAGTGACACAAAATAATTATCTAGTCTAGTTAAATTAGAAAACTTCAAAAACTTCCATCCAAGATAGAATGACAACTCTTAGCTTTCAGTTTAGTATCAATGCGTAATTGTAAGATAGAATGAACTGGGACGAAGGGAGAAACATGTATGCATAGATATAGAACACAGGGAGGATGTACCATGGATCAACATGTAAATCCTCTTATACTGATTTGATAATCGAATGTTGTAGCTGAAATGGCTTTGTCATGTGAATCTTAGACAACAGTGACAAGCGGCAAATTAAAAGCCCAGCCGGCGAAAGAAAGTACCCATGTGATAAAGATATACTCCGTCCATCCAATGAAGCTCGTATACAATATACATTACAAAAGGAGTGAAATATATTAGAATATAAGGCTTGTATAAAAAATCACTCTCTCTTCCTCCCCCTTGTTTTTGTTTTTGCTCCTGAAAGAGCAAACCCAACCATATAATGTTGGACCCATTTTTTTTTTCAAAACCAGACGAGCTTCACTAGACAGAGGGAGTACTTAATATGTTGTCATATACTTCATACTTCACGCTGTGGCACATATTTGAAAACATGCTCCTGCTGCATAGCAGATCACGCAGGCAGTCAGGGGTAGGGTTGTTCGTGGACAGCCGTGTCCGTGGGGCCGTCTGTGTCTGAGGTGTCTGTGGCCGTGTCCGCGCCGAGGAGGAGCTGTCCGAGGACCACGGCCAAGGGTCCTCAGACAGCCGTCTGTCTGAGGACCGAGGAGGGCAGGAGAGGAGGGCGGTGGGGAGTGTAGGGGATGAAGGGCAGAGAGGAGAGGAGAGGAGAGGAGGGCGGATGGGTTCTAGGCCAGCAAAGATCGGAGCTTTTCGCCGGAGGAAATCTAGGGTTTGGGTGGGAGGGGGAAGAAGGGAGGAGGGAAGGGGTGAAGAGGAGAGGAAGGCGGCGGCCGGTGAGGGTTCTCCACAAAGAAAGATGTGAGCTTTCATGTCTTTGCCACTCCTTAGCCACGGCCTGGAAGAGCGATAGGCGAGGCTGTCAGATTCATCGTCGTAGACCCAGAGCGACTACGTGTGCTTCTCGACGGAGCCAACGTAGGTGTCGGGGCAGAGGAGGATGTGCTCAGCTGGGTCTTCTTCTAGTAGGTCTCCTCGATGGTCTTCCCCAACCGGGCAGGGGCGGTGGCAGCGGCGAGGTTGTGGGCAGTGGTGGGCTGGAGAGGGCCCTTCTTCGGCGCGGTGGCTGCGACCATGGCAGAGATGACGGTGGAGATGGTGCTGAAGGTGCCGTCAGGGTGGCGGAGGAGGTTGTAGGCGAGCTTGAAGTTGGAGATGAGGACCCATAGAATTTATTTCAGAAGTTCTTCACCTTCTCATTTCAGATTAATCTCAATTACCAGCTAATCTGTATATTTAATTTTATCTTTTTCCTTGACATTTATTATTATGTGTTGTTCAGTGGAGGTCAGTGGAACTCTAACGACTGACGGTCATTGTCGAGAGGTCATTTAGCCCCTTGATAGGGGAAGAAGGGAAGTGGGGAGTAGATGTCTGTGTCCGTGTCCGGATGTCCATCTGTGTCCGTGTCCGTGTTTGTCGGATATTCGGACACGGACACAGCCAGTATAATGGCGGATAGGCTATTCACGGACACGGACGCTGATAACCTTTGTCCGAGGTTTGTCCGTTTCGAGAACAGCCCTAGTCAGGGGCAGCCGGACCTGCCTGCTCTTTGTATTAAAGCCTGCCGTTCAATTGAAATTGTGCAACCGGAAAGGAATCACACAATGACACATGTGCCACCGCAGGGTTCATACGTAGAATTTTAGAGGGATGACAAACAAGCAGGCATCATCACATCATCCTTGTTTTGATGATTAAGCAGACGATGACATTTTGATACTGAGAATCAGTGTGTTAAAACCTGGTTTGGCCAGGTTAGGTGGGCGTCCATCTCCCGGTACTTGGATTCGAACCCATGTAAATAAGTTTCCTCCAAAAAGCTCGAGCTATTGGGAAATATAATTATCTTACATGGCATCAAAGCCACATGCTATGGGTCCTGGGTTCTAGTATCGATGGAGGCATTTATACCTCAAATATATTCCACGTGCCGCGCTTGATGGACACTTGCACGTAAGGGGGGATGTTAGAATATATAATAAATGAATAAAGATTTCCGTTCCCTACCAACTCCAGCTTTTAGAAAACTTTATCTTACATGGTATCGGAGCTCCAAGTCGTGGGAGTAACTGAGTTCTAGTATCGATGGAGGCATTTATATCCAATTATGTTCTACGTGCAGCGCTTTGTAGATGCTTGCACGTGAATAGAGATATTAAAATATACAATAAATGAATAAAGATTTTTGTTTCCTAACCGCTCGAGCTTTTGGAAATTTTGGTTATCTTACACTCCCCACTCCAATGCCGAGGGGGATGTGGCTGGTTAGGAAGAACGGGATCATGCCATGGAATGCCAGCTCGCCGATATATCGGCGATATATCGGTATCGGACACAAACCGATACTCCGATACCATTAAGTATCGATTTTTCCATTTTTTTCAAATATCGGCGATATATCGCCGATATATCGGTTTCGGACCGATATATCGGCCTTTTTTGAAAAAAAATTTATTTTTTTTAAAAAAAAAAATTTTGAAAAAATTATTATTGTTTTTTTTTGGGAAAAAAAAACTTTCATGTTTGTTTTCTATCCTTTTATGCATATTTTGTAATCTATTCTTTGTTTAAATTAGTATAACTCATTTTAGAAGTTAGATTTTGAAAATATATGATAAAAACTAGTTTTTGACGACCGATATTTTTTTACGCAATATCTCCAATATATCTCCGATATTTCGTCTCTTAGGCCGACCGATATTTTACCGATATCCGATACGACATTCCATGGATCATGCAGCAGACTGACCTCCCTGGTCAGGTCTCCTAGATCCAATGCTCTCCATTATCCTAGGCCACAAGAGCTTAAACAACATGTCTACAACTTTTACTCTATTGCCTTGAAACAGCTCTTAATTATAACATTTCGCGACTTTAAAGCCACAATGTCCCCTAAATTTTGATTTTGGATTCTGAATCTAAACTTCTATTCTGCATTCCTTAGCTAGGGAACAACTAGCTGAACTGAAGTTGTTGACATTTTAAAAGTTATCCCACCACGTAGTATCTCCAAGTGCTACGATAGGATTCTAAATACACTATCTCGGACACCAGAGCTCCAACACGATGTCTACAACTTCTACTCTCTCACCTCACAACAGGTCCACATTAGCGACTGCAACTCTAAAGCCACTAACTATTAGTCATTTAGTTCCCTAAATTGTGCAACTTTGGATTGAGATTCTGCACATCTATTTTCATCTAATTAGCTATAGAAATCTGGTTGAGTTGAAATCGTCTTTTTGTCTACATTTTCAAAGGCAGGCACTTGAACCTGGGACCTCTTCCCTCGACAGGCCGAGGTCTATCCAATATGCTGATGGCTGGGTTGGCTAGGGGCCTGATATTCACAATTAGAAAATGAGCCTGGAACGTTTTTATCCATAGCCCACCCTTCCAGTCTTGGCGGCCTCAATTAATGTGTCATGTTTTAAGCAGCCCTTTGACCCACCTTCTCAAGCTCATCCAGAATGCATTCGTTTCTGTCGCTGGCACCGGAAAAAGGCGCCAGTGCACTACTTCGAGTGGAGGACGGCTCACTCCACACGATTTTCCTTGTAAATAACTGAAGCATGATAACTATATAACAAAAGAAGTCAAGTTATTGTATAAAAATATTGTGATAAAAACAGCAACCAAGGCTTAAGCAACAGCGATGCTGGTAACACCTTACATCTCATCTCCTATCCCAACCATGGACATTATAATAAAATTACCTTCTAAATCCACCTCTTCCGCGAGCCCTACCACCTCTTCCTCCACGCCTGCTTCCCTTACCATGACCGTCAGAATTTTTATTGCCATTAGTGTTGACAGGATGTACCTTCATACTTTCTGGAAGTGGAAGTATACTATCCACACACTTTCGGAAGCTAAAATCATCAACAACTCCATCTTCTCTAAGGATAAAGAAGCATCGACTCTTCCATTTTGGATGAAAGCGCACCTGAAATGAGCGAACTCCACCAGCAATCTTTTTCTCCGGCTCCGCATGACCCTTCTTCAGCAGGTCCAACAATACCATGTGCTCATACTGCAGAAGATAAGAACCATGTAAGCTGCAACTTTCACAAGAAATCTGATAACCACAGGCATATGAAAGGTACAACAAATGCCATCAATTTATCATTTTCATGGACAAATCATGACAGTGGAAGAAAAATCTTAAACGAGGGATCAAGTAGCTACTTTTAATATGTAAATATAACATGGCAAATAAACATAAAATGTATATACAACTACAGAAATTAAGACGTCGCTACTTTCCAGCTTGTTAAAAATCACTTTTAACATGATCGTAAAATACTAGACCCCACAAACAATAAAATTGTCAGAGAGTGCCATCCAATTTCATTTCCTTTAGGCATGTCATTAGGGCAACATATATTCGACTCAAAGCTGTGTCCCAACTTAGTTAAAAATCACTTTAAAAGCATGAAATCCATTCCATTCAACTCCGACGTAAACTATTTCATGTTTACTCTCAAGTCTCAATCATCCGAGCTTACCTCCAGCTTTCTGTGCCCATCTTCAAGTTCTCTGAACAAGAATCATAATCATAATCAAGTAGCGCCTTTTCCCAACTATTTGGGGTCGGCGACATGGATCTTACTCCTCCATTCAGGCCTGTTTTGGACTACCTCTTTTATAAGAGATAGTAAAGTCAAATCCTTTTTTATTAACTCCATCCAAGTTCTCTTAGGTTTCCCTCTCCCTCTTTTATCTGAACAAGAATGTCAATAACAATTATGCTCACGAGTAAACCTCATATTACATAATTCATACGAACATCTGATTCACTAATAACTTGCACACAGTTAATCCGATTGCCACACTCAACAAAACTTGAGCGAACTGCAAAGTATGCTACATGCTGGAGTGATCATATAATTTGCAGGGTCCTAATTTTGGAGCATCGCCATGCACAACCAGTGTTTGTAAAATTGGTGGCTGGGTCAGACCAACTGGGTTAACTTGGCCTATCGCAAAAACCCTCCCCTCTTATCTGCAGACTTCTTCCTCCAGCGCTGTATCCACTGATTCCCAATTTGGCTTTGCTTCGCCACCATCTAATCTTCCACCTCTACCTTCTCTATTGGGGTTCTACCTCCACCTCCTCCTTTCCTCTCTTGTCTCTCTGCCTTTTCTTGTCCGACCCAGTTGACCTGACCCAACCCAACCGGTCAACGATCAGGTCATTTGACCTGGGCGGCCAGTCCAGGTCCGGTTGGACCTAACGCAGCCGGCCGGCTTAATCCAGATTCAAAAACAATGTGAACTAGGAGACTGACTGATGATTTTTCACTATTAGAGACTAACTGATGACTTAAGGTAGACTTGCCATGTTTATGGGTGCTATCACTTAATTTTAAGCTTATTCATAACTAAGCCAAAGATAATAAGGATTACAGTTCCAAGACATGGGAGAAACATGTGTAGCTAAGAGTCTAATGACTGCCTTTTGGCTGTCTTGATTATGGTGAACATTCCATCTTTACTGCTTGTTCTACAACTCTAGGCCTGACTCTCACTCCCTCCTATGACAAATTACAATCATATTTCTATAAAGGATGCCCTAAATTTAACATACTCCTTTGCCGCATGTCGTCGCATTTGCTCATAAGGTAAAATGAGAGCCTGGCTATGATTGATCCAAGGGGTAGGGCAACTAATGCAGGTTCCAGATAAAACTGTTCTAACAAGGAGTTCTCCATGTTATAGAGCAAGGTTTCTTATCTATAAAAATGAGGTTGATCTTCACTTATCGTCCTACTTGCTCTTAACATTTTCCAAATTGCAATCATATTTCTGCAAAAGATGCCCTAAATTTAACACACTCCTTTGCCAACATGTCATCACATTTGTTTATAAGGTAAAATGAGAGCCTGGCATGCTATGATTGATCCAAGGGGTAGGGCAACTAATGCAGGTTCCAGACAATACTGTTCTAAGGAGTTCTCCATGTGATAGGGCGAGGTTTCTTATCTATAAAAATGAGGTTAATCTTCACTTATCGTCTTACTTGCTCTTAATACTTTCCAAATTGTCCATAACTGATACTTTACACAAGCTAGATGTTTCTAGAATGTTGTTATCCTTGTGCAAAAAGCTGCAGATTCTTTTATCTTTAAATTCATCATGTGTGATACTCATTCCCCCCCCCCCCAAATTATATCCAAAGTTATCTTTTTTCCTCTCCTTGTTTCAAGTTTCCAACACACAAAATGCAACCAGTGCAGCTTCATTTGCGCCCTTATGCTTGACAAAACAATCAAGTTTTCGACCTTAGCATTCGCAAAAGTATATACCAGCAGAAGCAATCTGGAAAGAATAACGAAAAATTAAGATTGAACGGCCACATTTTTCTAATAATCCATACAATGCAGCATATATCACTTACAAAGGCTTAGCAGTCAAATTCATAACATTCGTAAATTCAAAGAACTGAAAGAATAGTCGGACAATTCTTCATTTGAGATGCAATTCGGAGAAGTTGAATAATATGCACCAACAATCCGAAGATTTTGTACAGAAATCATGGAGCTCAAGCAAAATCACCCGTATAATCATGTTCTAAAATATGTTCGATCCTCATCGAATTAAGTTTTATAACACAATCAATAATGTAACAAATCTGAAATTCATCCTGCTGCAATAATAAATTCAAGATAGATAGCAAATCAATTGTTACTACTACTTCCGGACGGAGTATAATTCACACAATGCATCATACACCACAGTTGTAAGGCTTCGAAGGCAGAAATTCACCTTGTTGATGTCCAAATTGGGAGGCCAGGCATGCAACAATTTATAAAAGTAATCGAACATCTCCACCGCAGACCCAAACACCTTCGTCCCAACGCCCACCGGCCCGACCTCACTCTCCTCCACATTCTTCTCCTTCTCCTTCATCTCCTCCAGCCGCTTCTCCTCCGCCGACTGATCCGCCTTCTGCTTCTTCGCAGCCCCGCCCCCATCTTCTTCCCCTTCTTCCTCCCTCCCGCGCTTCGCCGACTGGTCGGGGGCATCCGACGCTTCTCCGTTCCCGCCCTCGGACCCCGGTTTCTCGAGTTCCATGTCTTGTGCGGCGGGGAATCCGGCAGCGGCCGTCTCCAGGGCGGATTGTTCGGCGGCCATTCTTGCTCCGGGGCAAAACCCTAGCGTCTGAAATTAGGAGCGAGGTTAACCCCTGGACGGGTTTTTAAGGGTGCATTCGAAACTGACAGTAAACGGTGACAAAAAAATCAGCCTGAAAATAATCAACGTGATTTGTAGGTAATTTTTCTGATTATAAAAAATTCGTTCGGGAACCTAAAATTAATTATATTTTCAGTTTTTCACCATCAGCCTGACTTTTGACTTTTGATTGGTGACTTGCGTTTGGGAACTTAAAAAAAAATCAGGTGTGATTTGTGTTTGGCAAAGTCGATAAAAAATATATGTTTTGGACAGCGGGTGGCGGCATTGGTGGTGGGCGGTGGCCGGCGATAATGGGCAGTGGCCAGCGATGGTGGTGGGTGGCGGCAGCAGTGGGCATTGGTAGTGGTGGTGGGTGGTGCCGGCCGTAGGCGGTGGCGATGGTGGAGGTGATGAGGAAAAAATTTTCACGCTGATGCTTGTTCGAATGAGAATCAGCAAAATCACCTCTTTCAAGGGTAATTTGCTAATTTTTTTCAGTTTTCACCGTCAGGAGTGAAAATTGCCCAAATCAGTAACCAAACACACTATCAGCTGATAGGTGAAAAAAATAACATATTTTTTTCACCTATCACCATCAGCCGCTCGTATCAGTAAAATTAGTAAACAAACGCCAATCAGAAGAATCAGGTCCTTTTAGCCTGATTTTTTTTATATAATCAGTTTCCAAACACACCCTTAGTTTTTACATAAAAAGGCCAGAAGGTCAGTCTTCTCACCCCCACTATTCAAGTACTTACCCCATAAGAAGTAATTGGCTTTGAAAATCGGATCCGTCATCGACCAGGAATTCTTACAGAATAAGTCCAACTATAGATCAACTCGGGTTGACTAGATTACTAATGTCACCATAAACCAATAACTGATTTGATCATTACTCCATGGTCTTTAGAATGTGTAATAATTTTTTCCTTTCATCAAATCATGACATCCAAAACCCCCATCAAGAAAGAAAAGGTCATGAGGGGGGAGGGGTGAAGCCGAAGTGGTTGAGGGAGGGAGAATCAGACGAGAGAAGGCAAGGACAAAAACTATCGCCTTTCAGTTCTGGCTTGCCGCTAGAGAGAGGAAAGAGGGTGGTGGTGGTAATCTCCATCAGGCGAGCTAGGTGGGGAGTCGAGGACAGGAAAGAAAGATACTAGATTTTCTAAAAAATTCGCCCGGACCGGTCAGCCGATTCTCTGGTTCTACCAGCGGAGTTGCATTGGCCCGGTCGGGTCAATCTACCCAGAAGACCTGGGCAACTCCGCTTGAAAATATGTCCAGCTCACGTCGAACCAGTCAGGCGAGTCCAATTTTTAAAACCATGGTTTTTCTAATTCTAGACCTCATCAGTGTTTTGTAGTTAGTGGGACCAATACAGATTGAAGAATAATTGTAAAAGTAGAAAAATTATTGGTGTGCCTAAAATGCTACTCCATGGCGCCAAAGAACCATCGATCTCTAAGGATCGAAGACATACTTGCTTTAGCGGTCAATCATAAAGATCAAAGACTTTATTTATTTATTTTTGATTCAGATGGGTCAAAGCCTTGATCAGGCCATTTTTACCAAAAAATTCTCCATAAGAAGTATGCGCGCAGATACTCCGACGCTTATTAGGATATGTGGGCCCCACTAGGTCATGACACTTCAATCTGACATTGAAATGAAAGGTTAAAATTGGATTGTTGGGCAGCCATTCTTGGTCTGGAGAAAAATCCTAGCGTTTGAAATTAGGGCAGACAGATGTTTTACATGTAAAGGCCAGTCTTCTCACCCCGTTATTTGATCACTTACCTCAGAATAGGTCATTTTCAGCTCAACTAAAAATTTGGATGAGTAGTTCACCACCCCACTGTCTAAACACCACCTACGCAAACGGTGGCTCTTCACTGTCTGAAAATACTGGGAGGTAGATATCCACCAACCATGTTAAGTAGGGCTGTAAACCGCATACAACCCAAACGGACACCAAAAAACTTTATGCCACGGACATGGACGTCTACTGCAGACATGCAATCAGACGTAGACATTTTTTTTGGTCTGGCCTTTGAGCGGACGTGGGTGTGGACAAAGCATGTCAGCATGCCTCTGTAGTCGTCCGCATCCCTGACTATATAATACACATCTTTATTTTTTTGATAAAGTGTTCTTATTTCCTAACCCATGAAAAGGATTTTCGATGTAATCTGTTATTTTTCTAAATGTTTCTTCATAACGTCGACCATGTCTATAACGAACAGTTGCAGACAGACAAATGTGGTGTCCTTGCATCCATTATGGACAGCAGACGGACGGACACAACTCAGGAAGTGAACAGATGGCTGCCGACATGCCTTGTCTGGTCCGTTCGTTTACAGCCTAAAGAAAACATGGGGAACTGGTGAAATATCCATCCAACAACTTTTCTCAGTTTTATTTTTTATTGTGGGCCCTACCTGTGTTTGTCGATGGTGGAACCAATATTGATAAAAAAAGGATCATAAGTAGGAGCGTACACACTGAAGAAATTATTGGGTGTCCCGGCATATTACGGGCACAAGAGAGTCGTTGATCTCCTGTAGGGCTGCATCTAGGGTCGGGTTTTACTATCTACCCGAGATAAGACCCGAGAACCCTAAATCCGACCCTCGCCAAGATAAAACTTATAATACCCCGAGAACTCGAGATAGGAGCCGATATTTTAATAAAATAATTAATATAATTATAAAAATCTTTAATAAAAAATTATATTTATTAAAAAATAAGGAATTTAAATAATATATCTCGGTTCTTGGGTATTTTATAGTCAAACTCGACCCGACCCGAGATAAAACCGGGTTTTTAAATCTTGAAACCGACCCTACCCGAGATAGGACCCGACCCGACCCCGGTCAATGTCGGGTCGGTTCCATCCGGGTTGGGTTGAGTCCGGGTTTTGGTGCAGCCCTAATCTCCTGGTTCAAAAGCAGTGTTTGGTGCCAAATACTGAAGAGTGCACATGTAAGGCGTGTAAGTCATCGATTCAAGAGACTACCGGCTCCTGGTGCCCTGGCTGAGGTGCAAGATTTATGGCTCGCCTTCCTTAAGATAACTTTAAATGGGATTCATTTCAAGATGTGGGACCTATTCAATTTACTTCATTGTATTTTAGTCATTGGAATACAGAGCTCACTCATCTAAATGGGCCCAACATGCTCCATCTCCCAATGATTTGTTATTCATAGCCTATGCCCCCTTTGATGGTACCCCACAACATGGGCCTTTGAGCATATTGATTGTCGGGGTCACAAAAGGTGGACTCCAATGATCCAGAGTATTTGAATGATAAAATGTTAACATAACTAACATCGTAGAGCAGAGTCCTATCTTATTACAGCGGTTTGTATCTTTCCTCATACCAAAAACCAGAAAGAATCACATTGAACTGCTATAGAACCTATGATCATTGTTTCATAAATGGGGCTGTTTAGACCCTATTAAACTCTTATGTCCCCCGGTCCCACACCATCCTCCATCCATTTTCTCTCTTTTTTTTATTGCTCCTACCTCTCATCCTTCCCCCACTAATTTTCTCACCATTCCCCCAACATTCCAAAATTCTCTCTCTCTCTCTCTCTCTCTTCCCTGTACTTCTTTTCAACAAAGATGTCGATAGTTTAACAGCAGTGAGCCTCGTCCGTAGTCGACCAACTCCTCTTTTCTTTTTTTCTCTTTCTCTTTCTCTTCCTCTTATCTTATGTTTCTTCTTACTCATCCTCCCCATGTATCTTTTTCTCCTCTCCATTTCATTCTTGCTCTCTTGCAAGACGCGGCAAGTAAATGTGTCACTTTTTTTGCCTTGTTGGTCATGGACAATCTTGATCTGATGATGGTTGCGTGAAATCATGGTTGGGCGTAGGCCGAAGAAGAACATGAAGAAGGTGAGGAGGAAGAAGAAAAAGAAGAAGGAAAAAAGACGAAGGGGTGGCGGAGGCGGAGGGGGGCCAACACTAGGCTGACGGCATAAGCCATCATCTTCAGCATTTTGCATCATCATCTCTGCCAGTTCACTCCCTGTCAGAGGGTTTCAAGGACTGATCTCCGCCAAATTAATTAAGCACAACAGTGTTCACTCCCCATCAGTAAGAAGACAGTAATTAACCAAAAATGGGGCTTTTTTAGTAAAGGGTTTCGGGATGGATCCCCGACAAGTTACATAATTACAACGTGGATCACTCCCTGTAATGTAATAAGCTAGTAAAAAAATGAGAAGTGGGCTTTCTAGGTAGAGGGTTTCGGGCCCAATAAAAGATATGTAGCTTAGTATTTAGAAAACAGGGGTTATGAGTAAGAAATTCTCAATTTTAATTACAAGGTGAAAAAATAATAATGGACAAAGGAGATTATTGGGGTCCAAATAGTCGTGTTCTTGTTTCTTACCATTAACTAGAATAACTTCTTTTAATTGGTTGGTTAGTATAGGTAATTAGACATTGGGTAAAAGTTTGATTGAGTAAAAGTTCAGGTCAATGGCCACCCAAAGGGATTATATCCCGATTTAACCTGTGTGTATGTTATGTGTGAATACACCAGAGGGGATTGGAGGCAGGATACGGTGCTATAACATGCTGGTTGCCCTGCCCCTTCTAGTCAGATCCTAAGGAATCAGGCACTTCTTGTTATAAAAAAAAATTTGAGGTCAAGGAAGACGTTGGATTGAGTAAGACTTGAGGTCGTGGAGTACTGATCCAAGGCCTTTGTCAATTGTAATGTTATTCAAATAGATATCCCAAGCGACTTCGTTTCCTTTTCTAAAGTCATTAGTTGGGAAAATACAGTACATGTGTCCACCATGAGTTGGGCTTTCCACAGGAGTGTGGGATAATTAGGTCAACAAAGATCAATTTGGAATCATTCCTTTCCCACTATCATTGCAAAATACTCGAACCCAGCTCTCCTCCATTACACGGGAGCCAAAGACCAACGCACCAAGCGTTTTCCAGGGAGACTTTGACTTAACTTTCTGTGTGTGAAGTCTGCTAGTGCTGTTGGCTAGTGGGGCCGGCCCTCTTCTGCATCTTTCTTTTCTTTAAAGTTTAAAGGGAATTAGGGATCAGGAGCGTTTTATACATATATTTAGGAATCAAGTAGCTACTTATCCGGTAATTTTGTGTTTTATGATTCTCCTATTAAATGTAAACTCGATTGTATGATAATGTAAAATTATGGCACTGTATTGCTGTTACCCCTCCATCCAAAAATATTTGTCTTGTCTGCATTGGAAAATATTTTAATCCATTTTTTCGTTTTTGAATGGAGAGATACATTTTTGGACAGTAGGAGTAATATTTTTATATCCTTTACATTATTGTTAGAATTTACAGTCTCTTTCCACCTGATCACAAAGTCTTTCCTTTTGTAGTATTTGGTGGTGACACGGTCCTCACTTCCACTCACCTATTTCAATGGAGTAAAATATTGTATTGCCTATAAGAATCTTCTCAATAGAAACATAGAAACAAAGAATTTTCTCTCTTAATGGGAAGTTAAATGGTTCTTTTGCATAGGGAAATAGTTTTTATGTGTTGTACATATCCCAATTCATTTTTTGAATTTATAGTTACAATGATAGCCATTATATGTTTTGAATTTATAGTTACAAAGATAGCCATTGTATGTACAAGGGGTAGACTTTAAGTCCATTAATTTCTCACTTCTTAAATCCATAATCCTTCATAATGCTGTATTTCTATCCATTATTTACACTCGATATTATTACATGTTTTCAGCTGCTTTAATTAGCCTAATTACATACTTCATCATAATCTCTCCAGCCCCCAAAACGACATTTGGCTCGTTGCTTTTCAGGCACCAACGCTACATAGTAAAATCCTGGAGGCTGATAAAAAATGCTTTCCCTACAAAGAGAACAGTAACAAAATGGAGAAAAACAAAAGGCGCCGATGAGATCTGAGCTGTTCAGTGACCTCAATCTTGTTCTAATATTCTCTGCAACCTGAGGTAGCTATTGAGCTTGGAGCGCGCCAGAAGTGCACTTGTGCTCATCGCCTGCTCAAACCTCCACACGTAGTTGAGCCCAACCAGGAGCTCCATTATGGCGGCCTCGGCTTTCGCCTGCTTGGCGAAGACGAGTGTCTGGAGGAGCAGGACGTTGGTATCGGCGGCGGGGGAGGCGCAGCTCCATGCCGCCGATCTTTGTTGCTCGAAGCTCCGCTCGTTGTGCCACCTTATCGTGTTATGAGCGAGCGGAGCTAGCCAGTCCATGATGTGATTCATGGCTTCTCTCCACTCCTCCGCCAGCGAGCAATCAACGGTGGCGGCACGGAATGGAAGCAGCCGGGTGCGGAGTTCTCTGCGGATGCCCGCCGGGAGCATCCCATACAAGTTGTCTCGTGCGTCGAGCCCGATGAGGTGAGGCGACCGGATCATCTTCTGCAGCATGATAATCAGGTTGGCATAGTGCAAAGCCAGCGCGGCAGCGCCAAGGGTGCTCGGCTGCAGCTTTAACAACATCGCTTGTGAGTCGAGAAAATTTCGGCCATCCATGTCAGTGACCGGTGAGACGGAAGTGTTCGACGGCAGCGACCGTGATGCTAAGGTTGGGGTGGCGGCAATAGGGAAGAAGTCAGTCGCGGACGGGCTCTGGTCGTTGCCCAGTCGGAAGACGTGTTTGAGCCGAGCAAGGACGGTGAAGGCGGATCTTGCCATGAGCATCGCCACAGAGTCGAAGCTCCAAGCCCAGAGCGAATTCTTCTTCAAGCGTTTCACCTCTTGATTTTGCAAGACAAGCTTCAATTCAGCTGTCGTCTTATTGGATCGAACAGGCGAGTTCGGCTCCCCGGAGACCATTAGTTTTCTCAGGCGCAGCTCCATTTCGGCCGTCTCGTCGATTGCCTTGTGCAGCGCAGCCGTTGCCGTCACAAGCTGTGTCATCCGCCTGACGGCCGAGTCCATCTCCTTCGGGCTCATGACCCACTCGCCGGAATTGGAGAAATCCAAAAACAGCCAGTAAAACGACGGGAGCTTCGTGGTGTGGCACCCTCTCCCGATTTGTTCAATGGAGGTGGCAATCAGGCTGAGCGACTCGGAGAGCTCGGCACAAGCGAGGCTGAGGAGGAAGGATTCATCCTCTGAGACCAACTTCCGGACACCGACAGCGGCGATGGCTTCATGCCGGAGCCAGGTCATGTTCTCGTCAGACAGGAAGCGCCAGAGCTGGATGAGATTGGCGAGCAGGCTGGTGATCTCGAACGCCAGCACTCCGACCTTCTTGTCGTCCGACGACCGGCCGTTAAAGATGGCTGTTTTGACCTTGTTGAGCCAAGAATCCAACGCCATGAAAGCTAGGGAGAGAGAGAAAGGTAGACAGAGAAGGAAATGGATTTAATAATGCTTATGAGGCTGTATGGAAAAGAGAGAGACGCGGATGGAAAGGAAAAGAGAGGGGTGGGACTAGTATTTCATGGTGGTGGGCCGGGAATCAAACTATGAATTGTGGCGGCTATGAATCAACTTTAACGATTCATGCATTAAAGTTAATCTACCAACATGTCACATCAAATTCCGCAAATCATATACAAATCCATTTTTTCTACAACTTGCCGGTGATTTTTTGAAGGGCAACACTCCTTAGTAAAGTTAATTGCCATTTCCCGACAGCTTCATTTTTAAACATTATTTCAATTTTTAGATGCAAATCATACCAAGAATGGGGACATGAGGCTTGATCAAGGGTACTCACTTAGGAGAAAAAGGGGAAACCAAGAAGAACTACTGCGTGGGAAACAAACATTGATTAAATATGGTTCAATACGAAGGAGATGCTGTTGAAATATGCAATGGCTTGTCTGGATGATCATTTAGAAGATAGGATAACCCATATAATCTTGTGAAGTCAGGAGAGGAAAGAATGTGCAAGGAATTCAATGGGAGAGGTATAGGGTGGGTGCGTTTGGTTTCTGATTATCTGAAAAAAATCAGGCTGAAAGGGGCTGAATCTTCTGATTGGCGTTTGGTTTTTGATTTTACTGATAGGAGCTGCTGATGGTGAAAGGTGAAAAAAAATCACCAATCAGCAGTCAGTGTGTTTTGTTTCTGATTTGTCAAATTATCACTTCTGACGGTGATTCAAGAAAAAAATCACCAAATCAACTTAAAAAGTCTGAAAATTACTAATTCTCGTTCGAACGAGAATCGGCTGACTGCAAAAATTTTCACTCATGACGGGTTTTCTCCTTCACCTCCCACTACCCCTCACTCGTCTCACTGCCCTCCTCCTCATCTCCCCCTCCCCGCGAGCCAGCGGTCCTTGATCGTCTCACCCATCAGGCCATTACTGTGAAAGATACAAGCTTTTTGTCATCTCCTCATCTCCCCCTCCTTGCGAGCCGGTGGTCCTCGATCATCTCACCGCATTGCAAGCCTCCTCGCTCTGGGTCGCTGCTTTTGCGTCCACCTTTCCTCCTCCTCAACTCCTGCCACTGTCTTCGCCATCGCCGCAAGCCGGCCATCGCAGTTAAACTCACCCCTCTATCCCTGTCACTTGAGCTACGCCCACACTATTGTCGTCTTTTTTACCTTTTATCAACCCTCGCCTTGCCCCAGCCCCTCCCTCAGTATAACCCAATGGTGCATACATTACCGTGAAAGATACAAGCTTTTTTATTTCACGTGTGGTGTGGGTTTGAGTTTTGGGTGCTACTGCCATTACTCTGAAAGATACAAGATTTGTCTTCAAAATTACTTCCTATGCTGTATGTGAATACTGGCTATAGGTTACTTTGTCTCGTTTTGTTCAAGGACATCAGTTGTTTATACAAAAGAATGGCGAGAAGAGTAGCATGCTCGATGAAAGGGATTGTTTACTTTTCACTAAAATATCTTCTTGGGTTTTGTCTTGGAGTTGGTTTTAGCAAAGCAAATTCTTCTAGTAGGATTCATCATTTTGCAAGTTACATGTCTACAGCCGCCTGTCAATCTTGTAAATATAGCAGAGGCCAGTGTAAGAAGGTATCTAGAAGAACAGATCCTTCGTATGCAACAGAATGGCGAGGATAATTTGGAATGGCTGGATTCTTGTCAATGTTTTATGAATTCATTTTTTTTGCTTGAATGATTAGTTGGCGGCTTTGCTTCATGAAGCTCTTTCCACACTTTCAGATGCAGCTTGATGAGATGCTATATACTTTTTTTGTTTATTGCTTGATGTTTCCGGTTTATGAAATACATGTGCCTGCTCCTCAGATGTAAGTATGTACATGTTATGTTTAATAAAATGCCATAGTCTTTTGCTTTCCTCTTGTTTGGTCGGTTTGTTGTTCATCTTTTTCATCTTTTCCTCGCATCTTCCTAAACTCTTGAAATCTCTCCTTCTAGTTGGCTATGGTAGCACTCGAAGGAGGATCGGACTAAGGGCGCGAGGCTGAAGCGAGGGGACTGATTCATCTCTTCCAGGTTGGCCCATCCTTTATGGAACTTATATGATTGAAAGACGATCTTTATGACCTTATACTCATGTGCGTGTCTAAGCAAATTTCTGTTTTGTTTACTAATTTTCAAAAAATTGTTCTACACATTGATGTCTCCATATAAATTCTACTGCTTTTTGTAAAGTATTGGGATTATAGTCGATCTCTAAGCATGATCTCTACTGTGAAATATTTGCACCCAAGTTGTTGTATAAACGTCTGACTTGTTTTGTTTGAGTGGATATTGATTATGACACCTTCCACGCGAGAAATCATAGTTTCCCTTGCACAGTTGTTGTAGAAAAATCACAGTATTGTACTCTTGTCTAGATTTTGTTGTTTGATCTGGAAATTGTGACATATGATTTTCTATTTTATCTTACGCATATCTAACCGAAATTAGTTGTTTCCACAGTCTCCTTGATTCTTGTAATTGAGTGTTTTTTTAGCTTACACACCTTAACTTATTGTCCAATATTCAAATCTTTTGGTAATTTTCTCTTAGCAATGATCGGCTAGTGTTTCCACCTAATAGTTAGAAATAGTGAATTTGTTGCAGGAAACAGAGGTTGTTCATTTGTTGGAAATCATTGTTTTCCTCTCTACCATTTTCGGGTTTAATCTCATTTCCTTGTTATATTATTTGACATAGAAATGTAAGCAGTACTTGTCCTATTTTTTTAATGTAAAGACTGGAATGGCCTCTGTAGTACGAGCTTTCGTATTTTATGCGTATCTAGGTGACTTTGTAAAATGATTTTCTCTTACATCTCATTTACATGCATTTTTTTGGTTGGTACTTATGCAACTAATTATTTCCCATTTAGGCATTGTGTTCTGCCTTGTGTTGCTTCTTTATGTATATTAAAATTTTTTATTAAAGGATGTTGCGACAAACTGTATGTAGAGTTGTGGTCTATGGTGTGTTAATATTATGATTTGTTGTGTATTTGCTGTCTAGGGTATAAGATCTGTTGTGTATTAATACTGATTGCTCTTATGCATTTCCTCTTATATGCCTCCTTTGTTGAGATGGGAAACCCAGCCAAGAAAGGGAAGTATGTGAAATAGGTAGAGTGTTGGGGCAAGGAGGAGCTCTATGCATGGATCAGAGCATACTCTAATGCTCTGATTGCTGAACAATTTGGTTGGCCCTTTTTTCTCGAAGAGCATCACAACGTTTACATGAGGCTCCTGCAACATTTACCACATGACTTACAAGATTATAAAGTAAAGCAATCTGAATATGATTTTTTGCCACTACTACTAATGCTAGTTGAAGTTGGTGAGAAAAACAATGAATAAAAAATGCAAACTTGTTATATCTCATAATCAATGTTTTAAGGCCATTAAATTCACCCCTCATGTTGCTAGCCCCGTCATAACCCTAGCCACGCAACCTGGCTAAGCTCAATCCATGTCTAGATAAAAGTGCTTCAATTGCTTTTTTTAAAGATAATGCAAAAGTCTCTTCAACATGAACAATGCCGAAGAACCTCTCCATAACACATCCATGTTTATTTATATATCTTATTGCAACGACCATATGTTCTTTGACTAATACATCACGAGACTCATCTACTAATATTGAAAAAAGTTCATCTCCAAGATCTTGGATGATAATGTTAATAGTTTCAATGGCAGTTGCTTTGGCAATGCCCTTCTTAATATTTGGAGAAGTCAACTTATCATTATGTGGAGCATTTTGTAATATATTATTTTTTTATCTCTTCATTATGATTAGCAAGAAACTTCAAAAATTCAAAAAAATTTCCAGCATTGCTTGAATCTTCTGATTCATCATGTCCACGAAATGGAAGCCCTTGACGAAGGAGAAATCTAATGCAATTAATTATTGCATTTAATCGAACACAATGTTCACTTCTAGTACGGGTTGTTTGTCTCTCAATAGTTGTTTGGATATGTTTCTCTTGATTCATCAAATTTTGACATTTCATCAATGATTGGTTATGTGCACTATCATGCCGACCCATATGTTTCTCTAGTATGTTTTTCTTCTTCCAATTGGAAAACCCTGTAACTGTGAATGCATCCCTATCCGCCTGATCTATGTTATCTGTTTTAAAGAGATAACAACATAAACAAAAGGCTGCATCTTTTGTTATGCTATATTCCAACCAATTAGGGAACTCATCAAACCACGTTTGATTAAAACGCCTATTCACACTTCCAATTTTTTTCTAAGGAAAGTTATCATTTTTAGGTTGACAAGAACCATTTTGAAGATAAGCTCGACGGATTCGATCTTGATCATTTGGGTGATAATATGATATTTTAATCCTCAGTCCAGGATCAGCAGGAAGGTCATTCAAATTAAATTCTATATCCTTTTTCCTTAAAGAACTTCTCATTGCACTTTTATAGTCTTCCACATCAGTTGATGATTTTCGTTTGAGAAATTTGTCCATATTAAAAGATTAATATGAAGTAAAAAACCTAGAATGCAAAACGATAAATTAATTTTAAATAATTTACTACATGGCCACAACTTTTTCACACATAATAAAGCAAAACCTTTAAAAAATTGCTTGAGATAAGAAGAATAAAATAAATAATATATGAATTTGTCGTAAAAATCTACACGCTATAATCATAAAATATTGACATTGATATTTTCTATTACATTACAAAGTTAGGGTTTTCAAATTGAAAATTATTGAAATAAACTTAGTTTAAAGAATATCTTACTTGTAATTTGTAAATTGTAACATGCGATCGATTTCAGGTGACAGTAGATCAGGAAGAAGAAAGAATATCAACTTCACCAAGGGTAGGAAGAAGGATTATTTCAGTTTTTTGGCTTTTTCACTTTTTGTCAGTCGCCCAACATAAGGATTCAGGGGTTCATTGGAAGAAGGCCTTAAACTAATAGGGAAAATGGCAAAAAAAGCAAGCTGTGTCTTTTTGGAAGAAGGGTACACCTAAAGCTAGACTCCTAGGTAAGGTAGATGCTTTTTTAGTATTTTCCAAAGCCAACTACCAAGTTATTTCATCTTTTTTGGTTTGGTACACCTCGGGCTAGACTCCTAGGAAATGACCTTAAGTTTGAAACTCAATCCTAATCGCACTTGGGTTGTGTGTGTGTATGAGTGTTGTTTTCGATCCTTGGAGACTTCATTGGACTCATGGGAAGCCCTATATGCAGAGAAAGATTCGGTAAGCCCTAAGGAAGAGCATGGAGAGATCGGAAAAATGGAGTGGTTTTCTATGTCAAGCTTAAGGTAGGACCGCTAACGTCAACTGAATTACTAAAAGATAGTATGAAGATAAGTTAAGAATGATTTGGAAGGAAGGAGTATGAATGAAATCAGTAATAAACATACTTAATACATCCCATGTTATAAGATTCTAGGGTTGTATGTTATTGATGAATATTTAAATCTATGTATTGCATAGAATGATTTGTTATGTATGAATGCATGTTATTGTTTGTAATGAATCAAATCTAAGGTTGTTTAGACTCTGAAAGCATGTTGGAAGCAAGATGTAAATCATAAGAGTGCAGATGAGTCAGTGACAACGATGATCCAACATAACAGAATGAATGAACAAATTATTGCTTTCATGATTGCAAATTTGTAATGAATCACCTATGGACCATCAAGAAGAAGTATTGAAGGAGAATTAAAGTCATTATGTTAGAGATCATCCGTTGGACTTGTTTACGATGGCCAAGCATGCTCTGTGGATTCAACAACAACCTCCAATGATACCTTAGTTATCCATGAGGGGTTGTCAGTGAACAATAGAAGTACAAAATGTGAAATCAACAAGCGAGTTCCTCTAGAAGTATCACATGGGCTTGAGTCTCTCTGCTCTGTAAGCAATATGTAGAATTATGTAAAATTATCCTTAATCACAATGGTGCCGAGATCTGAATGAAAACAATGAATTGTACATGTAATATTGTATGATTGATTGCTAAGTAGTAATCTTGCATAAAAGAATGAAGTATCCTTGTATGCTAGAAACGTCACAAGCTATAGCACAATGAGAAGTCCAGTATTATGGGATGATATGTAGGAAATACACATTTTAGTGACTAAGTGAATTAGTAATAAATAAATCATCGTGGAAGAATGTAAAAGCATGTCGTAACTTGGGAGAATGATAATTAGTGTCAGCCATCTAGGTTCAACACATGAGCCATGAGAAGAAGAATTGAGGAAGATCCTCACAGAAGGAAGCAAAAAAGAAGAAAAAATACTACATGCCACCAACAATCATGACTGTTTGAAGACACAAACCCGAACTGAGGATGACTATCTTAGGGGTTTAGATCCACAAGAGATCAAGTATGCATGCATTGGGTTATGGTGAAGTTCATGGTGCCCGTAACTCACCCCGGAGGGAACCATGAATTCCCTTTGAGATTCCAAGTTGTGTGGTGAACTAGAGTCGAAAGAAATGAGGGTATCTATTGAGAGTAGCAACCCTTATTAAAAAAAGAAAGTAGAATGAGCAGAGTAGTGGTAGAGAACAAATCCCAGGAACCTCTAGGAAGAATAGAACAACTAAAGAATACTTAGAAAGACTCTAGGAGTAGTAATGCACCTAGGAAGTGTTCGTTGTTCCAATTGTTGCGTTGTAGTGTGTATTAATGTTTGATATTACGATAATATCATAGCAAGTGAACTATTGTATTATGTGGCCTACTAAGTATGTAAAAATACTCAGCTACACTATCTTCCAGTTTTGCAAGTGCAAGGGAGATCGGGAGAGAAGGAGACGATAGTACTAAGTAACCATAGATGCTTCCATTCATTTAATGTAAGCTTCTGAGTGAGCCTGTGTATCATAAGTTTATTGTATAGCTGAAATGAGATAATATTAGTACACACTTGGATGAGATCTAGGGTTCTTATTTTGGAATTTGTTGATTATGTAATATTCACTAATCGTTGTATTGAAAACGTATTCGAAAACCCATGGTAATGTCCCGGAGCACTTGGAGCTACAAAGACAGGTAGATGACTTGTTGTCAAGAGGATTAATTAGGGAAAGTCAAGCCCATGTGCAATTCCTACCTTATTAGTCCCTAAGAAAGATGGCAGCTGGAAAATGTGTAGATAGCCGAGCTATCAACAAGATACCCATGTGGTACTTGAAGGATCCATTGCATCTTCGATTAAATAAAAAAGTATTTGAAAATCCGGGGTGTTATAGCGGTTGTCGATGAACTCAAACTTAACAATCTGAATTTCTGCTATATACACTAATTAATTACCAACAACCCCTTAAATTTTTGGGCAATTACATAATTCGACATACTAATGTTGGAAGCAACCCTTGGTTTCTCGCTACTATCTTTTTCCATTATCCTCGCTTTTCCAACACTCCATTTTCAACAAAAGAGTTCCAATGGATGGCGATGATGGGACGACAGATATCCAACAATGCTGTGGTAGGACAGGGGACATGAACAATAATTTGACTTGTCTAATGTTTGAGTTTTATACCAAAACTTTAATATAACTATAAAGCATAGGATAACAACCAAACGAAACAAAGAACATGTAAAAAGAGATTTTGGGAGAAAAATTTATGGCCTAGGAAAGCATGTCAAGTCAAGTGGGGCTCACCCAAAAAGTTTCAAAAATGTAATGTGAGGCATTGTAATAACCCAAAATTTGTAATTATGCAAATTGGGTAGAAATTGGAAAAAGGAGAATTTGGAAATTGAAGAGTTGGAACCAATGACAAGAGGTCAACTACAAATTCTCCTTTGTAGCCTACGGTAACCCAGTTATCGATGAATAGTAGATAGCTACCCCTGCGGCAACCCGATTGTCGATGAATAGTAGATAGCTACAGTACTAGATACTACAATAAGGAATATGGACTCTATATGTGAGTTCATGAGAAAGTAACTTGTAGGCTAGCATATTAGGCCATGTAGAATTAATATCCTTGTACATGATGGTGCATGGATCATAATGAAATGACTAGGGTGCATTTGGATACTGATAGGTGATAGGTTGAAAATTTATATCAGCCTGAAAATAATCAAGCTGATTTTTCCTGATTGGTGACAACCTGTTTGGAACTTGAAAGGAGTCAGCTGTCATGGTGAAAATTTTCAGGCCTGATTTGTGAAAGGTGAAATATGTTTGGGAAGTGAAAATAAATCACACTCATTTGTATTCGTCAGCTTCAGGTATCGTGTAATCGATTACACAGTAGGACGAGCTATCGTGTAATCGATTACACGATATTTTTTTAATGGGACAAACTTCAACAATGCATTTCTTACTCATTTCTGATCCGTTTTGCCCATTTTTTTTTCATTCTTCCTCATTTTTAGTGCTCTTTCTTATAATAATGATATCATAAAGATGTTGAGCCACCACATACTATTTATTGTAGATTCTGTGGGATTTTTTAAATAAAATATGAAGGTTATTAGGATATCATGATGATCAGAAAGAGCATAAAAAATAAGGAAGACAAAAAAAGGCCGAAAATGGACTAAAAATAAAGGAGATATGAACTATTGAAATTTATCCTATTTTAATGGAGAATTACACGATCCAGTGTGTTATAGTGTAATTGATTACACGATAGCACACTTTATAGTGTAATCGATTACACGATAGCTCATTGTATAGTGTAATCGATTACACGATAGCTCACAGTCTCGTGTAATCGATTACACGATAGATCATTGTATCGTGTAATCGATTACACGATAACTCACTGTATCGTGTAATCGATTCCACGATAGCCGAGCTATCATGTGATTAATGCATGATAGCCTATCGTATAATCCAACACACGATAGCCTAGTTATCGTGTGTTTCGATTACACAATAGCACTGGTTATCGTGTAATCGATTACGTGATAATTTTTTTAATTAGACAAATTTCAACGATGCGTTTCTTACTTATTTCTGATCCGTTTTGACGCATTTTTTTTCATTCTTCCTCATGTTTAGTGCCCTTTCTTATAATGATGAAAAAATGTCCGAAAATGGACTAAAAATGAGAGAGATATGACGGGGAGGGGGGGGTCCCTCGGCTTAACGGTGCGGCGGCGGGGCAAACATCGGGGTGACCAGCTTTGGACGACCCGAGCAATTGCCTGGGAGAGGTGGGCACAGGTTTCCTCAGCTCAACGGGGTGGCGGCGGTGAGGTGGGGGGCCTCAATGAGCGGTGGCGGCGTTGGCGACCGGGGGGAGGGGGGCTCAACCAGCGGCGGCGGGGACGGGGGGCACAAACTCTCTTGGCTGAACGGGGCACCATTGGGGTGGGGGTACTCACCAGGGGGGACGAACCTCTTGGAGAGAGTTAATTTTTTTTTCGTTGAAGAGGCGCGACGATCGATTCGTCAGCCTGATTCTCACTTTGCCTTTCAGGGTGAAAGGTGAAAAATTGTCACCTTTCACCTTTCAGGGCCAGTTTTCAGCCTTTCAACAAACAAACACCTTTCAGGCCTGAAAGGTGAAAATTTTCACCTATCACCTTTCAGGGCCAGTTTTCAGCCTTTTAACAAACAAACACCTTTCAGGCATGAAAGGTGAAAAAGTGAAAATTTTTACCTATCACCGTCACCGAGCACTTTTTACCCTTTCAGCTTCCAAACACTTTTCACCCTGATAGGTGAAAATTTTCACATTTCGGGGCTGAAAAATTATTTTTTCACTAAACAAACGCACCCTTAATGTACAAAAATGTATGGGGTATGTGAGAGGAAAATGAGGTATATGAAAAGATTGAGAGGAGACAATCTTAAGATGAAGCCAACACAAAGTGGATCTTGAAGAGAAAGCCACTACAAGATGAAGCTACCAAGGTGAGAAAGACACTCCAAGGTAAAGCTCAAGGAAAATGAAGATTGCAAAAGCCCAAGACAATGTGGGAGAACACTACAAAGCCCATGACTAAGACACTATTTAAAACTAACCTATTTAAGGCCCAACATGAAGACATACAAGAGGAGTGTATATTTTTTAGAGGATCAACTCACAACCATTAGATCATCCATAGTTGTCCTCTAGGCCCATAGTTTTTGGATCAAATTTGTTGGGTTCAAAATATTCCAAGAAAAACTCACTAACCAAAGTGATCCAAAGCTTCTTCCAAAGCCTACCTAAGATCCTTAGGAAAAGACACCTAGAAAAAACTCATTTTTGAAATAGGTTCATGGGCTAAAGGAACCACCCATAAATAAGTTAATATGACCCAACCCCCATAAGAGAACCACTAATGGGTGGGTGGATATGAGGTGTATTTACCCGTGGATGGGTGGATTGGGTGGGTGGATATGAGGAATCCACCCAAGGATGGGTTGATACATACTTCCCTCTCCCTCTATAAATACCCATCTCTTGGAGAGGAAAAGATGGGCAAACCATCTCCCCAAAAACCTCTTTGCCTTATTCTTTGCAAATCATCTAGAGTCTTGAGTGTTCTTGATTATTCTTTCTCTCCTTTCTTTGAAAGAGGTTCATACTTCATTAGTGATTCGATGGGTTCATACTTCATTAGTCTTGAGTGTACTTCATTAGTGATTCGATGGGTTCATACTCTTGACCCTTGAGAGTTGTTCAAAGTATCTTTGGACATGGTTTTACTTAATCCCATAGAAAAATTCTTAGAGAAACCAATCCCTTTTTCAAAAAACATCTACAATTTTGGAGCATCATTAGTTGAATCCAAGGGTGGATAATGGAGGGCAATTTAGCTCAATACTAGTTGAGGAAACCGGATAGGATATCTAACATCCTCCCGACAAGAGTATATACTCCAACTTATCCTCTTAATTACAATAATACTCTTATCCTCTCTCTATGCTTGGTTGAGTATAGTAAACCGTTGAGTTTAGTCACGTGTGAGAGAGACGGGTTCTTATAACCCATAGTGAGTGGGAGTACACTCACTGTGAGTGGTTTGGGGTTAACCTTTGCGCAAAACCCTTGGTTCAGGATAAGCCATAAAATCCGGTAATTTGGGGTTAGCCTCCGCATAAAACCCTTGGTCGGGACATACCATTAAGTCCTTGGTTTGGGGTGACCCTTTGAGTAAAACCCTTGATTTGAGATTAACCATGAAAATCTCTAGTTAGAGGTGAACCAAGAAAACCTTTGTAAGAAGTTGTGGGTGAACTATAAACCCTCACTTAGTGGATGTTGGAGGTTCCTTGGCTTAGGTGCTCCGAGAGTGGACGTACCCATTGAAGCGAGTTGCTTGGCAGCAAACCACTATAAATCTTTGTGTGATTCTTTGTGTTTGCTCGTCTTGCATATTGTTACACACACACACACACATGTACACACACACATTCTATTTTTAAGTCTCTCTAACTTATGCGCTTCTAATTACTTGCTAATAAGAGAATGCTACATTGAATGATTATTTAAATTATCATTATCTCTTAGTAAAATAGAGTGAGAGCTTTTAAGTGGTTATCCTATTCACCCACCTCTAGGACTTAAGAGCACTTTCAGCATACGCTCAATCCAATCGTGTTCCCTACGAAAGTGGAAATTACTTTTCTACTTTAGTTCCTTTAGATTTTTTGTGTAATTTTGTTTTGCTAGGGACTAGCAAATTGTAGGTTTGGGATGTGATCTATACTTAAATTATGTATTTTATTAACTTATAAACTTATGTTTATGTTAGTGTTTGAATAGATTTTGTATGCACTAATGTTGTTTTTTATCTTCTGTAGGAAAATAAGGCATACACTCTTTTTGGCTTAAGAAGAGAAAAGAAGCAAAATATTTTGGCGAATGAACAGTAGCTGATCGATCGCCTGACCTAAAAAAAATGTGAACGAAGGATGCGATTGATCATCATCCTCTCGATCGATTGTATCTACTAGAGTGTTGGTTACACAGTGCGCGATCAATCGGCACCCAAAGCGATCGATCGGCATATGAAGAAGAGTTGTAAACGACCGTGCAATGCAGTGAAGAAACGATTGAAAAACAGAGATCGATTGGTAAGCGATCGATCGGGCAACTAAGATATCGATCGCCGTATTCACAAACTTAAAACAAGACCTATTTTGAGACAGAATTGGAAGAGGGTTTCGTAGTTTTTCTTCACCCATATATATATATGCCTTAAGGGAGAACATATTGGGATATCTTGGACGTCTTGGAGACTTGGGAGGAGAGCTTTTTGATCTATACATGAAATATGCATTTTATTATCTCCTAAACTTATATTTATGCTAGTGTTTGATTAGAATTACTACTACTTTAATATAGTTTTTGGTTTTTGTAGGAAACAAGAGTAATATACAAAAATGAGGTGAAAACGGACTTCAATGGTTAAATCTTCATAACTTCGTGTACAGATGTTGGATTTGACTGATTCATGTCTCATGTTAAAGTTCAAGAAGTCAGCTTTCCAATGCCACCGACCGCACGTAATTCGGAGTTCGAACCGAAAAGTTATGACCATTGGAAAATCGTGCTGCAAAATGAATAGTAAAGCGATCGATCGGCCAGAAAAGCGATCGATCGCCGTATACGCAGAATTAAAATAAGGCCTATTTTGACTTGGATTTGGAAGGGGATTTGAGGGTTTTCCTTCACCCCTATATATATGCCTTAAGGGAGAACGTATGGGGTATGCAAGAATAGAGTTTTGAGTTCTTTTGGAGACCTTGGAGGCTAGAGCAAAGGAAGCAAAAGAAGAAGAAGAAGAAGATGAAGAACTTGTTGATGGATTCTCTTCCCATGCTTGGCTAGACTCTTTTCCAAGGCGTAGATGAAACCCAACTGATTGGTTGTATTGTTTCTTTCTCTCATATTATGTTTTTATTCTAGTTGGTGTATGAATCTTTGTTATGCAATAAAAGTTAATTCATTAGAGTTTATTCTTTGTACTCGAGAGAGACAAGAGTGGATCTTTGTGGATTTCAATCTGAAAGAGCACTTGCGTGTCCGAGAGGAACGTAAGGGCTCTGAAGTGTTACATATTAATAAAGTCTCATTGGTTTATACTCGAGAGAGATAGATCACAGTTCCATGTTTTAATAGATTTATGTGTTACATCCGAGAGGAGGGCACTATAATTTGAATTGACAAGTGTATGTCCGAGAGGAATACACTAGCCAACTGGAAATCTGAATTCAAAAGAGAGAGAGAGAGACGATACACTAGTCTATTGTGGTGGATTCAAAGCCTTGGTACTTCTCCTATTGATTAATCTCAGCTTAGTTTAATTAAAGTTCATTGCTTTTCTCTAGATTAATTAAAAACTGCTGCTTTTCTCTTGAATTTGGTAGAATATTAATCCGTCCCTGAGGTTCGACAACCCTTTCCATACTCACCGTAGTACAATTGCCTTGTGCACTTGCAAGGGTTTTATATTTAAACGATCACTTTTGTGACGGCTACTGCAAAGGAGAAGAAGATGATGAAGATGAAGACGCATGTTTCTTTTCCAATGCGTGGCTAAATCTCTTTCCAAGGCGTAGATGAAGCCCGAGTAGATTGGTTTTTTCGTTTCTTTCTATATTCTTAATTTTACTCTAGTTGATGTATTGATTTTTGTTATATTTTCATAGTTAATGCATTGAGATTTATTCTTTGTGCTCAAGAGAGGCGAGAGTAAATTTTGTGAATTTCAATCCGAGGAATACTTGTGTATTCGAGAGAAACGTAAGTAGACTAAGGTGTTATATATTAATAAAGTTTCATTGATCTATGCTCGAGGGAGATATAACACAATTTCATGGTTTAATTGCTTTATTTGTTACGTTCGAGAGGAGTGTATGATATTTTAAATTGACGAGTATATGTCTGAGAGGAATATGCTAGTCAACTAGGAATTTATATAAGAGAGAGAGAGAGAGATAATAAAGTTAGTTTATTTTGTGGTGGATTCGAAGCCTTAGTCATTTTCTGCATAAGTGCAACTCATTTAATTAGCTAAAGTTTACTGCTTTCGCAGATTAAATCAAAACTACAACTTTTCTCTTAAGTTTGGTAAATTATTCATCCGTCCCTGAGGTTCGACAACCCTAAATACTCACTGTAGTAAAATTACCTTCTGCACTTGTAAGGGTTTAATATTTAAGTGATCAGGTGCATCAGCTATATGTGAATAAGTTCAAGGGTCAAAAGTCATTAATTTCATAGTCAAAGGCAATCATGGCCTAAATATTTTTTTCATGCCCTAAACAACACCTTTGGAAATCAAGCTATCACCTGAAAGTATTAGACAACCAACAATACCCAAAGAGGCTCTAAATCTGTGTTTAGGACATAAACCTCATAGTCATAGTCGTCCGGTTGGATTAATCCGATAGTTGTACTATTTTCCGCTCAAAAAGACTAACCAAGCTAAGTCACTCATCTTTATGATGCACAACCACAGGGCTTGTTTTTTCCCGCACTTTGATGGTTTTAAAATAAACCCTTACAAGTATACAATTCATACGAGTATAAGCAAGTATAAAGTGTATCGTATCCACATGGATGGTTAGATTATTTACCAAATCTTAAAGGAAGTTTGGGTTTGTACACTACGAACTACACTAAAGCAACAATGAAAAGTAAAGAGAAACTAGGTTGAGACAATGCTTAGGGCATATGAATCCACTATTAGACTCACAACTAGGGTTGTCAACGGGTCGGGCCCTTGCAAGCAAAAGGTGAGCCCTGGCCCAACCCAATTACTTAAACTCTCTGCCCTGGCCCGGCCATGGCCCTAAGTTAGCTCCCAAAAGTCTAGCATGACCCTAAACTAGGCAGGTAAGGGTCGGGCTAGCAGGCCTATTGGCCTTTATCTTTTAAATAACATATTTTATCATTTTTTATACCATTTTATTTAAACTATGTCATTTGAAGGGATCCCACTAATGAACCTTTAGTTGTTTTTAGGGGTCTTTAATGACAAAGGATAAATGTTTGGATGTTTTGCACCTATTAAATACATGAGTTTTGCCATAAATACTTCCCTTCATAGCAATGTGGGATTATTTTCCTTATAAAAAGTAAAAGGTTTTTCACAGTTGGATTGGCCCAACGGGCTTTTTGCACTTAAGCTCTGGCTCGACCCTATTTTACATCAGGCCTAAAAATTTCAGGCATCACCCTAAAGACGAGCCTAAAATCTTAGGCCCTATCCCTCATTTTTGCAAGCCGGGTAGGGTCGGGCTAGTGTGCTGGCCCTTGAAATTGACACCTCCACCCACCTAAGTATTCTTACCCTTGATTAAGACTAACCTTGTACATGATACCAATGTTCCTAACTAGTCCATTGGAAGCATTCAATAAGATAATAGTAGAATCCAATAGCATGAAGTATCTAGCAAGCATAACCCATTTATACTGTCTACTTATAGGCATGAGTTATCTAACAAAGCATAGCTCATCCAAATTCATCTACTATCACAATCAATAATATTGCATGAAACCCCCCTTTGAGACCACAAACACAAAAAAAGGAGTGGGTATCAATACCAGGTTGATTCAATAAAAAATAAAACTATAATAGACATTGAAATTAAATGATCACTAAAAAGCATAACTTTAGTCAATCTTGCAATTGTTCATACACAAAGTAAGGTCATAAACAGGACTAAGAATATAAAAACACTAATCTAATGGTTTCATCACAACTCTATGCCAAGAACTTAGCCATTCTGATTAAAAAAGGAAGAAGCTTGAATCTCCATAGGAAGCTCCCTTGAATCTCTTTGATTTCTCCTCTCCTTCTCCACTTTTGAATCTCAGCCAAGACTGCCTTTTTCTGCCTTCAAATTGACTTTATATACATCCCCAAGAAGGGCCAAAAAGGTAGCCTAAACCCTAGCTAGAAGCGGGCATTTTTGACATGTCTGCTTCTAGCGATCAATCTCCCCCATTGCAATCTTGGAGGGTATGTCTGCCGTCCTATCATTCCTTGTCGCTTCTCGATCGATCACAGGGTCCGCAGTAGGCTTGGTAGAAAATATCCCTCCCACGATCGATTATAGGGTTCTCAGTCTGGCTCGCCTAAAAAATTCTCTTTGGTAATCGATTGCCCTTGACTGGCAATCGATCTGATGACAACATATTCACTCTAATCTCATATTCATGTGATCTTGGTAACAACATGCTCATGACAATGAGCCCTATCTAATAATGCATGCAATACCCTGGATTTTCAATACTTTTCTTATTATTTTATGTAAGAAATTCGGAGATGCAGCAGATCCTTTGGAATACCTAAACATTACCATGGATTTTCGAACTCATTTTCAATCCAACAATTAGTGTATATATATATATATATATATATATATATATTATAATATGCAAATACAAAATACAAACCCCTGGATCCCATCTAGTATGCAAAATTATTGTCCATCTCAGTTATATAATAAACTTGCAATACAGGCTCGCTCACGAGCTTACATTGTATGAATGAAAGCATCTAAGAATACTCTATATTTCTGACTCCTTCCCTCTAGATCTCCCTTTGCACCTGCAAAATTGGAAGAAAGTGTAGCTGAGTATTTTTACATGACCAGAAGGATGACAACAATAATATGATAGTTCATTCGATGTGATATTTTTGTAATATCAATCATTACTACACCATACAACATTTTAATTTAGAACAATCAGCGCTTTCTAAGTGCATTACTATCCTCGAGTCTAAGTGTTCTTAGTTACTTTATTCTTCTCTTCTAAGGTTCTTGGGACTTGTTTTCTACCTCTATTCTGTTCATTCTACTTTCTCATTCTAATAAAGATGTTACTCTAATTGTCCTTATTTTCTTCTCGACCCCTTGTCATCCATGCTCTCACAAACAGAATTCATGGTCCCCACCAGTTTGAGTTAATGGCACCGTGAACTTTGCGCTAACTCTATATGCATTCTTTATCTCTTTTAGAACTAAGCTCTCAAGACGGCCAACCTTGATACAATGCATATACCTTCCACCTGACACGATTGCTCTTATAGATCGTGGTTTCTTTCCTTTCGGATTCCTTAATGTGAGTATCTTCCTCAATTCTTGTTTTTCATAGCTCATGTATAGAACCTAGATTCTTGACACTACAGTCATTCTCACATGTTAATAAATGTTTTTCATTCTTCCACTATGACCTATTATTACTAAGTTACTTAGTCATTGAAATATGTGGTTTCTTACAAATCATCTCTTATTCTTGGACTTCCTACGGTTCTTTACCCTATAGCGTGTCTAACGTACAATATATTTCCTTCTTCTATATGAGATTACTATTTAATTATCAAACATGCATTCTTACATGAGCATATAAAATTGACATACATTAGGACATACTCCCAAATTTTGCCCTAACATATGCACCAAGCCGTTAAACCTCTAGGTGTCCCTAGTAGGACAAGTTGTGTCTTGTGAAGGTTTGCAGCCATGTTACCCACAAGCATGTAATTATGAAATTAACCTTATTAATTTAAGTGCAAATAAAAGCAAAATAAACATTACAAAATAAAACAATCCTATTATCCATTCAAATGCACACCACAATGCTTAAGAAAATCAACCATACATACTTGCATTTATAATCAACTGGAATATATAAGTCATCAAGTAAGTGGTTTATTCTAAATTTCTGTTTCACACATATCCAATATGACTCATTAACCAAAGACATCAAAATCTACATAGTCATCATAATCTTTAAGTTCATGATAGCACAAATGCCCACACACCTCCTTCGGGTCCAACATTATAGATTTGAGAGGATAATACACTGTAGACTTTTTTTTACAAGACTGTGCAATGCTCAACTTCAAGATGCTTAGGTTTACTAATGACTCAGGCAAATGACTCCCAATCAGTTGGCTTAGGGCATTAGGTTTTAAGATGGACTGCTTCGGGCTTGAGCATCAACCTAAATTAATCCTATAAAGTCAAGCAGCCCCGAGCTTGTTTTTTTTTCCTTCAGCATATATATTTTCCAACAATCTTTATTCTGTCAAGGTTGTATTATACTCTCAACAATAACCACGTATCAACTAATGACCTGACCAAAGTTATCCCACTGCAGATTAGTACTCAATAAATTTCTAGAGGGGATTACTTTATGTAACTAGTGTGTATGAGTGAGTTTTATTAGCTCAAACATTTGATCCAAGAGGACTGTAACAGGAAGATTCCTCTCAGTTAAGTGTCTCTATCCTCTAGTATACTTATTCACACTTCCAGTGTAAATTAATTTCTTAAAAATTGAAGTATGCATCATTAATGGATAAACTACCAAAACCTATGAAAAATACCAGCAAACAACCTAAAACTAATTAAATTTTTATTTTTCTAATTTTTTTTTCAATCAATCAAGCAAATCCTCTCCCCCAAACCTATCATGAACATTGTCCTCGATGTGCAAGAAATATAAAACTACAATGATAAAATAGCAAGGAAACGAAGAAAATGAGATAATACACCTGAATACATGGGTTGCCTCCCACCAAGCGCTAAGTTTAATGTCTTCAGCCAGACTGAGCCATTTGTTTGTATCAAATTATCCCGGGTCTTTTAATCCAACGTTAACTCCACCTGTGGTCCTACTATGCACATCAGGGTTAATTAAAGAAACCGCATGTGGATCATCATAACAAATACATGGGGGTGCATCATCCACTAGAGTGTCAATCATATAAACTGCATAAAAATCATCTAACGGTAGAGGTTATTTTTTAACATTAAAAATATTGAGTTTGACCTTAAATTGCCAAAAGACAATTTTAGAACCCCATTTTGACATTTTTAAAGGCAATGGATTTCACCAAAAATGGCCATCCCAAAATCACAGGAATTTGACTACCAGCATTCTGCACAGGTTGTGTATATAAGATAATGAAGTCTACAGGAAAGAAAAATTTATCAACCTGAACAAGAACAGCCTCAATAACACCATGTGGGACTTTAACGGATTTGTCTGCAAGTTGTAGTGTTATGGTAGTCAGCTTCAACTCTCCTAATCCAAGTTGCTCATAAATAGAAAAGGGCAATAAATGGACACTGGCACCTAAATCCAACAATGCCCTCTCCACAGTATGATCTCCTATAACACATGAAATCGTGGGACTTCCAGGGTCCTTATACTTAGGTGGAAGATTATGTGACAATAGGGAACTCACTTGGTCAGTAAAGAAGACCTTTTGAGTCACATTGGCTTTAGCTTTGCATTTTTGGGTATAAAGGTCCTTTAAAATTGGCATAAGTAAGCACTTGCTTTATAGTATCTAATAGAGGAAGATTGACCTTAACCTGCTTGAATACCTCTAAAATCTCTTCCATTCTTTGGTGGGATTTGCTAAATGGGGAGGGTTTGTCAAGGCATTGTGGGAATGGTGCCCTTGGAATATAGGATCTTTCGTTCTTGGCTTTGGTTGGGCCATCCTGCTGGGTTTTAGAACTAGCAGGCACAACTTTGGTTGGAGTGGATTCGTTATCTATCCCAGGGGAAGTTTCCTCACTAGAGGTACCTACGGACAAGTCCCTAACCCGATTATCAATTTGCTTACCGCTCTTCAGGGTAGTTATGGCTTGCACCTGCTCATAAGGATATTGGGAGGCCTCAATTGCAAACTGGCCTCTAGGGTTTTGCTGAGGTTGGCTCGGCAAGATGCCTGCTTCTCTCTTATTCATGGCCTGGGCTAGTTGTCCTAATTGTGTCTCTATTTTAGTGATAGATTGTGTGGGAATGGACAAACTGGGCCTGGGTCCGTAGCTCTGCTCTCATATTGTTCTATTCAGTTTTAATCTCAGTTAAGGCCGTGAGGAGGGTAGATTGAGTGGTTAACATCTGGTTCATTTGATCTTCCAAGGTCGTCTAGTGGATTGGCCAAATAAGGGAGCTGAGGCTGGTTAGTAAGGTGGTTGTTGGCTTGGGAAGTCTTATCTTGGGGCCAGATTAAGAGTATTAAACCCTTGCAATTGCACAAGACAGTTTTACTACATTGAGTATTTAGGGTTGTCGAACCTCAGGGACAGATGAATAATCTACCAAACTCAAGAGAAAAGTTATAGTTCTGATTTAATCTACGAAAGCAGTAAACTTTAGTTAATTAAACGAGTTGTACTTATGCAGAAAATGACCAAGGCTTCGAATCCACCACGAAATAAACTAGCTTTATTATCTCTCTCTTTCTCTTTTATATAAATTCCTAGTTGATTAGCATATTCCTCTCGGACATAAACCCGTCAATTCAAAATATCATGCACTCCTCTCGGACGTAACAAATAAGCAATTAAACTGTGAAATTGTGTTCTATCTCTCTTGAACATAGATCAATGAAACTTTATTAATATATAACACCTTAGTCTACTTACGTTCCTCTCGGACACGCAAGTATTCCTCGTATTGAAATTCACAAAATTTACTTTCGCCTCTCTCGAGCACAAAAAATAAATCTCAATGCATTAACTATGAAAATATAACAAAAATTCATACATCAACTAGAGTAAAATTAAGAATATAGAAAGAAACTACTCGGGCTTCATCTACGCCTTGGAAAGAGATTTAGCCGCGCATTTGAAAAGAAACATGCATCTTCATCTTCTTCTCCTTTACAGTAGCCGTCACAAAAACATGATATTTTCAAGTGGACCTAACTGAATACCAAATGTAACGATTGAATTTTTGTTTCTACATAAAAAAAAAGGTTAATTATTGAATAACCTTCAAATTCAGTGTTCATTGATGTGAAAAGAGAATAAATGTTTTCCGAATTTTCAGTTTATATTCCTATTAATGTCTACGCCTTTCTTTAACCAATGTTGTTGCCTAATTTTTTTCTGGAGGCAGCCTACTTGAGACGCATGGAACATTCTTAGATGTTTTACCTCAGACAAAGAATGTAAAAGTCATAGAAATGCTCGTTATGATATCTTGATAATTATCTTCAGTGATACCAAAAAGAAAAAGAGGGAAATGGAGATCAGGTTGAGTGCAGACATATAAATACAAAGAAGGATTTTACCTGATTTGCAATATTGAATTTTTTATATTGCTATGATAATGAAGAGATGATTGAATGATAACATAGTATTATGACACTCTACTACCCAAATGAGTATTTTTTGTATTCTCTACCTTATATGTTTCACATGACTCTCTTTCTGCCTGATACCAAAACGCCCCTAAAAAAAGCATCTTAAAAAAATAATTGCTTACATTTTTATTGGATAAGTTGCCACAAGATTAATCCATGAGCAGAATTTACTCATTTTCACTCAGATTTTTTTCTGGCTCCGTCCTTGACCATTGTCATGTAGCTAGTGGTAGTAATTTCAAAGGCCCAACCTGGACATGTACAGCTATGATTGGTTGAACCTTCATTTGTAACTGGTGATAAATTTTGAGGTTAGGTCATTCAATCCCAATCATCCAATTCATTTGGCCGAAGAGAACACATTATCCAAATTAACTACAGTCCCAGGCTCAAGCCAATATAAAGAAGGGCCGGGCCGCATCATTGTTCCTACCCAAGTTCTAAAAGAGCTATAATCATCATAATTGCACCATAATTTAGAAGTTAGTAGATAACCTGCCGACAAACATCCGGAGCCCAAGTTTGTTTAAGCAAATTAACAGATTCGAAAATCAAATTCATAATCGTAATCAAGAAACGCCTTCCCAACAATTTGAGGTCGGCGACATAAATCTTACACCTCCACTCTAACCACTAACAAAGTCTTATTGCTTCTAATAAATCATTATTTGTGTCAATTGTTGAGTCAATCATTCAGGAAACTTAAGAGTACAGCTCGAATGCTCAAGTATAAGTTAAGCAAAAATTTAATTACATACATCGAAAATAAAAACCAAAAAAGATAGATCTACATCTGTATCATAAAATCCAAAAAGAAAAAGAAAAAAGAAAGGTACTATGTACACTGGGAACGAACATCTGCACAGCCCTGACCGGCTCATAATAAAACAGAGCGGCCGGTTTTCCCACCCCCAGATCTTGATCTTCTCATCGGAGGTGCGGCGATCGGTGCGAGAACCGTGCTGCGGAACTTCGACTTTCATGTCATCGAACGGGGCCAAAGACGACTGCGGAGAGGTGGCCAAGGGGGAGAGGAGAGGGATTGCTACCTTCCACTCACCGGCAAGGGGCACCTGTACTGACGCCGGTGCTTGCTTATGTAATCGGCTCGGCCGCCGGAGCTGGTTGGAGGTTCTGGATGTGTCTGCCATTGAAGGATGAAGAGAAATAGTATGGACTCTGGAGGATGTGAAGGGAGGATTGAATTGGCTTTTGTTATTGCTAGAATTTGGAAAAGGTGTGGTGTGATTCCAAGTCTTGAATGGGATTATATGTGGAGGATGAGGACCGGCGACCAGAAGACCATTTACGTGTGGTGGCTACATGCCTGGCCTGTCAGACATAGTCAATGGTCAAAGCTTTCTTTTTCTTTGGTGGGCGGCTGGTTTCAGGTCATGTTTGTTTTTTCCCTTTGTTTTTTTTTTTGGCACAAAATCCAGGCTTTTTTTTTTGTTAAAAAGTTAACACGAGCTCCGAATCATGTGCACTGGCGTGAGCCAAGGGTATCTATGGCGCACAGAGCGAGTGGTGATTCAAACCTGCCTTCCCTTTTCACCTGCCATCAGATCGAAATTCGATGGGTAAAATTATCTGGTTCATACCGCATGAATAAGCCCAAACGGGATTCTTCTTCTTTTTCTTATTTTTTTACAAAGACTACTTTATGGGCTTTAATATTATAGACGAAGGGAATATATATATACGGGAAAAGTTTATATGTGCTTATATGATGCCACTTTGAATAGTAGCCGTTGGATCTTGATCTGACGGTTATAAATATCCATAATATCTCACCCACTCTTTAATGTGACACACTCACTTACCCACTGATTTGATATCCACCCTCCGATCAGAATCTAACGGTAATAAAAATTGGCCTCATGCTCCTTACATGAGAACGATCTCATGTAAACTCGTATATATATATATAGAGATAAGTTTACATGAGATCGTTCTCATATAAGAAGCATGAGGCCAATCTTTATTACCGTTAGATTCGATCGGAGGGTGGATATCAAATCAATGGGTAGGTGAGTGTGTGTCACATCAAGGAGTGGGTGAGATCATTATGGATATTTATAGCCGTCAGATCAAGATCCAACGGCTACAATTCAAAGTGGCCTCATATAAGCAATATGAGAGCGATCTCATTTAAACTTTTCCCATATATATATATATATATAGAGAGAGAGAGAGAGAGAGAGATCACTCTTATATAGATTATATGAGGTCAATTTAATTTGTAGTTATTGGATCTTGATCTAACGGCTATAAATAATTACAATGAATTCACTTGACACACTCACCTATCCACTGATTTGATACCCACCATCGGATTGGAATCTAACAACCCAAAAGATTGACCTCATGCTCCCTTATATTAGAACGATATCATATAAACCGTTATATATATATATATATATATATATATATATATATATATATATATATATATATATATATATATATATATATATGGGAAAAGTTTAAATGAGATCGCTCTCATATAGCTTATATGAGGCCACTTTAAATTATAGCCCTTGGATTTTGATCTAACGGCTACAAATAGCCATAATGATCTCACCCACCTCCCTGATGTGACACACTTACCTACCCATTGATTCAATATCCATCCTCCGATCGGAATCCAATGGCGATAAAGATTGGCCTCATGCTCCTTATATGAGAACGATCTCATGTAAACCCTTCCCTATATATATATATTATATATATATATATATATATATATATATATATATATATATATATATATATATAGGGGAAAAGTTTAAATGAGATTGCTCTCATATTGCTTATATGAGGCCACTTTGAATCGTAGGCATTGTATCTTGATCTGACGGCTACAAATATCCATAATGATCTCACCCACTCTTTGATGTGACACACTCACCTACCCACTGATTTGATATCCACCCTCCGATTGAAATCTAACGGTGATAAAAATTGGCCTCATGCTCCTTATATGAGAACGATCTCATGTAAACTCATCTATATATATATATATATATATATTATATATATATATATATATATATATATATATATATAGATGAGTTTACATGAGATCGTTCTCATATAAGGAGCATGAGGCCAATTTTTATCACCGTTAGATTCCAATCGGAGGGTAGATATCAAATCAGTGGGTAGGTAAGTGTGTCACATCAAGGAGTGGGTGAGATCATTATGGATATTTGTAGCCGTCAAATCAAGATCCAACGGCTACTATTCAAAGTGGCCTCATATAAGTAATATGAGAGCGATCTCATTTAAACTTTTCCCATATATATATATATATGGAAAAAGTTTAAATGAGATCGCTCTCATATTGCTTATATGAGGCCACTTTGAATCGTAGCCATTAGATCTTGATCTGACGGCTACAAATATCCATAATGATCTCACCCACTCCTTGATGTGACACACTCACCTACCCACTGATTTGATATCCACCATCCGATCGAAATCTAACGGCAATAAAGAATGGCCTCATGCTCCTTATATGAGAACGATCTCATGTAAACTCATCTTTCTCTCTCTCTCTATATATATATATAGGAAAAGTTTAAATGAGATCGTTGTCATATACTTATATGTGGCCAATTCAATTTGTAATCATTAGATCTTGATCTGACAGCTATAAATAGCTACAGAGAACTCACATAACCACTATTTTGACACACTCACTTGCCCACTAATTTAATACCTACCATCGGATCGGAATTTAACGACTCAAAAGATTGACCTCATGCTCCTTATACGAGAACGATCTCGTGTAAATTATCCTATGTATATAACACCGAGTAGTTGCACTAATTTACTAAAAATAAAAACACTTTATCTCCCGTCTAATTAGATGATATAAAATATAAGGCTAAATTTCAAAGCCAAAAAAGCACAGCCAGGAGAAGCCAAGCTCAGTCTTGGCTCATTATTCTTATGAAAATAGGAGAATTTATGAATCATACAGAGTCCTAGAGAGAGTGCCGGTGCTGGTATGACAGGGTCTAGCAAGAGTGTCAAACATACAAATCAACCTAAAGAAGTGAAAAGAAGCGTAAGTGCGTGTTTTAGATATTGTCGTCCTCTCACCTCAGCAAAAAAAAGTTTGACGTCCTCTTGGCTATCTGAATTCCTAATTGCCGACCTCTTCAGTCTTATCTTCTCTCCACGCATTTGACGCTTCCAACCCTCAGAAACGCATCAAACGACCCGTGTTTGACTCAAATTATAAGTCCTCCTGAGCTTCTTTTCTGCCTTTCTTAATGGTTACTTATTAGTCTTCTCATTGAGGACTAACTGGTTGCCCTTTGGGACCAATACTTTGGCCGGGGAGAGGCTTTGGTCCTCCTACTTAGTGTCCTACAAGATATTCACCACTAGGTAGGAGCCATCGATCATGAGGACCGACGACGCACACACTAGTGCATGTGCACCAGGGCATTACTCGGACTAGGGCATGTGTCATCAATTCTCATTAATAGCTACTCCTATAGGTGGACGATATCTTAGTGGACAGCCTACTGGAGGACAGAAACATTTTTCCCGTAATAACATGTTTAGAATGTGTGATCTGTTGAGCTGTGAGATCATGTGGAATTTACATAATCGGGCAGCTACAACACTTGCACACGTTTTGGGATACTGTTTAAAATAAATCATTTTTTTAAATAACAATCACAAATAGTTTTTGAGTCATTTTTTATTTTTCTCATAAATTACAAATATAAAAGTACCATGCAAAAAAGGACAATTACAAGTAGTTGTCACTATTTGTATGTAGATTGGGGAATCACAATGGGGGTTATCAGTGATAGTGAGGTTAGAAAGGAAATATACCGGAATACTAACAACGTATTTGTTCTCAATGTGCCGGTCCCTGGAAATTCTCTGAAATTCATCATTCTCTAGTGGACGGTACTTCTTTTCTTCCATAAAAAAAAATTAAAGAATAAGAAAAAGTTAAACGAATATCCCCAAGATGGGAGGATATCCTCTTTGAAAAGTAGACTAGGTTTCATTTAGTCTTGGGCCGGGTCTATTTAATTACTCAAGACCAGCTGTGTACGCAAACAAAAGTCCTGTGTTCATGCTATGAACTTAAAAAATGTGTCTCTGGTATCTTCACAGATTAAATATATTTTTATGTGAGAAAAAGTGTATATTAAACGTCTAGAAGTTGGAAGCTAAGGTTAACAAAAGATTAATTTTTGACACCCATAGATCGTTGGTGTGTGAACCTAAGATTGAGAGAACCATAGCAAAATTCCACATGGCACAAGTTGCCTCTACCACGCCTCAAGTCCTCAACTAGTGCGGTTGCATCTAGCCTGACCGGCAACCCTGACCAAACCCCTCGACCAAACTACAAAAGTTGTCTATGTACTGCATTATCACTTTGTGTGCTAACATAGTACATAGACAACTTCTACTTCCACTGCCGCATACTATTTGTCTGCATTAGAAAACCAAAATTAACTTACTTTATTGCATTTTGGCTTTCTAATTTAGACAACTAACATGGGCCAAAGGGAGTATGTAATATGGTGACGGATTTGGTCATGGTACTTCGGTCAACATTTTTGCAGATTGAAACTTACAGACAGAAGAGCCAGTCAATGGCTTTCTAATTTAGACAACTAACATGGGCCAAAGGGAGTATGTAATATGGTGACGGATTTGGCCATGGTACTTCGGTCAACATTTTTTGCAGATTGAAACTTACAGACAGAAGAGCCAGTCACAAGTTACCTGTACCAGTACCAAGGTATAGACTATAGACTAGCCAACTTATATACAGATGTATGATGTGATCAAATAAGATTAAGATGGTAGGCAGAAGTAATAAAAAAAATTGCCTTCTTACCATCACAATATGGGAGTACTGCTAATAAAGTAAACACTTTGGGTCTTGATCCTACATCAGACAAGGGGACAGCTTCACAGAGAGATCAGTCAACTATTTGTTATCTGCCCACATTCTTCAATCACAACCGGCGAGGAAGTCGCCCCGCTCTGTGAACCCACTTTCTCCATAGCCTTCACAACACTCTACTCATCAATTACCTGTCCAAGGACAACGTGCTCCCGTCGAGCCAAGGTGTCTTATCTGTACAGATGAAAAACTGGAAGACATTTGTATTAGGTCCTGCATTTGCCATGGAAAGCACTCCAGGCCCTGTGTGCTGCTTCTTGAAATTCTCATCCGCAAACTTCCTACCATATATAGACTCACCGCCTGTTCCATTGCCTTTTGTGAAATCCCCACCTTGGCGCATGAAGTTTGGGATAATCAGGCGAAAAATAGAACCCTTGTAATGTAAGGGTTTACCAGATATCCCTATTCCTTTCTCACCAGTACAAAGACACCGGAAATTTTCAGCAGTTTTCGTTGTAACATCTGCAGCAAATAACTCCATGACATTTCATAATGTCATGGAGTCTTTCCAATTCATAATGTAAAGGCTTTAGCCTTTCCAATCATATTATTGTCAATGAAAATTTTTGGGTTTGCCATTGCAATCTCTATAACTGTAAAAATCATTAGAATGACTTATAAATGGACAACCATCAATGTGGTAAAATTAAGGAATTCAATAAAAGCATAATAACCAAAACATAAACAATGAAAAACACAGTCAAATCTTAAGATTACTGTAAATTTGAGTAGAATGGAAGAATCAAACAGCATGACGGTTTTGGATTGCCAACAATTTGCTCAAGGCTGAGTAGGATAAACAGCCCTCTGGTTTGTCTTCTTAAAAGTTTACACTCAATTCATTTTCCTTTCTATTCCTTCATTTTCCTATTTAATCATCCTGGGGCGACACCATACAACCCATCCTTCTGGTCCTGATCATCAGTCTTCATATGCCCACCATCAGAATATGAGTGTCAATGTGTCATCCCAGCATCTGACTTACGGTAGGGATGTAAGTAGAGATGATAAGAGTGCTTAATAAGGGGATGAAAAACATTAAAACAAGTACACCGATAACAGATAAGACCATAGCTGCTTCCTCAACTTTTTGGCCTTCGCACTCTTCACAACAAAATGCGGTAGAGTTATGAAGATCTTTACAAGATCTAAATCAGCGAAAAGGACTTAGAAATGTCAGATACAAACGTCTTCATAGGACCTCAAAATACAGAACTTAACATGTTCCACAATACAATACATGTTCAGAGCCATCCTCAAATACTATGATAACAACACTAACAGAATATATAATATAATATTAAAATGAATTTGAGAATAGAGACCAAGCAAACAAACTGCGGTTTTCTAATGTCATACTAACTACAGTAAATGCTGGCTAAATCTCAAAGCATTAGTTATATCTTCAAGAAGCAAGATCATTCATTTTAGAACACAAACATAAAGAAATTCAAATTGAATACAGTTGCAACTTGTAACAGTTAAGTAAAATTGACAGCAACCGACAATAACACCACCCAACTGAAAGTTTTAGTTTTTAACAGACGAGAAAGAGTTACATAATTAACAAATACATAACAAGAAGTTGCAAGATTATCCAAGTGGAATTACAACAATCACTTACTGTGGAAAGAAAGACCTAAATCGTGGCATCTTGAATTGGAGAAATAAGACCTCTAATTAAAACAGGACTTTTTCTGAAGATGGATAAAGCATAATTGAACTTCGCATATTGAGGATCAATAGCTACTTAATCTAGACGCCAAAAAGTAAGACTTGAAGATACCGACTAATTCTCCTCAACGACAGAGGACCCTGATATTCTAAATCATCAAATACTAGAGCACGCTAAATTCAACAAAGTAAGGTGCGATCAACCACACAAGCCGCAGCCTCGGCTAGCCTTGGCTTGGCCAGGTTTGCAGACGGCAACCATGTCAAGTCCTCCCCAATTCTTTCCTACAAGCTATCGTCCTAAAACATCTGGCTCCCTCCTTGGAACACTTCCTTAATTTTATTGCGGCTGCCATCTTGTATTTGCATTGCCCAAGTTAAACTAAAAGTTAATGAATAAAAGAAACAAAAAGAAATTCCACAAACACTAATGAGCATAAATCTGGTTGAACACCATGTTCTTCAATCTTGAAAAACAAGGGACATGGAAAAGATGGCAATATGGCAGTGAAGTTGGTTATGAGTAAGGTGGAAGGGAATGGAATTTTTTGGCGAAGGTGATGTCAACCGTGGGGTTTCATGAGAATTTAGTTAATCTTATGATGGGATGTGTTTCTTCAAATATAAAATTCTCATGAATGGAAGAGTTGCAAGTGAAGTGAATCCTTCTAGGGGGGATCCTCTCTCATATTTATTTATTATTTGTGCGGAAGCCCTTACAGCTCTTATAAAGGAAGCAGAGAGGGAAAGGAGGTGGACTGGTGTAGCTGTGAGTAGAAGAGGCCCGAAGGTGTCCCATTTTTTTTTATGATGACAACCTTTTGTTTTGTAGGGCGTTAAAAGGGGAGTGCTCCATACTCCAAAATATCATGAGAAGGTATGAAATAGCTTTAGGCCAATTGGTAAACCTAGAGAAAACATGATGTTTTTTATTAAGAATACTGGGGATGGTTTGAGGGAGGAAATCAAAAGCAGACTAGGAGTAGCAGAGATAAGACATCATGAGAAATACTTGAGCCGCCTACCTTGGTTGGAAGAAATAGAAGAGAAGCATTTGAGGACATTAAGGAGAAGGTAGGGAAGAGACTTCAAGGGTGGAAGGAGAAGTTTTTATCTATGGACGGGAGAGAAATTCTTTAAATGGCAGTTGCACAGGCCCACTTACTCCATGAATTGCTTTAGATTTCCAGAAGCTCTTATGCTTGCAAAACAAGGTCGGAGACTCAAATTTAATTCTAACTCTTTGTTTTTTCAGGTTTTCAAGCATAGATACTTCCCAAGATGCTCTTTTCTTGAGGCACCTCATCGAATAAATCTGTAAAACCCTGAATTTTTTATACTTTTTTTATGTAAGAAATTCGAAGATGCATCAGGAGCATTACCATGGATTTTCAAACTCATTATCAATCCAACAATTAGTATATTACATAATTGGCAAATACAAAATACAATCCCTGGATCCTGTCTAGTATTAATTAAGAACTGAGAAATTTTTCATCCAATTTTAAATAACATTGTCAATGTAGCAAATGATTCATACTTAAATTATTACAGCAGATTAATTAAAACTGTCAAATAAAATAAGCATCAATTCAGGCACACACAGGCCAACACTAATAGAGTTCTAGCAAAAGAAATAAAGCAAATAAAAGTAATTCTTTAACAACGTCCTCCACGCATCTGCTCCACCTTTTCGAGCTGCAAAGTCCTGACTTATTGATCCTAACTTTAAAGCCTGCATCAGAGGATGCATGAGTATTTCATATAAATACCCAGTAGAATATAAAAACCCACCAGGAAGACAAAATAAGATATGAAGAATAAATCACTTAGGAAAACAGGGTTACACTCTCTGAAAGACCAGTCAAAGGTTTACGTTACTTGAACAGAAAGGTCAAATAATAACAATCCGAATATGCAGATGCAGGGAAGAATAATCTCAATAAGACTCCAAACAAATGTCGGTGTAAGGAGATAATGGTCATAATACCAAAAAGCTCCAGACATCCATAGTGCAAGGAGTTACAAGCTCGCTGAATATGCCACCTGAGTGGCTATTGACTAGCCTCATCCTAGAGGTTTTCCCTTCGGAACCCGGCCACACGTCTAGGATACTAGTCCCATCAGTGTTTACGGACACTATGGTCGGAGATTGAAGACCTCCCGTAATGTCAACCAGTCTAAACGTACGTATGTGCCTCCCTTCGGGCAGTAAGGAACCCAAGTTCCATAAATATCGGAGAACACTACGGATCTAGCAATGGCTCGTGAGCATACTATGAGTCCACTAGGAGATCTTCTAAAAGAACTCTTGTGGAGAATTAGGTCAATGTCAAACTGGACAATGATTCAACAAAAACAAATGTCTCAACTTTTCTGAGAGTAGGGTAACTCTTACCACAATGACTCACTCATGGAGTATGAAATAGAATATCAAGTCTCTCGACAATAAATGACTCACTCTCTGGAGTATAATATATAATTGCTCCCAGTAGCACAAGGTTCATCATAAGAACACGAATGAGATTTCAAAGTCTAACCCAAGGTTGACTCACTATGGGAGTATAAATGAATTTCACTCGTTGATTATACATCATGCATCACATCTTTACCTTTTATAAGAACATCACTTAGGTCTGGAGTTATATTATCTTTAATATCAAGATGGTTTTTAGGAAGTTTTGATCTCCAATTGGATATTCAAACCGACTCCATGCTGTACAAAGGAAACAATGATCGTCTCGACCCCAAGGTACATTGACTTGTCCCAAAGTTTTAATATTTTGGTCTCCCTTACTTACTGCAGTAGTCTTTAAGAGGTCTTACCATACTGTATTAGTGTTATTTTGATCAGATTACATCATATTATGAGTAATAATACTTATTAGTGCTTTAAAACCATAATTCCAGTAAACTATCTTATGCAGTACATCCCACTTACGGCTAACCCCACCATCAACAAATAAGGACTCTGATCTGAAACTTTTATAGCAGACAGTCCTATGAGTCTAATTTATAATCCCACTGACGGTATATTTTTTTGATTTGCTTACAATTATTTATGATTTTTATATTGAACACTGTCGGCCCAAGAACAGTCCTAGCCGAGAAGGCATTACTTGCTTATAATAAGTAATCTCGTATTAATACTCATTAATCATGATAATATGACCTTAATACCCTTAATTACTCCCTTCCTAGAGTAATTCTACACTCTGGTACATTCTGGATTTAATGATTTCATGACTTTAGTCGCTGTTAAAACCTTAAGCTAGACCCAAGTTATAACCCTTGCTCTAATGAAGCTTTTAATATCATTAATACATCATTTAACCATATTGAACGATTAAAACAGAACATTGCAGAATAAAGAAGAGAACTTTATGACCTCCCACGTTCAAGAGACATGACCATATAGATATTTCCATCAAAGGTAAGCATGTATGCACCATCACAAGCATGAAACAAGATATCACAACAAGGATACTCTTACTTGATAAACAACAAGGAATCTCTCATGAATCAAACACTATCGCTGAGATAACATCAATAGGATTATCAAATAATCATGATAAGAATGAAGCAAAAGAGTTTAAATCAAATTGGTTAGGAAAAACCATCCTACCAACACGATGTATGCACAATGCACTCCAACATATAGCTCCTTCGCTCTTCTCCGCGACGATGCCTTTACTCCTTTGTTCCAACGTGAGATATGGGTGAATGAAGAGATGAAAGGTTGCTGGAGTTGATGGGAAAGAAGAAGGAAAAGCTAGGGTTTGCACAAGTCGTCCAAGTGCTTGGCGTGCAATAGGCATGGCCGGCCTCCTCTATGGCTTATATAGCCAATGCCTCCTTCAACTAGGATATCTCCTAATTAGATCCTTCCTAATCCCAAATCCCAACTTACCAATGAAAAGCCTTCTACAAATGGGTCAAGACGTCCAGCAATAGAGATCTCCCAATTTGTTAGGATTTCAATCTTTTTTATTAAGATATTACCTTATCAAGACCACTCTTACTACAACTAGGAAACTACCAAATCTAAGCCAACCAATTGGACGCCCCCTTGCACATGACGTCCCCTTCCTATTGGCTGATAAAAGATGCTCTAATCACTTTATTTAAATTAATATTTATCTTCATAATTATCTCAGCTGAAATGATAACCTTTCGATTTATCGCAATACTTACCTTATTCACCACGATTAGGTCAAACCGTAGATTTGCACCAAGATTCACTCCAATCAACTCGAGATCACTCCAACCATATGAAGATCACCTTATGAAAAGTCACCCACATTCATAAGTCACCCCTGAGCCAGTGCCACATGGCTCAGCGTCCAGGTCCTACGTCTTGCCTTGAGTCCTACGTGCACATGACTCTGACGTCCCGCGGTTGCACTACTCGTTACACAAACTCGCGTACACAACACATCAAAACCAAATTTTAACTTACCAATTTAAGGATAATCCACTGAACACATGCCTTGGCGCCTGGCCCCACTCCTGGCATCAGGTGTTCTTAGACCCTGGCGCCAGGCTGGTCTCAGCGCCAGGTTGTGCCCAGCGCCAGGACCAACCCTCGCGTCCTGGTTTTCTACTACTATTAGTCATGCGATTATCGAATCATACCACATCATCAAATTAGATAACACATCAAAGCACATCGCACAACCAGAAATCACATCAGGAAACAAAACTTTCCTATTTTAGAACAGTTTCCTAAAATAGAAACTTTTAGTTAACGTACCAATTTTTCGGGTGTTACACATTGTATGAATGAAAACATCTATAACTACTCACAATTGTCGCTTTCTTCCCTCTTGACCTCCCTTTGCACTTGAAAAACTGGAAGAAAGTGTAGCTGAGTATTTTTACATGCCTTCTAGGACGACAACAATAATATGATAATTCATTCGATGTAATATTTATGTAATATCAATTGTTAGTACACATGACAACATTTGAATTTAGAACAACAAACGCTTCCTTTGCGCATTCCTATCCTAGAGTCTTTCTAGGTATACTTGGTTACTTTATTCTTCTCTTCTAGAGGTTCGTGAGACTTGTTCTACCTCTATTCTACTCATTCCACTTTCTCATTCTAATAAGGGATGTTACTCTAAAAAGATATCCACATTGTCCTTTCTTTCTTTCTTTTTGACTTTGGTACGCCACGCAATTGAAAGTCCCCATGGGAATTCATGGTCCGCATCAGTTTGAGTTAACGGCAACATGAACTTCATGTTAATTCTGCATGCATCCTTGATCTCTTGTGAATATGAACCCCCAAAGTGGCCAACCTTAGTTTCAGGTTTGCTCCTTCCATCTGGCACATATGCTCTTGTGGCATGTGGTATTCTTTCCTTTTGAATTCCTTCTTGTAAGTATTTTCCTCAATTTTTTCTTCCCATAGCTAATGTATAGAACCTAGTCTGTTGACACTACTAATCATTCTCACATGTTACTACTGACACTACTAATCATTCTCACATGTTACTACATGTTTTTCATTCTTCCATTGTGGCCTATTGTTACTAAGTCACTTAGTAATTGAGATGTGTATTTTCCTACAAGTCACCTATGATTCTTGGACTTCTTGTTGTCCTCTATTCTGTAACGTGTCTAATGTTCAATATTCTTCCTTCTTCTACTATTTAGTAATCTAGACATGCAATATTCATATGCATTCAATCATTTCATTTTGATCCCAGCACCATCGTGCACAGGGATATTAATTCTCCATTCTACTTACTACTTACATGGTCTAATATGCTAGCCCATAAGTTACTTCCTAAGAAACTCACATATGGAGTCCATATTCCTTACTGTAGTATCTAGTACTGTAGTTGTCTACTATTCATGACAATTGTTCATTGACAATTAGGTTGTTGCTGAAACTACAGTTCATGTTTGGCCTGCAAAAGCAAGTCCAACGGATGAACTATAACCTAATTGCCATTCATATTCTTCAATACTTCTTATTGACGGTTCAGAGAGGATTTATTACCAATTGGAAATCATACAATCATCCATCAATTATTTTTATCTTTGTTGGACCACCGACGAACCCTCCAAAGACAGTTCAATTGTCATTGACGAGTTGTTGCTGACTCTAAGCAGACTTATGGTTCTTGACTTGCTTCTAACGTGCTTCCAGTGTCTAAAGCTTATTAGATTATATTCCATATGATCCATTACATGCAATTACACGAAACAAAAATCATTCATGCAAATCTTTCCACACAATATTCAACCAATTCATGGATTCCTATACTAAGGACTACCATATATTACTGTCCTACAATATATTTCATCATGTCATATCCTATTCTTCACGTGCTCATAATAATTAATTATAAATTAGTTGAGGTTAATGGGTCCTACTTTAGCTTATGCATGAAAATCCCTTATTCTCTTCTATGAGTTCTTCTCGCTCTTCTTTGGACTCTCCTAAGGCTTCTCTAGAGTCCAAAACCATCTATTTATATTGAAGAAGAGATTAAACTGATTTTCATTAATTGAAAAAAATGAGTACAAGGCCTATTTATAGGTATGAGTAATAAAAAGAAAGTTAAGCCTGCCTATCCAAATACAATGTGAACACTGTCCAGAAATACTGCTACTTAAGACTAATCTAATCTAACTAACTAATTATCTCTAACATGCCCCCTCAATCTGATGGATCTGAATTAGAAGCCATAAGATTGTCCTTAAGCATATGAAACTGTTGTATGGACAAAGACTTTGTAAAAATATATGCTAACTGTAATTCGGAAGATATACGCTTAACTTGCACTAGACTAGCTAATACCCTTTCATGAATGTAATGATGATTTAACTCAATATGTTTAGTTCTAGCATGGAAAATAGGATTTGAAGTAAGAGATATGGCAGACATGTTATCACACCATATAACATGGACATGCTCCTGAGAAATAAAAAGGCACTTCAAAATCATTTGTAGCCAAGCTAGTTCAGTTGCGACTAATGCCAAAGCACGATATTCTACCTCAGTGGATGATCTAGAAATTGTGGCCTGCTTTTTAGACTTCCACAAAAGTAAATTTTTACCAAAAAATACACAGTAACCTGTAACTGAATTTCGATCAGATAAATCCCATGCCCAATCTGCATCTGTATATGCTGTAATGGTAGAATTACTTGGTTGAACATAAACACCATAATGTAAAGTATTGTGTATATATCTCAGAATCTTTTTGATAGCAGAAAAATGAGAATTAGAAGGAGAATGCATATATTGGAATACTGAATTAACTGTAAATGTGATACCTGGTTTTGTATTAGTAAGATATTGCAATGCACCAACTAGACTGTGATAGAAAGCAGGTTCAGAACATAGATCTTCAGCAGACTGAACTAATTTTTGTTTTGAATGATCGGTGGGGCAGGGGCTCAGAGATTTTTGGCTCCCAAATCCACAATTTTCGCTGCATATTTTCGTTATTAGAGCTGTGCTGAAGCTCTCTTCCTCAAGTTCTATTCTGGTCTTCTCGATTTGAAAGTCTTCTTTGTCAAGTTGCTGCTCAAGCTTTGTGATTAGAGCAACTTAAAGCTTCTACAAATCAGCAGCTTGCTGCTACTCCGAGTTTCTCGTAGATCGAAGCCATAAAGCTGCTTTGAGCTCCTCGGATTAGGTGTATTCCTTCTCATTCCTATTTCATTTCTTCTTTGTTTCACAACATGCTACTTGTTTCGTTGTTCACTATTTCGTATTGCTATGATACCATGAAGAAGAGATTAAACTGATTTTCATTAATTGAAAAAAATGAGTACAAGACCTATTTATAGGTCTGAGTAATACAAAGACAGTTAAGCCTGTCTGTCTAACTACAATGTGAACACTGTCCAAAAATACTGCTACTTAAGACTAATCTAATCTAACTAACTAATTATCTCTAACATATTCTGAAAATAGACTCTACTTCTAATCCCATTAAAAATAGTATCGAGTTTCCCAATTAAAGCCGAGTCTTCATATCCAAAGACAATCCCATCAATGACAATCCATTTGTTGTTGACCTTTTGTCGTTGGTTCCAACTCGTCTAATTCCAAATTTTGGGTTATTACACACTCCATCGTATGCATGGCAAAGTATATGCGAAGCGAGCAAGGCTATTGAGGTGGGGTCATATTGGCAGATAGGTGATGGCTCTCAAGTGAAAATTTGTAAGGGTAGATGGGCTCCCAAGCCTCCATCAAATAATGTCATTTCACCTATTAATGTTTAGTTTGATGAAGCGAATGTTGACTATTTGATTGATGAAACTACAGGGCAGTTGAATGAGGAGGCTGTGAGAGGTATTTTTGTTCCAATTGATAATGAACTTATTTTAGATGTAAAAGTTGGACCGCAAGAGCTAGGGGGCCAGCTATGTTGGGCGGCGAACTCTAATGGTGAGTTCAATGTTCGTAGTGTTTACCATGTTGCAAGCCAAATGAGGAAGAAGGGAAGCAAGGCGGAGACTTCTAACAGAGATGGATATGGGAGGCTATGGCATCTAAATGTGCCAAGAAAGGTGAAGTTTTTTATGTGGAGACTTTGCAAAAACATCACACCTGTGAAGAGCAATCTGAAGAAAAAAAGGAGGGTGCCGAATGACTTGTGTGATCGTAAGACAGAGAAGGAAACCCCAATTCATGTTGTATGGGATTGTGCATTTGCAAAGGAAGTCTGGAAGATGGAAGGAAGATATGAATTTATTTGGGTGTTGCTTCAACTCCCCTCTGGCTTGTTTTTATCGGTTATTAAGAATGGCAGCACGGAATTGGTAGAGTTGTTCGTCATAATTACATCGGGAGTATGGCGTAATAGAAATGTATTGGTGATGGAAGGGGTATGTAAACCTGCTAAAAGAGTATGGGAGGATGTTGGTTAGTGATTGTTATGAATTTTAATTATTTTACTCGCCATCGCACGAGACTGATTATAGTCTAGTGGAGACGAGGTCAAACCCAAAGGACTTGTTTCGATTTAACTAATTCTAATGAAGAAATTGAAATTGTAATGATTTAAAGAACTAAAGGAATAAACTTTAATAAAAAACCAAATTTATGAGAATACCAAGGCAGTGGATCCACCTATAAGCATGCAATTACTACTATCAATTATTATTTTACACAAATTGATATGATACGATAACTGATCTATACATGAAATATGTATTTTATTATTTCCTAAGCTTATGTTTATGCTAGTGTTTGATTAGAATAACTACTACTTTAATATAGTTTTTGGTTTTTGTAGGAAACAAGAGTAATACACAGAAATGAGGTGAAAAGTAACTCGAATAGTTAAATTATCATAACTTCGTGTACAAATATTGGATTGGAATGACTCAAGTCTCATGTCAAAGTTCAAGAAGTCAGCTTTCCAATGCCATCGACCACGTGCAATTCGGAGTTTAGGACAGAAAGTTATAGCCATTTGAAGTTTATGAACAGTAACTACGATCGATCGGAAATCACTGCGATCGATCTCCAGAGCCGCAAAAGCACTGTATTGAAGGACACGATCGATCGGCATAAAAACGATCGATCATATCTACTGGAATTTTTCAATCGCGCAAGACAGTAACTACGATCGATCGGTATCATACAGCATCGATCGGCAAAGCGATCGATCGGGGGAAAATAACGAAGGAAGTACGATCGATCGGCAAGTGAACGATCGTCAATACGTACGATCGATCGCCATATGTGGCAAACCGGAATTAAGACCTATTTCGACTTGGATTTGGAAGGGGACTTCGTGTTTTCTCTTCACTATTATAAATAGGCCTTATGGGAGAACGTTTTGGGCATCACATATTCAACCTTGAGAACTAGAGCTTTATTGGAGGCTAGAGAGGAGGAAGAGAAGGAGTCTTTTGGAGCAAAGAAGAAGAAAGATTCATGACGATGGATCTACATAAACAGGCTTTTCTTTTCTCTCTTTCTATGTGTAACTAAATTCCTTGTCAAGGCTTGATGAAGCCCTAGATGTGTATTGCTACTCTTGATAGTTTAATTCTATAAAGTTGATTATAATTCATGCTTAATGCGATTTCATGAATATTCTTTTGAGTGCTTGATCATAGACTTGATTGATTATGAATGGAATTAGATATTATGATTGATTTTATGCCCGATCAAGGATAAGATTAATTGCATTATAATAGAGTTGTGATTGATTCTATGCCCGATCAAGGATAGGATTGATTACACAATAGTGGATGAACTTTCGTGTCCGATCAAGAACGTTAGTGAATTCATTATTAATTCGTGTATCCGAACAAGAACATGAATTACTATATCATGTCAAGGTATGCTTAATAATAATTGAGAGTAGTAATTGCATATCTAGTGGTGGATTCTCTGCCTTGATATTTCTCCATATTGATTAAATCTCAGCTTAGTAGTTAAAGTTCATAGCTTTACTTAGATTAAACAAAAACTGCAGCTTTCTTCTCTTGAATTTGGTAAAAGATTAATCCGTCCCTGAGGTTCGACAACCCTTTAATACTCACTGTAGTACAATTGCCTTGTGCACTTGCAAGGGTTTAATTTTAAACGATCAAGTTTTTGGCGCCGTTGCCGGGGACGGCTCAATAGTTTACTAAATTCTTAGCATAGTTAGTTTTAGAGTAGTTTACTTTAATTTCGATTTCAGTAGCTTAATTTCGTTTTCCTTCTTTTGCAGGATTAAGAGAGGGCGCTGATTTTCGTCATCGTTGGAAGGGCCATCCCTTCCCACTATTTGCACTCTCTTAACCCTCTTTTAGTGTAACTTTGGGTGCTTGGTGTTTTTAATTTTCATTGTGGGATTGCATGACGTGCTAGTTGTCGCTATTAGGTTGTTAGTTGTCGCTATCTAGGACTGATGTTTGCTAGTTGTCGCTATTAGGATTGCACAGGTTTTGTTTGATTTTTATTGTGCATGCATGGTCGTCGCTCCCTGAACCCCGACCTTGCCTTTGATCCTGATCCTGAGCGCCTATATAGAATCTGTAGAACTCCTAGCAAACCAATCCCTGAAATTCATCCAATGGCGGACAACATGAACCTTGGGGGTGGGAATGGCCTAAACCAGAATCCACTAATGCCTCATGCCCGTACCCTGCAAGACTACTACCGTCCCACTGCCTACACCTCCCCTTCCTGTATCCTACTTCCTGCAACCGTGGCTAATTTTGAAATTAAGCCAAACATCATCCAGATGCTGCCCACATACCATGGCCAATTAAATGAGAACCCCTATAGGCACCTACAAAATTTCCTAGAGGTTAACACATCCTTTAAACTTACACTATCTGATGACCAGGTGCGCCTTAGGCTGTTCCCCTTCACCTTAAAAGATAGGGTCAAGGAATGGCTGTACTCCCTTGAGCATAACTCTATTTCCACTTGGGAGGAACTTCAAGCCGAATTCCTCAAGAAATACTTTCCTGTGGGACGGACCAATAAGATCCGCCATGAAATCATCACCTTTACCCAGACACCTAATGAGCAATTCCATGAAAGCTGGGAGAGGATGAAATCCTTACTCCGGTCTTGTCCCCACCATGATGTGCCCAAGTGGCAATTAGTACAGAGATTTCATGAGGGTGTGTGTGATCAGCATAAGACCCTAATAGATGCCTCTTGTGGAGGCACATTCATGAAGAAAACCCCTGATGATGCTTGAGATCTACTAGAGGACCTAAGCGAAAACTCTCTACACAGTGCCACCCTCTATAGATCGGAAGGCCATATGCCTGGCAGGAGTGCCTCAAGGGGAGGCATGTATGATGTTAAAGCTACCACGAACCTAGAACACCAAGTGGCATCCCTTACTGAGAGGTTTGACCGGTTTTTCTCACAGACTCCACCTTATACCCCAATCTCTCAAGATGCCCGTGCCATCTGTGCCAGCCCTATGCACACTATTGTTGACTGCCCCTCAGCCTCCCAGTATCCTGATCTTGTCCAGGAGCACGTCAACCTTGCACAAACCTATCCTAGAGCCAATAACCCCTACTCAAATACCTATAACCCGGGGTGGCGAAATCATCCAAATTTCGCCTGGAAACAACCTAACCAGGGGCCCGCCTTTAACCAGGCCCCAAGACAGGAATTTCAAAACCATGCTCAGCCTTACCAGCCAGCCACAGTTCCCCAATTTGGCCAAGCCAACAGGAAACCATCCCTAGAAGACCAAATGAGCCAAATGCTAGCCGCCTTAACTGAGATAAAAACTGAAATAAAAGCTGATATAAAAACTGAGATAGAATCCAAACACAAGGAGCTGAAAAGTGAGCTAAGAACCCAGGCCCAGCTTGTCCATTCCTATACACAATCCATTGCCAAAATAGAAACCCAATTAGGACAGCTGGCCCAATCTATGAATCGTAGGGAAGTAGGAACCTTGCCCAGCCAACCACAGCAGAACCCTAGAGGCCAGTTCGCCGTTGAAGGTTCCCATTATCCAAATGAGCAGGTTCAAGCCATTACTACCCTAAGAAATGGAAAACAAGTTGACAATCAGGTTAGAGACCCAACCATTGCGAGTAAGGACATTCCCCTTGAGAAACAGAACCCATCCTCTATGGCTGATCCTACTATGCCTGATCCTGTTAGTCTTCCACCACAGAAGGATGTCCCAGCTGAGCCCACCAATGAAAAATCTTATATCCCTAGGGCTCCTTTCCCTCAATGCCTAAACCAACCCTCCCCGTTTAGTAAGTCCCACCAACGAATGGAGGAAATGTTAGAGGTGTTCAAGCAGGTTAAGATCAACCTTCCCCTCTTAGATGCCATCAAACAAGTACCTGCATATGCCAAGTTCCTGAAAGACCTGTGTACCCAAAAGAGGAAAACCAAATCCCATGTCACCCAAAAGGTCTTCTTAACCAACCAAGTAAGCTCTTTACTGACCAGTAATATGCCACCTAAATTTAAGGACCCAGGAGTCCCTGTTATATCCATTGTCATAGGTGACCATACCATTAGCCGAGCTCTCTTGGACTTAGGGGCCAGTGTCAACCTCCTCCCGTACTCAGTGTATGAACAACTTAGCCTAGGAGAGTTGCAGCCCACCACAGTCACCCTTCAGTTAGCAGACCGATCCATTCGCAGACCTAGAGGTGTTATAGAAGACGTTCTCGTTGGAGTTGACCGGTTCTACTTTCCTGTTGATTTTGTCGTCTTAGACATGGAACCTGTTGCCAACTCCAAATCCCAAATTCCTGTTATCCTTGGCCGCCCTTTCCTAGCCACAGCCGATGCCACCATTAACTGTAGGTCAGGGCTTATGAACGTCTCCTTTGGGAACATGAAAGTTAAATTAAACATCTTTAGTGCTTCCCAACAACCCTCGAGTGAAGCTGAGTGCCTTGTGGTTGATGACTTAGATGACCTCATCCAGGAATACCTTCCCTTTGCTGTGCTTAAGGATGCCCTCGAGCACACCCTTTTCTATGACTGGATCGATCAATATGAGGGCATACCTGACCTTGAGGAGGTCCATCACCATTTAGTGGCTGCCCTATACCCTGGATATATCCTATGGTGACCACATCCTGACCCTCTCCCTGTGTCTACCGCCCCACCACTAAAACCTTCCATCGAAGCCCCACCCACACTTGAACTCAAAACCCTTCCTAGCTCCCTTAAATACGTCTTCCTAGGACCCAACAACACTCTTCCTGTAATTATCTCATCTAGCCTATCTATTGATCAGGAAGCCCAGTTGTTGGAGATCCTTACCACACATCGGCGAGCTATAGGATGGACAGTAGCCGACCTCCGGGGTATAGACCCCTCTGTGTGCATGCATTGCATAAACCTGGAGGACCAGGCTAAACCTTCTAGGGAGGGGCAGAGACGGTTGAACCCACACATGAGAGAAGTGGTGATGAAAGAGGTAGTGAAATTGTTAGACGCATGTATCATATACCCTATCTCTGACAGCGAGTGGGTGAGGCCCATCCAGGTCGTCCCTAAGAAATCGGGCATCACGGTGAAACCAAACTCAGAGGGTGAACTTGTGCCAATAAGAGAGACCACGGGCTGGCGGGTATGCATTGATTATAGGAAGCTGAACTCCAATACCCGTAAGGACCATTTTCCTCTCCCATTCATTGACCAAATCCTAGAGAAACTAGCGGGCCAAGAGTTTTATTGCTTTTTAGATGGGTACTCAGGATATAATCAAGTGCCAATTTTTCTAGGGGATCAGGAAAAGACGACTTTTATATGCCCCTTCGGTACATTTGCGTATCGAAGAATGCCTTTTGGTCTCTGTAATGCCCCTGCTACATTTCAGCGATGCATGATGTCCATTTTTTCCGACATGATTGATAAATTTTTGGAAGTTTTCATGGACGATTTTTCGGTATTTGGCACTTGTTTTGATGAATGCTTGCACAACCTTGCTTTGGTTTTAAAACGCTGTGAGGAAACAAATTTAGTGTTAATTTGGGAAAAGAGCCACTTCATGGTTCAACAAGGGATTGTCCTTGGACATGTTATATCAAAAAGAGGTATAGAGGTTGACAAGGCCAAGGTTGACCTGATTGCTAATCTACCACCACCTACATCAGTTAAGCAAATACGGTCTTTCCTTGGCCATGCAGGGTTTTATCGCCGATTTATCAAAGATTTTAGCAAGATATCACGTCCATTATGTCACCTTCTCGGTCAGGATGTGCAATTTGAATTTGATGAGTCGTGTAAAGAAACTTTTACCATATTAAAAACCCTCCTCTCTAGCTCCCCTATCATTAAGCCCCCTAACTATACACTGCCCTTCGAGATAATGTGTGATGCATCAAATTTTGCTGTAGGGGCAGTGTTAGGCCAACGCATCAATAAAATTTCTCATGTCATATACTATGCTAGCAAGACACTCACTGATGCTCAAATGAATTATACTACCACAGAAAAAGAGTTGCTTGCTGTTGTGTTTGCATTAGATAAGTTTATGTCCTATCTCCTGGGGAGTAAGATCATCATCTTCTCTGATCATGCAGCCTTGAGGTACCTTCTTTCCAAGAAGGATGCCAAGCCAAGACTGATCCGTTGGATTTTACTTCTCCAGGAATTTGACTTTGAAATTAAAGATAAAAAGGGTTCTGAGAATGTCGTGGCTGATCATCTATCCAGAATTCCTATTCCTGATCTACATAGCCATGACCCTCTACGAGATACATTCCCTGATGAACAGCTCTTTGCTGTTTCCACTACATCTCCACCTTGGTTTGCACATATTGTGAATTATCTTGCTGTGGGCCAAATTCCAACCTTTTGGTCTAAACATGACAAAGACTTATTTTTCTCTCGAGTCAAACATTACTATTGGGATGATCCTGACCTGTTTAAGATATGTGCTGACCAAGTCATAAGACGATGTGTCCCCGAGAGTGAGTTTTATAGCATCTTATCTTTTTGTCACTCTCAGGCCTGTGGTGGACATTTCGGTGGTAAGAAAACTGCGGCCAAAGTACTTCAAAGCGGTTTTTATTGGCCAACTCTATTTAAAGACGCACATGCTTATTGTCAATCTTGCGATAGGTGTCAAAAACTAGGAGCTTTGTCTAAAAGGAATATGATGCCCCTACAACCCATATTGATTGTTGAAATGTTTGATGTATGGGGTATCGATTTCATGGGACCTTTTCCGCCATCTTTTGGTCATGCATTTATTCTTGTTGCTGTTGATTATGTGTCTAAGTGGATTGAAGCTGTTGCCACTAGGACCAATGATCATAAAGTTGTGCTGGAATTTCTGAAATCTAACATTTTTAGCAGATTTGGAACTCCTCGTGCTATCATTAGTGACGGAGGTTCTCATTTTTGTAACAGGTCTTTTGAGGCTCTTCTCAAGAAATACTCTGTCACCCACAAGGTTGCCACACCATATCATCCTCAGACGAGTGGCCAAGTGGAGGTCTCCAATCACCAAATCAAGCAGATTCTGGAGAAGACGGTTCACCCTGATAGAAAGGATTGGTCCTTGAGACTGAATGATGCATTATGGGCCTACCGGACAGCTTTCAAAACCCCGATTGGTATGTCTCCCTACCGATTGGTATATGGAAAAGCTTGTCATTTACCTGTTGAGTTGGAACATCGAGCGTATTGGGCTATTAAGGCGTACAACTTTGATATGGATAAAGCCGGTGAGCAACGAAAACTCAAACTGAGTGAGTTAGAAAAGATGCGCTTTGATGCATATGAGAATGCCAAACTCTATAAGATGATGACCAAAGCCATACATGACAAGATGATATTCAGAAAGTCCTTTCAGCCTGATCAGAAGGTACTACTTTACAACTCTAGGCTACACATATTTCCTGGGAAGCTCCGATCTCGGTGGTCTGGGCCTTTTATTGTCAAAGAAGTATTTCCACATGGTGCTGTTGAGATTTATAATCCAAAGGATGGGACTACATTCAAAGTCAATGGTCACCGATTGAAACCATATCTCGAGGCCGTGACAGATATTGATGTGATGATTGTCTACTTGGATGATCCGGCAATTACAGATTGATTGTGGCTATGTCTGGCTGAAGACGTTAAACTTAGCGCTTGGTGGGAGGCAACCCACGTATTCAGGTGTATTCTCTCCTTTATCTGATTTTCTTTGTTATATGCTCATTGTCATGCTATATTTTGTTCACATTGAGGACAATGTTCATAATAGGTTTGGGGGAGGGAATAGTGTTTGCATAAAAGAAAAAAAATAGAAAATTAAAAATTAAAAAATCATAAAATTTGATTAGTTTTTAGGTTGTTTGTTAGTATTTTTTATATAGGTTTTGATAGTTTATCCCGTAATGATGCATGTTACAATTCTTAAGAGATTAATTTACATTGGAAGTGTGAGTAAGTATACTGGAGGATAGATACACTTAACTGAGCATACCTTTCTATTACAATCCTCTTGGAACAAAGTGCTTGAACTAAGAAAATTCACTTACACACATTAGTACATAAAGTAATATCATCTAGAGATTTGTTGAATGCTAATTTATAGTGGGATATCTTTAGTCATAGTCATTGGATGATGTGTAGTTGTCTGTTGAGCTTAAAAGATCATGATAGACCATTTACTTGGCTATGGCAAGGGATTGGAACCGGAAATAGGTTGAGAGTATAATACAGCCTGGACAGAATAAAGATGTGCTGAAAAATATGTGCTGAAAATGAAAATGCGAAAAAAATGAAAACAAAATGAAAGAAAAAGGGGCTGCTTGACTTTATAGGATTAACTTAGGCTGATGCTCGGGCCCGAAGCGGTCTCTTAAAACCTAATGCCCTAAACCAAATTGGCTGGGAGTCATTGGCCTGAGTCATTGCTAAACCTAAGCATCTTGAAGTCAGGCCTTACACAGTCCTAGCGAAAAAAAAAAAAGAAAAAAAAAGTCTGTGGTGTATTATTCTCTCAAATCTAGAATATTGGACCCGAAGGAGGCGCGCAGATCTGTGCTATCATGAACCTAAAGATTACGATGACTATGTAGATTCTGATGTTCTTTGGTTAATGGGTAACACTGGATCTGTATAAACAGAAATTTAGAATGTATTGCTATAATGTTCTACACTTTCTACTATTTATGTTATCATGCTATATAATATTTGAGCAGAAATTTCCAAGATGAAAGTGTGGAATAAAACCACTTACTTGAGGGCTTCTATATTCCTGTTGATTATGAACCAAGTACATGTGGTTGATTTTCTTAAGCATTGTAGTATGTATTTATCGGGATAATAGGTTGTTTGTTTTGCAATGTTTTAATTTTTGCTTTATTTTTGCACTTAGGTTAATTAGTTTCATAAATACATGTTTGTGGGTAGCATGGCTGCAAACCCTCACGAGACAACACTCGTCCTACTAGGGACACCTAGAGGTTTAACGGCTTGTTGCATACGCTCAATGCAATCGTGTTCCCTACGAAAGTGGTGTTTACTTTTCTGCATTAGTTCTTTTAGTCGATTGTTTGATTTTGTTTTGTTATGTTTTACTAGGGACTAGCAAAATCTAGGTTTGGGGGTGTGATCTATACATGAAATATGCATTTTATTATCTCCTAAGCTTATGTTTATGCTAGTGTTTGATTAGAATAACTACTACTTTAATATAGTTTTTGGTTTTTGTAGGAAACAAGAGTAATACACAGAAATGAGGTGAAAAGTAACTCGAATGGTTAAATTATCATAACTTCGTGTAAAAATGTCGGATTGGACTGATTCAAGTCTCATGTCAAATTTCAAGAAGTCAGCTTTCCAACGCCACCAACCACGTACAATTCGGAGTTCGGGACAGAAAGTTATAGCCATTTGAAGTTTATGAACAGTAACTACGATCGATCGGAAATCACTGCGATCGATCGCCAGAGCCACAAAAGCACTGTATTGAAGGACACGATCGATCGGCATAAAAACGATCGATCGTATCTACTGGAATTTTTCAATCGCGCAAGACAGTAACTACGATCGATCGGTATCATACGGCGTCGATCGGCAAAGCGATCGATCGGGGGAAAATAACGAAGGAAGTACGATCGATCGGCAAGTGAACGATCGTCAATACGTACGATCGATCACCGTATGTGGCAAACCGGAATTAAGACCTATTTCGACTTGGATTTGGAAGGGGACTTCGTGTTTTCTCTTCACTATTATAAATAGGCCTTATGGGAGAACGTTTTGGGCACCACATATTCAACCTTGAGAACTAGAGCTTTATTGGAGGCTAGAGAGGAGGAAGAGAAGGAGTCTTTTGGAGCAAAGAAGAAGAAAGATTCATGACGATGGATCTACATAAACAGGCTTTTCTTTTCTCTCTTTCTATGTGTAACTAAATTCCTTGTCAAGGCTTGATGAAGCCCTAGATGTGTATTGCTACTCTTGATAGTTTAATTCTATAAAGTTGATTATGATTCATGCTTAATGCGATTTCATGAATATTCTTTTGAGTGCTTGATCATAGACTTGATTGATTATGAATGGAATTAGATATTGTGATTGATTTTATGCCCGATCAAGGATAAGATTAATTGCATTATAATAGAGTTGTGATTGATTCTATGCCCGATCAAGGATAGGATTGATTACACAATAGTGGATGAACTTTCGTGTCCGATCAAGAACGTTAGTGAATTCATTATTAATTTGTGTGTCCGATTAAGAACATGAATTACTATATCATGTCAATGTATGCTTAATAATAATTGAGAGTAGTAATTGCATGTCTAGTGGTGGATTCTCTGCCTTGATATTTCTCCATATTGATTAAATCTCAGCTTAGTAGTTAAAGTTCATAGTTTTACTTAGATTAAACAAAAACTGCAGCTTTCTTCTCTTGAATTTGGTAAAAGATTAATCCGTCCCTGAGGTTCGACAACCCTTTAATACTCACCGTAGTACAATTGCCTTGTGCACTTGCAAGGGTTTAATTTTAAACGATCAATAACTTGTGTTCTTGGTCGGACACACAAATTACCAGTGAATGCACTACACGTTCTTAGTCAGACACGAAAAGTTCATTCACTATAAATGAATGTATATAATTCTATCCTTGGTCGGGCATAGAATCAACATACGCCTGTTTTTGGTTAGACACAAGAATTACTAAGATCAGATTTCATTCATAATCATACAAGTCTATGATCAAGCACTAGATGAGAAATCATGGAATCAATATTAAGCATAGATGAAAGAAAATCATATCAATTATAATTAAATAAAACAGCTGAAAGTAATAATGCAAGTCTAGAGCTTCATCTAGCCTTGATAGAAATTTAGCTAGACTTAAAAATAGGGAAAGGAAAAGTATGTCTCGATGGATTCATCGGCAGTTATGTCTCTCCTCACTAGCCGTGGTACTGTAGCAGTGAATAGTACTCCAAAATCAGTCCCCAAATCCCTTACTCTCCTCTGGTTTTTTTTTCAGCCCCCTCGACCTCAATTCGTTCCTCTATTTTTATAGACACTCGAGATAAAGAGTCCTCCTTGATCAATTTGATTTTGGAATAATCCCAAATCCCGTCCAAATCTAGCACGACTCTATTTTCTGTCGATCTTTGTCTTTTCCCACGGCCATCAACTTCGGTCGCTCGAACACCTTCTCCGTCGACCTTCACTGTCGTTAGCCCACTTGCCGTCTGTCAACATCGCCATCATCTCACTGTGCCTCGCCATCCTTCTCCTCCATCTGCCACCATGCCCAAGACCACCGTTTCTGTGAGTCGCCTCCTTCATGCCGTCCAGCTTCTCTGTTGGCTCATCCTTCGACCTCGCCGTCGTCTTCTTTCGTCGAACCTCCATGACCCATTGCCTCTGGCCGATCATCTTTTCCGCCGCCACTCGAGCAGAGCAACTCAGGAGCTCCTCTTTCTTGTTTTTCTTCTTCTTTCAAACCGAACCGACCACTGAACCGGTCGGTTCAGGTCTATTTATTCTTTTCTTCTTTTTTCTTTTCGTTGGCTAAAATCCGTCGCAGCAACCGCATCCGTCAGATCTTTAATCTCAGCACAAAACCTGTTTGACATGCGTTTACTTTTGGCGAACTGCATCTGGAACTCTAAAAACTTGCATAAATAAAATTAAATCTTAAGTTAGACGTATAATAAAATGTAAATCCATTAAATCAAATTAATGCATCTAAATTAATCCATTAAGCACATTTATTTATTAAACTCATAATCACTCACCTAACATGAATACCTATTAATTATCCTTACTTCAACTAAAATTACGACTAACATATAGGTAGAAAGGGATATAAAATTATGTATAATTTATATATATATATATATATAAGTTAGTATCGGTCATTTTTTTCAGAAATGCAGGAGGATGGAGCCGAAAGTTTATTTTCCAAAGTCGAGGCTGTTTTGGTTTCCTCCAGAAAAAGAGTGCATCAAAATTAATTTTGATGGAGCCTGGTGTCAATAAGAACTTAAAGGTGGGGCTAGAGTAGTAGCAGAGATTATACTGGGAGAATTAGAGCTTGTGCACGTATGGAGGTAAATGTAATTCATGATGCTGAGGATGCGAAAATTGCGGCTGTTGTACTGGTGGGAGAGCTGGTCGAGGCTCTGGAGCTTAGACAGCGTTGTGGAAAGTTATTCAATGGTTGAGGGGGAAGTCGATGTTTTACCAGGTTCAGCTCGATGGCGAGATTATACAATTGGAAGCTTAAAGCCAACCTGTGATATGGCCTTTCAACATGTATATCGTGAGGCAAATGAAGTTGCGCACGCACCTTTTGGCAAATTCAGCTATTAGCAGTGGGAGCAAGAAAATTTGGTGGGATTGTAATCCTCTTTTCTTGGGGGAAGTAGCATCCTGGGATTTATGTAAATCTGCTTAAGCCTAAAGCAGGCTTGTTTCAATAAAAAGAAAAGAAAAGAAAATGCGGTTGTTGGTTTTGTATTTGTTTTGCAAAGGCATATCTTTAAAAAGGAAACGGCACAACCCATATGTGAAAAGGTTCGATTTTGACGTCAGATTCAATATCCAAATCCTAAATAGCTTCAGTTTAAAGATGGGGAAAGCTGATCATATTCCTCAAGGGGCTTGAGTGGGGTAATGTCTCACAGGCTACTAATACATTGTCAGATATCGACCTCCCTGGGACAAACGCACTTTGCTCATGTCCACAAAATCCAGTGTCACACAAACATCCCATTCCTCCACCATCGTCGGAAAGTTTGGGCCATCCACCCACTGGTTTCTAAAGATTGCCATGAAACTTTCTCAAAGACCACTATACAACACCACTTCTTTCACCACAAGAAGGAAAACCCTCCTCCGGACCTCGTGCAAACTATTTTCCACGCACCGGCAAGAAAAACTCCCTGCCCAAAACTAGGGTAAAACATCACCGCTGCGGCGAGAGTTATCGGTTTCGAACTTGATATACTCCATTCGAACAATGAAGCTAAAGAGGTAATGGCAGCATGTAATGGCTGTTGAAAGATGTTGTTGGGGACAACATTTTAGTAATAAAAGAACATCACTTGTATGTGAATGCTTTAGGTGAACTCTGAGAAAGGATGGGAATTGTTGGATTATGATCCTCCCACTCCCAACCCTCCTAGTGGTGGGACGCCACCTGCAGGAAACTAGAGTGAGCATGACCCGCAGAAGAGCAGAGCATATAGTTTAGTTATGTGTGGAAAAAGAAGCTAGAAGGTAAGGGTGAAGTTTACCGATAGAAAACTGTTTGTTGCACAATATGTTCTTGCAGAAGATTACGCTTACAACACACTGTCGATAAATGGATGATTAAATCTTTGTTTAGAAAAGGAAGGCGATACACGTCTGAATTCTGATGAATCTGTCCAACAAAACCCTCCGACTGTTATATGCAGGTTTTGGTTAGTTAGAGACGGTTGGAGGGTTTTTCAGGATAGACTCGTTGGACCAATATCATTTTCCTTGCCCATTGGTTTTAAAGGATTGAATTTGGGTTTCAATTTTTTTTTAACCGGACCGGCCTTCAACCGGTTTGACACACAATTTTTTCTTAAAAAAACCATCCCCTACATAAAAAAACACTAAACTGTTTAGTGTAAATTTCTTATTTTGGTTGAGATGTTGAGGAGTTAATCTTATGAAAGAGTTCGAATCCCAACTTAAAATATAAGTTTAAAAAAATAAATGGTCTGATAGTGTATCGGACCGGTTCTGGTTCGGCGGCTCACCGGCTAACGGACCGGACCGCCCAGAACTGGACTGCCTGGACCGGTTATTCAACCGGTTCCGGTTCTCTGCGGTTGGACCGGCCGGTTTTGAAAACCATGGCTTAGATATATAGACTTTATATGAGTTGATGTATATTTATAGATGAAAGCATTTATTTGCACTCTATATTGGGCTAGTGGCATTAAATTTAAGTTTTCAGTTTATCTCTTTAACAAATTCTGCTATACTCCATATTTTGTTACATGAAAACTACCAAGAAATATTGAGAAAAATAAGAAAAAACGGCTAACGGACCGGACCGCCCAGAACTGGACTGCCTGGACCGGTTATTCAACCTGTTCCGGTTCTCTGCGGTTGAACCGGCCGGTTTTGAAAACCAGGACTTAGATATATAGACTTTTTTAAATATATAAATTCGATGTGATGGGTGGGTCTTTTATGCACCCGAGGATATTGAGAGCTACCTTCAAGTCGGATCCTAAGGACTCGACACCCCTTGTTATAAAAAAACTGTAAATTTGAGACGAAGCCTTGGAGAATAAATAGGCCATATAGTTATGCATTCCAACAAGGACCGGGGCTACCAGCACAAAGGTCAATAACAAAAAATAAACTTTATATGAGTTGATGTATATTTATAGATGAAAGCATTTATTTGCACTCTATATTGGGCCAGTGGCATTAAATTTAAGTTTTCAGTTTATCTCTTTAACAAATTCTGCTATACTCCATATTTTGTTACATGAAAACTACCAAGAAATATTGAGAAAAATAAGAAAAAACTACAGAGGGTGGGTTTTGTTAACAAAGAAGTAATTAACTTCTAATGCTTTGAGCCTAGATAAGTGGGCTGTTTTTCAAAACAGCCCAGTTTCTGGACCAAACATTTGCCATTATACGTATGGGCCATAATATTCTAATAGTTATTTCCTTGGAGGCGACGATTGAGGACCTTAAAGCCCAACATTCACTACTTAAAATCAGAACGTTTAGGACTCTATTGTTGAAGCAATTCTAATTTCCAGGCATAGGACATAGAGTCCCATTCTCCACACATTCTAGAAAGTAAATACGTGCTCTCCTCTCAAACATCCTTCTCACCTTCTTTTGCATATTATTTTTCTTTGAGGTCAGCAAGTGCTTTATATTCGAGCACATTTGTCCTTTCCACAATCGAGCTTAAAGAGAGTGCACTTTGCGGAGGTTGCACCATATTTCATGTGCAGTCATTTGGGACGAAGCACTTCAAAATTTAACAAGCATTTCCCAATTTAATGGCATTAGTTTCCAAGGGTAGAAGTAAAAGATATTCTTCTTCACATTGAAATGGCTTATGTTTAATCAAAGTTACTGCCCAATGAATAAAATTTCCAACATTTAAACCAAAAAAGTAACATGAATATCTTTTACAAAGTTCAAAACAAGTGCAAACTAGTTGAATTTTTATTGCAAGAACTTCATTAAAACATTGGAACTTTATCTATTTTTTATACCATCCATTCCGTAATGATAGCTAAATTTAGGAAAATTGTCATTTTTATTGAATGGTGGGACTCACAGCCAAGATATTGGTAAAAGGTAATTAAAAGGAAAAATCTAGCCTACTCGATTCAAAAAAAGGAGCTCATTTGGATTTTTAAAAAAGTGGGTCTTACTTGTGGGAGGTGAGAATTTGTTTCTTTTATGTATTGGCCCTAGAGTTCAACAAATTTCACTAATTTTGCAATGCAGATGAGCTTAATTGGACGAAGGGAGTAGTCATTAACATGGGAAGGAGGGGCAGCATATATGCTTTTAATTAGAAGTTCAAGTCTGGTAATAAGTAAAAAATCCAAAATTTTGACATGAAAATGTACTAGAGTAAATTTTCTACGAGATTCAGATGTTAACTCACCTCTGTAATAGACAGATCTGAAGCCAAGCTAGTCAGCAATTGGACTGGCTCAACTCCATATCATCCTCATTAGAGTCTGTTTCTTCTTGAATGGTCCTCGTTATAGCCATCACAATCTGCATAATTGCAACCTTAAGTAACACTACCAGGGTGGTAGAACATGACAATGAGTTGATCTCAGAAACTTCCTAGACTCCCATAACTACACCAAACAAGAAGACATTCAAGCAGGACATTAATGATGAATGATTAATCATTAATGATTGATCAGTTTCCAAAGTCTCCTTCACATTGAATTCAGGAGACCCATCAATTGCAAATCAAATGAAATACCATCAATGACTTCTCATGTGTTCATTCTCCCCTGCATTTGCAGTTTCTTACTTTTTTATCATCAAATTTACAGACCCAAAAGCCAAAAAAAAGCATATGAGCAGAAAGATCAAAGAAAGATAACCACCCAACTTCTCCCTTTTGTCAAATCTTCACTGAAGCTACAGTCTTACAAATCCACTACATACAGACTGAAAAACCCAAAAAGAAGAAGAAAAATTAGAAGAAAGAAAGACTATATCAAATTCCTCATGGCAGTGATCAGGGCATGTAGAGCTTGTTGCCGCATTGGCATCGCCACGCCTCGGGGTAGTACTCTAGCGGCACGGTAATGCCGGGGTGTATAGGCACGTGCACGGGCCGACAAGGGGCGCAGCGCGAGCACTTACCGCGGCACGTCGGCGGGGACGAGCCCACGAGGCGCCTCCTTGCCAAGAGCCGGCTATCGAGCGCTGCCGAGTGGGACGGTCGGGCAGCGATGAGACCGAGGAAGAGGAGGGTCAGGACTGCAGCGGTGGCGGGGTGGTGGAGGCCCATGGGAGGGGCAAATGAGCAATTAAAGGCTGTTTAGCCGCCGGCGGCAGAGTGAAGAAGTAGCAGGCCAGCGGCCAGTCCAACCAAGCAGAGAGAGAGAGAGAGAAAAGGAGTGAGAAAGGGATTGGTGAGGGAATTGCTATTATTGTGTTGGCTTGTGGGTCAAGTCAAAGTAGTGAGAGAAAGATGGCAAGAGTGAGACTGGTGCAGAGACACAGAGAGGAAGAAAGAGAGCGACAATATGTTTTTTTTATCAAGTTTTTCTTCATGTATATTAGGTTTGTAGTCTTGTTTTTTATTATTTATTTATTTTATTTTATTTTTAAATTTATTTTCATCTGACTTCAAATTGTTGAAAAAAGACGATATTTGATTATGATGATCTATACTTAATTATTTTCTTTAAATCCTGTTTACGTTGCGCCTGGCACACCTAACATCACACACATCAGATGTCAATCGAGCGGCAGTTGCCCGGAGGCGGACGAGTTGTTTTTTTCTTTTGAACGAAGTGATTTATATAAGAGGGTTCTTTTTTGTATCGGTGGAAAGTGTTTTCCATAAGGGTTCTGTGAGAATTAGTGTAACGAAGTGGTGGTTTGTGGGGTTTTCCGAGTTGAAGTGTGTGTGGGCTTGTGAATGGGGAGGGATGAGTGTAAGCCCCCTAGGGTTGGTGAGGTATTGCAAGGTTGCTACTGTGATGGGGCATCTCGGTCACGTGAAGTAGGTGATTGATTGGGGCCCAGCAATTTGGGGGACAGTGTCATGCCTCATGCACCAGATTTCAAACAAACCTACAGGTTGAACAAACCAAGATTTTTTATCGTAAAATTAAAAGAAAAATATTCGTTAGTCTAAAAAGTGTGAAATGTGAATTGTATAACTAGCTGTCATATATAAAAAAAAGAACTAGCTCCCTATACTACCAGGGCTACCTGACAAGTGATACCTTGTGTAGTTCCCTCAGTCATTTGATAAACTAGCTTTACCAACACTGCATTTGCTGGATGAAAGTCCTACACATGAAGAGGAAATTGGATCCTTTTACCCTTATTCAGGGGCCGTTTGGGGCGTGATTAACATGAAGATGGGATGTTTTGCTACACTGTAGCATTTGGATATTTTATATATCCAGTTGAAACACGTCAGGATGAGTTTCAGCTGGATGTAAAAATCCACATAGATGCTACAAGAAATATCCAATATCCAGTCTGGATATTTTGTAATAATCAAGCCCCAAACGGCCCCTCAGCTTTCACCTCTGGTGGGGGCCTCGTGCATGCATTCTAAGAAAGACAACAGGCTTGTAAGAGAGTATGCAGACTGTGTCAAGAAATAAAGGACAGAAACTGAAAGAGAGAACAGATTTTGAATTTAAAAACAACATGATTTGGATTAGGATAAGAGGTTTTAAGGAATCTAGAGGTATCTATTATTGATATAGGAGACTTTGAGAAGAGATAACACTATCTAGCTACCAGATAATATAAGTTAGTGTCCAAGTAGCTAGCTCATGGATGATGACAATTAGCAAGATGAAGCCCTTCTTTTGTCACCAAATGATAGGGAGCTTCTTCTCAGAACTGCTTACTGCCCTACAAAGGCTAATTAAATACTGCAATCTGCATGTTGCAATGAATATTAGCTTTGGTTGTGAAAGGAATGGCCAGACTTCTTTTTTAGAAGCGATGCTGGTAAAGGTCGAATTGTCAATAGCTTTTCCACCGAAGAAGTTGGCGTGCCGTGAAGAAGAATTGTAAAGAAAGTAATGGCCATACTTACTTCACTATACTGCAGTTATTGTTCATGCTACTCTAAGAGGAGTGTGTTCAGGTACTGGTCCTTCTCATCTGAGCGAACTTGTCTACCCTGACCACTTTGGTCACCAAAATCACGGTACCACCAAACAGATTTTGCCACGTCAACAGAATTAAGGAAGAAAAGGCTGAATAAAATGAGAAATAACAACTTTACCTAAGATTTTTGTGTCACGCCCCGAAATCTCATACCTCGATCGGAGTGTGAAAGCCAACCAATGAGATACATTTCGAGGTAGAGATCCCGGACATGCGATCGAACGGTCGATTTCTCAACCGATTACAATCATCTCAAAAGGATGTGTAATCGATTATGCCCGTAATCAGTGTAATACAATAACAGACATCAATAAATAATATGAAATAAATTTGTTTAATAATAATCCAATTAAGAAAATCAAATAAAATAAACTTATAAGTCTATGGCACACAATTGCCAATAATGTCATAAGCATCAATAAAAGCAAAGCAAATAACTAAATATTCTTTAAACTCTTCTCGGTGCCTCCAATCCGTCTTTCCACTACTGCACTTCCTGATCTCAATTTTCATTTGCGCCTGCATCAGAGGATCGGTCGTATGCGTTGTTCTACACTACCGCGTTACATCCGATCAATCGCAATTATTGCCGATCGATCACTTTACACGAAACAAAATAATAAAAAATCATAGTAACTACGATCGATCGTTTTAATAAGCGGTCGATCGGTTCAATTTGTCGATCGATCGTTTATTATGGCGATTGATCGCAGCCACGCTCCAACAAAATTCAATTTCTCATATCTTTTCACTCTGAACTCCAAATCACGCATAGTTGGTGGCGTTGGAAAGCTCTTCTCACCAACTTTAATTCTCATAAGCAAAATATGACTAAATTAAACATTAAAAGGGTCAAATTTTGGTTTTAAAATACTTACTAATTTTCTGGGTGTTACATCTTGGGTCCCTCATCCACTTGTCTTTGGTCCTGCTTTCTGGTCACATAATTTGATTAGGAAAACATTTTCCCATCTAAGCACTAACGTGTGGGATCCTCGTGCCTTATTTGGCAATGCCAAACACAATGCATCGATCAATTGTGAGCAGCTAATTACTAGATAGAAGTAACTACCATACTATTCGTGATGTGCATGGGCCTTCTTTTAATTTATCAGCTTCATATGCTAATGCATACTCCTTCCATTCCAAAATATTATGTATATTTGAAAAAATTCTCATTTTTATTATACCATGAAGCCCCCACAAGGAAGTCACATGACTCCTCTATTATATCCCGTCCAGTTTGTATGCTTGTTCACGAACTTAAGTTCAAGTCAATCCTTCCAAGTGTCCTCCAATTTTGGAAAGAGGGAGTCACTTGATTTGGTAAAATGTACATAATATTTTGGAACAGTAAATATTTCTAAATGTACATAGTATTTTGGAACAGAGGGAGTATTTTTTAAGCCCAAGGAACAACGATCACGACCAATTGTTGCCTACCCCTTGATTTACAAGCTTCAAACAATGAAAATTGCATAGCATAGATGGGCGAGACTCATGTAGTGCACATGCGCCTGGACTCATATCAACCGGTCAATTGTTGTTGACATTGGGTGTTGAGCGGGGTGAAAAAGAAAGAATGAGTGGAGTGGACTTTTCATTGCTCTCTCTCTCTCTCTCTCTCTCTCTCGGGTGGGCTTACTAATATGGTGGTCTTTTATTCTTTGGGGTCCCCAAACCCGTTTCCTCTTCAACAAGATGATGTTTTTAAAAATTTGCAAGTGTAATCTCTAGCCATAGCTAGTAGTCCATAACTTAAAAAGAATGGGGTTATTTTGACCCCATTAAACTCCTACATTCCCCAGTACCTCACCATCTCCCATCTATTTTTCTGTTTATTTTTATTGCTCCCACCCCATCCTTCTGCCACTAATTAAGAGGCCGTTTGGGGCGTGATTATAAGCAAATATCCATAGTGGATTTTCCAGATCCATTGTAGCATCTATATTTTTTTCCCTATCAAGCTGAAACATGACCTGAGGTGTTTCAGCTGGATAGGAAAAAAATATGGATGCTACAGTGTAGGAAAACGTCTACAGTGGATGTTTTGCTTTTAATCACGCCCCAAACGGCCCCTAAGTCACAATCCCCCAACACTCTAAAACACTGTCTTTCTCCCATTACATCTTCTTCTTAACAGGGCCATCGGCAGTCCGATGGCACCAGACCTCCGACAGCCGACCTCCTCTTCTCTTTCATCTCTTCCTCTTCTCTATTTCCTTCTTGGACCAAATGTGTCTTCTTTTTTGTTGCAATGGCCTTGGACAACCCTAATTTGGCGATGGGTACGCAAGGTCATGACTGACGTTGTGCCGTCCTTGAAAAAGAACATAGAAAAGGTGTAGAGGAAGGAGAGGAGGAACAAGAAGTAAAAAGGGAAAATATGAAGGGTGATGGAGGCAGACCAACACCAGGGTGACGACGCAAGCCATCTTCTCTAGCATCCTGCATCGCCATCTCCGGCCGTTTATTCCCCATTAGAGGGTTTTGGGGGCTGGTCCCTGCCAAATCAAATAAGCATAACAGGGTCAGACCCCAACAATAAAAGCAAGTAATAAGAAACCAAGAGGATGGTCATTTGGGCAAAGGGTTTAGAGGACAAATTTTCAACAAAATACAGAAGCACAACAGGGACCACATTTCATAATAAGCTAGTAAAAACTTGAGAAATGGGGTTTTTCTAGGTAAAGTGTTTCAAGGACTGATCCCTAATAAATTACAAAAACAAGACACGGACCACTCCTCATAATAAACAAGACTAATATTTAGCCTATCTTTTAAAAAACCTAGGGACGGAAGAGAAATTTCTAATTTATTCATAGGGTGTAGAGAGTAATGGGGAACGAAAAACAATTCTTGGGGACCAAATAACCGCTTTCCTTGAAGAAATAGTAGGTACATGTAATCATAGGTGGTTCTCACCACCGATCACTGCACGACACAATTGTCTTTATGGAGTACCCATGTAAAAAATGACCTGATGCATTTCTTTTAATTTTTTACATGGGACTATCTCCTTCCCAAAATACTAGTTCTATTTAATTTTCTAAAATGAACAAAAATTTGTTCGTTTTGTAGAACAAAATAAGATTACCAATGACCGGCATAGGGACTACTTTGTATCTAAAAATAAGTACCGCCATCGCCAAGTCAGCCCAAGGCTATTTGGGTGCACTTTTAGAAAGTAAAGTCCATTCCCCTCTTTTTATTTTAGCTAAAAGAAACACATGTTGTTATATTTGTTTCCATTTTTTCTCTAATTTTAAAGACAAAAGATTGTTATTATTTTTACAAAACAAAATAACATAAACGACCTGTAATATGTGGATGAGAATAATTTTTAAAAATGTTGAAATGTCTTTTTTACTAGAAAAGTTTTTTTACCAGAAACTTCATCAGGGTTCTAGTAGAAATGAAAATGATAATTTAAATGGGCAGAAAGACCTTTTTTTTTACTTTAAAAATTTTTTACAAGAAAAGATACAAATAAACACAAACAAAAAGTCTATTTTTGTAAGTAAAACTTTTCTTGTAAAAAATTGCTTCAATACATTTTTTTAACATAAAGGACATATTGATGAACGGAAAATGGCAATGCTATACCGAATCTATACACTAATCTACACAGTACACACCGAGGTAGTTTGTTGGACAGTGAAAAAGTGACCTCTATGACACCCACTTTCCCGTCCAACATGAATGTATGGATTTGCCGTACAAATGCAGCATATACTCTACTATATATAGTCAGCTTTCCTTTATGAACCGGGACCGGAACCGTAAATACATAAAAGAGGAGGGGCTCTAATTAAGGTGAGATGACAGCCATAAAAACATCGAAAACGAACGGTGGTCGATTAGTCCACGTGTGGCTCAAAGTTTGGAAGAAAGATTCCACACGTGTGGGTCTCGTCCTTGTCCCGTACGAGCCCAACATTTGCTCAGGTCCCCCAAAGCGGTGATCTGATTCGTAAAACGAGGTGGGCCCCACCATCTTTAAATTATTCTGGGCCACACCTGTGGCTTGCCAGGTCCCCCAAAGCGTATCCCCTGTGAGTACGACGGCCCATTAACTCTGTGGGCCCATTTATCAAAAGATAAAACATTGTGGGCCCTCTGAAGTTTGTCTCCACCCGGCCCAGGAATAGTTGATTTCAGAGGCTGCTGTGGACAGTCTAGCAAGTAGCAAGTGGCTCTGGTGTTGTCAGAGTCCAATCCTTCTGTTAAAGATATGTAGCAATTGCCTGAATTCCTGTTTCTTTTTCTTTTTTGCTCTTTTGGGGTTTGAATTAGGTTAAATTTTACCAAACGAGCTATTGCGAAATTTTAATTGCCTGATTTTGAGTTTTCGTCTTTGTTTGATATACAATTGGGGGTAAGTTTGAAATGAAAATCATTCGTGTTTATGGGCGGTGCCAATGCACCCAGTGCACGCTACCAAGATGCGTACAAGCACATCTTAACTTTCTCCGTATCTTCGGTAGGAAATCTCATGTGCATAAACAGAACTACTCCCTCCCTCCAATGAAGCTCCTCCGCACGGGAAAATTAGTGAATTCTACACTAGGATCCACACACAAAAAAAATACTTATGTTCTTCGTCTTTGGTGAGAGAACAAACACAACCATGTAATATTGGATCTGTATTTTTCCATATTGCAAAATGAGTGACTTTTATTAGAGTTTAGGGCCGATACTGAAAAATAGAGTTCTTTTGTTGTTCTTTGGTGTTTTCTGCCTTAGGTGCAAACAGGGCCATATAATGTTGAACCCAAACACTTTTCACATCCAGACGACCTTCATTGGACAAAGGTAATATAAAAGAGTGCTTGACTGCTTGTGATAAAAAAATAAATTTGGGATCGGGTAGGTATAAGATATATACAGGAAAAAGTTTAAATGAGATCGTTCTCATATAGCTTATATTCGTAGTCGTAGTCGTTGGATCTTGATTTGACGGCTACAAATAACTACATGGAACTCATATACCCCCTGATGTGACACACTCACTTACCTACTGATTTGATATCCATGATCGGATCGGAATCTAATGGCCCAAAAGATTGGCCTCATGCTTTTTATATGAGAGCGATTTCATATAAACCATCCTCTGTATGGGAAAAGTTAAAATGAGATCGCTCTCATTTGGCTTATATGAGGCCAATTCCATTCGTAGCTGTTGGATCTTGATCTGATGGCTACAAACAGCTATATAAAACTCACCTACCCCTTGATGTGACATACTCACCTACCCACCCTTGGATCGAAATCCAATGGCCCAAAATATTAGCCTCATGCTCCTTGTATGAGAGCGATCACATGTAAACCGTTCTCTATATAATATATATATATATATATATATATATATATATATATATATATATATATATATATATATATATATATGAGATAAGTTTACATGAGATCGTTCTCATATAAGGAGCATGAGGCCAATCTTTATTGCCATTAGATTCCGATCGGAGGGTGAATATCAAATCAATGGGTAGGTGAGTGTGTCACATCAATGAGTGGGTGAGATGATTATGGATATTTGTAACCGTCAGATCAAGATCCAATGGCTACAATTCAAAGTGGCCTCATATAAGTAATATGAGAGCGATCTCATTTAAACTTTTCCCTATATATATATATATATAGAGAGAGAGAGAGAGAGAGAGAGAGAGAGAGAGAGAGAGAGAGAGAGAGAGAGAGATCAGAAAGTTACATGCTTACTAAATTTGTGTAGAATCAATGTTTTGAGATAATATTGTCAGGACATTATTGTACCCAAATGCTGGTTTTGAAGCTATCCACTAACTAATGACTTTAGTTTCCATTCTCTCTAAACCTGATGAGCTAAATTTTCCAAGAAAAAAGAATACTTGAAGACAGAATTAGGGTGCCTTTGGTGAATGATTACCGCCCTAGATTTTCAAGAAATCACCTACTTTCTGTTTTAAAAGGAAGATTAGTAGTGAAATATTGAGATGTAAAGTACAAAAAAGTGAAAAATCCTTACTTTATGGAGAATCTCTTCATGAGGAGATTTTAGGTAGAAAGTGGAAAAGAAATGATTTAATGACATTTTTTTAATTGTCTAAAAATGGCAAGGGTAAAGATGCAGAGATAAAACATATTTTCTCCATGCGTTTTTGCCCTGCCATCATCAAATAATTACAAAAAGATTCACCACTTCTACTTTTTGCATAATCTACTAACCAAATACCTAAATTCTTGACAGAAATAAGTCCCCATTTTTCCATTTGATTTTAACTTTGCTTGTAGTAGAATTGGTTGCCAAATGCACCCTTAATTGCATTGCAATGGAGAAGCCAGGATTTACCAAGAAGGGGACAAAACGGTACTCCCTCCACACCATGGAAGGTTGTTTGCATTTGGAAACAAGTTAAGGCAGTACAAAAAAAAATAGTTGCCTGCCTATCTTCCGCATTTATGTCGATCATAAGAGGGCAAAGTCAGCCATGTAATCATGGACCTGTGCTTTTTTCAAATACAGACCAAACCAGGGAGTGGGCAGGTGATTCAAAGATTTATAGTGGTTGAGGCCCCCTTAAGGCGAGAGAACCATGCATCCACCGTTTTACTTTGATGCCTTAGGGGCCGTTTAGGGCGTGATTAAAAGCAAAACATTTGGATGTTTTGCTATATTGTAGCATTCATGTTTTTTCCACTTTCAGCTGAAACACCTCATGTCGTGTTTCACGCTGGATAGTGAAAAAATCGGAATGCTATAGTGGATGTGGAAAATCCACTGTGGATATTTTGGTTTTTTCATGCCCCAGACGGCCCGTTAATAGAGTTTAAGTCATAAGGGTGAGTCTTAGGGGTTAAGTGCTTATATTCATAAGTTAGGAGGTTGAGTGCAATTTTCACTATAATTCTTAGGGGTCAAGTGCAATTTACCCAAAAAACAAGTATCACTCTCATTGTGTGATGGACACGTTTTATAATACACGCTATTCCAAATATATATGCATTTTTTATATTTAAAGAGCACTTCAATCAATAGATACTCAAGATTCATCAATCTTCATATTACAATAACAAGCAATCATGATATCTCCTTGCACCAAGCCACCACAGAGGTAACAATTTAGTGTGTTTCAGACGAGTCCTCTCCGAACAAGGGCAATAGATGCATAATTAAAGCATGGAAATGCTTGAGACGGTGTATAGATTATCTGCATGTTTGATTTATTGATTAATAAGAATCATAAAGTGTAAACAGACAACATGGGGGTGGGTCTTGTGGAATCATTCCTCTGATAAAAAAAAAAAAAGAATCCAAATGGATAATATGGGTAGGCCTCACGCACATGGGTATTTGGAGCCTAGAGAAAAGGAGATGAGATGAAACGAGGGAAAGATGGAGGCAGATTATGAGAAGAGGGTAACTTAACACGAATGATCCTCATTCACATCTAAACAAGCCATTTAGAGGGTTCACGTATAAAGAAAGGCCACTTCTGGAAAGCACTTAAAATTATATGTTCCACTCCTCTTACTTTAGTAGACTAAGAAAACACGTGTGCATCTTGCACAAAAGAATTTAAGGAAATGGAATTTTTTCTTTTAATCTTTATGTCAATTAGTATTTGAAAAATGTTTTGAATTTTTGAAACTATTACTATTAGTTCATTTTGAAAATCGGTTGCATATATATATTAGAAAAGACCGGGGGAAAGTCCTATCACCGATGTTTTTGGAACATGACATGAAATTGTCCATTCCACCCATTTTTCTTTCACTAGTAGTATGATATAATCAAAGGTATTTTTGGAACACTGCATGAAATTATCTGTTCTATCCCTTTAGTTTTTAATAGTCGTATATAAGATAGATTAGAAGACTTACTACAAAATAAAATAAAATGAGTTCTTTTAGGAGGAAACTACGAGGAAAGGTAACAGAACAACTATAAAATAGAGCATCCCATATTCCACCACTCTTCTTATACCTGGCCACCTTTTTCCTCTCCGTTTGTTGGCAAACTCATGAAAGTAAGATATGACTTACGATTGTTGGCTTATTGCATGAACAAAAACAATGTCAAACTTTATGTATAGTTTCGCATCTAGATGAGCCGATACGATCTATCCACCTATATGATAGCTCGCCTCACCACCAGCCTCCTATCTTCTTCTATTTTACTCAAAGATCATTTTTCTGAACTTGCTTTGGCAATTTCGATTCATGTCTGATATTTTCACTGTTTAGGTCAAATAATCGATTTTTTCCTCAAGTTAGACAAGTGTTTCAATTAGAATACGTCTCCTTTTTTTCTCAAATTACATTAAACAGTCAATATACGGAATTCTTTCAATCTTGCTAGTTTTTATTAGATATTGCAAATAGCAAAACATAATTGATCATCATGTAATGGCTCTTAAGGAAGGAAAACGGGACTGATCTACTAATTTCACTTTAGATTTACATAGAAGTGGACAACCCATGCAGGTACCAAGACTCTAAGGGTAGTGGTATTTTATTGCAATGTAGAACAAGGTGCTAATTTATTTGTTCCTACTTTCTTCACTATGTAGATGGAAGGATCAGTAGTTCACCACCCTAGTTTTTAGCCAACCCACCCCTTCACATGGTCGGTAAATTTTAAGACGGTGGACATCCACCGTCTGTATATAGGTGGGGTGGGCTGGCTTGACGGTGGTGGTGAGCTACTCATCAGTACATGCAGCCTCCTTTTTATTTTGAACCTTCTCAAAATTAAGGTTTGGTATGTTGTGCAGAGACTATAAATGCAGGCTAATATTTTCTGAACTCTGAAGTGATTATTGACGGGCAAATAGTCTTAGATTTCGTTAGTATGCGTCACAATTGTTTTGGAAGTTAATATAGGCCACATTTGTTGAGATTTCGTTAGTAACTATCTTCAGTTTCAAGGGATTAACAGGTGTTCCATATTTCTGAAAATTAGTGCATTGCTGCTAAGCATGTTAAAAGTTAATTACATAACTTGAGAAACTGTGAAGGAAATTCTCCCAAAAATTAAAATGATCCCAAACAAGCTATTCGATGTTAAGAAGCAATAGTTCTTAAGATGGTAGTAGTTGCGTTTTCCGCGGCACGGCTGCCGCAAAGCGGCTTTCTACCTAACTCTGCATAAGCCGAAAGCCAAATCTCCCCAAGATGGTGACATTTTGCCAAGGGAAAGCCACTTCTGCCACAGCAAATCGGGCAAATAAAGGTGGAAGCTCGATGGAATTAGTTTCTAACAAATTTCTAAGAGTCACCCTTCCAAAGGGTCTTTTTTGCAGTGAAGCATCCACAATCAAGGGCCCATCTGTTCAGATCTCAAATGTTGTCCGGCAAAATTTGCCTTAGCATAGGGCATAGAAAAATTTAATATTTGATCATGAATCATGCAATCGACTCCCGTGCCCAGCTACCAGTGACACAAGTACTAAATTCGTATAAGCTTAGCAATTTCAGCTTCTTGCATCATGCAAAGTCTAGACCCCTCCTGCAAGCCAACAATGAGGTAAAACAGTAAACATAATATGGAAAGCAAAAATGTTTTCCTGACCAAGCACCGTGATCAAGTTCCATTACCTTGCATAAACTATACATAAATTGTACTGGCTAGCGCAAATGAACAGAAAAAAAATCGGCCGTCTGGAAGGGCAAGGAGTACGCCACCTCTCATGCGTCAAGGCACATATGAACAGAACTTAACATAATAGTAAGTTTTCCAACATTTCATGTTCAGTTTGAAACAGCCGTCTGCTCCTCCTAGGGAAGGCCTTGTCAGTAGGGAAAGTCATGATCGTCGGCTGTAGACGCGGTGATGTTCTAACTTCAAAAACCCAAAACAAAAAGAAACTGAAAACTGAAAAGTCGCCATGGGAGGCAGGAATACGTCTAATCCTGCAGAGGTGACCAGATGAGCTCCCATATGCCTTGGGATCTGCACTTGAATTGCAAACCATAAGGCATTGATTTATAAAAGGGAAATTTATATAAAAAATCATGAAAAAATTTTTTTTTACCAAAATGTGGCACTGTAGCAAATATTTACCGAAATGGTGTTCTGACAAGCCACGCAGGCGCCCGCGTGGCTTTTTTTTTTAAAATTAACCCAAAAGGCGTCGGTTGAACCGACGCCTTTCGGGTTAAAAAGAAAGGCGTCGGTTGAACTGACGCCTCTTGAGAGGCGTCGGTTCAACCGACGCCTTTCACTACCTTAACGAAATTTGTCCCATTTTAAACAGGCCGTCACTTCAACGATGCATATCTTTCTTATTTTTGATCCATTTTTACCTATTTTTTTTTCATTCTTCCTTATTTTTAGTGCTCTTTCTAGTCATTATGATATCATGAAGATGTTGAGCCATCGCATACTATTTATCGTAGTTTTTGTGGTATTTTTTTCGATAAATAGTATATGATGGCTCAACATCTTTGTGATATCATGATGATCAGAAAGAGCACTAAAAATAAGGAAGAATGAAAAAAAAATGAGCAAAAACGGATCAAAAATGAGAAAGATATGCATTGTTGAAATTTGTCCCACTAAAGTAGCTCAAAACAAGCAGACGCCTATTACTACCTTAACCAAATTCGTCCCATTTTAAACAGGCCGTTACTTCAATGATGTATATCTTTCTCATTTTTGATCCGTTTTTGCCCATTTTTTTTTCATTCTTCCTTATTTTTAGTGCTCTTTCTGATCATCATGATATCACAAAGATGTTGAGCCATCATATACCATTTATCGAAAAAAATACCACAAAAACTATGATAAATAGTATGCGATGGCTCAACATCTTCATGATATCATAATGACTAGAAAGAGCACTAAAAATAAGAAAGAATGAAAAAAAAATGGGCAGAAATGGATCAAAAATAAGAAAGATATGCATCGTTGAAGTGACGGCCTGTTTAAAATGGGACGAATTTCGTTAAGGTAGTGAAAGGCGTCGGTTGAACCGACGCCTCTCAAGAGGCGTCAGTTCAACCGGCGCCTTTCTTCTTAACCCGAAAGGCGTCGGTTCAACCGACGCCTTTTGGGTTAATTTAAAAAAAAAAAGCCACGCAGGCGCCCGCGCCAGCGTGGCTTGTCAGAACACCATTTCGGTAAATATTTGCTACAGTGCCACATTTTGGTAAAAAAAATTTTTTCATGATTTTTTATATAAATTTCCCTTTATAAAAATAGATAAGTTCACTACTATTTGACTACTGTTAATGTTATGTTAAGCATGAATGTACGATATTTACAGAAATTGACTTTAGCATTTGGAGGTATGTGTTTGGTGGTATACGAGAGTCGAGGATCCTCTCACGTGGATGCTGTATAGAGGGTCTAATCAGCAGTAATGTGACATGCAATAACACCTTGCTGCCGGATGTTTGTCCGGTTCCTAGTATTTTCAATCAAGGGAGTAGTTGTCACTTTGACCAAAAAAGGTGAAAAGCTAGAACATTGGTCCTGCTTAAAATACCACTGTAAGGTGGCATTGTTAAATCAGATCACTTCAGACGTATACCTAACGTGAGATGGGTCGTTGTTGTTTGCTTGTACTAGCATGATAAAACGTTGCAAAACAAAAGAACAACTAGCATGTTACAACTTACAAGTACAAAAATAAATAAACTTAACGTCAATTTAGATACATTTATAAGAGGCAATTTTGTTTTTGGACAAGGAATTCGGAGTTTAAAAGTCTAGAGGTGTTTGATTAAAAGAGGAGATTAACAAGTAGAAGGGATTTGGATTGGAAGGATTATCGTATGTAGTTGTAGAAATGCAGATGGTTGCACTACATATTCAATGAAACAGGTGTAGTAGATGCAATGTGCACCTGCTTGGTAGTACTTGAAAAGTAGAATCTTAAATGCCCAAGTAAGTTTTGGTTCTTTAAATTATTCAATACTATTTTTTTGTAAAAATTTTACCCTAAAGGACGAATGAACATCAACCATCTATTTAATGCGGAAAAAGTGGAGTCATTTCCACCTCCCTCCCGGCTTATTCTTACACACACAAGATGATTTTTTGAAAAATCCCTCAAGAGGAGATCTTTTAAAAAGTGATTTTTGGATAAAATTCCAATAAGAAGCCGCTTTTGTTATATCAAAGCGGCTTTTGTATAAAATCTACTTCCCAAACGTGTCTTTGTGCTAAAGCAACTTTAAAACTGCTTTTGCATCGCAAAAGTGGACCTCCTGAATGCCCCCTCATTTTAAAACTGACCTCCACTTCTCGGGTATGGGGAAATCAATGAATGGATTTTGTTTCATGTAAAACCCTGCCATGTCTAAAGTTTATCAAGCGAATACCATCAGCAACTATTGTCTATATTCTCGTCTATTGTTAACGTGTAGCACTTGCGCCACAGACAGCGTATTACTTGCCCCTAGAGCCCGAGTATGTCCTTGTTAAACCTGCAAGGAGAGAGCTGGCTTAGGAACGGTTTCTTTGTTTACATGGCAATCTTTATTAGAATGTCCCAACTGTTCCCTCAAGTGAAGCAAACCTATTTATTAATAGCAAGACACCGCTATTGCCATATATTATGATCTCGCAAAAATCTGAATTCCAGGATTGCCTTTCCCACTCCTAAAAAGTAGGAAATGAAATCGCCACAACATTTATATTGTATTGTTTTTCTTTGTTTATAGCAGTCTGTCAATATCCATTCCCACTAAGGTCCTAGCAACTTTATTTATGTTATTTTATGTAAAGACTTTTCAAAAATCTTATTGAAGGAGGTGGACTTCAACCAAGACAGCCCCTTATGAATGGCTATTGAGATTCAAAAACGAAAAGGAAAAAGCCACGATGCTCATATTTGGCTCCTAAGTTTACCTCTAACATGGTTTTGCGTTAGAATTTGAGCATCCGATTACTTTTCTTACTATTCTTAGTGAGCGTCTTCATGACAAGCCTTCCATCTCTATGGATATAGCTTTCATTGTTTTTTCTTCGTATAGTAGAGCATCACGTACGTATCCATGTGCAAAGCAACTTTAAGAGCAAAAGCAATGCGTGGAAGCACTCCGCTCGCCTATCTCCCAAGCAGCTGCTGCTTCTTATTCTGCCCTTCGGTCTTCTCTCTATCTTCAGACCGACCAACGGCATTGGTAGCCCTTTTTCTGTTGTGCTTCAAAACTGTTACCATCCCACTATAAGTTGGAAGTGTGTTGGCTTATCTAATGAACCAGACTATGCATTATTAGCGAGTAATATGTATTGCAGCATCAAGATGAATCAATGTTGTGTGGTTTGGTTGAGTTGTACTGCTGGAAAAGTGCAGTTGTTCGAGGATGGTGTTTATGTAAGAAATATTGCATTTCAAAATATTATTAACACAGCTCATTTCCAATTGTTTTTTTACTCTTGGCCGCAAGGCACACTTGACGCAGGCGTAGCAAACATTTCAGCTGTCTTGAAAAGCGTATCATATGTCTCTTTGGCAAAGAGATGTACAATGTGAACCAAAAAAAGTATCCAGATTTGACATTTAACCTGATAAATTCTTGGTGTTCAATCATCAATAACCTCATGTATATGACTCATCATCGCATGATTCCATAGTACTCCCTCCGTCCGAAAATATTTGCCCCCATTAGAAAACCAAAATGAACAAAAATCATTTCATTTTGGTTTTCTAATGCTTCTTTCCAGTTGAGCTTCTCTAAAACAGAACACAGAACAAAGTAGGACTGAAGATCAAACATCCACGAATAAACTCTTTTGCAGAAACATAAAAGAAATACTATGAGAATTTCATAGTACCCCCCTCCGTCCAAACATATTTGTCCCCACTAGAAGACTAAAATGAACTAAAATTTTTCTAATGCTTCTTTCGCCACTTAACTTCTCTAAAACAGAACACAGAACAAAGTGAGACTGAAGATCAAACATCCACCGCAGAACATAAGGACATAGTCATACTATGAAACTGCCCAATACAGTTCATTTCCAAATGTTGATTACTCTTGACCGAAAGCCACAATCCACACAGTTGTAACAAACATTTCAACTATTTTAAAAATGTATCTTCTGTCACTTTGACAGAGAAAATTACATTTTGAACCAAAAGAAGCATCTATATTTGGCATTTAACATTCTACATTCTGCATTCAATCATCAACAAAACCTGATGTATTTTACTCATCACTGATGATAAGCACCACATGGTTCCATAGTAAAAGGTGTATTGGTCTAGGACAGCGCAGGCTATACTTGGCTAAGTAACTAGATTAGCACACCAAGCACAAAACTCACCACTACAACACCTAAAAAAGCCATTCATATTTTTTTAGTGAGCCATTTCTCTTACAACCAGCAACCATAAATTGCAGCCTACAACAACCGATAACCACTCCAATCCAATAGATTTTAAACTTTAAATGTTAAAAGGAAAACATAATATCGGAGGGGAAAATGCCTCACGTCACCTTCTGTGTTTTCGCTATGAGTGAAACATTATTCTTTAAGACTCCATTTTACGATTCCCGTTCTTGTTTCAGGTTAAATTGGAATTCCTGTAAACAGAAGCCACAAGACCAATATTAAAAAATACTTACTCGTTAAAGACCACAGGATAGTCCATCAGAAAGATTGAAATTTACTAAATTAATTGCAATTTCAAACTTAAACTTTATCCAAAAAATTAAGGAGAACAAGGAAAATGATGAAAATTAATCACCTGAACAATGCCATTGGAGCTAAATTAAATAGGGAGTTTCAAAGTCTCATGATGGAGACTCAAATTACCAAATTCTATGCATCTTTTAGTAACTCATCAATGTAGAATGACTAAAAAAGAACTGTGAAATAAAGAGGTGAAGGTGGAAATTATGGTCTAAAAATAATAAGACACAGTCATGAAAATCATGGAGTAGATATCTCGAATAATGTGGCAGAAAGCTTTTCTTTGGGTGATAAATGGAAATCCGAATAGTTTAGCCTATATCAATTTGTACTGAGATGAAGAGATACCAGCCACATGAAAGTAAGTTTGAAGAGAGTGATATGGCCAATAAATGCCAGATACTTCAAATGCCAACTACTCATCTTTGAAGTGACTTTGAAGAGAAAGCGATATGTCTGAAGAACCTAAGTTAGAAAATACAATTACATTTGGATTTGTGGCAGTAGAAGATCATACCATTGATAGTCCTACTGAGCCATATAAAACCAAAGTTTGCAAACGCATGACTAATTTAGTTGAAATCAAATTGAACTGCATGAGCAAATCTGCTGGGCAAAGGTGCAGTCTGCACAGTCTGCCCGATGAAAAGTTGATAGGAGAAACAACACATGCATCAAACAGCAGACAAAAAATGTGGTCAAACATATGCACATTCAAAAAGAAAGTCTTACATTCAAGGGCTATGTCTTAAAAGTCTTACCTTCAAAATCATGGTGATTTCTTTTTCTCAAATGGAAGGAAACAGGCAGCAAACAATGGGAAAGCAGTAGAATGAATACGAAACCCCACCCTCCCTCAGTATAAGTTGATACTCTTTCTTCATAATCAATCGAATCACTGTTTGCGAGCAAGAATTATATTTTATCATCAATCCAGCCAATGTTCACATTTTTTTCTTTTTGTTATCAATGAATAGATCAATGAATAGAATGAATAGTGTCTCGTATTTCTCATAAAAGTGATTCAATTGATGGGATTTGGTATGATACTTATGAGATCGATGAGATGTGGTTTAACCACCAAGTCAAATTCAATAGTGAAAAAAGCGTCCATATTTCAACCTTAAACACATTTTTGAGCGAGCAACTAAATTTATGGTCAAACAGACATCCATTCATTCAAAGGTCTAGAGTTACTACATCCAATCAGTCAAACATTTTGGTCGATCCAATGAATCACGTATAAGTATAAAGAATGTCAATTGCATGCCTCATTCTTTGCAGTTTATGTACCAAAGTTTGCCTATAGATATGTACAACTTATAGTCCTACTGACCACTGACTGACACTCTAAAACCTAGATTTTTATTTTCTCTGACCCGAAAATCTTGCAAACAAGTCTTACTAACTCGATCCAGCCCCTCCGGCCTTAATTACAAACCCAACTCGACCCCTTATTTTGGATTGTCTGTTGGGACCAGAACTCCTTCCCTTCTACAATTCTGCACATCCTTCGACTGGAAGAAATCATTCCAGTCCAACTCCTCCCCTCCACGGCTCTGCCCTAGCTTCGGCCGCAGGCAGCCTGCACCTTCCTCTATCCAACTGGACAGCCGTGTTTCTATTGCGTTCAGCCTTGCCGGCCCGCACATTGGAGAAATTTTTCAGTGTAGATACGGCACCGTGTCGATGACCAATGGGAGAGAGACACACAACACGGGTGTGGGCCCCAGTCAATTTCTGAGACTGGGCCGCAGTTAGTTAGTTAGTTAACAGAGAACCACGCCGTCTACCTTAATTTGGTTTTCCCACGCATTCACTCCCTAACCATAATCCAATTAAATCTTTCTAAACCAAAACCCTAATCAAATTGTGCGCGAGATTTCAAGATCTCTCGCCGTCCCAACACTTCCCTTGCCAATGGCAGCCCCCTTATTTCTTCTTCAACTCCAATCTTTTTTCACCATTAGAGAGCAAATGAATATCTTCTCAGTTTTGAAAGGCAAGAACGTCGGGCTTTCTGGTAAGATTTCAAATTGAACTCCCATTCTTTTTTTTTTCGAATAGTTTGGGACACATTAACCAGTTGTGGCATTTGTATTCTAGGTACGGACAGTTCGATGGGTTAAAAAACCATAGGGTCGATTACATTTTGGTTTAAGTAGGCAAATTTTAACCAAAATACTACAAATGTGAAAATATATTATCCACTTTGGTACAAAGTACCTGGAATTTGATATCTAATTTGGTCCTGCACAAGCTCCCACACGCTCAAAATTTTAAAAAATGAAACTATCCTTGCTTGCGTGGAACAACGTAACTACCCACCAAACGGCGTCATTAATGTCATTTCAACATCTTTCTCTACATCTTTACCCATGTCATTTTAAAAATAAAAAACTGTCCACATGACTATTTAAACTCCACAACCCCATGTTTTTCCATCCCAACCCTAAACTGCATCCTCCATTCCGCATACCAACCATCTCACAACCCTAGTGATGAACCCTAGTTCAATCTTGAAGAAGAAACAAGAATATGGTCCAAAAATGTAATTGTATTGATAGAATTTCAGATATAACACTTTCGGGTTTTCTGATTACAAAAACAGGGGAAGAACAATTGAAGAACAGAGCAATAGAGAAACAAAACGAAAATAGAGGAGACTCACTGAATCCACAGTGAGGCGATTTCCAAATCCATGGTTGTCTGGATGGATCGAATTCAAGCCTTCTTTCAGCAAATTCAATTCCCCAAGAATGGGAAAGAAATCCTGTATTTATAGACAAGTGGTTAAGTCTGTTAAGGTTTTTCCTGCCAAACTATTTGAATAACCACTTGAAGTTACTTATTTGCCCCTATCGTTAAGTAATGTGCAACTGTTTGTTGAAATGCTCCAGAGAACAGGCGGCATCATGACTCCCCTGCTTCAAATAAACTCGTCCTCGAGTTTATATCAGAAAGCTCGGGTAAAGGAGGATAGTAAGGACTCAAGTTAGCTACATTGAAAGAATTTGAAATGGTAAAATGAGGAGGAAGATCAACAATATAGGCATTCGATCCATTCTTCTTAAGAATCTAAAAAAGGCCAAATTTGCGAGGAGCAAGTTTGGAATATTGCCCAACAGGAAATCGCTTTTTTCTAAGGTGAACCATCACATAATCTCCAACCTGGAAAAGTTGTTCTCGTCGATGCTTATCAGCATCAAATTTGTACTGAGTAGTGGTGTGCATGAGCTAAGTTTTGATTGCTTGGTGAATTTTCTGTAAACGGTTTAAGGTTTCCACAGCTGAAGGATGCTCGCCAGAAGATTTTGGAACTAATGGTAAATCAAGTGGATGATGAGGATTGCATCCATACACCACCTGAAAAGGAGAATAAGCAGTTGCTCTACTAATGGAAGAATTGTAATCATATTCAGCCTGAGAAAGACAAATATCCCACTGTTTAGGATGAGAACCTATAATACTTCTCATGATGTTACCAAGAACTCGATCTACCACTTCACTCTGGCCATATGTCCGAGGATGACAGGTGGCATTAAATTGTAGAGTAGTTTTCAATCGTTGCCAAAGAATCTTCCAAAAATGACTGAGAAAATGAGAATCTCGATTTGAAGTGATGGAAAGTGGTACTCCATGTAATCGAACAACTTCTCAAAAGAACAAAGTAGACACTTTAGTAGCATCTGTAGTTTTTGAACAAGGAACAAAGTGACTGATTTTAGATAATCGATCGACTATAACAAAGATTGAGTCTACACCCTTCTTGTTCTTGGAAAACCTAAAATAAAATCCATGGTAAGGTCTTGCCAAGGAGCTGCTGGAATAGGCAAAGGTGAATAAAGTCCAGTGTTATGAACTGATCCTTTTGAATGTTGACAGATAACACAATGTTTAACCACTTTTGATGACATCTCTATGATAGTGAGGTCAATAAAACTTGAATGAAACAAGAGCTAAAGTCTTATCCTTGCCAAAATGTCCTCCGAGACCTCCCTGATGAAGTTCAAGAATCAATTTGACTCGCAAAGAACTAGCTGGAATGCATAGAGCAGAATCTTTAAAGAGAAAGTCCTCATGGATAATAAAAACATTGTATCTGGAATTATATAGCTAACAAGCTTTCCATATTGCTTTGAAATCTACATCAGTATCATAGAGCTCTTTTAAACAGTCAAACCCAAAAACCTGCACCTGTAAAGTATTGAGCAATACATGTTTTCTGCTTAGAGCATTAGCAACTGTATTTAAATGTCCAGCTGTGTGTTTGATTACAAAATTATACTACTACAATTCTGTAACCCACTTGGCATACATTATGTCCAATTTAGTCTGCCCCTGAAGATACTTCAAGGCCTGATGATCTGTGTGAACAATGAACTCTTTGTGAATCAAATAGTGTCTCCAATGTTTAAGAGACTGAATGAGAGCAAACAATTCAAGTTTATAGGTGGACCACTGTGTTTGGGAAGAAGAAAGTTTCTCACTGAAGTAAACAATTGGTTTGCTTTCTTGGTTTAAAACTGCTCCAATGCCAAAACCTGATGCATTGCAATCGACCTCAAAGACCTTGTCAAAGCAAGGTAATGCTAACACAGGAGGAGAGCTAAGTTTATCCTTCAACAATTCAAAACTTTTCTAAGTAGATTGAGTCCATTTGAATTTGTCTTTCTTAAGAAAGTCAGTGAGAGGTGCAGCTATGATACTAAAACCATGAACAAACCTTTTATAAAAAGAGGTTAGACCTAAGAAACTGCGGAGCTGAGTGGTCGTTTAATATTTAAACTCTTGCAAGTGTATAAGGCAATTGTACTACAGTGAGTATATAAGGATTGTCGAACCTCAGGGATGGATAAACAATCTACAAACTCAAAAGAAAGTTGCATTTTTTTTAATTAATCTAAACTTTAACTAAATTAACTGAGATTTACTTATGTGGAGAAATCTCAAGGCTTCGAATCCACCACAAAATAAACTAGTGTATCGTCTCTCTCTCTTTTGTAAAGATTCATAATTTGTTAGCATATTCCTCTTGGACATATACTTGTCAATTCAAGTTATTGTGCTCTCCTCTCGGACGTAACACATAAATCAATTAAAACATGGGATTGTGATATATCTCTCTTGAGCATAAATCAATGAAACTTTATTTAATATGTAATACCTAAATCTACTCACGTTCCTCTCAGGCACACAAGTATTCTTTCGGATTGGAACTCACAAAATTCACTAGTCTCTCTCGAACACAAAAAATAAACTTCAATAAATTAACATTAAAAGCATAACAAAGGTTCATACACTAACTAAGATAAAAGTTAAGATGAAAAAAAAGAAAATAATATAACTAGTCTATTGGGGCTTCATCTATGCCTTGAAAAGAAGTCTAGCCTCGCATTGGAATAGAAACCATCATCATGTTCTTCATCATCTTCTTCTTCTTCTCTCCTTTGCTCTAGCCTCCAAGGTGTCTAAGATCTAATCTCTAATGCTTAATACGTTCCCCCTTAAGGCATATATATAGGGTGGAGAGAAAACACAAAATCTCATTTTAATTCTGAGTCAAAATAGGTCTTATTTCAGTTTGCAAAATACGACGAATGATCACATTATTGGCCGATCGATTGCTTTGCCAATCGATCGCCATTTTCTTCTTTATTTCTGCCACTTCATATCGATCGTTCAGTTCATTGCTCCTTCCAATCGATCACTTTTCATCAATTCACAAAACTCCAGTAGATACGATCGATCGCAATGTGGCCCGATCGATCGGTTACTGTAGACTAAAAAATTCCAATAGATGCAATCAATCGCAATGTTCACCGATCAATCGGTTGCTTCATTCACGTTCTATTTTCTGGCTCTGGCGATTGATCGCATCTATTTGGCAATCAATCGGCTACTGTTCATTTTTGAAATTTTTCTGTTTTCTCTCTCTTCTTAAACCAAAAAGAATGTATGTCTTCTCTTCTTACAAAAGATCAAAAATTTATTAAAGTACCACTAATTCTAATCAAATACTAACATAAACATAAATTTATGAGATAATAAAATACATAATTCAAGTGTAGATCACTGAGACATATTTGAAGGAGAAGGCCAGTTCTGTACAATTTTGTACAGTTACTACCTTGTTGTTGTCCACCGGAATACCAACATCACTAATGATGTAACCAAGAAAGTTCAGTTTAGAAGTCAAAAAGCAACATTTCTGAATGTTCAAAAAGAGAACAGTGGACTTCAGTGCTTCAAATATATCATTCAGATGAATGAGATGAACTGAAAGGTCCTTGTTGTATATTGGAATATTATCAAAATATACTACATCACATTTGCCCAAAAATGGTTTTAAAACTTGATTCATCAATCTCATAAAAGTACTAGGAGCATTGGACAAACCAAATAGCATGACCAACCATTCGTAGAGACCTTTAGATTTAAAAGTAGTCTTCCATTCATCTCCTGGCTTGATACGAATAAGGTGATATCCACTTTTGAGGTCCGGTTTAGAAAAAATTTTAGCTCCTTCCAATAAATCCATCATATCTTCCAATCTGGGTATAGGGAATCTATACTTTATAGTTCTTGTTCACTACTCTACTATCAACACATCCTCGAGGTTCCACCTTTCTTGGGAACCAACAAAGAAGGTACTGCACAGGGACTTAAACTCTCTTGGATTAATCCGTTAGCATATCGTTCATCAATTTGTTCCTTTAAAATGACATGTTCTTTTGAACTCATCCGCTAATGTGGAAGGTTAGGAATAGTTGATCCAGGAATAAAATCTATAGCATGTTGTATGTTTCGCATGGGTGGTAAGGAATAGAAATTCTCAGGCATAAAGTATTGGTATTAGTCTAAAAGAATTTGGACACAAGGAGGAAATTTTAACTGGTCAGGACTGGATGAGTTAGAAATCAAAATTGTGACTAGAACCAAAACTAGATCAGTCTGCTTCAACGTTTTGCCCAAGTTTTGAACTAAGAGAAACTGTTTTAAAGGAAAAGACTGTGAAGTATATCGGGATATAGGAGCAAGAGCAAGTGATAAGGGAAGGTTGTTAGCCATCGGCTTAGTAGAAGAAAAATTCGCAGATTTAGTAATGGATAAAATCAATTTAGGTTGCAAAACAATTTTGATTCTTTCATGATAAAAAGTACATGTGTTTAGTCTGCCATTATGTATGGCTTCTACATCAAATTGTTAGGGCCTACCTAACAATATTTAGCATGCAGACATGTCTAACACATCACATGGCCAACTTCGTTAATCCAACCCAATGTGTATGGTTTCGGATGTTTTTCAGTAGTCAACTACAACTTTTCCACCATGGTTTTGGACAATATTTTCAAAACTTCCTCCATCAATTATAACACTACATATTTTGTGATTAACTGTTCCTTGAATTCGGAAGATGTTATGTCTCTACACTTGGTCCTCAGGAACCACTGAACAAAGTAATCATTGTACCACCATAATCTGAGATTGTTCTTCCCAGCTGACACCTTCATCTCCAGTTTCTTCAATGACAGTCTCCTCAAGAGATGCAGGTTGGTTGTCAGAGTTCAAAACTGTAACCGTAGTATTGTGAGTTTTGTTCTATTGTTTCCTGAGAGGACATTTATTAGATGTGTGATTGGGTTGTTGACATCTATAGGAACACTTGATTCCCTTGGTAGGATAAGCATAAGGACTTGTAGTTAAATAGGAACACTTGTTTTATTGGCAGCAGTTACATTTCCTAGTTTAATTCCCTTGGAAATATTTTGATCAGTTTCACTGTTTTTCTGTCTACTGTTACTACCTATTTCATGCTGAAGAGCTAACTGAGAAGACAAGAATTCATGCTGAAAAGCTGCTTGTACAAATTCATTGAAAGAATGTAATGTCTTGTTGGCAAATTTCAATTTTAACTCATGTTTTACTCCACCAGTAAATCTAACAATCTTCTGATCTTTAGATTCTTGCAAATTATTTCTAGCAGATAGTCTTTGAAACTCAATTAGATAATCAGACACTGAACGATTTCCTTGCCTACATTCTCGCAGCTGCCTATACAAAATCTGCTCAAAATCCAATGGTAAAAATTTACTTCTCATCTTATTCTTCATTGAGTTGAAGACTGAATTGGATGTTTTGCATTTTGTATTCTAGAATTTTGAATTTGTTGCCACCAAGCAGTAGCTCCTCCTTTCAATTTACAGGAAACTAGCTTTACTTTATAGTCTTCAGGAACATCCATGCAAGTAAAATAGTTATCAACTTCATATAGCCAGTCTAAAAATTCTTCTACACTGATCTGACCACTGAAATCAGTATTGATCATTATGCGTACCTCTTTGAATAGATGGAACATATCGAACAAGAGTTGGAGCAATTTCTTCTTCATCTTCACTAGAATACCCAACTCCTAGATTTGGAGAAGATCTGTACTGCCGATTTGGATTCACAGTAGATGAAAGTGGAACCCTAGTATTCAATTGAAAATTTCGGATAGATGGTGCTCAACTCAAATCCGGATTTTACGAAGCTCCAAAATTTGCATTCAGTAGTTGCATTTGTTGAAAGAGTTGTTGCATCATTTGCAACATTTGCTATTGAACTAACACATCATCACCAAAATCATCGACCGCCATGGAAGACAATCGAACAACGGAGATTCTAATACCACTTGATGAACCCTAGTTCAATCTTGAAGAAGAAACAAGAATATGATCCAAAAATGCAATTGTATTGGTAGAATTTTAGAGATTACACTTTCGAGTTTTCTGATTACAAAAACAGGGGAAGAATAATTAAAGAATAGAACAACAGAGAAACAAAACGAAAATAGAGGAGACTCACTGATTCCACAGTGTTGCAACTTCCAAATCCATGGTCGTCTGGATGGATCGAATTCAAGCCTTCTTTAAGCAAATTCAGTTCCGCAAAAATGGAAAAGAAATCCAGTATTTATAGACAAACGGTTAAGTCTGTCAAGTGAATAACTACTTGAAGTTGCTTATTTGCCCCTGTCATTAAGTAATGTGAAACTATTTGTTGAAATGCTCCAGAGAACAGGCAGCATCACCTAGACCACCTCCTCGCGGCAACCCTCCTTTAATCGCATTGGTACTCTTCCCTCACGCTGACGGTCTCCCCTTGCTAGCTCCCCTAGCGCCAAAGCTCTGCCCTCGCATCGGCGCTCTCCATTGCATACACCTCTACCTCTTTCGCCCACCAAGAAGAAGTAAGTACAACCTCCATTTTTTTAAATAAAAAGTAATGTCTTCCATGATTGCTTGATGCATAAGTTTTTTTCCTGCTCTTGGCTTGTGCATGTTTAATGTCACGCCCCGAGCACCGTCCGATCCGAACCAAATCCAGTCCAAGAGTCGAATCGGCACACAGGAGCGACGTTAAGGAGATATAGCGGAAGACTTATGCCCCTCATACGGGTGGTCTCACTAACAGAGTTACACAAATAATTTTGAGCAAGAGTAAATAAGAGGAATAAAGGTAGAGTTTAACTCAAAATAACTCGACAAGTCATTAAACCTACAACTACAAACATGAGCCATCAAATTGGGCTCGAAACAAAGAGTCCACAAGTATTGGTCACAAGTCTTATCATACAATAATATAACAACTCAAAAGAGATAAACTAAACCAAATCCAAGGCATTCACGCCTAATCCCGCTCTCTCTACAATCACTCCTCAAAGAGAGGATCCTGTTCATCTGTGTGTTGCACCACGCAACCCCAAAACAAAACAATGAAAGAGGGGTGAGTATAAAACTCAGTAATGGTTTTAACTACAATCAGCAATAATCAGAAATCATACGGCATTAGAACATAGCAGTAGATCCATACTCGACATGATTATCCCATTATCTAGTCATGCATGTATAATACATAAACCTGCATAACCATATCGCATTCACATACTCCCATATCATGTATTCATAACACATAATCCTGCATAAAGATATCTCATTCTCATGCTTCCATCTTGATCAGGCATTCATATCTTATATATTCACCCTGCATGTTCAAAGTAATCAACACATGGTATAATCATGCATTCATTTCTCATAAATTCACCCTGCATATACAATATAAACAAAACATGGTACAATCATACATTCATATCTCATAAATTCACCCTGCATGTCCACTGTAACCAAAACATGGTACAATCATGCATTCATATCTCATAAATTCACCCTGCATGTCCACTGTGACCAAAACATGGTACAATCATTCATAACATCGTAATAAGCATGTATCATCACAATGATGAATGCCTCCATCAAGGAGTAACACAATCTGCCACGAAGGCAGGACACAATCAAGGCCACGAAGGCGTGTCATGTTCCGGTTCTTACACAGGAACAAAGGGGGTTGTCAATCCCAACAAGCTGCTTGCCCTAGACAATCCTAGCCAAGGATGCCCAAATCTCACATAGAGAAACTAGAGCAAGTGTGTTCGCCCTGGGTAGTCTCCTGCAGTGGGGGAGAGCCCGAATCTCTTCACAGAGAAATTAGAACACATGGTAGCTGGTGCACAAGAGCCTACCACCCGGGTGCTCAGTGTCCGATTTTTGACATCTCAAATCTCCGCAAGGCGAGTCCATCCCTCGCCCCCCATATATCTCAATGAAACTAAACCCAGGGAATGAACCTATTCCAGGAGGAAACGAAATCGAAAACATGTCCTTTCGGACCAACCAAGTTTCGATTAATCCATCGATCGATCAATCTGGCATATAATCTCACACATTGCATACAATCGATCAATTCCGTTTAAACAATAATAAAACTTCATCCATGAAGTTTGATACATGATGCATGCTATCATGATACATCCGTGAGCAATCCTACATGGGTTCCAGCATATGAAACGTGCTCCCAATCCATCCCCTCATGCATCATAATCAAAGCATAATCAACTAAAATATCATAATAGATTCCCATGTGTATGTATACTCATGCATATTCTAATCACATGATTCATACTTTAACATAAACTCATTGAGCAATATTTGCATGCTTAAATACCTTCCAAAAATAACGAGAATATAAGCATGTGATTAGAATATACTCATGCATATTCTAATCACATGATTCATACTTTAACATAAACTCATTGAGCAATATTTGCATGCTTAAATACCTTCCAAAAATAACGATTCCAAACCGACATGAGAGCAATTTTTATCATCAAGCTTAAATCCATCCATGTAGAGTTGAAGGCATACTCCTACAAGCATGCTCTTTTACCAAATAATAAACCATAACATGAATCAACTCAATTACTCATAAGCCATATTACCGACACATGAATTATGTATTTTATAAGCCCTTCAACCTATGTTTAGGTTGGTGTTTGATTAGAATTAGTTGTACTTTAATGTAGTTTTTTGTTTTTATAAGAAAACAAGAGTAAGATGCAAAAATGAGGTAAAAAGTGACTCTAATGTTTGAATCTTCATAACTTCGCTCACAGATATCTGATTCGATTGATTCAAAGCTCATGTTAAATTTCAAGAAGTTAACTTTCCAACGCCACCAACCACGCATAATTCGGAGTTCAAAGTAAAAAGTTATGACTATTTACAAATCAGGCTGCAAAGATAAACCAAGAAAATGATTGATCACGGGTCATCTCTTCCATCTTGAAAGCTTAATACATGCCTCAAACATTAACAAAAAATCATCAAACATTCCAGAACATATCCACATATCATTCTAAAATGAAACCCCAAGAAATCATAATAAAAGATTAACATTTATTAAATCCACCATTAGAGCCCTAAACAAGAACACCAATTCAAGTAAAAACTATTAAAACAAACTTTTCACTACCCAAAGCAGAGATTGAAGAACTCATTACATTGACTTGATTAGAATAAACCTTCAATCACCTCCAACACCTTCCAAAAAGACGATTTTTAAGTTAATAAACTACTAATCTCGATTTAGCTTTGAATACCAAAAGAAAACCTTAGATCTAGGGCTTTGGAAGCATAAAAACAAGATTTTGAAGATTACGGCTCAGAGAAGAGGTATAAAACAGTGATTTTTATGCTTTCAAAATGGATTGAAACAATAAATCAAGATTAAGGAATGATTAAAAAAACTTTAAAGAAAATAAGCAAGGATTAAGCTAAATACTTTTAATCTTTTCTATTTCAAGCAATGGGGAAAATATCATGCCCCAAAATCCCTCACCTCGATTGGAGTGCGAAAGTCTTCAAAATACCATCTTTGGTGAGGTAGGTACTCTGGGATGCGACTCAGATAGTCAAACCAATCAGCTAATTACATCATCACAAAAAGGATGTGCAATCAACATTACCGTGAACTCTCATGAACGTAGGAACTCATCATCCAATCTCAAAATAAATCATTGTAAATGTATCGAATAAATCCTATTTAGTTTTTATAATAACGAAGAACATAAATTGGCAATCAAAAGAAATCATTAAAAGTATAGCACACAATGGCCAGCAAAGACATCAAGTTACCAAACTAAGCAAGTAATTGAAAACTCTCTAATCATCCTCTGGCTTCTGCATCACCTTCCTGCTCCTGCACCCATCTTGTCTTAGTTATCTTTCACGCATGCATCAGAGGATGCATGAGTATTTCATAGAAACACTTAGTATGATGTAAAAACCCATTGAAGATGAATCAAGCAGAATGAAAAGAAATAAAGATAACAAGGATTATGAATATTCAACAACATCTGGCCTAAACCAAAGGTCTATACACCTAAAAAGAAAGGTTTAGTCAACAACGCTCCTGGCTCTCAAGTATAGAAGAAGGATGATAAACTATACGGCTCCAAACAAATACCGGTGTAAGGAGATAATGGTCAAAATACCAAAGGCTCCAGGCATCTATAGTACAAGGAGTTAAAATTTTTGCTCGCTGAATTTACCAACCCCGTGTAGTAAAATATACCAGAACATCTTAGAGGTTCTCCCTTGGGAAACCCGACCACGCGTCTAGGCATGTTGGCCTCATCTGTGCTTACGGGCACAATGAGCGGAGACTGCAGACCTTCCATAATATCATGCAGCCTAAACGTACGTATTTGCCTCCCTTCGGGCAATAAGGAATTAAAATTCCATAAATATTGGAGGTCACGCTGGACCTAGCAATGGCTCGTGAGCAAACTATGATTCCACCGAACAATTAGTCGAGAAATAAGTCAATGTCAAACTAGACAATGATTCAATCAATAACATAGGTCTCGACTTTCTAAGAATAGGGTAACTCTTACTACAATGGCTCACTCATAGAGTATGAATAAAATATCAAAATCTTTTGACAATATATGACTCACTCTCTGGAGTATGAATAGAACATCAAGGTCTCTCAACGACACATGACTCACTCTATGTAATAATAAGGAAATTCATATCTCATATGATAACAAAACTCACCATAAGACTTATAACTCATCCAATACTTTAAGACACATATGTTCATGCATAGCCTTAGATAGGAACATTCCATAAAACAATTTGGTTTGTAATATGAATATATGTATCCAAGGTCAAGATTTAAGGATAGGTCCTTGATTATTTGATTTCCAAGTGTAATCTCAAACTGACAAAACGCTTGTCTAACAAACAGAAATTATGATTCACTCAATCATGTAGAACTATCCCATATCATTGGTCTTTTTACCCAAACAACTTTGCTGTGATAATCCATATTAGTAACTAGTAATAACACATTTTGGTTCATATTATACAATATTATGTAGTTTTACTAAATATTAGTGCATAGTCTTAATTATACACAACCCGTGTCCAAGAAACACTTGTTCAAACTCAAAAGCTCAAAATACAAACAAATAGGGTTGAGGATTTCATACTTCAATTGAAGCCTCAAACCGAATCGACACAAAACAAAGTACAAGAGACATTTAGATTCTCAAGACACCGTGAATTACATACTCGATATCAATCCTCAACTGAGTCATGAAACACTAGGTCTAGACTTCAAAGATTACTATTTTAAAAGATGAAAAGTGATGATTCGAATTCCAATTGGAAAGTCGAATCGAAGCAACACTACAAGTGAAGCACACGACTTATTAAATACCAACCACCCTTCATTAGCCCATAATATTAATTCTTATAACATAGTCCATTCTACTGTACTAGTTACTGAAAAGTCTTGTATGATATATATAAAGTACTTAGAATACTTATTCTAGCATAGGCTATTGCTTTGGTAGAGTTTTCCTAACTTTTATCTTAATTATAGTGTTCTGTCTTTACATAACAGGATTTCCGACTCTTCCCAGTTTTAACACAGATTGAATTTGATCCTGAAACTTTTACTATAAATAGTCCTATGAGTCTAGTTTCTAATGCCACTGACGGTTTATTTTTCTGATTTTTCTTTAATTAGTTATAATTTAATTACTACCGACTGTCGGCACAGAAACAGTTCTGTCCGAGATGATAAATCATAGGGCAGTGATAACCCTAGAGCAGATTCCTACACATTTCCACACACATCAACTGTGTATGGAAAATATGTAAGAATCTGCTGTACAAATATTGTTTCCCTAAATTATACTCATACTTAAATATTTTGTATAACCAAACCTTATTAGTGTTAATAAAGTATTATTAGAAATAATTACTCCCCTCCTAAGTGCATTACAAATCCTAAAATATTCTGGAATTACATAAATATACTCTTTTTATCATGTCTTTTACCATATATAGCAGTTTTAAGTAACTACCCTTTGGAATAAGGACAATTAAATCAAGACAACACTTGTGACTACTTGAACCAACGAAATCAAAGGACTAAAGATTAGAACTTTGGACCTCAATACGATTAATAGATATCAAGCATGGATAGTATTCCCATCTAAGAACATAGCATGAACATAGCGAAGAACATAATCAACAATATGACTAGTATAACCAACCATGTATCAAATTCCATTCAAATCAATATATATAAATAACAATGATATGAATGAATGAATCAATACTCATATATGAGAAGAAAATGAATAGGAATAAAATAGGAAAAAACCATCCTACACTTTATTTCACCAAAGTATCGCCCTTACGCATCGTTCGCCTCCTTCGCTTCGCGATAATGCCTCCGCTCCAAGCTTTAGATGAAGACTCACACCAAGAAGAGTCTTGAGAGAAGGGTGAACGTGGGAAGGAGAAAAGCACAAGCTTTCTAGAGCTAGGGTTTTGATATGAATAGCACAAGCCAACTCCACAAGGGTTTATATAGAATTTGGAGAAATCTCTCCTTAAAACAAATCCTCCCATATCATGGACTCTTTCCACCAATAAGGAAGATCCAAAATCTCCTCATGAACGTCCTCTCCAAGTTTTGTTAGGATTTAGTATCTTTTTCTCAAAAAAATCCACTCAAAACGCAATTTTCGTATTCAATCCGCCGTTGCGATCTATCGCGTACCCCGCCAGATCAATCGCATACATCGGCGATCAATTGCATACCCCGACTGCATACCAAAATTCAAACTAACATAACTTTATGCTCCGAACTCTTATTTGTGCACCGTTGGTGGCGTTGGAAAGCTCTCTTCGCGCTCTTTAACACCATATCACAAAACATAGCAAATCCAGCATCAAAATTTAGTATTTTCAAAATTTAGTATTTTAGATTAATTTTAGTAAGCATACAAATTTTTCCGGGTGTTACAGAAAGAGGCTCCTAATCTCCCAACCAAGCCTATTCCCAAATTGGGAAAGGGCACAACACTTTCCTTTTATAAAAAAAATTGGGGTAACCCTAAGTAAAATGTGGGGTAGAAATAGAGTTTTTGGCTAAAATTAGAAAATTTGGCTATTTTAATCCGAAATTCAATTCAAAAAATTCTGAAAATTTTTATGACTTTCTTTAATGCTGGGGTATTTTGGAAAGCCGGGCCCGCAGGGGTCCCGTCAAACCCTAATTTTTTTGACAATGGGTGAAAAATCAAAAAAATCCCAAAAATGCAGGTTTGATCCAAAATCACTTAAAACTCATGTTTATGAAGTTGATTTTGCTTAAAACTTTCATAAACTCATTTATTTTTCAAAAACAACCGAATTAAATCGTAAAACCCTTAAACAACAAGATAACCGATAATTAAAATTAAAATAAACCGGTTCAAAGGTGAGAGTCCTTACATTTAAGGTTTCATATATTGTATAATATTACTTAATGGGTTATGATGGATAAGATTAATGATTGTGTTGAACAATAATGAACTTTATTATTCTCATATCCTCTTCCCTGTCACAAATTTTAGCTGACAAAATAGATTGCCTATTTCTTTTAGGGCATTCCAGATTTCTCATAATCATGGTAAAATAGTCCAAGGATAAATGTTTGAAAGGTAATCGAGCCGCAGCGGAAGTGATTTTGAATTGTCCGTTTGGTGTTGAATCCTCAAATAACTAATTTGATATGGAATTCCTTGCACTCACAAATAATACCAAACGAGTACACGGATTTAAGTAATATATACGAACATAAATTTATCTCATGCATACACAAATTAAATTTAAGAACGCGTACTGCTAACCTGCGGCCTTTGTGCCAAAAATTAATCCACGAAGAACAAGAATAATATGTCCGAGGTCACCTCTTTAACCGTTCGTGTGCGGATCAAAGATTTGCTATTCTTCACGAGATAGCAATATCTCTTTTTATGTTTCTCCCAAAGCTTTACTATAATTCAATCTCCAAGACAAACTACAATTGCCAAAACGACCAAGGAGAAACAATAGCCAATGGAGGAGAGAGAGTCGTTGGATGAGAGAGAGAGCATAAGCAAAAATCGACCAGCACAAGTGGTGGAGGAGGGCGTCCCCTCCTTTCCCCTTATCCCAAATCAGTTACAAGATTTGGGGAATCAATTTCCCCCAAATCTCTCTCTCCACATCTTTCCTTAATTGGGATTTGTAACTGCCCATTATATTCTCTCCTGATTTGATCAAATCTAATTAAATCATGACTCCTCTTATTCCATAACGGTCCATTGAAATTAACTGTCTCTTCCAATTAGGTGTGGACCCACCCGGGCCCACAGAAGCCTAATCTCTCCTCACGTGCACACACCCCACATGGGAGGATCGACTCCTCTCAAACAAGACTATTAATATGGGACATGAACCCATATCATTATCTTACAATGTCCCCTCCTAACAATTAGGGAATCAAGATTGGGAGGGTTCTTCAGTAACCTGCAAGCCCTAAAAGATCCAATTGCAATGCGGTCATGACGTCCATATGTGAGTGCTTAGAAAGAGGAGCAGGAACCACTTGAAGTTCCAACAGTGAAAACATCTCAACGCACCAATCACACAATTTCAGGTTTTTGGCATGGCTAACTGTTGTGTCCCGGCATGGGACACGAACAGGGCCATGTATCATGGCCGGAGAAGGAGGAAGAGACAAGGAAGAAAGGGTAAAAGGAATAGTAATTTCTTATTGCATAACCTAAATTGAGGAGGACAACCTCCTTATAAAGGGAGAAGGGTGGCGCGGTGCCCTAGAGGGATGCGCCACTAATTGGGCCACTAACGGGCTTGGAATACATCCATTATTCAATTAAACAGATACTCAAAGCAAATCTAATATCCTAACAAAGCCCAATCAATTATCTAGCATGATGTCCGTTCATATGACGTGTGTGTGCTGACGTCCTGGGCCTGACGTTCACAACAATCCACCACGCTCCGCATTCGCCTTGACCTCAAGGCGACCAATCCAAAAAATGAGTCATTGTGTTGGCTTCCAACTCCCAAGTAGCATTCTCCAGCGATTTACCGCGCAACGCAATCAGAATTTCCGGTGAGGGTCCATATGCGATTCGCAAGAATGAGCAATATCGTGACTCAGGTGCCTCGTACAAAGACAGGTTCACCTGCTTAGAAATGATTGTGTCCCTTAGATGAAGATGGGCTGGCTGATCTTGGTCATGGTTTATGTTGCTCCTGGACAAGGATGTGGGAACATCAAAGGATAGCAATCCATCAGGCTTTTGATACTGAATTGGAGTATGATAATTAGCAAGATTTGTGGCTTCATGATCAGGTTTTCCATGCTTCAATGTTAGAGGTAACCTCCCCTTCCAGACATACCGTTCCAATGCAAATAGGTCCAAACCAGAGAATAAACCATGCTCAAATGCTGGTCCATAGTTTCTAACTTTATAGAGCTCTTTCCAGAACCAAGACTTCTGTAGATTAATCCAATATGTTTCCATTTCATCTCCTTCATGCCACACACCAAAAGAAGCTTCTGCAGCAAGCATGCCTGACTCCATAGCAGTATGTGTTCCGTTTATCCTAGGCACATTCAAGAAACTAGCAGAGCACCCGATAATTGCACCTCCAGGAAAAATGGGTAGTGGGATGGACTGGTAACCTCCTTCATTCAAACTGCGAGCTCCATACTCAAGAACTAGCTCACCTGCCATAAATGGTTTGAAGGAAGGATGGTGCTTCGGCTTCTGAAATTTATCATATGGAGATAAATACGGATTATGGTAATTCAGGGCAGCCACAAGACCAATAGATATCTGCTTATCTTTCATGTGATAGAGAAAAGATTCCCCGTATGTTTTTCTATCAAGCGGCCAACCCAAAGTGTGCAACACAGTGCCTGGTTTGTGCTTTCCTTCTTCCACTTCCCATACCTCTTTGATGCCCAAAGCATAAGTTTGACGCTGTCCAGTTCCCTTTCGCAGTTTGTGGTTTTCTATTATTCTCTCTGAAAGGGAACCTCGACATCCTTCAGCAAGAAGTGTAATTTTCCTTTTTTGTTCTATTCCACGGTGAAAGGTTGCTCTTTTTGAACCATCCTTAGCAACACCCATGTCATTGGTTGCAATGCCAACAACCCTGTCACTGGCGTCATACAAAATCTCACTAGCAGCAAAACCTAGATAAATTTCAACACCTAGCTCTTCAGCTTTCATCCCCAACCAACGAACAAATTGACTCAAACTTATGACATAATTTCCTTCATTATTGAAAGGTGATGGAAGTGATAATGCACGACTCTCGGTAAGAAACCAAAATTTATCTGTCGTGACAGGCACTTCGACTGAGCCCCATCCTGTCTCCAGTCTGGGAGAAGCTCATCAAATGGTCGAGTTTCGAACACATTTCCTGAGATTATGTGAGTGCCAACTGCAGCTCCCTTCTCGACAACACAGACACCGAGAAATCAACATCCTTTTCGCAACACAGTTGCTTGAGTCGTATGGCCATATGCCTTAGGAAAGTTGTTTTACCTGTACCTTGTCTACCAACAAGACCATAGTGGCGTCCAAATGCAAGTGTGACGGTACCATCGTGAATGAGTTCACGACCACCAACAGAAATACTGAAATTCTCCATATGAATATCCTTAGCACCAGGCTCATCTCCAGTATCATGAGTTACACATACAACCGGTATCCCAGCTTTAACAGCTTCCATATCTGCCAAGTGCATTTGATATTCTGCCTCCCTTTGACGCTCTTCCTGCCTCTTTCTTCTTTCAATTTTTGCTTTGTCCCGTTCAGTGAAAATGGGGCCATCAATTACTGCCCCTGCCTGTTTCTTAGGAGCGTCATCTATGTCCATTCCATCAATCATTCTCAAAGGTGTTGCAAGACTTCGAACTGCTGGCTTAATTTTCGCTAACCCATGCTTTCCAAACTTCTCAGAAAGTTTATAGGATGCATTTCTTCCTTCTGAGCCGTCTGCGATGCAGCCGGAGTTAGCCAAATGGACAATACGCGAATAAACTCCACCATTACTCAGCAAAACAATAGGGTGAAGAGTAGTCTCCCTTGATATTGCTGCCAACGCTGAGACAAAAATGGCTGAGCAGAATTTGGCCTGTCGTCGCCTCGAACACACAGCTGCAGACAAGAGAGAATGAAAAAACTTCATCATGCAGGCCGCTCCCGACTCATGCATTTCATCAAACACATGGTAGTCAAGAGATCGGTGAAAGGACAGGGGTCGCCGGGACTCGCTATGCCTCCCTGACTGGGCGTGGCTGCATGCACGGCGGCGCTGGCCCAAGAGGTGGAAGCGGCGGCACAACGTTGGGCGGCGTCGTGGCGACCGTAGTTGTAGGAAAAATCCGATCTTTGGGCGGAGCCGACGAGGTCACTGTGGTCGGCGAGGCTGTTTGTGAAAGGTGTTGCCCGGGGCGGCGACGGAGTTGGGGGTGGGGTTGATGTCGAACCCGCTCAAGAAGGGTTGGATGGACGGCGGTGGCAGCATCGTCGGGTTCTGCAACACCGTGGCTGGCGATGAGGAGCCGTGGAAGGGGCTGGAGACAGAGCCAGCCTTGGAGGAACGTTTGAAGGTGACGGATGGGTCGAGGATCGGCGCCGCCATCTTCGTCGGTTCGTCGACGGGGAGGATTCCAATGGTGACCATGTCGCCCACGAGAGTGCTGGAGGCGGATAAAGGCGCCACCTTGTAGGGGAAATCGGGCTTCTGCGTGGCGGTGACAGTACCATTAGGACAACAACCGCACATCGTGAGCAGTTGAGGAGCACTGCTGTATGGAGGATGAGGTCACAACCGATGGAGGCGGTCGGGGGTAGGCACAAGCGGAGGTGGACACTCTGGAGGACGACCATGCCGGCGAAGGCTCCCTTGACGAACATGATGCTTTGGCTCCTCTTTCCGCCGCCCCAGCAAGGTTGGTCGCTTCAGCAGAGAAGATCATCGGGTAGGAAGTCCAAGGATTGGACGAAGCAGAGAGCCCAGTTGTGGCGGCCGTGACTGAAGCACTCGGCCATAGTGAGGGCAGATTCCAAGTGACGAATGACCCCGGAGTGGATTTGGCCGTTGGGGTGGCACACCTAGAGGCTAAGGGCGATGGTTGTTTGGTGGGGGAACTTGCCATGGCTGATGGTGTTGAAAAGTGGCCGTACGGGTCTGTGAATGCCGACGGATGTTGAGGAGGTGGCTACGGATGGACGGAGTACTCGGTGGCGGTGCTAGGTGGCGATGCCATCGGCGGCTGAACGGCAACAGGGATGTACGCTTCCTCGAGTCGTTGAATTCGCCTTAGTATGTCGGCACACATGTCTAGCACATCGTTCCTCGTTCCGGCGGATCGGAACTGCTCTGATACCAATGTTGTGTCCTGGCATGGGACACAAACAGGGCCAGGTATCATGGCTGGAGAAGGAGGAAGAGACAAAGAAAAAAGGGTAAAAGGAATAGTAATTTCTTATTGCATAACCTAAACTGAGGAGGACGACCTCCTTATAAAGAGAGAAAGGTGGCACGGTGTCTTAGAGGGACGCGCCACTAATTGGGCCACTAACGGGCTTGGAATACATCTATTATTCAATTAAACAGATACTCAAAGCAAATCTAATATCTTAACAAAGCCCAATCAATTATCTAGCGTGATGTCCGTTCATATGACGTGTGCGTGCTGACGTCCTGGGCCTGACGTTCACAACACTAACATCCCTTTAGAGTTTTTCTAATCTAACTCTCCCGTAGTCCCTATTGAATTTTTCATAGTTGAGAGAGACATCAACTAGAGATGGGAAACTAGCCTCACGAAAATTTGTTCCTTGAATGTGCCCATAAATATCCAATGACAAGAGGTTCAAAGCAGACGAATTTCTTAACTTCAATGTTTTGAGGCCTACGGCCTGAACTTTTGCACAACCAGTACACACAATCAATCAGAATCAAATCTTCTAGCAAGTTAGATTGAGACAAGTTGTTCTTCAGTGCAACACTGCTCATTTTAACTTTATCCAGGTACAACTTTTTAAGTGCTATCCAGTTGCAATAATCTTGGTTTACTATACAGTAAGTCAAGCTCAGCTTTGTAACTGAACAGCAGCTATGAAGTACCACAGGCAGAACAAAGGGAGGTTGAGAAAAATCTAATTCAAATTCGTCCACCTCAGTTGGATAAAATTCTAATTCAAATTCCTCCACACTCTTGGAGACAGCAAAGCTAATCCACTTATAAGCATTGATAGTGGAAAAATCATCACCGAAATCATGAAAAAAGAAAAGTTCATCCCTACCATTTTGAATGAGACGAAATGTAAAGATCTCTATGCCTTGGAAATTAGCTAGTGACTGGTCAACAAAGTTAATGAACTTATAATCCTCTAGGTGGTAATCGTGACTGCCAAAATCTAGATTGTAAACATGTGTCCATGCATACCTCCATCTTTTAGACAAAATACTTGTCCTGATTGCCATTTTGTCCTAAAAAAAAAGGATGTCATGAAGGACCTTATCTGGTAAGTTGCTAATCCAATCCAGGCAGTTAGCTGTGTTTTGGTCATCATGTTCAAGGGGACGAGGCTTAGAGGTGCTGCACACATGCTGAAACAACATACAAAAGTATATACCAGAAGTTATTGATACAAAATTGAAAAAACTAAAGAACAAGGACACACTTTGAAGTTGGAGAATGGAAAATTAGTTACGAAAAAAAACACTGGTACTTTCTACTTTTGAGCATCCAATTGAACAAAAGTATTGTTCCTTTCAATCATGATGACTAACATGCAAATCTAAGTCTCAGGGATGTGATTGTGTGGAAATTAGTTGGTCCCAAAATATAACAGGTAACAGCTGATAACTACAGGAAAAAATTCTTAGTTATTTTTCTTCTTAAAATGAACATTCACTGGGCTTCCACAAAAAGGCATTTAAAAGCCAAAAGCACACAGCATGACAAAGCAATGGATTAAGCTTTGCAGAAACCTCTACTTTTAGGTCACAGTATCATACCCTTGTGACTGTGCTGAAAAAGGCTACTTATATATTTTTAAAAGGAAAACCTAATTACTTAGTTTCCAAACCAACCGAAAGTAAATGCTACAACATGCCCAAATTCTTCAAGAAATACTCTCAGTGAAAATGTTAACCCCATTGAAATGTTAAAATCTATAAATATTTTAAAAACTAGAACTGTACCAATGTCAACATCAAGCAGCGCATGAGAAGTACAGACATCTTATTCATGCAGTTTAACAAAGAATTAAAGTTTTGTATAAAAAGCCGCAAGCAGTCCCCTCTTCGGAGGGTTACGCCAGGAAGGGCATCTGGCGTAAAAACTTCCCACTATGTTTCTTTGTTTGGATTTTGGACCATTTTGATTCTGATAAGAATCAAATGCAGTATATAATCCATGCCACCGACCCCAGATAGCTGGGATAAGGCGTATGATGATGATGATGATGATGATAAAAAGTCGCAAGCAATGAATGCTAAAAACTAAATTCCTTTTCTTTAAATGTTATATTTACTGATTATAAATGCATCAATTAATCTGATTCTCAATTTCAACTTTCAGGTTGATCATATTAGATAACGTACCTGTCAACTGTAAAAAAGAGAATCGAGACTGTAAATACTGTGTGAAAGCCTAAAAAAAATTGGCGTGTTTGTTCTATAGAAACTGGCCTATCTTATTTAATCAATTTGAGTACAAGGTGTCTTTGTACAAATTGAAGAGGACAGTGAAGTAAAAAATTCATCGCACATGTGATTGTTGGCACAGTGAAGAATACGGCTTTGCCTGTTACAGTGAAGCTGCAGTGGTTGTCAAAGTAATGTAGCTGTGGTTGCAGTAACTGAGTAGTTTTCATGGTATCTCTAAACAAAGTGTAATACATGCACAAGACAACTATAAGAGAAAAATCTTCTGTGGCCATTCTTCAAAGAAAAAAAAAAGACATTGGTTCAGTAGAGCAGAAAACTGAATGCGCTTCTGGAAATAAAATATACTCCACAAGATAAAAGAGTTCTTGGGAAAAATAATGGGAACTGTTAATTCCTGAACAGGGAAATCAGAAAACATTGAAATGTAAAATCAGCTTCATGTTTTAGAAAAACTGCTCATCGTAAATCAGAACTTCAGGTCACGTTTTATCTAGTATTATAATAGACAACTTGCGATGCTAATACTTGGCAATACGTAACCTTGTAATGGATAAATTTTGTATGCGTTCGAAAGAAACTTGCGTTAGTCTGGTTTATCTAGAGCATTTTAGCCTCCCAAACTATGGTAAATAAAGGTAGTAGCTACCTTTTAGCAATCAGTATTGCTCAAAGCTATAACTTTTATTGGATTTTGTAGTACTCTCTTTTCAACAAAACGATGATAGGTGTATATTATTGCTAATGCTAACTTGTTTCTAAAAAAACATTTACATTTAAACATCATTTATGAAAAATCTATTAGTAAAACTTCTGTCTAACTGTAAAAATCAATACAACTCACGCAAACTATCAAGTAATGGGCATTAATATGCAAGCACGTTTTATCATTGTTCAAACATAGCTCATTTTGGAAAACTAAATGAATCTATTAAAGTCGGACAGATGGAGTATAAAAAAAACATAGAAGAGAAATCAGGTTAAGATATTGGGTTTGTGTACTGCATTCAAAACCCCACTCATTAGCACCAACCAAACTACAACGCAGAACAACCACCAAAACAAAATACAGATTGGAAAGCAAATCAAATGATGCAAGATAAAGGCCAATATCTTGAATCAATACAATGGAGCACCTGCTGCGATTTTCTTGCCTTCTTCATCTTCATTCTCCCGCTTTTTTCGTCAGTGGAGAGGCTTATGACTGAGAGATTTCCGGCCCCCACCATGCACTCTGTTTTCCCGCCTTTTTGAATCACATCGAAGATAGAATGCTTTGATGCCTTAATGCCATCAAGACCGTGTATTGAAAAGGGAGCCCAAAGATGAACGGTTCTCCTTGTCTGAAATATTACAAACTATGTGACCAACAAAATTGGCCGCCAAAAATTTTACGAAATTTCTTTTTGGCTATAGGATTAGATCAGGTGGATCATAATGAAAGAAAAAGGTATTCCTTAAATAAATGTTGTTATGCCCCTTGCTCACTCGGGCGTCGATTCACGGGTTTAGTGTACATATTTTGTGTAGCATTATCAACTTTTTTTATAAGAAGGGTGTCTGATTTCTTAGGACCATTCTAAAAGGGCAGTGATATCCCCGTATCACTAACATACTCACAAGTGTTGTAGGGAAAATGATGTAAAAATATCATTTTCCTTCTAAAAAGGGCAAGGGAACCAACCACTAATCCCCTGTGCGTACACAGCTACACAACATACGCATGAATTAAGACAGTCTACGGTACTTACCATTTTCTTTGATTTTGTACTACATGGTCAACCTATATGTACCACCCTGATTTGTAAACACTATTTTGTGCAAATCAATATCATAGTAAAATTTTCGCACAGAAGAATAGAAAATTTCACATTCAAATACAAATTCAGGAGCTGAAGCTGAAGCTCATCGAGCATTCAAAATCATTTGGCTAAACATAAACTTAGAGCATTACTATTTAGAAATTCTAACAAAATCATAATTAAAATCCATACTACTTATAAAATTTAAATCGTCGATTAAACAGAATCCCAGGAGAACATGAACAAAAATAAACTAATAACTTATTACAATAAATTATTTCTGGCAAACGCAAGTGCCTATCATTCTAAAAATAAATTGTTTCATAAAGAAAAAACTCTTACTGTTGCTAGCTTTCTCTTGTTATCGCTCCTGTCCCCAAATACTCCTATCATACTTATCTGCTCTTGTGGGCAAAAGGTACAACTGATTATAGACTACTCAATAGGAATGTCTATAACCAATAATCATTCAACAACATACAAATCATGTGAGAGTACGTTATAACAAGCATTAACTCATTACTGGTATTTCTGTATTTTTTGCATTCTCTAAAAAACCTTCTATTATTAGAGTTATTCTACTTCTTGCCTCGATTTACTCTCTAGGGCTCATACATAGGATCATTCTATTGTGAAAATTTTCCTTAACACTTATTTTCTTCTTTTCGACTCTCATTGATCATTCCCAATGGATGAGTCCCGAAAAGAATTCATAGTTCTCATGGTTTGGGTATACAAGCACCATGAACTTTGTCGTATCCCTACATGAATTCATAATCTCTTGTGGCTTCTTGGGCCCCTAGGATGACCAATTATAATCTAAGCCTACTTCTTATATTGCTCTTCTAGCAAACATGGATACTTTTCATTTCTTCTTCTACTAGTGTCACGCCGCAAAATTCCTGGCCTCAATCATAGTGCAGAAGTCATCAATTATACCAGTGTTTTTGAAGCCAGAAACCCGAAACGAGACCAAATACTCGATCAACCTGTCAATTACACTATCTTGAAAGGATGTGTAATCAACACACATTCAGTCTTGAAATCAAACATTGTTAATACATATAAAGTGAAAATCCATAATTCCTGATTAAGCTTCAATACAACATTAAAATAGTCAATGAACTAAAAATCATAAAAGTCATGCCATCATTTCACAATTGTTCACTAATAAACAAAACAAGAAATAACTTAAAATCTTTTTCCCAGCGCAGTCAGCTACTTCTCCTGGAACCGCAACCTGTTCTGATTCATTTCTTTTTCATGCCTGCATCATAGGATGCATGAGTATTCAGCAGAAATACCTAGTAGGATGTAAAAACCCACAAGGACAGAGCATGTGGAATAGGAAGATGATTTCTCAAATGTCAATGAATTAATCAATAGCAACATAACTGGGAATCAAGGTATCTTACCTGAAGAATATCATAATTCATCATGGCTCTATACTTTACAATTGTAAGGAGAGATTAACATTCAATATTGACTCCAGACATCAATAGTGTAAGGAGATTTCAATTTCTGCTCTCAAATCTTACCACTCGCAAGTGGCTACTTACCAGAATCACCCTAGAGGTTCTCCCTTCGGAACTCGGCCATGCGTCTAGGATGCTGGCCCCATCAGTGCTTACGGACATAATGGGCGGAGACTGCAGACCTTCCGTAATATCTCACAGTCTAAAACATACATATATGCCTCTCTTTGTGCGGGAACTACCAGGTTCCAAAAATATCAGAGATCTGTTATGTTCCGCATATTATATTAGAAGTCCACGGCCTAGCTTAGGGGAGTAGCCCACGGCCTAGCTTAAGGGAGTAGCCCAGCTTATTTATTATCTGTAATAAGGCCTCAGGCCCAACTAAAGGAAATAGCCCAGTAAGTAGATGTAGCCCATCGTGGGCACTATATATTGAGCTCATGCTCTCCTAATTAAATTATGAAAGAAATTACCCTAATTCCCTCTCTCTATCTCGTCTCTTCCTCTCGTCCCACTGTTGAGCCGCCGTCAGGCCTCTCAGAGGAGCCCCTTCTCCCCATCGATCTACCTCCATTTCTCCTACCTTCGTCTTTATCTTCTACTTTTTCCCTTCAAACTACTAAAACCATTCAATCCGTATTGTATCAGATTTCTGGTACATAACATTGGTATCAGAGCGCCGGTCCTTGGAAGCACGAGAATTTTTTTTGGGGCGATGGCCAGAAGCAACCCGCGACCTGAAGTTGAACATCAGCCAATGGCTGAAGCAGCCGTACAGGGTGAGCCTCACACTGAGGTGCCGCCCTCTTCCCCATAGAGAGATGAGATCCGCGAGATGATGGCGCGACAAGATCAATTCTTTCAAAAAAATTTACAGCACTAGCAACAGTCCCAGAGGGAGATGGCGCAATTCTGGGAGACCCAGCAGCAACATCAAAGGGACATGGCGCATGTACGAGATTCCCTTGATCGCCTGTCCTTGTCGACGCCAGCGGCCTACCCTCCTAGTCGATATGAAAAGGGGGTGTTGCCGCCTCCTCTGAGTGGACCGTTTGCACGTGGTCCTACCAATCCAGCTCGACGCCTGGACCAGCACACCACGGTCTTGGGATCGCAAACAGCCCCTGCCGACCCTCAGCCCTTGGGCGCCGGGGCGTTTGGATAGATGGGTGTTCGACAGAATGCTTCCACGACCCCCTTGGGTCACCCCCATGCCGATCGGAATCCAGGTGACGAGGAACGTGAGTTCGACTGGCCCCCTGCCCAGGGTGAGTCTAGTTGGACCAACCAAGGCTTCTCACGCGAGGAGCGCCAGGCCTTTAGGCTAGCCGAGACGAGACTCGCACGACTCCAGTTTCCCAAGTACTCAGGCGATGACAATCCGGTGGACTGGGTGTACCAAGCTGAGAAGTTCTTCCGTTACTAAGACACACAATCCGACGAGGACAAATTAACGGGGACTTCTTTTCATCTCACCAGCGATACTTTGATTTGGTATCAATATTTTGAGGCGGAACAACCAAGGCATTCCTGGCAGCAGTTGTCACGCCCCGAATTTCAAAACCTCGAATAATGCACGGAAGCACTAACTCATTGAAGGTCTTAAGGTCGAAATCCAGGACATGACTGAATACTCGACACAACTCCATCCATTCCAGAATGCTTAAACAATTATCCATTAAATAAATAAAAAATCTGAAATAGGAACTTAAATAACTCTTACTTAATTTATTACAGATCTAAAGTCAAAACAAACATCATAGGCCTAAGATCCAAACAGATAAGCTCAACGCATGAAAATAAAAAAATAACAAGTCTTCGCATAAACTTTATTTGCCTGGGAAATCAGCAGCTATCCCAATCTACTCCACTTCACTCTTTCTTGATACCTGCATCAAAGGATGCATCAGTATTTCCAAAGAAATACCCAGTAGGATGCCAAAATCCTACCGAACAATATAGGTAGTAGCAAAGACTCCAGATGGTACAAAATAGAACAATTATCAGATTTCCAGGAAATAATAAATGAATAGTAAACAATGAATTCAAGGACTAGCACTCTATCAAATTCCGAACACTTCATTGGAACGGTTACAATTCAAGATAGACTCCAACATACAGAGTATTGGAGTTAACAACTTCTGCTCTCAGGTCAGTCCTCTTCACAGTTGGACATGTATGCCAGAACATCGTAGAGGTTCTACAGAGGAACCCGGCCATGCGTCTAGGGATGCTGGCCCCATCGGTGCTTACGGGCACAATGGGCGGAGACCACAAGACCTTCCGTAATATCTTGTAATCTAAATACGTACGTTTTGCCTTCATCGGCTGAACTACATAGGTTCAATAAATCATCTGAGATCTCGCAAGATCTAGCAATGGCTCTTGAGCATACTAGGATTCCGATCTAAGAGTGTTCAACAAACTCTTAGTGAAGAACAGTTTACATGGAACTGAGACACTCAAAAAAAAAATGAGTAAGGATTCTCTCATTTAGAGATCCAGGATATTCGTATCAAAGAATAGACTCTCTGAAGAGTTGGTCAAAGACTCTGTCAGAATTATCCAAATGGACTCTCATTGGAATATTCAATCTCATAGAATGGTCAACAATGAATGACTTCGATTATGGTTCATCAAGATTCGAAGCACAAATCACCTCAGCGTACTTAGCCTAGATATGACAATTCCCATGACTAAGAAATTCAAGTTACTGACATCAAGAAGAGATTAGACACGATGCACAAAATGTGGAATTTGCTCTAAGGAAGCCCTTGAACAATGGATAGACCAATGACTTAGATCCCACAGACAGCTACTTTCGGACAGCACCCAATATTTCCCTATTCATATTCCTATACTCTGGTGTTACTGTACATATTACCGAAAACAGCTTCGATCATGCACAATGCATACAGTGTTTATCATAGATCACTTGCATGAAATAACATCAATATCTCTTCAGTACTTTATACTATTAATTCAATACACTGGAATGCTCATAGATCAAATAGAATCAGAGGATCAATTCATGGAGCAAGTGAGTAGCATCCTACCTCGTCGAGAGACAAACCGAGTGCTCAACCTTGTGCGACTAGAACTTCCCTTCGCGATTCCTCTTCTACCCCGGCGATCCCACGTGATTAAAGCAAGTATAAAAGAGAAATGGCTTTCTAATTTAGGAGGAGGGAGATGACAGGGTGAAGAAGGAAAATAACCAAAACACAACCAACAAGTGGGTCGAGCAGGAGAGTGGCCGGCCTCCCACAATGCCATGAATATATAGGAGTCCCAACCTAGTGAGCCACGCACACCACCCTTGATCTCTTACCCTCAATTGATCACCACCGTCCTTCACACAAGGCCTTATCCACGATCTCAGACGTGTACCCCAAATCAGCCTAAAACTGTTAGGATTCTCCTTAAATCAAGGCACGTGATCAATTCAAAATCAAGCCATAACTGCCTAAGGTGTTTTCCGGATCCTCATGGGCGCCTAAAAGATTTGTATTTTGTCCCAAAAAGGCTAGTATAAGTTGGAGTAAGATCCAATACCATTTTGTGATTGGCTCCCCCTTTGATCTGCTATTAATAATTGGAGTATTAGCAAGAGTCAAAATGGGTTTTCAAAAAGTATGCAATCCAATCATTCCCCACTAATTGCTCCCACCATCCACAAGCTGCCAATAGGTCCATTCATTCCACTAAAATTTAAAACACCCTTCCCCTAATTAACTCTCATTCTTTCAATAATTACCAAATGAGTTAATTAGCATTCAAAGCATGGTAAAAACCATTAATTACCAATAATGAGATTTTCAACAAAAGGGTCCCCACGATTTGGTCTTCCAGATCGTGGGTCCAAGGTGCCCACGTCATCCATAAGATGGCGCACCAATACGGGTCCACGTGGCCCTCTTAAAGCTCTCACACGTCATATGACACAGTTCTCAGATGAACGGTTAAGATAATTTACTCGCATGATGTGCAGTTCCACCGTGCACGAGTCCTACACCTGGTAGCACCTTCATTAGGCTTCGTCACACATGTACACGCACACGTGACTAGCCCTAGTCCTGGCACTCAAGTGGTCCTGGCGTCAGGCGTATCCCACCCCTGGCGTCAGACGGCTTCAGCGCCAGGCCTAGTCCTCGCGCTCGAAGAAACCTGCCTAAACTGGTTCAGCAATCTCATTGACCAATGATCAACAAGATAGGGTTCCATATAGTCAAAATGAGATACCAGACCAAAAATTATGATAGATATGAAAACTTTCCTATTTTAGACCAATTTCCTAAAATAGCAGTTTTCAAATACATACCGATTTTTCGGGTGTTACAGCAGTTCATTAGGGAGCTTTGCGTCCAATTCGGGCCTACGGAGTATGCCGACTTCAATGAACTCCTCAGTTCGTTACGACAGACCTCCACAGTTCGTAGTTACCAGATGGAATTCATGCGCATAGCCAGCCGTGTTTCGTCATGGACTCAGGAGACCCTGGTGGGTAAGTTCATGCAAGGTTTGAAGCTTGAAATTTCTGATGCGATTTGCCACTACCCGCACACATCTATGGCTGAGGTAATTAAGCATGCTCGGATTGCGGAGGAGTGCCTTAATCGACAACGGAGGGCCTGGTGGCCCCCCCCACGATCGACCATGTCAGCCGCGCTACCAGCACCTCGTGCTGATTCTCATGTGCCTCCTCCACCTCAGCCTCCCATCCGGCGGTTGACACAAGCCCAAATGGAGGAGCGCCGCTCGAAGGGTCTCTGTTTTAATTGTGACGAACGATTTGTTCCGGGTCATCGCTGCAAGACCCGCGCCCTCCTGGCTTTGGAGGGTCTATGGGATGAGGACCCTGAGGACAATGAAGGGGCTGGATTTGCACCGGAATCGTCCCCTGCTGATCAACCTGAGATCTCCTTCCATGCATTCTCGGGCGCGTACATGCCTCAAACTATGCGTGTCCAAGGAGCTATCAAGAAACAGAAGGTATCTGTCCTTATCGATTCTGGTAGTACTCATAACTTCATCAATGATAAGGTTGCCTTGCGGTTGGGATGTCCTTTGCAAGCCTCATCTCCCTTTGACGCCGGATTGGTGATGGTTCCAACCTCCGTAGCGCTGGCATGTGCCCCAGAGTGGAGCTGACTATTCAGGGTCACGCCTTCCTTTTGGACCTTTATTTATTGCCTACATAGGGGGCTGATGTGGTCCTAGGCGTGCAGTGGCTCCGTGATCTTGGTGATGTGGTTTGGAACTTTGACAACATGACAATGCGGTTTACTATAGGCGGCCAATCGGTCCAGCTCTCAGGCGGTTTCCCAGGTACCCTTCATTCTATGATATCAGCAGATTCATTATCACATGGTGTTCCCCAGGGGTTCTTCTTGCAATTATTATCATCGGCGACCTCAGCTCCATCGGAGGACCCTCCTGATTTGGCCGCCTTGCTCTCTACTTTTGAGGAGTTGTTCCAGGAACCCTCCAGTCTGCCACCGCCTCAGTCTCATGACCACCATATCCCGATCATGCCAGGGGCGACACCAGCCAAAGTTCGTCCGTACAGATATCCCCATATTCAAAAAGCTGAGATTGAGAAGTTGGTTAAGGAGATGTTGTTGAGTGGTATAATTCAGCCGAGTTCTAGTTCATATTCGTCACTTGTTCTTTTGGTCCGGAAAAAAGATGGTACGTGGCATTTCTGTGTGGATTACCGGGCTCTAAACGCCATCACACTCAAGGACAAGTACCCAATTCTAGTCATTGAGGAATTGTTTGATGAATTGGCTCATGCCCGAGTCTTCTCCAAGCTGGGTACCATCAGATTCGCATGCACCCTGAGGATGTTCACAAAACAGCTTTTCGTACTCATGATGGCCATTATGAATTCTTGGTCATGCCCTTCGGTGTCACTAATGCCCCGGCCACCTTCCAGGGACTTATGAATGATATCTTTCGGGACTTCTTGCGCTGCTTTGTCTTAGTCTTCTTCGAAGATATACTCGTCTATAGTTCTTCTTGTTGGGGCGCCATTTTATCATTCGGACTGATCACCAACCACTTAAATATTTCCTGGACCAACGTATTGCTACTCCTGCCCAGCAGCGTTGGGTGACTAAGTTGCTTGGATATGATTATGAAATGGTCTATAAGCGTGGATCCGAAAATATTGTTGCGGATGCCTTGTCCCGTCAGTTTGATGCCGCCACTCACCTGTGTATGTCCGCCCCTGTATTTCCGTTCTTGGCCGACTTGCAGCAGGCCTATCAGCACGACCCAGTGACGGTTACTTTATTGGCTAAGCTTCATGCTCACACTTTGGTTGACCCCTCTTATGTTTTGCGGAATGACATTATTTATTGGAAGGAGCAGTTGTGGGTCCCCAACTGTGCGCCTATTCATCATACTATTTTGACTCATTTCCATTCTACCCCGACAGCAGGTCATGAAGGCTCCTTTCGGACCTACAAGCGTGTTTCTCAGTGTTGTTTATGGCACGGGATTAAATGATCAGTTCAGAAATTTGTGGCTGAATGTGAGGTGTGCCAACGTGCCAAGGCCTCGACTATTACTCCCTCGGGGCTCTTGCAACCGTTGCCTATTCCGGATCAAATTTGGGAGGATGTTTCCATGGATTTCATCGAAGCTCTTCCGGTGGTGCAAGGGAAATCTGTGGTACTGGTCGTGGTGGATCGGCTTTCTAAATACGCTCATTTTTCCACTTTGGGCCACCCCTATACGGCCAAGTCCGTTGCCGAACTTTATGTTCGGGATGTGGATAAACTGCATGGGATGCCTCGTACTATTGTGTCGGACCGCGACCGGGTGTTTATCTTGCAGTTTTGGCAGGAATTTTTCAGCTTCCAAGGCTCTCGCCTACTTATGAGTTCGGCATATCACCCGCAAACGGATGGCCAAACGGAGGTTGTTAACCGCTGTCTGGAGCAATATCTCCGTTGTTTTGCAGGGGAGCATCCTCGCCGATGGCTTCAGTTCCTTCTGTGGGCAGAGTGGTCCTACAACACCACCTACCATACTTCTACCAGGTTCTCTCCTTTCCAGGTTGTTTATGGCCGGCCTCCACCCACACTACTTCATTATGTGCCTCAGCGAGCGTCGGTCAATGAGGTTGATTTTCTATTGCAGAACCGCGATGATATTTTACGGCATATGAAGCAGAATTTATCCTTCGCCCAAAATCGCATGAAGCAGATTTATGATCACCACCATCGCGACCGCAAATTTCATGTTGGTGATTGGGTCTACGTTAGCTTTCTGCCCGCGTGCCAGTCCTCCTTATATCAACCGGCCAGTGTTAAATTGGCCCATCGGTTCCATGGCCCTTATCAGATTACGGAGGGCATTGGTCAGGTTGCTTACCGCCTGCTCTTACTGGCGGCTTCCACCGTTCACCCCGTGTTTCATGTCTCCTGCCTCTGGCGTGTTGTTGGTGATCCATCTCTTTTGGTCCCTACTCCACCTCCACCAACCTTTTCTTCTGATTTGCCGTTGGTTCCCGTTTCCAAGGTGAATTCTCGTCGAGTTCGTCGTTCTGGTCGCATTATCACAGAGGTTCTTATTGCATGGCAGGGCAAACCCTTGGATGAAGCTTCATGGATTTTCTGAGGATGAGTTTATGGCCCAGTTTCCAGATTGGACACCTTGAGGTCAAGGCTATCAGCGGAGCGTGGTGGAATGTTATGTTCCGCATATTATATTAGTAGTCCACGGCCTAGCTTAGGGGAGTAGCCCACGGCCCAGCTTAAGGGAGTAGCCCAGCTTATTTATTATCTGTAATAAGGCCTCATGCCCAACTAAAGGAAATAGCCCAGTAAGTAGATGTAGCCCATCGTGGGAACTATATATTGAGCTCATGCTCTCCTAATTAGATTATGAAAGAAATTACCCTAATTCCCTCTCTCTATCTCGTCTCTTCCTCTCGTCCCACTGTTGAGCCGCCGTCAGGCCTCTCAGAGGACCCCCTTCTCCCCATCGATCTACCTCCACTTCTCTTACCTTCGTCTTTATCTTCTACTTTTTCCCTTCAAACTACTAAAACCATTCAATCCGTATTGTATCAGATTTCTGGTACATAACAAGATCTCGCAAGATATAGCAATGGCTCTCTGAGCATACTATGATTCCACCTTGGAGAGATCCTCGCAAAGTCTCTAGTGAAGAACAATCAGCATGTATCTGAGTACAATATTTCATAATAGAGGTCACAACTCTCTAAAATTCAAGGTATCATTTACCAATACTTGACTCACTCCAAGAGAACAAATGAGATTTCATTATCTCTATCAGAATATGACTCACAATAGGAGTATCAATAGACTTTCAATACATTTGATAGCTTACACATTGCATAACCCTAGATAGGAACACCACCGAAATCTACTGAGTTCAAGAACCACATGTCCAAATTCAAAACACGATAATAGGCTTTGAGAGTTTGGACTCTAATTGGAAACTCAAACTGACTTAAAGTTGTAAGCGAAGGCCAAAGACATTTGGAACTCAAAGTCACTTTGGATTACTCCACGATATTAATATTTTTAACTGAATAACTCTTACTATAACAATCATTGACAAGTCTTATAATGTATAATAAATGTTATTATACCCTTATCTTACCATATTCTTTTGCATTAGTATGTATTAGGATCTTTTGACCTAATTACAATACACTATTTTTTGTACATTAGTATAGTTCCGACAGTCCCCACCTTCAGTACAGTTCAATCTAAGTTCTGAAATTTTTACTGTGATAACTAAGAGTCTAGTTTTCAACCCCACTGACAGCATAATTTTTTGACCTTTTTGTAATTAGTTATGAATATTTTAGTGCAGGTCGTTGGTGCATAAATAGTTATAGCTGAGAGCATTAATCCTAATTCTATTTGATTATAAGGTATAATTACTCTTTGTTATGATTACTAAAGTCTTTCTAACCTTAATTACATACTTCCTAGGCTCATTACAAAACCTTAGTAGTTCTGGATTTTTGTAATTTCCATGCCTTAAGGTTTGTTTTACCACTCAAACCTGATTATACTAGTACATCCTTGATAATGGAAGCATTAACCAATAAGACAACTAATTTCAGACATATGAACATGCAAATAAGAGAACTGACATATTACAAAAGGCTATTTTGAATGATCAGTAAGTCATGACACAAAAAAGCTGATGTGTTCCCTATTAATAATTCACTTTTAATTACAATAAGTGCCCCTTGAATTGTATGGCTTTGAAATTGTAGTGACTCAACCAAACATGATGACAATATGAACTGGACAGAACATGACAAAGCCAATAAGGCCACGAAATAGAATCAAGAGATGTTCAAACTAATTAGGGGTTCCATCTAGGTGTTTGCGTGTGCACTTAGAAGGAATTTCGAACACAATTGTCCATATACACAACATATAACATATCAATATGAGAACTCCTTCATGCAATGAACTTGAATCAACATGATTACACATATGAAGATAAGCTATAAGTCACAAAATAACATCAAAACGAGCTTCATATTCAATAAGAAATTTTAGAAGAACAGCAAGGAAAAAACCATCCTACTTGGTTGGATGTAGCCCTTCCTTGTCTCTCTACGACGATCGTTGCTTCCTCTATGCAACGCCACCCTTGTCCTTTGGATTGGAGGAGTTTTGAGCCAAGGGAAAGAGGTGAAGAGGTGCTGGTTTGGTGTAGGAAGAAGAGAGAAAACCAGGGGGTGGTCGGCCAAGTGGAAGGGACGACCCCCTTTTTTGTGCTTTTATACTTAGGTTTCCTATTATAATTTGGCTCAATCTCTCCCCCTAGATCCTTACCCCATATAATCCCAGCCTTCCATTCCCAAACCCACTCCAATTTGGCATGGATGACCTCCTCTATTGGTATCCAATTTGGTTAGGATTCTAGATCTTCTCCTAGAATCATATCCTATTCAAGTTGATCTCAAAGACCAAATATGGAAACTGCCAAATCCCATCCTAACCTCTTGGACACCCCTCCTTATTGAGTGCCCCTCTCTTATTGGCTGATAACAATTTAAGGAATATTCTCCTCTGATCACTTATTGGTCCTCTTAATTAACCATAACCGATTCAATTACCTTCCTGATTTACCACTTGCTTTTTCTTAGTTATAACTAGGAAATCAAATCTTTCCTTTTACCACGATTTCCTCCAATCACCACAATCACTCATCCACGTGTGACATGACACATGCCAAGATGCCCCAGGCCCTGACGCCCACGTGTCCTGACACCCAGGTGCACCTGACGTCCAGGTGTGTCTGGCGCCCGTGTTCCTCCGACTTCTGGTAAATGTGTAATTAGGTTGCATCTCATACCTTCCCACGTAACCATATTTCACCTTAATAAATCACATTACTCATAAGAGTCTAAATATGATGTACTCGTACCCTGGCTCCTGGCCCCAGGTGTCCTCAGACCCTGGCGCCAGACCAGCCTCACCGCCAGGTTGAGCCTAGCGCCAGGGCTAGTACTCGTGCCTTAGTAACCTACCTAGTTGGTCTATTGATTAAGCAATTCATTATGCATCACATCAAACATTCAAACAAGCAGTTCATATCAAAATACACGAGTCTAAACTAAACTTTCCTATTTTAAGCCAGTTTCTTAAAATAACAATTTAATAATCATACATATTTTTTGGGTGTTAAAACTAGTCCGTGCTTTGAACTATAATACTTCCTCATTTCTTTCTTCATCTCACTATTTCCTTCTACAGTGTAGATTTATGACATATTATCTATGCCTATACACATTATTAGGTAATTGTCCTAACTCTTATGGTTCCAAGACAATTCCCTAATTATAGTGTCATATGGATTGCTAGGTGTTATAATTCTAGAACTATTCCTCATTCCAAATTTCTTCAATATACTCTATTGTTTTGCCCATCGACAACCTGCCATTGACACATCTCTGTGTCTGTGGGTTTTGTCAATGGTGCAGAGAACAAGAATTTGACTTTTTTTCGCCATACTCAATATTCATGAGTAATTTAGCCTTACTATTAGTAAAACAATAACATATAGATCATGATTCTTTTACTGCTCTGGGCCATCGACATATGATTGATCGTTTAAATATAAACCCTTGCAAGTGCACAAGGCAATTGTACTACGGTGAGTATTAAAGGGTTGTCGAACCTCAGGGACGGATTAATCTTTTACCAAATTCAAGAGAAGAAAAAGATGTAGTTTAATTAATTCTAAAGAAAGCAATGGACTTTATTTAATCTAACTGAGATTTAATCAATATGGGGAAATATCAAGGCAAAGAATTCACCACTAGACATGCAATTACTACTCTTAATTATTATTAAGCATAAGTTAACATGATATGGTAATTCATGTTCATGGTCAGACACACAAATCACAATGAATTCACTCACGTTCTTGGTCGGACACGAGAGTTCATCCACTAAAAATTAATGTAGATAATTCTATCCTTGGTCGGGCATAGAATTATCATTTGGGCTAATGATCCTATCCTTGGTCGGGCATAGAATTAACACCAGCCTACTTTTAGCTAAGCGCAGGAATTAAAAAGATCTAATTTCATTCATATCAATCAAGTCTATGGTCAAGCACTCAAAAGAACTCATGAAATCGCATTAAGCATGAATCATAATCAACTTTATAGAATTAAACTATCAAGAGTAGCAATACACATCTAGGGCTTCATCAAGCCTTGAATAAAAGTTTAGTTACACATAGAAAGGGAGAAAAGAAAAGCCTGTTTAAGTAGATCCATCGTCATGAATCCTTCTTCTTCTTCTTTGCTCAAGACTCCTCTTGCTCCTCTCTAGCCTCCAATAAAGCTCTGGTTCTCCAAGGTTTAGTGCTCAATACGTTCTCCCATAAGGCATATATATAGGGGTGAAGGAAAACCACGAAGTCCCCTTCCAAATCCAAGTCAAAACAGGTCTTATTTCGATTTTCCGTATACGGCGATCGATCGCTACGATTGATGATCGTTCGCTGTCCGATCGATCGCTATTCCTTCGTTATTTTCCTCCGATCGATCGCTTGCCGATCGACGCCGTATGATACCGATCGATCGTAGTTACTGTCTTCGGCGATTGAAAAATTTCAGTAGATACGATCGATCGTTTTTATACCGATCGATCGTGTCCTCCAATACAGTGCTTTAGCGGCTCTGGCGATCGATCGCAACGATTCCCAATCGATCGTAGTTACTGTTCATGAACTTCAAATGGCTATAATCCCGAACTCCGAATTGCGCGTAGTTGGTGGCGTTGGAAAGCTGACTTCTTGAACTTTCACATGAAGCTTGAATCAGTCCAATCCGACATTTGTACACGAAGTTATGATAATTTAACCATTTAAGTTGCTTTTCACTTCATTTCTGTGTATTACTCTTGTTTCCTACAAAAACCAAAAACTATATTAAAGTAGTAGTAATTCTAATCAAACACTAGCATAAATATAAGTTTAGGAGATAATAAAATACATATTTCATGTATAGATCACACCCCCAAACCTAGATTTTGCTAGTCCCTAGCAAAAGAAAACAAAATAAAATCAGATCAAACAAACTAAGGAACTAATGCATAAAAGTAAACACCACTTTCGTAGGGAACATGATTGCATTGAGCGTATGCAACAAGCCGTTAAACCTCTAGGTGGCCCTAGTAGGACGAGTGTTGTCTCGTGAGGGTTTGCAGCCATGCTACCCACAAACAAGTATTTATTAATCTAATTAACCTAAGTGCAAAAACAAAGCAAAAATTAAAACATAGCAAAACATACAACCTATTATCCCGACAAATACACACTACAATGCTTAAGAAAATCAACCATATGTACTTGGTTCATAATCAACAGGAATATAGAAGCCCTCAAGTAAGTGGTTTTATTCCACACTTTCAGCTTGGAAATTTCTGCTCAATATTATATAGCATGATAATGTAAATAGTAGAAAGTGTAGAACATTGTAGCAATACATTCTAAATCTCTGTTTATACAGATCCAGTGTTACCCATTAACCAAAGAACATCAGAATCTACATAGTCATCGTCATCTTTAGGTTCATGATAGCACAGATCTGCGCGCCTCCTTCGGGTCCAACATTCTAGATTTGAGAGGATAATACACCATAGACTTTTTTTTCTTTTTTTTTCGCTAGGACTATGTAAGGCCTGACTTCAAGATGCTTAGGTTTAGCAATGACTCAGGCCAATGACTCCCAGCCAGTTGGCTTAGGGCATTAGGTTTTAAGAGACCGCTTCGGGCCCGAGCATCAGCCTAAGTTAATCCTATAAAGTCAAGCAGCCCCTTTTCTTTCATTTTGTTTTCATCATTTTTTTCGCATTTTTTTCATTTTCATCATTCATATTTTCAGCACATCTTTATTTTGTCCAGGCTGTATTATACTCTCAACCTATTTCCGGTTCCAATCCCTTGCCATAGCCAAGTAAATGGTCTATCATGATCTTTTAAGCTCAACAGATAACTACACATCAACCAATGACTATGACTAAAGACATCCCACTGTAAATTAGCATTCAACAAATCTCTAGATGGTATTACTTTATGTACTAGTGTGTGTGAGTGAATTTTCTTAGTTCAAGCACTTGTTCCAAGAGGACTGTAACAGAACGATATGCTCAGTTAAGTGTATCTATCCTCCTGTATACTTACTCACACTTCCAATGTAAATTAATCTCCTAAGAATTGTAACATGCATTATTACGGGATAAACTAACAAAACCTAAGAAAAAGTACTAACAAACAACTTAAAAACTAATCAAACAAATTTAACAACTTGTTTTTTTTATTTTCCTTTTTCCTTTTCTTGATTTTACAATGAAGCACATCCTCTCCCCCAAACCTAATATAAGCATTGTCCTCAATGCACAATGAAAGACAAAATACAATGATCATAAAAAGGGAAAAGAGAAGGAGGAAGGAAAACACCAAAGAAAGAGCGGACTAAGAGTCCTGGTCATCGCCGTCTGCACCATCGCCTGGAGAAAAACGCCATGCATGAAGAAAATCGACTATGGAGTCGAGGCGTTCCGTCATAGCATGCTGGGACTGGCGAATCTCCTGCTGTGACTGGCTAATCTCCTGCACATGGCCAGTGAGATCGCTGATCTGCTGCTGCATCGTCGCCCATGGTGGTTGAGCAGGCTCATCCTCAGGTATCTCAGCATGATCCTCAAGACGGGGAGCGCGTGGCCACCCGCGCCGTGTATGGCCCATCATACGGTTATACGCATCAACTCCAATAGGCCCCAGTCCATGAGATATACGAGAATGCTCAGGAAAATGCACCCCCTGAGTCAGAAATACTCGCTCTAAAATGTAGGGGTACGGTAACCTCTCATCTTTACGGCCCACCATCATTTGCTTCATCCGGCCAAAGACGAATGAAGGCAAGTCAAGATCACGGCGCCGTGTATCATCACTGAATACATAAAGTAAATCTGTCATAGTTCGGTCGACTTTTTCCTTCCTGGCTGACCAGACATCATGCTGTAGAATTAAAAATGCAAAACGAAACTCCGATCGCATGCTAATGGCGGCCAGCCAAGTAGAGGTCCCAGGGCCTACTGCCGACCCCGTCAATCGCCCCGTGATATTCCGGTACGGAGGAAACTGATATCCATTAAAGTCAGGGTGATGAATCGTACCTCGGTCACAACCCATAGCACTAGCAATATCTGCAACTCGAACTCTGATCGGAACACCACATACTAAACTCTGAATAGTTACCTGCTCCGGATCATCGCTGTCTTCTATGGTGCCAGTTGCATAAAATTCACGAACTGGGTCCTCGTGGACCATGGCGAACGCATTCTGCCTTTTTGCCGCGATATGGGTGAAATAGTTCACCCAATCCGCCCTGTCCTCAATCCATCGCTGAGTTGGAAGATCGGGAATAATCGGGTTGAGGACCACCTGCCTCTCATACTGGATGGGCCGTGGCGGTGCAGCAGGTTCAGGTGGAGGGGTGGAGGAAACAGGACGTGATGAAGAAGCCTCACCCCTATGGCGTTTGTGCGCAACGGATTTTCTGAGGCATTGTACCTAAAAACCAAAGATAATAGTGAAAATTCAATCAAGGTACAAGAATATGCAGCAGGTAATTGCAAGACTTAAATATCACAGCAAGCATGTAATAACAGATCCACTTCAAAATTTTCGGATTTTTTTTTAAAAATAATAATAAATTTCCTAAAAATAATAAAAAATAAAAATAAAAATTTTTATGAAAACTTAGGAAATCAAAAGGAAGCATCATGCATAACATAAATCACAATCATCAATATAAAAGTATGCATGAAAGGGATTCAAAATCAGATTCGAAATTTTTTTTTTTTTTAAAATTGAAAACACTATTCACCGCAAGAACAAAATTCCTAAAAACACCTAAAATCGAGGAATCAAAAGCCGAAAGTCACGCATAAGCATCGCAATAGACATTATAAGAGAATGCATAAGAAGAATCACAACAATATCTACCAGAAACCAAGAAAAATCGAGTTTGTAAGGTTCGGCTTACCGGAAGAGAAAGGAGTGATTGCGATGAAATGAGTGGGAAATCAAGGAAACAGACACCGGATCTGGATTCTACGTGCAAAAATCCTTCGGGGGCCGGAGTTTCAACTCAAACAAGGGTCGGAAACGGCGGCGGCGAGCGGAAATAGATTACTCTCGCCGCGGCCGTTCGGGATTTATGCGCGAGGAAGACGACCCGCGATCGATCGCTATTTTAGCCGATCGATCGTTATGTAAATAAGAAACAGCGCCCGTTAGATTAAAGATGAACGGTGTTGATGTACCGTATCGCGATCGATCGCAAATATAAGGCGTCGATCGGCGACCGATCGATCGTAAATCCCGATCGATCGTATCTACTATTCGTTTTTTTTCGTTTTTTTTTATACAAGTAATATTCCCTCTCCCAAACCTATTATGAACATTGCCCTCAATGTGAATAAAATATAGCATGACAATGAGCATATAATAAAGAAAATCAGATAAAGGAGAGAATACACCTGAATACGTGGGTTGCCTCCCACCAAGAGCTAAGTTTAATGTCTTCAGCCAGACGGAGCCATGATCCTCTGGAGGGTCCAGATTATCAAGTCATCAACCTGGATCAATTAAATGATTGTACCACACACTTCTATCCTTGTTGCCTAAGTATGGAGCACATCGTGGAATAAAAGGATGGAGTGGTGGGTGGGGAAGCTTTGGAAAGAGGGGTCCCTGCATTAACCATGATAAATGGTCATTAGAAAAATTTAGAATAAAGGGCTCCTCCTCCAAATTAACCATTTTAGCCTTAGGGGCCTCTTCTAGTAACCCAATTGGGAAAGCTTCCTCAATTAGTGACTCAACTAAACAATCTATGAAACAATCTAAGTTACTTTCAATAAACAAAGAGTTAGATTGATCTAGACAAGGTATGAATGGTGTTTCAGGAATAGAAGGTTCTATTAACAGTGTTGTAGACTGCAACTCCTCAGATATAGAAGAAGGTTGAAAATTTGGTTCTATCAACACACTCACTTCTTCTTTAATTTCTACACCCTCTTGATCATTACGTAAAGCCCACTCAAGCTCATTGTCAAACCTTTGGGCATTATGAAGGGATGTAACATCATAATCAGGGGAAACACAGATCCCTTCATCAGAAAATTGGCCCATCGGATATTGAGGTTACACAGGTAAAATGCATTCTTTGTTCATATTCATGGCATGTGTTAGCTGTTCTAACTGTATTTCAATGTTGGCAAGAGCCTGTGTGTGAGAATGGACAATCTGGGCATGGGTCCGTATTTCAACTCTCATCTCCTCACATCCAGTTTTAATCTCAGTTTTTATCTCGGCTGCCATCTCAGCTACAAGGGCTAACAATTGGCTCATTTGGTTTTCTAAGGTAGATTGTCTAGTGGGTGGGTCAAACTGAGGAGTAGCGGCAGGTTGGTAAGGCAGGTGTGGGCTTGGGAAATCTTGTCTAGGGGCCTGATGAAGAGTGGGCCCAGGGTTGGGTTGCTCCCAAGGGTTGTTAGGATGATCCTCCCACCTATGAAGACTTTGGGCCTCATTAACATATTTGCGTATAAAATCAGGGTACTCATGGGCCAAAGGGCACTCCACTGGGGTATGAATAGGACTTAAACAGAGGGCACATGGTTCCGACATATAAGGAGTTGTGTATTGTTGGGAATATGTGTCACTCCCAAAATTAGAGTGATTATCCCACCCATGGTTGTAAGTATCAGCATATAAGGGTCGTGGGTGGTAAGGTACTTCATAGGGAGGGGGATTAGGTGTGTGTGAAGAACAATAATCATTAAAGCTCCGATATGGGTTCTCATGGCTAAATCCATAAAAAGGTGAAGACATTTCTTCACCATATATTTATCAACACCCGAACCACAATATCACACATTTACAAATAAGATAAATAACCCTAGATATCCACAACTAGCAAATTGATACTATCACAGAAAGAAAAGAAAACACCAAACACACTAATTAATCTAAAAAGATAAGGAAAAGAGAATGCAAACTAGGGGAAGGGGTGGCCCTTCCACGTTGGCGAGAATTCCATGTCTTCTCTTAACCTTGCAAAAAGAAAGAAAAACACAAATTAAGCTACTGACAAATAATCTAAGTTAAGACTCACTAAACTACTCTAACACTAACTATGCTAAGAATCTGGTAAACTATTGAGTTCCGTCCCCGGCAACGGCGCCAAAAACTTGATTGTTTAAATATAAACCCTTGCAAGTGCACAAGGCAATTGTACTACGGTGAGTATTAAAGGGTTGTCGAACCTCAGGGACGGATTAATCTTTTACCAAATTCAAGAGAAGAAAAAGATGTAGTTTAATTAATTCTAAAGAAAGCAATGGACTTTATTTAATCTAACTGAGATTTAATCAATATGGGGAAATATCAAGGCAAAGAATTCACCACTAGACATGCAATTACTACTCTTAATTATTATTAAGCATAAGTTAACATGATATGGTAATTCATGTTCATGGTCAGACACACAAATCACAATGAATTCACTCACGTTCTTGGTCGGACACGAGAGTTCATCCACTAAAAATTAATGTAGATAATTCTATCCTTGGTCGGGCATAGAATTATCATTTGGGCTAATGATCCTATCCTTGGTCGGGCATAGAATTAACACTAGCCTACTTTTAGCTAAGCGCAGGAATTAAAAAGATCTAATTTCATTCATATCAATCAAGTCTATGGTCAAGCACTCAAAAGAACTCATGAAATCGCATTAAGCATGAATCATAATCAACTTTATAGAATTAAACTATCAAGAGTAGCAATACACATCTAGGGCTTCATCAAGCCTTGAATAAAAGTTTAGTTACACATAGAAAGGGAGAAAAGAAAAGCCTGTTTAAGTAGATCCATCGTCATGAATCCTTCTTCTTCTTCTTTGCTCAAGACTCCTCTTGCTCCTCTCTAGCCTCCAATAAAGCTCTGGTTCTCCAAGGTTTAGTGCTCAATACGTTCTCCCATAAGGCATATATATAGGGGTGAAGGAAAACCACGAAATCCCCTTCCAAATCCAAGTCAAAACAGGTCTTATTTCGGTTTTCCGTATACGGCGATCGATCGATCGCTATTCCTTCGATTGACGATCGTTCGCTGTCCGATCGATCGCTATTCCTTCGTTATTTTCTTCCGATCGATCGCTTGCCGATCGATGCCGTATGATACCGATCGATCGTAGTTACTGTCTTCGGCGATTGAAAAATTCCAGTAGATACGATCGATCGTTTTTATACCGATCGATCGTCTCCTCCAATACAGTGCTTTAGCGGCTCTGGCGATCGATCGCAACGATTCCCGATCGATCGTAGTTACTGTTCATGAACTTCAAATGGCTATAACTTTGTGTCCCGAACTCCGAATTGTGCTTGGTTGGTGGCGTTGGAAAGCTGACTTCTTGAACTTTAACATGAAGCTTGAATCAGTCCAATCCGACATTTATACACGAAGTTATGATAATTTAACTATAGAGTTATTTTTCACCTCATTTCTGTGTATTACTCTTGTTTCCTACAAAAACCAAAAACTATATTAAAGTAGTAGTAATTCTAATCAAACACTAGCATAAATATAAGTTTAGGAGATAATAAAATGCATATTTCATGTATAGATCAATGATCATCAACAAAACCTAAACCTGGTGTTGGTGGTGATGTGTTGATGCCTCGACAAATTCTAGATTGTCGTTTTCTATTAAATTCTATTTCGATTCCTTTTATACAAAGACTATTACTTTGGCACATCACTAATCATGAACATCATTCAATTTATTACTGCATAGTTTCACATTCAAACCATCATGACTTCTTTTCAAGAATACTTTCACATGAGATCATACCAACCAAAACATAATAAACATGATTCAATCATACAATCCTTACTTCTCATTCCTTTATGTCTAACACATGGCCTCATACGCCTTAACACAATACCAGTCCTTCTTGAGACATACATTGCATACATAGCATGATAATGATCATACAATGTAGTCCATCATAGAATAACATTATTATGATGTTTGGATTAGCTTTCCTACCTAGATTTTGACAATATGAAATTGAAATCCCTCTTCTCATTCTCCAATCATCGAACCCCTAATCTTTCTGGTCCTGGAACGTGCAAAGTATGGCTTTATTATCGTTAAAATCTTTTTATACTGGGCTATTAAGTTTAATCACATTAAAAAATTATACGGACTAAACTACCCTAAACCATCGACACATGGCCATATACACATCCTTGTGTCGATGCCCTTATGGCGATGGCTTACAAAAATGTAATTTTAATTATTTTTCAACTTACCATTTTTGGGGTCTTACATTATATCTCAAACTTTTAGAAAGTAATGCCACATCTTAAGAGTGCTCGCTCCGTGCCCATACAGGGCCACTGCTGGCATCTTATGATGGTCGCACCACTCTTATAGTAATGCACTTAGGCTCGCATGGGCCCACCATTCGAATACTCATATTCTTCCAATTCTTGGTAGCTAAGACTGCTTTGAGCTCTCGACGTTGCAAAAAGCTCGCATTGATGAGCAGTCCCCTTGGCTCATGTCAGCCACCACCATGGCCAGAGGTGATAAACACTATTTATATTTGTTTCCTTGTTCTATTATCTTCACTTTTATGAAAATACTAGAATTACTTGTGTGAGGACCAAGGAATTCCCGATATATCAATATCGGGTCCCACTCGATAAATCGATACAGCTAAATATCGATTTTCAGGTTTTTTTAGAATATCGCCAATATATCGGTTTCGCTATTTTTTTTAAAAAAAATATTTTTGAAAAAAAATTGTAATTTTTTTTTTTTTTAAAAAAATAACTTTCCTATTTGTTTCCCATCCTAATATGCATATATTAAAATCTATTCTTTATCTAAATTAGCATAACTCATTTTAGAAGTTAGATTGTGAAAATATATGGTAAAAATTAGTTTTTGACCACCGATATTTTTTTACAAATCTCTCTGATATATCTCCGATATTTTGTCTCTTAGGCCGACCGATACGATACCGATATCTGATACGGAATTCCTTGGTGAGGACCGGACTAGAGGCCTATCTTTTATCAGTATTTTACAAAAGCATGATGAAAATGACCTCCTGTTTTCCTTTCATTTGTAATCATGGGGTAATCCAAAATCTCTGAAGGGTAATCCAAAATCTCTGAAGACTATCTTGTATTGGGGCCTTTGGGGCTCTGTTACAAAGTCATAATTGGGGTTCAGTTCGGAAGTGGGCTACGACTTACAGGAAAAAATGGAGAAAATTTTGCCACTTGGCTTAAGGCATAAACAATGTCATGGATAATAAGTCGATAAGTATTAATCAAATAGCTAAAACCAATGAAAACTTTCAATAGATTAAAGGACACAAGATTTATGAAAATGAGGTAAAGCTAATCGCTAAACCTTGGCAATTTCCTAATTTTCTGTCACATGGGCGAAAAAATGACGAATAATGGCGCGACCTATTAAAAACTAATTTCAAATATGCTAAGAATATTAATTTAGGAAAAATATATTCCCTTCGCCCAAAAACATGTGTCCTCATCATAAAACCAAACTGAACTGATTTTAGTCCAATTTGGTTTTCTAATGAAGATGCATATTTTTTTATGGAAAGAGTAGGGGTGTAAACGGACGGATACGGACGCTGACAAGCTAAGTCCGTAGCCGTCCGCTCACTCTAAAAATAAGTGTCCGTCCATCCGCCGTCCGTGCGGACACCCCTAGGTGTCCATCCGCATGTGTCCGTCACGGACACGGACACTATGAAGTAAAAGGTATTCCTTCTTTAAAATTGATAACCAATAATTCTTAGTTATTGTCGTCCATTGTCAACTCAATCATTCTTTTCAGTTTTCCCATGATCCTCTCATAATGATAAACTATTTTCAAATACAAAAATCACTTCTCTCACTGTGCGTCCGCATGTTGATGAAAGCTCGTTTTTTTATATATATACGGACGAAACGGACGGCTCCAAACACGGACACAGTCTGTCCGCGGCCGCAGCCGTTTGGAAGACGGACATGGAAAGCTGTCCGCGTCCGTGTACGTGTCCATGACGGACAGAAAATTATGTCCGTTTAGCCATCAAAACGGACGGACGGACAGACAGACACGGACATCCGGACGCCGTTTACACCCCTAGGAAAGAGTAAGGCGGCCCAAAGCCCTTGACCTTGTCTGAACACTCGAATTGCTGCATGGGCCCATTGATGACCATCCGAGATACGATCCCCCTCTTTCATCCATGACGACCATCCGAGATTCGATCCCACTAGTCCTGAAATCGGTTTGGTAAAAAAATATTAGTGTTCTTTTACCCCAATCAAGCTCGAGGTTTAGCCGGTCTTGCGGGCTCTAAGTCCCGTTTGCTCGCCCTAGGAGTAATACTTGTCCTTCTCCCTCTTTTCCCATATTAGTCCACTTTGAAGAACGAAATAGGCTACTTAATAAAGAGACAAAAAATAGTTGATAGGATACTGAAAATGGAACAAACGAAGTATTTTGCAACTCTATACTATGTTTTCATGTTTCCAAAAAAAAAAAATCTCCCCAGTTTCAATAGTGTCATTATTAGCAAAAAGACAAAATGTTTAAAAAATAGTTTCAACCGTGAATACACTAAAAATGATTAAATCAACAAAAAAATATTCCCTCCATCTAATATTGTCACGCTCCAAAATCCCTGACCTTGATCGGAGGGCGGAAGTCTTCTTAAATACTATCTTTAGTGAGTTCGGAACTATGAGACGCGACTTCAAATAATCGAATCAATCGGCCAATTACATCATCTCAAAAAGAGGTGTAATCGATAATACCAGGACCACTCAAGAACGTGGGAACTCATCATCTAATCTCAAATAAGACATTGTAAATATATTAAATGAAACCTACTTAATCTTTATTACAACAAATAGCAATAATTGTCAACAAAAAGAAATCATAAAAGCTATGGTACAACTCCCATTTGTATATTGAAGACCCTAACATAAGAATCACAACCTATAATCATATGGTATCATTAACTAGAACTTTTACAGAATCAAATTAAAAATTTATGACATTCAAAAGATCAAGAGATGAATAATGCTCACATCTAAAACCATCATGCAAGCATTAGAAGAGATAATACTCAATGAATATTAATAATCATATTCATAATCATAATTAATATAGAATCTCTTAACAATTCAAGCAATCATATAATCTCTACTGCTGAGATAAAATCAAATAACTCATCATAGATTAGATGGAAAAAGTTTAAAAATAATTTAGCAGAAAAACTATCCTACTCCCTTTGTAGAAAGAAAACTGCACGTCCAACGTAGCTCATCTTCTTCTCTACGCCGCAAGACCTTCACTCCTTCGTATATGACAAGGCTTGAATGAAGAAGAAGGGAAATAGGTTGCAGGAATAAGGAAGGAGAGAGAAACAAAGCTGTGACGTTCACAAACTCTAGTGTGATAGAACACAAGTTACCCCCTTATGGGTTTTATATAGACCTTATGCATATTCCAACTATGATATTTTCCCCATATAGTTCCTTCCTAATTCAATCTCTCAATTCTCCAATTAAAAGTTTCCTTATAAGTAGAAGGGATGTCCTAAACTTAATCATCCATGATTAGTTAGGATTTGATGTCTATTTTAACTAAGTTTCTAAAAAACAACACTTTTCGGACTCAACTTTTGCCGGTGCGATCGATCGCTGCACTGGGCGATTGATCATTGCTTTACTTCGCGCGATCACAGTACCAACGATCGATCGTCTCTAATGGCGATCGATCTCCGCATGCGATACTCAAAACTCCAGTAGATACGATCGATCATCACTTCATGTGATCGATCGCGTCTGCCTTATTTTTCCTTTATAAAACTAGTCCAATCGATCGCGTATGCATGGCGATCGATCGCTGACTATTTTTCTAAAAAAAAATTTCAACGAAATTTTTAGTTCATTCCAAATGACCAATACTCACATTAGGCTGCAAAATTCATTATATCTTAGAGTTTTAGTAAACACACCAATTTTTTTCGAGTGTTACAAATATTAATCGAACATTCAGAAAAACAAGATTTTTTATCTAATACAAGAGAACATAGGGAGTACTTAAGAGATGCAAGTCCTCAGCGACTTAAATTGAGCCAAATAGACCAACTAACAAGGGAGGAAATTTTTTTCTCAAATGTAGCTACTAATATGATACGGGAGGTTAATTATCCAAAAAAGAAAATGATAACTATATGACCGGACCGCTGGTTTTTCTAACCCAATCCGAGCTCCCATCCGGCATCCCATCACCGGACCGGTCCGGACCAAAAAACCACCGGTCCGACTGCTGGCCTTCTTCCCTCCAATAAATTCCGTAGACCCATTCCCGTCTGGGTTTTGTCCGATCTCCCGCCGGCCGACCACAGCCCCCGGCGCTCTCACTTTCTGGTCAGCTTCTCTTCTGAAAATGAAGGGTAACCGGAAGTCCGCCGACGACCCTCCGGCCACTGCCGCTGAGGAGGCTGCTGAGGCGTCGCTGGCTGCCGACTCTTCCGAGGCGGAGGACGGCGACGCTGAAGAGGAGGAGGTTGAGGTGGAGGGTGGCGAAGAAGAAGGTGAGGCAGCTGCGAGCCAGGCTGAGCGGCCGACGCTTGCTGAAGGGTTTTACGAGATCGAAGAGATTCGGAAGAAGCGGACCCGCAAGGTTGTCGTTCAGCATAATGTAGTTCCTTTTTTAAAGTTTTGAGTTTATTATGGAGTTTCTTGCGGCTGATTTTGTGTTTTTTTGTTCTTGATATGCTGTAGGGGAAGACTCAGTATCTCATCAAATGGTTAAATCCCTAAACGCCATTTTTTTTGCATTTTCATTTTCTTGTTATATTTAAAGATGTTATCTTGATTTCTTGTTGTTGCTGATTTTGTGTGGAAATGTAACATGTGTGGATTAAAAGCAATTTTTTCTGGCTACAAGGTTTGCTTGTGATCCGTTTCTTGATTACTTGTTGATACTGTTTTTGGGTGGAAATGTAACATATGTGAATTAAAATCAAGATTTTTTCTTTGTTTGGTTTGCTTGTGATTAAATTTTTTATCTAATTTTCTTTTTAGTGAATGAAAAAGTGTTTTGTTTATTTTGGTGGAAATGTAACATGTGTGCATTAAAAGCAAGATCTTTTTGGGTGGAAATGTAATTTTTGCATTTGAAATCAAGGACTTTTGGTTTCTCTTGTGAAGGATTTTTTCTCATTTTTCTTTTCTTATTTGTTGAATGCAAAAATATTTTCTTGAGTTCTTGTTTGTTGCTGTTTCTGAGTGGAAATATTACATGTGTGCATTAAAATCAATACATTTTGGTTTTGCTTGTAAAGGCTTTTTTCTCCTTATTCTTTTTTTGATTGAATGATTTAAGTTTCTTGTGTCTATGTTTGTTTTCTAGTTTTCTTTTTAGTGGATGAAAAGATGTTTTGTTTATTTTGGTGGAATGTAACGTGTGCATTAAAAGCAGGATTTTATTTTGGTGGAAATGTAACGTTTGAAATCAAGAACTTTTTGTTCTGCTTGTGAAGGGTTTTTTCTCATTTTCCTTTTCTTCTTGAATGAAAAGATGTTTTCTTGATTATTGTTTCTTGCTGTTTTTGTTGGGAACGTTACATTGTGGATTAAAATCATGATTATTTTTTGTTTGTTTAGTTTTGCTTACGTTGATTGATTTTTTTCTTCTCATTTTCCTTTTCTTCTTGAATGAAAAACGTTTTCTTGATTATTTTTTGTTGCTGTTTTGGGGTGGGAATGCACTGCATATTAAAATCAAGATTTTTTTGGTAGTTTGGTTTTGCTTGTAACGTTTTTTTCTCAATTTCCTTATCTTATTGAATGAGAAATTTTTTTGTTGATTACTTCTTGTTGCTTTTTTGGGTGGAAATGTGATATGTGGATTAGGTAATTTGTTTTTGTTTGGTTTGCTTGTGATTAAATACTTTTTTCTTTTCTCATTTTCTTTTTCTTGTGATCAAATATTTTTTGGGTGGAAATGTACTGCACATTAAAATCAAGAAATATGTTTTCTTGATTACTTGTGTTGCTTTTTTTGGGTGGAAGTGTAACATGTGTAGATTAACATTAATAATTTTTGGTTGTTTAATTTGCTTGTGATTTGTGATTTTAGGCGGGGCTGGCCAGACAGTGCCAATACATGGGAACCCTTTGAGAATCTCACCACTTGCGGTGACATAATCGATGCATTCGAGGAAAGGTATTTTTGTGACCTGATACTTGGCTTTGTCAGTAAGCTTTGATCTGAATTATTGACTGAAGTGGCTATTGTGTTTTTTCTTACATTTGGCCATTGAAGACTGCGAGGGAAGTCTGGTAGAAAGCGCAGGCGCAAGTCTGGGGGACCTTATGTACAAACCAAAAAGAAGCGCATCGTTAACAAGACAGTTGGTGGTGATGATGAGATAACATCATCGTATGAGAAGTCGAGTATGGTGGAGCCTGTTGAGAATGTTGATGCAGTGCTCATTGAGAATGGACATGAAAGTGAGCCAAACCAACAGATGGGTCAGCCGGATTTGGAAAAAATCAAGATTGTCTTACCAGAAGATAAAAATGCAAAGGAAGTTAGTGTGCGTAACCACCACGCAGAGGAAGTTCCTGTGGGCAACCACCAGGCCGAGGAAGTTCCTGTGAGCATCCACCACACAGAGAAAGTTGCTGCTACTGGAGATGGATTGCCTAAGACTGATAGAATTCAAAGTGGGCCTGTTATTGGTGCTAAGAAGAGGAAATCAGGGTCCGTTAAGAGGTTTGTTCAGGGCACGAATCCGTCCAATAGGGATGTGCCAGTTCGAAATGTGCCTGTTAGGAGTATAGATCGCAGAGGGAAGAGAAATCACATAGGGACTGTTGACGCCAATTACGTGGATAGGAGTAATAGGTTGGAGGAGACTAATGGAGTGCCTTCTATTGTCAAGATCCTTAAGTCTGTTGAGTTCAAGGCTTCTGTCACTAACAATGTTCAAGATGCATTCGTAAAATTCATGGTCTTGAGGTGAGTTTAATTTGCAACTAATTTATATCCTTTATATTTCTTAATTTTTATAGCAGTTGTGTCTTTTGAAGAATGCTAATGTACTCAATGTAACGGCACTTGTTTGTCCTAGTCATATACTACGTAACAATATGAAATGTAGGTGCAAATATACTTGTTTTGGCCCTTGTGCCCACAAACACAGATGACAATCTTTGTCAGATAGACTTTCCATTTTAAGTCCTATTCAGTTTTTACATTCGAAACAAGAGATACATTTTTTGTCTGGCTAAATGTCATTAACTCTCTATTAGTTATACTTTCATTCTAGGGTCTGCAAGGTACAACTAAAGGTCTAATGAAGAAATTCAAGTAATATAGATAATCTAATTTGCCATGGGATGTTTCCTTTTCATGTGAGGGTAAGTTTACTTTTTATCTCATTTGATGCGGACTAGTTGACTGCCAGTAGAGGACTTGGATAACCAGGAGCCAGCTGGTCAATTGCTCATGTCCGTTAATGCTCGTTGAGCTCTTTTGTGCCAAAAATTTTCACTTTGGGAGCCCAACCAGCCCAAAATGCGTTCGATGACCAAGTAATACACATCGTATTATATCAAGAAATTTAATTATCTATCGCACATGCAAACACATAAAACCTAAAGTATTAATGCCCATAACGTGTGTGAAATTCTGTTTTGTTTTAAGTGATTTTCCCAGGACTCATGTTTATGTGTTGGATATCGTTTGTGAATATCTACAGTCTGTTATCTTTGAAAGATGGATTTCTTTTTCTGCTGTTTATACCTAGAAGCCTTTCTATAAACAGTTATGCATGACGTTTGTGTATGTTTTGTCTTTTCTGATGTATTAATTTTAATAGCAGTAAGAGGAAGCGAATTAAAGGGTAAATATCCTGGTCAGAGATGTTGTTTATTTGATTTGCCTCTTATTTTTTATTTACTGGAAAATCTAAATAGATAAAAGTTGGGATTTATATGATGGATTTTAGCAGATACTTCTACCCATTCTGTCCTTTTCTTTTTCTATCCTTCCCAATATCAACCTTGTAGCTTTTTGTTACCATATCTACTGTATGTTGTTCATTTTTTCCTCTTTCCTTGATTGATGATTCCATATCTACCTTATAACGGAGTTGATTTGGTGTGTTCTTTGTACACAATATATTCTCCTTTGAACATGAAACGTGAATGTGGAGACCTCAATTTTGCTTTCGTGAGATAACATATAAGTATGTTGAACATTCTCAAGATTTTCTTTTTGAGCGGATTTTTTTGGTCAAGATACATTCACATATTGTTTGGTTAAGTGTTTGATAAATGTTATTAGCAGAGTATGTTGATGATCATTCATTTATACATAAACTCCATATTGTAGCCACGTTTAACGTTGAATATGAGAGTATATCAGTGTTCATGTGTACCTGTGGTAAAGTTAGAATTTTTAGCTGCATAGAGGTGCTTTATAAAGGTTTTGGCTCTTAATATAGCTCACAAATACTGAATGTTTCCTAGATTCTGAATAAGGATGATCTTGTAATATCCTAATGCCTATTTCTAATAAGCTTGTGTTGACAATTGTACCTCAAACCTGCTCAGTTTCTGAATTTGTTTCTTTCTTTTCAAGTTGTAAGTTTACAATAGTTCTTGTTTTTAAAGCGTAGTACATGACTGGGACATAGTTCATGTTTTTCACCCGTCTTTGAATCCAGTTCAGATATCTAATGCTTAATAAAGTATTGGAGAACATGGAAAGCCCACAAATTAATAACTACCTTTCTATTATCTTGTTGCCTCCATTCTTGTCTTTGATGTTGACATCTGTGTTCAATATTTCTCAAACTTTTAAGCGGTTTTATTTTTTTTTCTTACAAAGACTGACCTAGTTGCATTTATAGACAGTCCTAAGAGGATCTGCAGTATACCAAAACTGTACTCATAACTTAGAAAAGAAAAATGAAGTGGAAGAGAGAGGTGAGGATGTATAAGAGGTAGCCTTAAAGACCAGAAGAGTTGGGATAAAAAGATATGGGAACCAAGAAAGAGAGAGAATCAGGGAAAGAAATACTAAACTTAAACTACTCCTTCCATCCTCATTGGCTCGTAGGCTTACAACATACATAGACTTGGAGAAGAATTCTCTTATTTCCCTTCAGTAACTATTGTAATTTGTATGCAATGATGATTTTATGAGTCTTTCCTAGTAAATACTACTACTTAGCATAACTCAGCTCTTACTCTTGGCTCTTGTACTAATTAGGAAACTTGTAAATTCAGTTTAGTGTCAAAAAATTTGTTTATAAGTTTAGGATTTTAATACAAATTGCTTAATGTAGAATAAGACTAATCTATTGCAATACTAAAAATGTTGCTATATTTCTCTAAATGGACATGCTTTATGACTCCAGTTTTTTACCAAAATCACTCCTAATCTGTCTGTAATCATAAAAGCGCAATGGGGCAATATATATCCTGATCTCGCTTACCATTTTCTTTCTCTATAAAACTCATTTCTCACATAGTTATGCATCATGTGAGCTTTCTAGTCAGTAGCTTTTTTTGTCCTTTACATGTAGTTGACAAGCTTTTTTTGGTGATGCCTTTTGATCTGATTTACTTAGTTCAGTTTGATCTCATATGATTTTCATGGTATTTGGTACATCTTTGATTCATGATAATTTCTTTTTACTCATTTTATATGGTTTATTCTCATGTATTCTGTTGACACTCTAACTTAGAACATTAATCATTCATGTCTAATTGAGCATATTACTGAAGAAAGCGTAGAACCAGAATATGTAGAATTTTAATGTTCTACTCCAAATTCGTTGCTGAAGGGAAATTTTCTCAATAGTGATGGTTTGTGTACGTTTTTTCTTAAATTTTCTGAAAATTTGGAATTGTGTTATGATTTTATTGCCACGTCTTTTCCATTTGTAGGTCAGATGGAGCAGAAGTCATGGTAGATAACAAATTTCTCAAGGAGAAAAATCCAGAGCTGGTGCGTCTTACTTCTTTTGTTTTCTTCTTATCCTTGTCACTTGTAGCTTTTTGGCAGCAAACTCTGTAGAGGATGTGAGGTCTAGAAAGAAATATACTAGTTTATTAGGATAAAGACATGTTGCAATGCTTGTATATACTTCTTCTACAAGATACTTATTGATTCGTTAGACAATTGCTAAATATGGTTCTTCTTTGACAGTTGATTAGCTTTTATGAGCAGCATCTGCGCTACCAGCCTGATTAAACAAGCTTTAATAATGTCCATGACAATCCAGGTGCCTAGCATACACTCTGCAGATCTTTGGTTCTTGTCTTAAGTTAATTGGTACTAACAAATGCTGCTGCGCCAGTTCTTGTATGCTTACATCTTGTAGATCAGCTTTACAAAAAATGCTTAGGGGATTAAATTTTTTGCTCTTCAGAATTGTTAACCTGGTTCAATATAATCATTGTACTTTATAGAAATCTACTGCAGTGTACGTAAATTTTAGCAAATGTTTCTATTGATTGAAGTTAGTACATAGCAATGTATAAAAGGTATACAGTTTTGTTACTTCAAAGTTGCAAAGCAACAGGTATCAAAAAAAGAAAAAACATTGCAATAAAGATATAAATACAAGTACGAGATTACAGGGAAAACAATTTAAGATGATAAGAGTGTTTGTTGGTAATATGTATCCCATGAGTCTCCCTGCCTCTTCCTTCATGATCCTGATTCCTGGCCCGCCCTTCCCTTCCCACCATGCACCAATGGGCCAACAGGCGGGAGTCATCAGTCAATTGCTCGGGTGGGTGCTTTTTCGTCACTTCCCCAAACAGCATGAGATTCTCTTCTCAAGTTTAGTTGCTTAGGATTTTTGTTTATGGATCATCTTTTCATTTCCCCCGCTCTCTGGTACTCTCTCTGGTAGTTTTGAGAGAGCAAAACACTCTACGCAGCAGTTTGAAACTATCTTGTTAATGTAATGGTAAGAAAAAGGTCAGGTTGTTCAAGCTTCTGGCAAGCTAGGCTGGGTGCAAGGCATATTGTGATCTACCCTGGCAATATTTGGAAGACCATCAAGGTACCTTTTGGCAATTGACTTGTGAGTGTAGGAAACGAAGATTCTTGTGAATTAATTTGTAGGTGTAGGATATGTGAGTGGCATAGGACTGCCTTGAAACCACCAACAGCATGAATTGGCCTGTGGGCAAATGATCTCGCCATGTCATGTATCAAAATTGGAATTCGTGCTTTTTTTAACATATAAACATATTTCGAGGCACATTTGTACTGAAGGGAAAGATTTTTGTTGCCAATATCTTATCTGGTAATCAGAATTGAATTCTTGCTGTAATAGTGTATCCAAATCTGATTTTGCACAAATAGAGCACAAATGAGATCATTAATCGGTTGCCAAATGATGCTCAATTCACAATGCCGGTCAGGCCCCCGAACTTGATCCCATTCTACACCTATTAGCAATGCACGCAGACTGCAAAGCCAAAGTGTGACACCAAAAACTTAGTCACACGGTCATACTTAAATCTGCGATGGACAGATAGACTAACAAATCCACACTTTTTGGCACATAATAGAACTGAAAATGCGAAAGTACCTTATGCAGGAAAGTAGGGAAATATTCATTCAATTTTATAAAATTTCAGAAATTTTTTTAGTGATTGGTGCATAAATTGATGTTGCGAGCGTAAGGACAACCAAATAGCAAACTTACTGGCAATAATATTACCCTAAGGAATAGATATGCAAAAAGCTCCATCTTATGCCTTGGACACGCGATTGTATCAGCCTTTGATACAAGGGCAGGCAGATTTTGAATTACCCACCACTAGTGACACAACAATCACATTTTTCGAATATGCAATCTGGTGCCTATAAGTTTCTCCATATGCAAATGTATCTCATAATAATCACTAATAATTTTTTTTCAGTGTTTAAGACATGAGTTCTCTGTTCAGACACACTTGTCATCTTGACCTCTTCAAACAGATACAATATTACATCTCACTTAAATCAATCATCTGATACATGAATGACCAATATAATTAACAATGTCATTTTCATGCCATAATGATGTAAATTGAGAAAATTCAAGAAACAAAAAGATTTAAAACATTCGCATATGCAATCATATCTTAATTTGTAGTTCTCATAGAAAAATCGAGAATGAAGATACGCAATGAAGCATATATGTTGCCAATTTGGATATATTTTAATTCAATATCTAACTTTTCTTATTACAGCTTACATCCAATATCAAACTTTTATCATCGTTAACGTCAAAAATATGATTTACTATGGGAAAACCCAGACATATCAGCAAGAAGTTTGGAGGCAATATCTAACTTTTTTACAAGATAATGCCACTCATAATTGGTGGTTATTTTTGAATGATGATCATATTGGATACTGGCCGAGGGAGCTCTTCACAGGCCTAGCTAACTGTTCTAACCATGTGTTATGGCGTAGAGACTTATAAGGGGCCCTGCAAATCCACTACATCCTGAAATGGGAAGTGGCCAATTTGCCAAAAAAGGATTAAAAAACGGCATGTTACCTGAGTAACTTGCATTGTTCAACTCAACACATGATAGGTATTCTGTGTGGCCAGACAAAACTCCACTGGTTACCACCACAACTCGACCATGATCTAAAAGCCTGCATATGATATACCTAATGGGGAATATGGCATTTATGTGGAAAATGCGATTAATTGCCAATGCTCTGAAAGAATTTTTCCCTTTATATAACAGAAAAAGCTTTGTAATGCATGATCACAAGTTGTTTGCATGAATTATAATACTTTTCCATCTGTGAGTGTTGTAAATTTCTGTTATTTATATTACTATGCAAATTTCATGCAAAATATTTACGGCAGTGTAACATGGTACATAGGGTTCTGGCATGGTACATAGATATTGGTAACCATGCTAGGACCATGCTAAGTAATTGTATGTACCATGTAAGGCCTCTATGTATCATATATGGTTACAAGTCATGGAACCCGGTAACACTCTGACAAGTACTGGAGAGTTTTCATCAACGTGAAGCCCACCTTCTAGAGGCTGCGACCATCTGATAATCCTTTAAAAATGCAACCCTTGGTAATACATATATCTTGATTCTTGATTCCCATCCTCTTAAAATATCTTTAGCTAGATTGAGAAGAAACTGGATGGATCCAGCAGAATACTCTCTTCCTCCTTAAGTATGAATAAAGACTACGATGATCTTAGCCAACGTTTGCAATCTCATATCTCGATCTTGTCTCGGTCGACTAAAGAGAAGAGACCTCAGAGGGACTATATAAATGATCTCGATGGTACTGAAGATGCTTTTAACATATGTTCTGCCAATCTAAGTATTCCCTCCTTCGAAGAAAAGGAATAGTTGTAAGAGAAATACTAAGCCTGCTCGCTCCAACCCGCTTGCTGCATGTTTCTACGATAGTCCTCTAGCGTTCATGATGTCACTAAATTACTTTCCATCAGCCAATGACGTTCCCTCAGTCCTTGAGATATTCTTCTACAAATACTCTTCAACTGACTTGGACATCTCTAGACCAAACCATGTTTAACACGATGATGCTACAATTGTTTTAACGTAGATTACACCGGTTAGTAGAAAGCATGATGATTTAGCAGGAGTTACGATGGTCAAATGACCCAAACTTGCAGCAGCTCAAGTTTTTATGCCAAAAAAAGTTTTTTATATAAGTTGGGCAAGATCTCAATATCATGTAAAAAGGTAAAATTGCCTCATTATATGGTCTTGTGCCTCACTATCCCTATCGAGAATGAGATCTTGGCAAGATCTCGCTTAACCAAGCTCCTACCAAGTCTCACATATGGGAGGGTAGTTATAAGAAACTTAGGGTCTGTTTCATAAGAGAGAAAAAGAAAGATCTAAGTCAAATGAGAAAAAGAAGAAAAAATAAGAAAAGAAAATGAGGGGAGGTAGGGATGGAACCGGGGCGGGTATTGGCATACGCCCTAGAATCATTTTAATTCTTCATACCCATAACCGTCCCAAACCTATTACGGGTTTAGTTTCAAGGACCCATAACCGCCTCGGTACCAGAACTTGAAATTCAGACCCACCCTGTCCCACCTCGGTACCAGAACTTTTATATCTCCAATGTTATATACACTAAACTAGTAACTCTTTTAATTTTTCTTATAAATAATATATATACCCGGGTTAGGTCCGGGTTTTTATGTAATACCCAAACCCGCCCAGACCAGATGGGTCTGTTCCTCTTTCAAACCTGGAATTGGAACCAGGTAATGCATAAATAATCCAAAAACCGGCCCAATAAGGCCGGGTCGTATAAAAACCCGACCTAAGTTCCATCCGTGAGGGGAGGCAACAATTTTCTCGCTTTTCTTACATTCTGATAAAGAAATAGGCACAACCTTTACTTTTTGTGGTGCCCACTTGAGAGAAACCAACATTTGGGGCATTAATAATTTTATTGCTATCCAAACTCTCAAGAGAGAAAACTTGTTGGCTTTTCACTAGTTTTCTTTCCCTTTCTGACTAACCAATCACATGCATGCTGTGTATTCAAGAAGACTATCTATGCCACACAAACATAGTATTTATGGCATGGTGAACCTATGTAGCGCGTGCACACACACACACACACACACACACATATATATATATATATATATATATATATATATATAGGGAAAAGTTTATATGAGATCGCTCTCATATTGCTTATATGAGGCCACTTTGAATTGTAGCCATTGGTTCTTGATCTGACGGCTACAAATACCCATAATGATCTCACCCACTCCTTGATGTGACACACTCACCTACCCACTGATTTGATATCCACCTTCCGATCGGAATCTAACGGTAATAAAAATTGGCCTCATGCTCCTTATATGAGAACGATCTCATGTAAACTCATCTTATATATATATATATATATATATATATATATATATATATATATATATATATATATATATATATATATATATATATAGAAATGCTACAATGAGCAGCTCACTGTAAGACCATTGATGGAAGATCTCACGTCCTACAATGAGCTGCCCATTTTAATATTTTTAATTTTTTTTATAAATACCTATCCTACCCCTCCCCCTCTCCTTCTGGCAGATCTCCCTCCCTCCCCGGCGACCCCGCCGCCGGCGACCTCCCTCCCCGGCGACCCCGCCGCCACGGTACCCCCCCTCCCTCTCCTCTCCTCTCCCCCTCCTCTCTCTCTCCCTCTCCCTCTCTCCCTCTGCCTCCCTCCCTCCCCGGCGACACGTCGCCCCACCGCGCCGCAGCCCCGCCCACCCGGCGACGGGGTCCCGTCGAACCAGATGGGGAAGGGGGGCGACGGGGCCCCGTCGAACCAGAGGGGGGAGAGGGAAGGGGGGCGGCGGCCGCCCCGCCACCCCCTCCCTCTCCTCTGGTTCGAAAGGGGCGCCCTTTCGAACCAGAGGGGGAAGGGGGGCGACGGGGCCCCGGCAAACCAGAGGGGGGAGAGGGAAGGGGGGCGGCGGCCGCCCCGCCACCCCCTCCCTCTCCTCTGGTTCGAAAGGGCCCCTTTCGAACCAGAGGGGGAAGGGGGGCGACGGGGGCCCCGGCAAACCAGAGGGGGGAGAGGGAAGGGGGGCGGCGGCCGCCCCGCCACCCCCCTCCCTCTCCTCTGGTTCGAAAGGCGCCCCTTTCGAACCAGAGGGGGAAGGGGGGGCGACGGGGCCCCGTCGAACCAGAGGGGGGAGAGGGGTGGCGGGGTCCCTCTGGCGGGGCGACGGGGTCGCCGGGAGGGCGGGGCTGCGGCGCGGCGGGGCGACGTGTCGCCGGGGAGGGAGGGAGGCAGAGGGAGAGAGAGAGGAGGGGGAGAGGGAGAGGAGAGGGAGGGGGGTACCGTGGCGGCAGGGTCGCCGGGGAGGGAGGTCGCCGGCGGCGGGGTCGCCGGGGAGGGACGGTGTCGCCGGGGAGGGAGGGAGATCTGCCAGAAGGAGAGGGGGAGGGGTAGGATAGGTATTTATAAAAAAAATTAAAAATATCAAAATGGGCAGCTCATTGTAGGACGTGAGATCTTCCATCAATGGTCCTACAGTGAGCTGCTCATTGTGCTCACCAAAATGGGCTGCTCATTGTAGCATTTCTCTCTCTCTATATATATATATATATATGAGATGAGTTTACATGAGATCGTTCTCATATAAGGAGCATGAGGTCAATCTTTATTGCCGTTAGATTCCGATCGGAGGATGGATATCAAATCAGTGGGTAGGTGAGTGTGTCACATCAAGGAGTGGGTGAGATCATTATGGATATTTATAGCCGTCAGATCAAGATCCAATGACTACGATTCAAAGTGGCCTCATATAAGCAATATGAGAGCGATCTCATTTAAACTTTTCCCTATATATATATATATATATATGCACACTGAGAACTTTGTTCATGGTGTAGTGCAACATATAGTTTTTCTGCCGAGTCACAACAACAGTTAACAAGGTAATGAGGCATTGTGATAGTATAATATTTTATTAGAAAACCTTTGACAAAACGAGCAGACGAGAGCAGAAAAGTGACTTCTCTTGCAACGATCAAGTCATCAAAAAGGGGGTTGAGCCTGCCTCGTTTCTGGCCTGCTCCCATGTTCCATGTACAAAATAACTCATTTTAGAAACTTTTCAATGACATAAGCTCCTAATAATGCACAGTTTTTTTGGCAATATAATATAATGCACAGGTTCTTACTAAGTAATGAGGTGCCATTCATCCTCATCACATTCCTAAAGATTCCTTTACTTCTTCCTTATTGTAATAAAAATTCTCCTCCACTAATAGGAGGAGGTGATAGGACTTCCATATATCTATGGTTAGAAAAACTCCCCTACTAAACCATGGCTTGTGTAATAACTCAAATTATAAATAGCATTGATAAGGAGCAATTGGAAAAAATAGAGGAATGGAAGAATTCAGAAAGTAAACTCAATGACAAGTGTGTTACGACAAGTGAGTTATCGTAGGATACACGAAGGCAACCTAAACTTGGAAACTAGATTCTGTTCTAATTAGGAAAGGTCCTATAGTTTGTGTTGGTTATAAATAGATGACTAAGGACTCTAAGAGGAACCCTAGACACAGAGAACACTAGGAGAGTCCAAGAAGAAGGAGAAGGGATCAGAAGAGGAAGAGAAGAGAAAATCAAGTAAAATTCAAGGTAGGACTACAAAAAATCTCAACTGATTAATAAACAAATTAGTATGAGAACATGATGAACTAGTATGGCATGAAGAATAATTCAAAAATCAGTAGTATATACATGAATACTAGTTCCTAGCATGAGGATTCATGTTTTGTATAAATTTGATGAATTGTAATTGACATGCCTTGCATGGTTTGGTTTGTTACATGTGAATGTGTACTTTACCTTGTAATGAACCTAATTGAAAAGAATTTAGACCCTCAAAGCATGATGGGGGCAATTGACAAACAATAAACATGATGTAGAGTCGACAACAACTCATCAACGACAAGTGACTTGTCACATAAGAAATGTCAGTGGTTCAATAGAGACTGAAATTTATGGATAGATGTGTGTTGGTTTTCCAATTAGTAATGAATCCTCTTTGGACTATCAATAAGGAACAAAGAATGATATGAATGAAGGAATTGCTACGGTTTGTCTGTTGGACTTGCTTGTGCATGCCAAGTGCAAACTTTAGTCTCAACAACAACAACTCCCAACGTGGGTTCCAGTAGCATTAATCAGTGGGCTTGTAATTAAGACCCTACCAGTAATAAGTAGTGAGAAGAAACTTTATCCTTTTGCACATTACTGCTAGGTTTAGAAATGAAAAGAAAGGATATGAATGTTTCAATGCTTTAATGATTGCTACATAAGTAATCATATATAGTAGAAGAAGAACACCTAGACATGCTACAAGTTAGAAGACCACAAGAAGTCTAGGAAAATGAGATGACATTTAGGAAAATACACATCTCAATGACTAAGTGATTTAGTAATAATTAGGTCACAATGAGAAAATGAAAAATATGTAGTAACATGTGAGAATGACCAGTAGAGTCAATCCCTAAGGTTCCATATGTGAGCATTGAGAAAAAAATGAGGAAGATCTTCACTGAAAGAAAATCAAGAAAAAAAATAAAGAATATCACATGCTACAAGAGCAACCGTACTAGATGGAAGGGACAGAGCCCTATATCAAAGTTCGTCTTCTTGAGGGCTTCGATGCACAAGAGATCAATAATACATGAAGAGTTATAGTGAAATTCATAGTGTCTATAACTGAAACCGATAAGAACCATGAATTCCCCTCGGGATTCTTAGTTGTGTGGTGAACTAGAGTCAAAAGAAAAAAGAAGAATTTGGACATCTATTGAGAATAGATCCCTAGCAGAAAGTAGAACAACATTACTTTAGCCATGTGAAAAAAATAACAACTCGGGATGAGCTGCATCTTTGATTATTCATCATGTAAAAATGATTTTGAAAATCTTAGGCATTTCAACTTGATTATCCCATTTATGAGGAAACCTCATTATAATATCTTACTCCCTCTGGTCTTTTTTAATAGATGCAATTGATTTAATAGTTCATTTTGAAAATTAATTTCATCCATTAAAAATGAGCAGAGGGAGTATTATTTTATTTGCTCCCTTATCCCATTATTACCCACTAACTTTATCCCCGTCCAAAACTCAACTTAATAAGAAAACACATATTTTCCTCTTCTCCACTTCCCTCTCCATCTTCTTCTCTATACCCTTCCTTATACAGAGCCAACGGCCAACTTGGCATAATATGGTTGGGGTTTATAGCGCCCTAATCAGCAACTAATTAAGTGTTATATAGTAGTATGTATTGTATGATGTAAATAAGTGTTGTATGGTGTCCCTAAATAAAACAGGCTCATCGTCATGTATTGGGGTGAAAGCAGTTATAACTGCCAAATTGCCAGATATTGGACCAGACATCTGTATGAAAACCAAAGTGATGAATGAAGAGGATGTGATGAATTTCCTAGTAACACTGATGGTTTCCATCCTATTTCTTCTTACAAATTTCATCTAACTCTCCTTCTTTCTCATAAATCAGACATGATAGGGAAGCCAAAGAAAAAAATTCTTATCACTTTGGTGGAGATGTGGGGTATGGAGGAACATTTGGATTTGGGAGAAGAGCGATTTCCCCCTGCGGGAGAGAATCAAGCACCTAGTAATGATCAGAAGGATGCAACATCACAAGTGCAAATGAGTAATATGCAAACTCAATTTTCTTAAATGTCAAAACAAATTCAATTATTGTTCTCAAGGCAAGCACTGGTTCCTCCATGGCGTGGGGAAGAGCCCATTGTATATAGTCGTGTACCACTTGAGCAAGGCGAATGCTCTCAACATCGCAATTTCCTCGGGAACAGACCTTCGGATCAACGCCCTTAAAATCAATCACTTTTGGAAATAGAAGAACGAGTGGGGTCTTTTTCTCTTTCAAAAGCTGCAAAAAATCATGGAACTTCAGTACCCTATACATGATGGTAGTGATGGTGCATCTAGTTGGATATGTCAAGCAGAGCAGTTTTGCGATTTCCACCTTGTACCTCAATATGAAAGGGTCGCCATGTCTTCATTTCACTTGTCAAGGGAAGCCCAATTATAGTTCCTCTCGCTAAAGGACTCCACCGGCATGCCAACATGGGAAGAATTTAAAGTAGCTATATCCACGAGATTTGGTCTCGCTCACTTTCTAAATATCTTTGGTGAATTATCAAAACTACAACAAACAAGTTCAGAACATGAGTACCGGCAAGCATTTGAGGGACTCCTTCCCAAGGCCGGCATTCTCTCTATGATACAACAAGTCGACAATTTTGTTAGTGGATTAAAGGAGTCAATTAGAGTAGACGTTTTGGCAATAAGACCCTCCAATTTGGTGGAAACATAAAACCTTGCCTGATTATATAAAGCTCGATCCATCAAAGCTAAAACATCATACACTACTCAAAAGTAATTTTCAGCCAACAAGTAGTGATCCAGCCCCAGTAAAAAAAATGAGTCCCTCAGGACTTCACGATAGGCTGGCCAATGGTTTGTGTTTTCACTGCAACAATAAATTTACTCCTAGTCATAAATATAAAAAACTATTACTCATTGAAGCTTGGTGGGAAAATGAGTATGAAGGAGTTGATGGGGATATTGATGTTGAAACCATGGAGAGCATCCTGAATATCTTTGAATGTTGGGACCACCGCCTCCCAAACTATGAGTCTACAAGGAAAAATTAAGAACATTGCTACAACTATGCTAACTGATTAGGGGTCGACACACAACTTTATGTGTGAGAGACTAGCATGTAAGGTGGGGTTGCGTCCAATGACAGAAAGTGATTTTTCTGTAGCAGTGGCTAATGGGGGAAAATTAAGAAGTGCAGGAAAATGAGTTGGTGTCACAATGCTTTTAAAATGTCCTTATTACAATGGATTTTTATGAAAGTGCTCTTTCTGTCCTAGAGGGGGGCAGGCAGTGAATAGGATAATTTAAAACTAATATATCATTCACAATGTAAGCTTATATGATGGTGATAGATTGAAGTAGTGTAGATGAGTGTGTGCTAATCAAGATAAGAAATCAAACATAATTAAACACCCAATATTTATAGTGATTCACCGCCAAGTAAATCGCTTTAACGAGTATGTCCACTCTCAGAGCACCTAATCTAAAGACCTCCGACTTTCCACTACTTGAGGGTAGTTTACCCATAACATCATACAAATATTTTCTTGGCTAACTTCAAACCAGAGATTTTCATGGCAAACCTCCAACGAGAGGTTTTCTTGGCTAACCTCTAATCTGGGATTTTCATTGACTCACTGATCGTTTAAATATAAACCCTTGCAAGTGCACAAAGCAATTGTACTACGATGAGTATAGAAAGGGTTGTCGAACCTCAGGGATGGTTAAATATTTTACCAAACTCAAGAGAAGAAAAGATGTAGTTTAACTAATTCTAAAGAAATCAATAAACTTTAACTAATCTAACTGATTTAACCAATAAAGAGAAATATCAAGGCAATGAATCCACCACTAGACATGCAATTACTACTCTCAATTATTATTAAGTATAAGTTAATATTATATGGTAACTTGTGTTCATGGTCAGACATATAAATCACAATGAATTCACTCACGTTCTTAGTTAGACACGAAAGTTCATCCACTATCATGTAATTAATTTTATCCTTGGTTGGGCATAAAATCAATCACAAACCTGTTCTTGGTCAGACACAGGGATTAAAAAGATCTAATTCCATTCATAATCAATCAAGTCTATGGTCAAGCACTCAAAAGAAACTCATAAAATAGCATTAAACATGAATCATAATCAACTTTATTAAATAAAACTATCAAGAATAGCAATACACGTCTAGGGCTTCATCTAGCCTTGACAAAGAATTTAGCTACACATAGAAGACGAGAAAAGAAAAGCCTGTTTATAGATCCATTGGCATGAATCCTTCTTCTTCTTTGGCCTCCACAAGACTCCTTCTCTTGCTCATCTCTAGCCTCTAAGATCTATTCTCTAATGCCCAATACATTCTCTTTTAAGGCTATTTATAAGGTTGAAGAGAAACCACGAAGTTCCATTCCAAATCCAAGTCGAAATAGGTCAAAATAGCATTTTCTGTATACGGCGATCGATCAGCACAACACCGATCGATCGGTTACTGTTCATGAAAATTTTTCAATAAATACGATCAATCAAATGGCGATGATCGATCGCGAAAATTTTGATTTTTTTCTCAGGCGATCGATCGCCGATCGGTTACTATTCATCATGCAATACAATTTTCAAATAGTCATAACTTTTTGCTCCGAACTCCGAATTATGCGCGGTTGGTGGCGTTGGAAAGATAATTTATTAAAATTTAACATGAGACTTGAATCAGTCCAATCAGATATATACACACATGAAGTTATGAGTATTTAAACATTGGAGTCATGTTTCACTATATTTTTGCATTTTTCTCTTGTTTTTCTACAAAAACCAAAAACTATATTAAAGTATCACTAAATATAATTAAACACTAACATAATTATAAGTTTAAGAGATAAAATGTATATTTCATGTGTAGATCACTCACCTATAACCAAAGGTTTTCTTAGGCTAACCCCAAACCCAGTGAGTGAATCTACATTCACTGTGAGGGACCCTTCTCTCACCTACGATTTTATGCATATGCTCACCGACAACCTTGTGAGTGAATCCACATTCACTATGAGAGAAACTTCTCTCACCTACGATTTTATACTTTAGGTTCACCGGCAACCATACTCAATGAGTGAATCCACACTCATTATGAATGAATTCATACTCACTTGTCGGTTATAAGAACCATTTCTGTCACTCACCTAGTTGTTCGACTCGAAAATCTACTACAATGTGCTAGGGAGATAATGCGAGTAGTAACTCTAAATAGAGGAGAGATTAGAATATTTACACGCGCCAGGAGAATGAGAGAAAACCTACCTAGGTGCTTTATCTAGTGTCAAGCTTCAGCCTTCCTACGTCTGCCCTTGGATCACCTAGAGATGCTCCGATATTGACAAGGCTATTTGGACAAGGATTGGGTTTCATTAAGGAGAGATCCTAGATATAGAAAACCTGAGGGCCAATGTATAGGAATAGACCCACTTCTTATGATATACTTAGGTCAGTGATTCCATTAGCAAAAAATCTTGTAAGGGCACTTTAATGAGCAAAGCGAACCCATAAGATTTTGTAACTTTAAAGCTTTGTGGCTTAGTGGAGTTCCTTTCCTCAAACACAATCTCAAGGATGAGAAGTGCTTGGCTCCTGATAAATAAAAAAAATAAGTTCAAGAGATTAAGAGATTAAGAGGAGAGCTAATGAATCTATTCTACAAGCATAATATTCCCTTTGAAGAATGGAGGATATATGCTCTCTCTTGTATTAGCTATAGATAGGATAGAAACAATTTAAGTCCAAAGACAAGGTAGAGATCCATGATGGTCCCAATATAAAGAAGAGAAGAGAATTATGTTCTCAAGAGCTAGGCTCAAGAGACTAGTGGTAATTCATGCCCAAAGAGTGAATGGGAGTGCTTATTTATAGGCAATGAGGGGCTTGAACATGCCTTCTAGGATCAATCAACAATCTATCCATGATCTTGGATCAAGTAAGGCATAGGTGGCATGTCATGCTTTGATGAGGTGTAGGATCAATCCTCATGCTTGATAAAAATATGAGATCTTGGATTAAGTGCGTCATGCCTTATTGATTAGATGTAGGATCTAATCAACCATCCTTAATCTTAGTCATGTATTATATCAATGATGCATAGATCAAATTAAGGGTGACATTGATTAAATTCATATGCCTCTTAGGTCTATTTTCAAGAGTATCAAACTCTTTGATCTATATGCCACATGGGTCCCTATCTAAGTGTAGGATGAGCCTATATTTCTCAATTGTGTTTGAGCTTTTAGGTGGGTTTCCTATGAATTACGCTTGGGCCATTCATGTGCTTAGTTGTAGGCTTTTCAACTAGCATGACTCAATAACTATGACTATTTAAGGTCAATCTAATTAACCAAGGATTTTCTAGTTGGGCTCATGAGAGGAGATTCATATCCTCTACTTGTGGTGCTTGAAATGGACCTCTAACGAGTTGAGAGTGTCCTGGGGCCTTCAACCTTAATCTTGAGCCAGATCTTAATGAAGCGGGCTTACATCATCTTGGTTCTAACTTGTTGAGTGCTTTGAGATGGGCTTCTTTCTTGAGTTGTCTTCATTTGGGATGGGTTCTGTGATGCTTCATCATGATGATCACGCAATTTCTATTTGTACCCCATATTATTACATTTCCCCCATTCACTTAGATGTACATAAATTGTCATTAAATTAACACAAATAAAAACAAACCCTAACATTTTATCTTCTGCGCCTATTGCTGGATATGAAGTTGTATTGGGAACCCAATGGTTGAGGACACTTTGGACAATAAAATGGGATTTTTCTCAATTAAAAATGAAATTTCAGTTGAATGGATGTGTTCATATACTGTGGGGAATGCCTTCTCCTGATGATAAGATTTTGGAGGAGTGTCAAATATCTAAAGAACTAAAAAAGGGAAAGGAAAATGCAGTGGCTAACGCTCTCTCTCGCTATGAGGAAGATAAAAAAGATGTGGGAAATCTTAATTCTATCTCTATGTGTATTCCTCATTGATTAGGGCCTATTAGGGAGATCAATATGGATCGTCCAGGGTTTATCCAGTTGCATGAAGAAGCATGACAAGGAAAGCTTAAACAACCATGGGAAGTTAAAAATAATTTGGTGTTCTATAAAGGACGACTTTATCTACTTACAGATTTTGATTTGATCCACCTTATCTTGGAGCAATTCCACAACACAACTCATGAAGGCTTTCTAAAATATCTGCATTGGCTGAAACAGGTACTCCATTGGACCAATATGATGATGTAAAAAAATTTATCAATTCTTGCGTGTGTGTCAACGGCAAAAGATAGATACATTATTACCAGTTGGCCTTATGCAATCCTTGTCCATTCCCAATCAGATATGGGAAAGATATTTCCATTGATTTCATTGATGGTTTGCCCAAGTCTGCTGGAAAAACTGTTATTCTCACAGTTGTAGACTGTTTAAGTATGCACACTTCATTCCCATGTCTCATCCCTACACGACTGTTAGCATTGCAAAAATATTCTTTGAGAGTATCTTCAAATTGCATGGAATGTCCTGATCAATAGTATGTGACCATGATTAAATCTTCACTAGTTCCTTTTGGAAAGAAATATTTAATCTCAATCGGACGAGCTTTAACTACAGCACCGCATACCATCCACAATCCAACGGATAATCTGAAGTTGTGAATCAAACTAATGAAATGCACCTCTGTTGTTTTGTTGGAGCCAAACCGAAAGATTGGTTGAAGATTTTGCCATGGGTAGAATTTTGCTACAACACTAGTTGGCATTCATCCATAAAGATACACCATTTGAAGCTATTTATAGTCATCAACCACCCACTTTGCTCTCACATGTGTCAGGAACTACCCATGTAGCTGCTGTAGAAATGGAACTTAGAGAGAGAGATTTCATTGTCAAAGTCTTGAAGAAACATATCCATGTTGGTCAGCAAAGTATGAAAGATATATATGACAAGAATCATCGGGAAATCAACTTTAATGTAGGGGGCTTTGTGTAACATCCGAAAAATTAGTAAGTATCTTAAAACTGAAATTTGACCCTCTTAATGATTGATTTGACCATATGGTGCATTGTTTAAATTAAAGTTGGTGAGAAGAGCTTTCCAACGACACCAATTTTGTGTGATTTGGAGTTCGGAGTAAAAAGATATGGGAAATTGAATAAACACGATCGATCGCGCTGAAAACGATCGATCGGCTTATGGAACACGATCGATCGGCTTCGATCGGCTACGATCGGCGCCATCGTGCAGTTTGTAAACAGCGCAGGACGATCGATCGCCGTATTGCACGATCGATCGCCAGTTGCGGTTTGGCGAATTCTAACCTAATTTTGAGGCGGATTTGATTGGGAAAGATGTCATATCCTAACTAAACTTGTATTGCACGTTCCTAGGGTGATTTAGGGACTCTCCCATTGGTGGAAAGTGCCCAAGATATGGTAGAATTGATTGGGCAAAGATTTTCTAAAAACTCTATATAAACCCATAGAGTCTAGGCTTGTGCTTTTGAAAACTAAACCCTAGAACGTCCAGAGGCTTTCCCCTCTCCTTCCCACGTTCATCCCTCTCTTAGAAGACCTCTTCTAGTGGGAATTGCTCAAGAGCTTGGATCAGGAAGCTTTGAAGAAAGCGGAGGAGACGAACATCGCGTAGAAAGGCGACGTCTTTTGGTGATAAAGAGTAGGATGGTTTTTCCCTCTCTTCTTATTCTTTTCTCACATTATATGATGAGTGTTCTTACTGATTTCCTTGGAGTATTGCTTTGAATCTTGCGGGATTAATGATTTATGTCTTATTTTCCATGTGTATTGCGATACATGCATATATGCCTTCATGCTTCATGTCTAGATGGTAAATCAGATCAAAGTTGGATGCTTTATTAATTTTACAGAAGATAAAAGTTCTGATATTGCTTTGATTATGATGTCTAATGATCGAGTCTTATGCTTTAATGATCGTTTTGCTTAAATCGACTTAATTGAAAGATATTTGGTCTAAGATTGTGTTATATGGGGAGAAACATGATAAAAGGGAATCTTTTGGTAATTCTAGTTAATTCCAGGATCTGTAATTGATCTAGGAGGGGAGTACTATCATCTATCATGAGTATATTATCATCTATAAGTGGTTCGGAATAAGAATATTAAAGTTTAATCATGTGTTTCACTTTCGGCCAGAACTGTTTCTGCACGGACAGTCGGCAGTAAATAATTCATAACTAATTCATATGATATCAGAAAAATATAAAACTGGTGGGGTTAGAAATTAGACTCACAAGGGTATTCTCAGTAAAAATTTCAGAAGATAACCTTAATTGTACAGTGTCTGGGAGCCGCCGGAAGGGGACTGTTGTGCATAAGACAGTGAGCAGAATCTAAGTGAAAATACTAAGTACTTAAGTAAAACCACTTAATAAGATGTGAAGATGATATGACGTGCTAGTAACTAATACTAGACTATATCCTTATGATTATCACAGTAAGGTTGGGTTATGGTTAATATGATAGATGGGTAATACCTATGTTAAGAAAACCGTAATCGTGTATTTGAAGATAAAGCGCTTGTGTCGGTTTGAGGTTCCATTTGGAATCCAAATCATCTAGGACTCATTAATTCCTTGTCTCTGATTTATATATTTCAATAAGACCTATATGAATTTCCATCTAGGGCTGAGCATGAACGTATGTATGGATTGTGTTATTCTCTTTGTGTGACATTCCCACTTATACTCTGTATGTGAGTCTGTTCCGGTGATTGATACCTTATGTGGTTAGAGCGTTGCGGCCTCTATTTCTTTGAATTATTATTCATCATGATTATTTGATTGATTCCTCCACTAGAGGTCTTGCGGGACTTCTCCGGAAGTGGATTCATAGTATGCTCACATTATGCCATTGCTTGATCTTGCGGGGTCACTAATATTTGTGGTACTGCAGTTCCATACTGCCCAAAAAGAGGCAACATACGTACGTTAGATTGTTGACATTACGGAAGGTCTTCAATCTCCGCCCATCGTGTCCGTAAGCACTGGTGGGGCCAGCATCCTAGACGCATGGCAGGGTTCCAAAAAGAGGACCCCTAGGGTGGTTCTGGTATAGTCACTTGCGGGTGATCGGTTCAGCGAGCAGAAATTGTACTCCTTTCACTTTTAATGTCTGGAGCTTTTTAATATAATTATCATTCCCTCCTTACTCATATGTGTAGTAGGAGCCTTATTGTTGTTTTCCCTACTTGCGGGTTGGAATTATTATCGACTAACCTTTCAGGTGTATAAATCCTTGGTTTAGTCCAGATGTCGCGGCATCTTCATAAACCTTTGTTATTCTTATCCTATTCATATTGTTTGTCCTAATTCAGTGGGTTTTTACATCCTACTGAGTGTTTCTATGAAATACTCATGCATCCTCTGATGCAGGCGCAAATGGAATTTGAGATCAAGAAGTTGCAGTAGTGAAGCGGTCGCAGGAGCCGTGAAGACTTAGAGTTTATATTATTTGCTTTGCTTATTTGATGCTTATGACTTTTAATGGCAATTGTGTGCCATAGATTATAGGTTTATTTGATTTGACTTTCTTAAATGGATTATTATCAGTATTATTAAGTAAATTTCCATTCCATAGTATTCATTAATGTTTGTATTTGTATTGCACTGATTATGGGCGTGACCGATTACACATCCTTTTGAGATGATCGTAATTGGTGGTGAAATCGACTGTTCGGTCTCGCGCCCGAGATTCTCTACCTCCAAATGTATATCATTGATTGGCTTCCGCACTTCGATCGAGGTATGGGATTTCGGGGCGTGACACTTTGTTTATCTAAAGCTTCAACCCTATCGCCAAAAATCAGTGCATAATCCATCATCCAACAAGGTTGCTCCTAAGTATTATGGTCCCTACAAAATTCTCATAAAGATTGGTCCAGTTGCATATGAACTAGAGCTACCAGAGAAATCACGCTCAAGAAAAAAGTTGGCGAACAAGAACAAGGTCTTCATGATCTTCCTACAGTCCTTGAATCAGCTGGCGATCCTTATAGTCCTCAGGCTGTGCTTGAATGTCGCACAAGGAATGGAACACATGAGGTGCTTATTCACTGGAAGAACTCTAATCCTTCTAAAGCAACATGGGAGAATGTCAGAGATATCAAAGAGCAATTTTTAGAGTCTATCCTCGAGGACAAGGACTGTCCACAAGGGGGGAGGAGTTGATAGCATCCTAATAAGCAACTAATTGTTAGAAGTGGGTGTTAGTTATAACCCATAATTGGGTATTAATGAGAGAGAACTAACCCATGTTTAAAACCCACTTACTATGAGATGAATGAGTGAATTGGGTGAAGGATGAATAGTCCCACATCCACACCAAAGATGGGTTGTGGATGGTATATAAGGTCCAAGGTTGGCCTTATAAGTTAGGCCTAAGGGCCAACCCACTTTTGTGGAGGAGAGAGATGTTGGACCCATGCACTTAGGTGGGCTAACCCACACGCGCGCGCGCGCCGCCGCCGTCCGGCCGGCTCGGTTCGGTTCGCACGTGCGGATGGGCCGGGTCGGGTCGGGTTGGGTTGGGTTAGGTTGGGTCAACAAGATAATATAATTTTTGGGACAAATTCAATGGTTTGGTTTTCTAACCAAAACGGGTCCGTTTTATTATGACCGTTAACGGACGGACGCATCCGTTTAAACGGGCTTTAACGGGAAACGGTGTGTTTTCAACGGGGTTTAACGGGATTTCTATAAATTTTGTAAAAACGGATTTTTCTTTACGGAATTTTTTCCCTGCATCTTCTTCTTCCTCCGTTTGGTCACTTGATTCGATCATAAACTCTTCTCCTTTATTATCATCTTTGCAAAAGGTACACTCAGATCATCCTTAAGACAGTAGCAGTAAAGTAATTTTTAATAACAATCTTAAGACAGATTTTTTTTTTCTGTTATTTGTGATTACTGTGCTGTACTGTAATACTATACTGTAATATACTGTCATTTGTATACTGAGATAATCTTCTGTGATTTGAAAAGTTACAGAAATGGCTACTGATGGTACCATACTTATTCCCACTCCGGTGAATTCTCCTGTTCAAGTTAAAGGGGAGAAACCAGAAAAGTTTAATGGTGTGGATTTCAAGAGATGGCAACAGAAAATGTTGTTCTATCTTACCACGCTGAATTTGGCCCGATTCCTTAAAGAGGAAGTACCTGTTCTCACTGAGGAGAAACGGGAAGATAAAACGGCTGTTGCGGCAGTAGATGCATGGAAACATGCAGATTTCTTATGCCGAAATTATATCCTTAACAGATTGGACAACACATTATATAATGTGTACAGTTCGATGACAAGTGCTGAGGCACTGTGGGAGTCTTTAGACAAGAAGTACAAAATAGAAGATGCTGGAACGAAGAAATTCGTTCCAGCATCTTCTGTTTCAAAAGAAGAAGAAGGCACAAGCCCACATGACTGAAGTGGAGAATCTCTCCAACAATGTGCATGACATCAACCTTTCTGCTGTGATTTCGGAAGTGAATATGGTCACTAACGATAGAGAATGGTGGGTGGATACTGGGGCTACCCGTCATGTGATGTGTGGTATGGTAGATTAGGACATGTTAATTATGATGTTTTACGAAGATTGATTAATATGGAATTTCTGCCTAAATTTAATATTGACTTTAATCATAAATGTGCAACTTGTGTGGAATCTAAATTAACAAGGAAATCGTTCCAAAGTATTGAGAGATGTACTGAACCTCTTGAGTTAATTCACAGCAATGCATGTGATTTAAAACTTGTTCAAACAAGAGGAGGTAAAAAGTACTTTATTACATTTATTGATGATTGCGCTCGTTATTGTTATGTATACTTGCTGAGAAGTAAAGATGAGGCTATAAACATGTTTATGTTATATAAAACAGAGGTTGAGAATCAACTTGGCAAGAAAATAAAAGTTCTAAGAAGTGATAGAGGTGGGGAATACGAATCACCTTTTGGTGAATTCTGTTCAAATACGAATCACCTTTTGGTGAATTCTGTTCACAACATGGTATTATACACCAAACCACGGCACCTTATTCACCACAGCAAAATGGAGTTGCTGAACGGAAAAATAGAACTTTAAAAGAAATGATGAATGCCATGTTAATCAGTTCTAGGTTACCTCAGAACATGTGGGGGGAAGCTTTGCTTTTAGCTAATTATATTCTCAACAAAATATCTCATAAGAAAACCTTGCAAACACCATATGAGTTATGGAAAGGTCGAAAGCCTTCCTACAACTTCTTAAAAGTTTGGGGGTGTCTAGCAAAAGTAGCGGTCCCTAATCCCAAAAGGATTAAAATTGGACCAAAGACCATTGATTGCGTATTCATTGGTTATGCCAATAATAGTAGTGCATATCGTTTTCTTGTTCATAAATCGGATATTCCTGATATACATGTCAATACAGTGATTGAATCAAGGAATGCTTCATTTTTTGAACATATTTTTCCTTGGAATTCTACACAAATTGAAAGTTCTCTTAAAAGAACTTTGGATGTTGCAAAAGACATCAGTGATGACCAAGAGGGAGAAGATGATGAACCTAGACGTAGTAAACGTGCTAGAACATCAAAATCCTTTGGTCCAGATTTTCTAACTTATTTGTTAGAAAATGAGCCTCAAAGCTTTAAGGAAGCCATGTCCTCTCCTGAAGCACAATATTGGAAGGAGGATGTAAATAGTGAAATTGAATCCATTATGCAAAATCACACTTGGGAGTTAGTAGATCTACCTCCAGGGAGTAAACCTCTCGGATACAAGTGGATCTTCAAGAGGAAGATGAAAGCTGATGGATCAATTGACAAATATAAAGCAAGACTTGTTATCAAAGGATACAAGCAAAAGGAAGGTCAAGATTATTTTGATACATACTCACCAGTCACAAGAATAACTTCCATTAGGATATTAATTGCTATGGCTGCTTTGTATAATCTTGAAATACATCAAATGGATGTAAAAACAACATTCTTGAATGGTGACTTGAATGAGGAAATATATATGCAACAACCTGAAGGGTTTGTTGTACCGGGTCAAGAAAACAAAGTGTGCAAACTTGTTAAGTCTCTCTATGGGCTTAAACAAGCACCTAAGCAATGGCATGAAAAATTTGACAAAATGATGATGTCAAATGGATTCAAAATCAATGAATGTGACAAATGTGTTTATGTCAAAGCTAGACCTGAAGGCTATGTTATAGTATGCCTATATGTGGATGATATGCTCATTATTGGTAGCAATGATAATATCATTAAAGCTACTAAGAGGATGTTAAACAAACAGTTTGACATGAAGTATATGGGTGTTGCAGATGTTATACTAGGGATGAAAATCACTAGAACATCTGATGGATATGTATTATCTCAATCTCATTACATTACAAAAATCTTAGACAAATTTAATGAGAATGATAGTCGTCCAGCGAGAACACCTGTGGATGTGACATTGCATTTAAGCAAAAACACGGGTGAGAGCATATCACAACTCCAATATTCACAAATTATTGGAAGTCTCATGTACCTCATGAATTGTACGAGACCGGACATTGCGTACTCAGTAAGTAAACTGAGTAGATATAATAGCAATCCAGGGGAAGATCACTGGAAGGCTCTAGTCAGGGTTCTTAGATACCTAAGATATACCTTGGACTATGAACTGCACTATACAAGGTATCCAGCAGTACTAGAGGGGTACTATGATGCAAATTGGATATCTGATACAAGAGACTCAAAATCCACAAGTGGATATGTCTTTACTCTTAGAGGTGCAGCAGTGTCTTGGAAATCTTCTAAACAAACGTGCATTGCAAGATCCACAATGGAATCAGAATTCATTGCACTTGATAAAGCAGGCGAAGAAGCTGAGTGGCTTCGTCATTTTTTAGAAGATATTCCAATGTGGGGGAAACCTGTGCCACCTATATGTATCTATTGTGATAGTCAATCTGCTATAGGAAGAGCACAAAGTAACTTGTATAATGGTAAGTCTCGACATATACGTCGGAGGCATAATACCATAAAACAATTGCTCTCTAGTGGAATAATTTCTATTGAGTATGTTCGGTCAAAAGAAAATATTGCGGATCCGCTTACAAAGGGTTTGACCAAAGAACAAGTGAGCAATTCATCGAGGGGAATGGGCTTGAAGCCTATACATTAAGAATCACCATAATGGCAACCCAACCTAGTTGACTGGAGATCCCAAGATCTAGGTTCAAAAGGGACAACCGAATTGTGGGGGATTCAAGGGGAATCACTATGGAGATAAAATCTCGTTCCCATTCCTATGATGAGATAGTGATGCCTGCTGAATGAATCAGGATAAGCTTTGCTTTTAATGGTTCTCATAGCTTGACTTAGTTCAAGTGGGGTATTGCAGGATGCTCCTAATGAGAATCACCTATATGAGTGGGAAGGGGCCACTTCTATGAGGATTTTAAGGCTAAATCTTCTAGAGCACTCATGAAAACCAGGTTTGTTCGGGGCCAAAATGAACAAAGTCATGAGAACCACAATGTGTCTGAGAAGTGATTGTGTGACTTCTATTGTCTTGGTTTACACAAACGGCTGAACAGTTCAAGACATCACGTTCACTGATTAGCCAGTAAACCCGATAGTCTTCACAAGGGAAGGTTCAAAGCCGAAAGCTACCTCTCCCCCATGCATGATCTTCTCAATATTTGCTTTCACAAGTTTTCTGCATAGTTTTTGCATAATTATCCAGCCAATTCTCATTCATGTGGAGGATTGTTAGAAGTGGGTGTTAGTTATAACCCATAATTGGGTATTAATGAGAGAGAACTAACCCATGTTTAAAACCCACTTACTATGAGATGAATGAGTGAATTGGGTGAAGGATGAATAGTCCCACATCCACACCAAAGATGGGTTGTGGATGGTATATAAGGTCCAAGGTTGGCCTTATAAGTTAGGCCCAAGGGCCAACCCACTTTTGTGGGGGAGAGAGATGTTGGACCCATGCACTTAGGTGGGCTAACCCACATGCGCGCACGCGCCGCCGCCGCCGCCGTCCGTCCGTCCGTCCGGCCGGCTCGGCTCGGTTCGGTTCGGTTCGCACGCGCGGCCGGCCGGGCCGGGTCGGGTCGGGTTGGGTTGGGTTGGGTTAGGTTAACAAGATAATATAATTTTTGGGACAAATTCAATGGTTTGGTTTTCTAATTTATTTTGGTTCAACCAAAACGGGTCCGTTTTATTATGACCGTTAACGGACGGATGCGTCCGTTTAACGAGAAAGGGTTTCAACGGGCTTTAACGGGAAACGGTGTGTTTTCAACGGGGTTTAACGGGATTTCTATAAATCTTGTAAAAATGGGTTTTTCTGTATGGAATTTTTTCCCTGCATCTTCTTCTTCCTCCTCTCTTCTTCCTGTGAAAGCATTGCACACTGTGGTTCGCTGCGCGTGCTGTTTGGTCGCTTGATTCGATCATAAACTCTTCTCCTTTATTATCATCTTTAAAAGGTACACTCAGATCATCCTTAAGACAGTAGCAGTAAAGTAATTTTTAATAACACTAATTAAGTGTTGTATAGTAGTATGTATTGTATGATGTAAATAAGTGATGTATGGTGTCCCTAAATAAAACAGGCCCATCGTGATGTATTGGGTTGCAAGCAGTTATAACTTTCAAACTGCAAGATACTAGACCAGACATCTGTATTAAAACCCAAAGTGATGAATGAAGAGGATGTCGATGAATTTCTTAGTAACACTGATGGTTTTCCTATTTCTTCTTACAAATTTCATCTAACTCTCCTTGTTTTCACAAATAAAACAAGATATGGAAGCCACAGAAAAAGGTTCCTCTCAGAGGGGGCTGAGGAAAAGTTCTAAGAGAAAGAGTTGGGGGGCCTAGTCAAAACCAAGGTTTTAAAACTCGAACCGGTCATCGACCCCGAAGTTCTTGCGGAGTAGGTCCAACCGGGGGTCAACCCGGGTTTACCCAGTTGCTAACGTCAATAATATATAAAAAAAAACCTTCTCAAAATTTTATATGATATAAAAACTTTATATAGTCTAATATTTCATGTGTGGCAATTTAATAAACAAAATAACCACATTACAAAAAGTAAATCTCTTAAATAAAAGTTGAATATATTTTTTTGAAACATAAAAAAATATACGGTATGAGATTCTACTAAGATTGATGTTGAAAGAAAATGAAAAGATATTGAGAAAAGGAAGAATTTGTGTTGAAAATAGCTTAAACCTGACCCAATTCTACGGGTTATGGTTTAAACAACCGACCCGGCCCGGCCGGTTCGACCCAGTTCAATTGGGTGGGTTAAATCGGGTCAATTTGGTCAATCAACCCGGCCGACCCGGCTCAAAAAACTGATCGCTCAATCGGAAACACTGGGCCCAAAACTCCTAGAGGACTTGACGATTAGGGGAATGTGCACTAATAGGGCTTTTTTTACATCAGTAAATAGGGCATGCCTAGTGAGATGTAGTGAGAAATAAAGGGAGACACGAGGACATTCACTAGGAGAATAAAAATGACCATAATGATCATTCACCTACTCAATATAAATGAAAATGTAAATGGCCTCCCAAACAATTTTTCTCATGGGAAATGATGGAAAATGAAGTAGGAAATGGCCTCCCAAACAGCCCCATGCTACTGAGCGGATAAGTGTATTGTGTTAGACATTGGACACATGGCCACTTCTCAACTGTCCAAAATATATAAAAAGACTAAAATTTTGAAGAAAATAGGGGTTACAATACAAATGTGAGAAATTGAAAATTAAACCAAGAGAAAGGGGGTAAACGAGTGATTATTGGGGTATAAATATCCACATTATGCCATCTACTACTAGCCAGGGCGGTCGCGACTCGGTTGGGAAGAAGGATGGGAGGGAAAGGGCAAAGGCGAAGGGAGAAGAACTACCGAGCTGCTCATGGCGGCGGCACCACCTCTCTCCCTCCACCTCCCAAGGCCTCCGACCTCGACGCCATTCCCTCCAAGCTCCGCAAGATCATGCAGTTCAAAGACCCTCCCCCTCCTCCGAAAGGTCATCTCCTCACTTTCTTGATTCTTCTCTGTTCTTCTTTCCATCAGTTTTTCAATTGTTTAATTTCCAGTAGTCATTTTCTTTTTGTTTTCACTGTGTGGATGTTCAGATTCTGGGAAGATGATGGGAAAGGATGTCAAGAAGCGTGGGAACAGTGGTAAAGGCCATGTGAGGCCTGCTTTTATTTGTCGAAATTGAAATTTATAAAAATGGTTTCGTGTGAATAAGCATATGTGAATGGGTCTTCTTAGGAAAAGACCAAAAGCATGGAGTTTTAGAGTTTTGTGGTTCTATTTTGTGCAGAAGTGCTGATTGCTATAAAGCATAGATTAGTTGAAGTTTTATATTTTTTATTAAATTATTGATTTTAATATTTTTGTGCAGAAGTGCTGATTGCTGTAACACTTTAAATACTTGAGTTTTAAATATGCAAGATCAGCTTCAGTCCCCCTTCAATTAATAGTAACGGTTCATGAATAGGCATTTGTATATGAGTTTCTTATGAAAAAGCCAAAAGCATGATTTTTGGAGTGTCGTGGTTTTATTCAGCAGAAGGGCTGATTGCTGTATGACGTAAATCACTTGAAATTTTAAATTTGTGATTAAAATATTGATTCGATATTTTGTGCAGAAGTGCCGATTGCTGTAAAACTTGAAGTACATGAATGTTTTAAATATGTGAGATTAGCTTCCATTCCACAATTTATAGCAATGGCTACTCATGAATAAGCATTTATGTATGAGTCATCTTATGAAAAGGCCAAGAGCATGATTTTTTAGAGTGTTGTGGTTCTATATGAATGCTGCAAAACATATACTCCCTCCTTTCCAAAATAATGGTACATTTGGAAATATTCATTGTTCCAAAATACTCTATACATTTCGCCAAATCACGTGACTTCCTCTTTCCAAAATTGGAGGAGACTTGGAAAGATTGACTTAAACTTGGTTCGTGAACAAGCATACGAGTTGGATGGGATATCAGGGAGAAGAAGTCACATGACTTCCTTGTGGGCTTCATGGTCCAATAAAAATGAGAATTTTCTCAAATGTACACAGTATTTTAGAACGGAGGGAGTATTACTTAAATTTTTTGAATATGTGCGGCCAGCTTTTGTTACTCGAATAAGAAATGTATAGAAATGGTTTCTCATCAATGAGAAATTATATATGTATCTTCCCATGAAAAGGACAAAAGCATAATTTTGTAGAATATTGGGGCTCTAATTTGTGCAAAAGTGCTTTTGCTCTAAGACATAAATTACTTGAAAGTTTTAATATGTGAGACCAGTTTCCGTTCCGCAGAGTTCAAAATGTATAGAATGGTTTCTCATGAATAAGCATTTTTGTATACGATTCTTCACATGAAAAAAGTCAAAAGCATGAATTTTTGGAGCGTTGTGGTTCTGTTTTGTGCAGATGCTCTGATTGCTGTAAAGCATAAATTACTTGTAAGTTTTAAATGTGTGATTAAAATATTGAATTGAACGTCATCATCCTTAGATATATTCTTTGGTGAAATCTGTATGGATACAATGAGGTTACTGGGCATTCTGTGAGTTTCACTAAGTGTGTTATTGGTCCTCCTTCTCAAGTTGGTCTTTTTATGGCTTGGTTATTGGCTTAGTATCTTTGTGTATAGTGGAGTTATAACTGTGTTTCTACAGAAAAAGAATTGACAGGAAGAAAAAAGTAGAGCTCAAGTGGTCTAGCAGCAAACCTGATGTAGGTTGACGCTAAAAGCCTGAAAACGGTGTTGGTTATTTTGAATTGTAGTTGGGATGGTTGGGGTTAGTGGTGGAACATCAAGGAAAATAGGTTGGATCCATACCATGTGCAGTTTCTAGCGTAGAACTCCAGAAGCATGTCATGCCTTTGGGTAACGTCGATGGTTGCTCAAATTGTTCAATCGAGGATATTTCTTTCTCAAATTCGCAGTTCAAATTCAGAGTGGTGATTAAACAAAATAGCACATTGATGTACTGTTTTCTACATGGACGTACTTCTAATGTGGATTTTGAGTATAGGATGTTTCTGTTTCTTACGTGTATGCGTTGATTTGAAGGTTTGATGTAGGTTCTAAAGTAAGTGGATGTCCGGTCCTTTTGCAGGAGACTTCAGAGGGTAGGAAGGAGCACCATGTTACTTCTGTAGAGGTCGTTCTAGATGACAATGAGAAATTGGGTGGTATGGGAGCAGATGTTGATAATAAGAAAAAACGGAAACGGAAAAGGCAGACAATGGATGATCTACAGCTTCAGAAGTTAAACATGGGTGTAGGTGGTTCCCGGAGACGAGAAAAAAGGAAAAAGTAAGTACGTGATGCTGTATATTAATTTTTGTTACAATTATTTGAACAAACATGACAACTAAAGTTTTTGTAGTTCTGTGTTCTAATCTTCTGATATTTATCGGGACATGATTTTTTTCTTCTTCTAATGTTATATCCCTTCTATGAAGTTTTTCCTTAAAAGATGAGAAAAAAAGAGCTGGTTACACTGTAATCAGGTTAGGGTAGTTGTGGTAGATTTTATGAAAGTGGCACTGGTTTACTGCTGCTTATGCTGGGGGAAATGTCAGATGCCTTAATTCTTACATGTTAACATTTGGTAGACATAAACAGTTCTTTTAACATATTCCAGGTACTTAGAAGAGAAGAAGAAGAAGAAACAAAAAAAATCGAAGATTGATGAAGACATCAACTTTCTGGGGCCGGAGCAAATCAAATTTGGTGAAGTAGTTGAAGCTCCACCTAAACTTACATTTCCTAAGGTATGTTTCACTTTCTGATATTTGATTGCTTAGTTCTCTCCCCCCGCCCCCCTTCCTGATTGATGACTGCTTAGTTTTGTTGAATGCATATTGATCAACTCATTTTTTACTATGAAGGCAAGTAAGAGTGTTCAGGATGCTTTCCATGAAAGACTTCGCGTGCAAGCAGTCGAAGCCTATAGAAAAAGAAAAGGGTGGACATCAAGGCCTGGAATACAACTTCCACCCGCATTGATGTCACTCTCTTCAGAGGAAGCTTAGTGGCAGACACTTGATTATGATGTTTATCTGTTCATTGATTTTTGCTCTTATGAAAGCATTGTTTTTTTTTTTTGTATGAATGATCACATATGAAAACTGAAGTTGTCGCCTATTCATACATTTTGGCCTACATAATTATGCAAATGTTTGCGTGTAGAATTCGTTAGTCATGTTTTCTCATTATTGTTATGGATTCCATGAGCTACTGCCGTTAAATTATAAGATCACTTGCAGTTAGTTAGGAAAGGACATGAAGATGCCAATGATTGAGGTGATGGAAATAGTCCGTCTTGTTCTAGCAGTAGCTTTAACCTTCTATGCTGGGATATTACATTACATTGCTTGTAGTTTGTATGATCTTTTACTATTGCAGTTAGTTCGAGGAGGGCATGAAGGTGCATTTATTATGGCAACAGAAATAGACGATGATGTTCAAGTATCTTCAACCTTATATGGAGTAGCTGATATTACGCAAGTGGTTTGTTATTTTTTTGAAAGTATTTTGTAGTTAATGTGGTTCTTGGAGAAGAGACTAGAATTTACAGTGTGATGATATCAGCTTCCTCTATGTGATGCGAGTATGCCTTGCTTTTTGTGATCCTTGGCAAAAAGAGAACGTGTAAGCAATGCCAGCGAACTCTACTACTCCCTCTGCCCAATAATACCTGTCTGCAAAATGAACTAAAATCGGTTCATTTTTGTTTTCTAATGTAGACAGGTAATTTTGGAAGGAGTATATTTGTTAGGTCAGGTTGATGTGGTGTTACGTCATATTCCATTGCTTCTCCTTACAATGTGGTTGAATGCTAATTCTTGGGCACGTTAATTTGGATCAGGACGCAGAACTAGTACTAATCTTTGATACTTCTTTTCTTTTCTTTTTTTTCCTGCTGTGAGGAGCAGATTCTTTTGGCAGTGACTAATGGATTTATGGACTTCTGTTTACATACATCCGTTGTGTAGAGCTGTTGACATAGAGCACTGGTACTTACTCTTTTTATTTGGCCTTACTGCCTCTTTCAGTCTATTAGGCCCATTGTTTAATTGTGTAGTTGCTTATTTGTTTTGATAGTAGTGGTTGATTGTGTAAACCGTTGAGAGTTTTTTTTTCAAAGCACATAGACTGTCGAGATGAGTCTTCACTTCTTAGTTCTAGGACCACTTTGTTGTGGCTTGTTTTTTTTTCTACGGATTAATATTGCTGCTTGTCGTTACCATTGTTGGTGTGCCTGTTTTCCTTTTTTCTTTGGTTTTTTTCTATACAGTTAGACGTGGTTTTGAGTTAGCAAGGAATTGAATTAGATCGAAGTCTGAATTCCCCAACTGCCTTCTCTCGTCCCTTCATGTAATCCTCGTACTCATCTACTTGTCTAGTCTTTTCATTTGGGAGGTGCTAGATTTCGGTCACTAGTTGCTGGACTGCTGAAGTTGGAGAAGAAGATTGAAACATTGACGCTGAACTACTTGAAATATTTCAAGTGGTAAACTTTTACTGTTTGAAAAAACAAAAAATTTCTGTGTAGGACTACGAATACATTGCCCTGTCACCTCCTTCACCAGTGTCTCTTGCCTATCACCCCACCCTCCTTCCTGGCTTTCTTGTCCTGTAAAATGTGAGGTTGTGACTCAAATAGTAAAATTCATCCTCTCCTCTGCGTATGGGTGGTAGAATGCCTGGCCAGTCTTTCGTGACTATTCCCTGACCATGGTACATAGAAGTCCTAACGTGGTACATAGAGGCCTAGCAGATACATAGGTATTGAGGTAGCTTGTACGATGTCAGGACTGAAGACCCATGTTAATGTAAACATTGTAATGGAATCCAAGGGTTGCCCCATAGCCTTTCTTTACTCCCTCCGTCCGAAATTATTATCACCATAAGGACTGAGGGAGTATTTGAATAAATTAACCATTGCGAAGTTGCCGAGAACCCTTCTTTCCAACGTCAAGGTTCTAGGGTCTTGTTGGAAGTTCCCAAGCAAGCTGCCTTTTCATAAATTAAGAGACCAACAGGCACAGGTAAGCAGCTGAGAAGTTGCTAGTCTCGTTGAGTTCAGTTGCTGAGCAGCTTCCTCCTGCAATGACAATGAAAACCAGAGGCGATGTCGACCTTGCCTACCAACAATAAGACTGTTCTCTGTTGCCAAAAAAAATAGTGTTCCCTTTCTCCATATGGAGGACAAAGCAAAGCTCTGCCGTGGCGAGCCGGAGCCATTGCCTCTCGTTTCACCCTTTGCTCTGCAACTACACTCCAACATCTGGTCCCTCCTCATCTTCTGGATTTGTCTCTTCTTCCTCACAGTGAACGTGGTCCTCGCCGTTCTCCACTCTCTCGACGACCCTCCCACCATTGTCCTCGCCGTCGCTGTCTACGTCCTCCTCCTCCTCCTCTTCATCTGTGTCCATCTCCTTGACGGCCTACCCGACGGCTCTGCCGAGAAGGAGCGCCTCAAGATCCCCGTCTGGTTCCTCTCCACCGCCCTCAACATCATCTTCGCCTGGCGGTTCTCCTCCGTCATTCCTCTTCCCTTCGCCGTATTCGGGTGGACCCTCGCGGTGTTAACTGGCGTTCTTGGGTTTTGCTTCCTCTTCCTTTACAAGGAGAAGGAACAGCCTGATCTTGAGGCTGCCTGTGACTGTGAGAAGCTAAGTGCTCCAGTTTACAAAGCTTGAACAAACTTCATTATCTGTGATAAATCCTATGTGTCACGGATTTTTGTTATCTTCTACGTTTTATATCCATTCTTCAGCTCTTTAAGGAAAGCCAATTCCAAAGCTTAGCTATGAGGCGATGAAGAGATGACTATGTCGATGATGATGACAGTGATACTATAGTCTAGTCTCAGTTTCTTTTAGCTTGATATAGCTGAGATATGTGGATTATGTACTTCTGTCAAGTTATCCGTGTGTAGTAACTAATGTATAGTATGATGCGTTTTTTTCCAGAGAAATGTAGTATGATAGCTAAGACAATACAAATCGAATGCGTGCAAACCCCCGTGGCCATAGTACATAGCGTGCTAACATAGTAAATACATTTTTCTATTTACTACTTTAGCACCCCATGTACTATGCTTATAGGGTTGGTGATAGTGCGGAATATTGTTCATAAGTATTCCAAAGGCTCACTCATTATAGAGTAGAATCAATGTATGAAGAGGCTCATGTATGAATGATGATGAATTTACACCTGTTTGTGTGCAAAGATGTTAATTAGAAATTGCCATTCTCATGTCCTTTTTTTCCTGGTACATAGCACATTGTCACACTTAAGGATGACAGAACCTTTGCGTTCCACAATTACTAAGAAAGTAGGTTTAGAAGGAATCAATTGAGAAAAGTTCGACGGCTCAGAATGTATGTCATCCGTGTGGTCATGTGGTGCTGATTTATTTTTATGGTGAGCATTAGAGGTTAGCTAGGTTCCATACATATATTTACTACCTAATTGGCTAATTTGTATTTTCTGATATTTCTATAAAACATAAAGTGGATTGTATGATGTAGAATCACGACACTGTGCTACCCAAATGCTAGTACTTTTTGTATCCTCTATTGCTATGATTTACACTCTCGCTCCACCTGATCACAAAGTCTCCCTTTTCTTAATGTATATAATAATAAGAAATTAATGCTACCCAAATGCTATTACTTTTTGTATCCTCTATTGCTATGATTCACACTCTCGCCCTGCCTGATTACAAAGTCTCCCTTTTCTTAATGTATATAATAATAATAATAAATACTCCCCCTGGGCACTTTCAATAAATATAATTAGTTTTTCAAATCAATTGTATCTAGATCTATTGAAAGTGCCCCGAGGGAGTAGTTAATATCTGCAGGTTGGATGTTCCAAAGTACTTACTCTGGTAAATTAATTCATTTAAAAATCATCCTTATATATTAAAGTGACCGGAGGGAGTATGTCGGAAGGTGCATAACAAGCTCTTGGATAAACATGGACGCGTTCATAGTGGCGTGGAATAACGGGTCATAGTTTTCTAGTGAAGTAAACGGAAATGAGATGGTGACATTTACCTGCATCTTGACACTTATTTGGGGATAGTTGCGTCTTCACAATTTGAAGTTGAAAGGGACTGCTATTGTCATTAGATTATGATAGTTGACATTTTGAAATTAAAACTTATAAGCATATACAACCCCATTTGGTTTTCCAAAATGAATTAAAATAGGACTTTAGAAATAGAATGGAGGGAGTATATTTTACCAAAAAAACAAAGATAAAACACTCTGTCCAAAAAATATAGGGACAATATGAAGAATTATATTTTTTTAAGCTACAGTGAACCTCCAAGATGGAAAAAGCCTTAGGCTATATCAATATGGCTGAGAAATAAGCTTAACTATACCTACTTTCTCCGGACAGAGGAAAAAGGGAAATGTACCTACTATAATTGGACAAAGGGAGTATAAAGCTATTTGATCCATTTTGCAAATATGAAACATAAATAAAGTAGAAATCACTGGATCAAGTGATTTTGCTCAAGACACACAAACGTCCCTGACCTGGCTCTTGCATTTTCATTGAAGGATCATGAAAAGGACAGAACTTCAATGACATTCAATGGCTCTTTTTAACATGGGACATCTTCCCTGGACGGGGAGAAGAACAAATCATCACTCCACTGGCTGGATTGACTTGGTTAGATATCCTAGAGGCTTATCTGTGGCTTGTGGTTACAAGCGTTATCGACATGTAGCTGGAAACATATTTTATCCGCCTCCATGCTATCTGCCATCATATGGGAGCCGTCGATCATCACACAATTAATGCACGTGCGCCATCGATCATCAATCGAAGGCTCATATTAACGGAAAATAGGCTGGCGGACAGCCTGGAGGCTCATAAAAAATGCTGACTTGCCGACTTTTATTGCCAAATATGGCTTCTTATCTTATGATAAAGGGATGATGCTAGCTAATGCAAGTATGCAACAATGTCCGGTGGTTGAAGAAGTAGGGCCAATGCTGAGTGGACTTCACATTGGATGTCTCTAGCGTGGGTGAACCTCTGGGAAAAACTGCAAAAGACTCGAAAAAAATATCTAGTCAAGGTTTTTGTCATATTTATTCGAAGTCATAAGCAACAGCAATTCACCTACCGAAAAATGACATTCAAGGACATGATCCCATCTACAAAAACCAGGAGAATGTGTTAGCTGCACACAATTAAACCTATGTTTTCTTTTGAAGTCACCATGACTGATAAATTTCCCATTCTTTTCTCTATATTGAGTCTCCATAAAATTACTTGAAGCCAATGAATTTCATGAATGGTATTGCTTTTCCTATGGTCTAAACATGTTTAATAGTGGGCCAATGTTGGTGGGCAAGGATCCCATGAATTCAATAGCTATGTGCAATTAGAGACGATTTGATACCATTGAACCCAAATCAGAAGGGCCTGGAAAACAGCCTGAATATTGCTCACCAGTAGGAATATTGGTCGCCAGTGTTCTGCCCCATTGATCTGACGGCTGCCTGCCCTGTCGGCTACAGCCCAGGCTTGCCTGGCTTTTCGTATAGACATTTGAAAGGTAAAAATTCTAAGCGGGATAGTTTTTTGTTTTTTGGACCATTTCTCAATTTGTGCGTGTGAACCTTGAGCATAGACCACGCTAATCTTCTTTGCATTGTTGCAATTTTATATCCATTTCTCAATTTATATTATATCATATAAAATTGTAACAATACAAAGAAGATTAGCGTGGTCTATGCGAAGAGACAACCGCATGAGTTATGCTGAAAAGCCATTTTTAAAGTCGCTTATGCTGATCCATGAGCCAAAATTGTCAAAGGGAAACTTGTTAGTCAATTGCACAGTAAGTCACAAAGAATTGAACTTCCGCACGCTCATTGGTTCCTTTTGATTACATTCTTCAGTAGAGTAAGAACTTCAATGAGGTAAACAATACCACAAGATTTCTACAATATTAATGATAGGTAGAAACCACACTTTTATGCCCCTAATTCTAACTATGAAAGATGTCCCATTTAAAATTTTCAGCTGATGCGGGCAACCAAATTATTGGAACTAATATGCCAAACATCTACGGCTCAATATTGCAATGAGGTATCAGATGTATTTCTCCTATGAAGAAATTGGCTTATGGAAGAAAAAAAGAGGAGTTTTTTAAAATCTTTAAGCTTTTGGCAATCTTTCTAAGTTGCTTAGAAAATTACCAGTCATCGATTTAATAACCCCCCAAAGTCCCAAATATTGGTCAAGCACACTGCAACATCAGACATACTCCATCAGTCCTTTGACTGTATGTCAATTTGTTATGAGAGCAACAACTAATTGTCCAAACTTTGATAACGTATACAAATAAGAATGACTATAATTGCAGTTATTGCAAGAAATCAGCTCCTTAAACAGTCCAAATAAGGACTCTTAGAAGGGATAAGACTAATGTCATGTATTCTCACGGCCAGCACAAACTCGCAGAGACGCTGAAGCCTTATGTGGGTCCACATGCATGGGCATGTGCGTAGTACCACCACACATGTTCCTGCGTGCGAGCATACTTACCATTTTTGAACGGATGATGCTACTAAAATGCAAAAGGAGAGAACAGTCCTCACAAGCAAATATAATAACTCCTACTAAACAGGTATTTGAACAAAGACACAGAAGCACTAGAAGGGCTTATTTAGGCACAGGTTGCATAAATAAGCCGTCATATTTATGCAACCATACTCATAACAAGATTCTTAGGCACTGACTACTTAGCCCGAAGGACTTACGATACAACTATACATAATTCGTTCTTTTAGTCTGGGCCATGAACAAACATTCCTCCCGCTGTGATTTGCAGAGGATACTATTGGATTGGAAATTATCACACTAAAAAAAGTTACTTATAATTAACTTATCTAACGCACTCTAATTCAGCCATTTTAAATGTAACCTTCTAATAATGTGTGAAAGTCTAATTAGGCAAATTTTAAACGTCCTTACGAATTTCATAAGTCACCTATCTGACATTTTTGTAATGGAAGCAGATGGACAAGAAAATAATCTAACAAAAAAAGAATAATAAATAAATGTGAGAGCATGTGCAAACAAAGCGATAATATGGAATCTAACAATAGTATGTATGCAAAGCAAGACAGTGTTCATATGAAATCCAATAACATGAGATTAGTGAGGCGCGGGGAAGTACAGAGTACATTGTGCAGACCAAAGAGTTTGAAGGAGATAAAAAACATTATTACAATACAATGCCAGATACATGTAATTTATTCCTTATGAACATCGAAAGGCAACAAAGCAAATAGATATTCAAGGTTCCACAAATGGCATTTATTTCAAGCTTGAAAAACAACCAGAAAACATATCACACAATGGAAGCAAGATATACAGAGAAGTTTCTCACCAAGATCAATAATTCCAAAACCAAAGCGATTGGTCCTCCACGTGTACTCCATGATTACCATAATGGCTCTGTAATTCTGTGCATTCATTTTCCTCTTTAAGAAAGTGGTGGGATATGGGGGCCAATGTGTTGCTAAGATTGTTTTCTTTCTCTTCAGCATAGGTGCTATCAGATTGGTCTAGACCAAAGACGGTAGAGGATTCAGATCTAACTAACAGAGAACACTGGCCTCCATCAGTGCAATGCGGGCTATCAGAATCAGATACAGTACTATTGGCTGAGCTGAGATCTTCCTGCTTAATGATTATAGGTGAAACATCAGCCCCCTTTGGGGAGGAAAATGAATTCTCAGCAAGCACTTCCAGTGTCTGTAAATGAGATTCTAATGATTTGAATTTGGATGTTTCATTGTTTTCACTCTCTTTGAGTAGCTTATCTGTGAGAAGAAGAACCTAGAGAAGAAATATCAATTTGTGAGGGACCAATAACATAAGCAAAAAGGGAAATAAAATGGCTCTCAACTTGGAGCAAAGGTTTTGGGTATTCACCAATGGAATAAATTTTAGGACCAATTACATAAATTAAAAGATTCTAGTAGAAAAACTTGTGCCTCCGGAAATTGCTCAGAGATATAGGAATAAGAATTCACTCACCAATCCTGTTTTTGTTTGTTATTTTAAGAGCCATGTTTGTTCTTATTAAACAATTAGAAGACATACTATTTTGGGACTACACTAGAGGAAAGAGATGTAAGTGAGCAGAAAGGAAGAACTCACCTCTGATTTCAGTTTCTCTTTCTCCTTGAGGAGGCTCTCATAACTGCCCTTGAGATTGTCATATTTAGCTTTCAGTGCATCATAATCCTTCTCGAGCTGCTTTGTCTTCCACCTCGCTCGCTTGTTCTGGAACCAAATAGCAACTTGCCGAGACTGCAATCCCAAGTCCTTAGCCAGCTGAGTTTTCCTCTCAGGCTCAAGCTTGTTCTCAGCCTCAAAATTCTTTTCCAGGAATTGCAATTGTTCAGCAGTTAGTCTCCTCTTCCTCTCTGACTGCTGAAAGCTCTCTTTCAACTCTTCATCAGCAGTGTCTTGATGGTCATGTGGCCAATAGAATTGTCCATCTGAGGAATTGCCATCGACATTCCCAAAGTAGAACATTGCTCTGGAGCCTGAATTGGGTTAACAACAAAATGAAGAACCAAATCAAATTGAATTGAATATAATTTAGTTTCAACACAAAATAAAAGCATACCTCTGAGAAGGATATCAAATTTAATACACAGAATCCGTGTTTTATATAATTTTTGAACAAAGAAACACATAGAGACACAATACAATCATACCAGATCACACTAAACAAAACCAGATTTATTTTGACCACCAAAACTCAGCGCCCATATAATCTTTTCAGTTAAGATATGAGAAATATGACAAGCGATTTTCTTTCCAACATCTGGAAAATATATAACAGAGTCCATATTATCATTAGGATATGACAAACGATAAACTAGTTAAGAACTGAAAGAAATAATCTCATCTACAGAAAAGGAAAAAAAAACAAATCTAATAGAACATTCCAAATTCGATAAACATAATCAACAGTCAGACCATCAAAACAAAAATTTCAATATTCCCACCTTAAAGAAAAGAAAATAATTCCAACTAGACTAGCTGAACAAAAAAAATCCTCTTCAAACCACACCACTAAAAAACACCTCTAGATGTATCATTCAATCTTCCCACCTGAAAGTAAAAGAAAATGATATACAATATAGATTAGCTGAAGAAAAAAAATCCTCATGAAACCACCATATATCTGGGGTCGGCGGCATGGACTCTCTAATATTTGAGTCGTATCAGAATCAAAATAATACCGTACAAGATCGAAGCAAAGAAACATAGTGGCAAGTTTTAAGCAGCACTAGAAGTCAACTCCAGTTATATCTTTCACACCTTAAAGGACCCAGAAAAAAAAAACAATTCAAACTTCTCACCTCAACGGACAAGAAATTATACCATAAACACTAGTTGAACCAAAAAAATTCCTCATCGAACCACACAAAAAGAATTAGCACTAGATATCAATTCAAGACATACAATCATAAACAACATCCAAGATTCATACAATGATCTATACACGAAAATCAAGCCAGAACAAGTCATAATCATAATCATAATCAAGTAGCGCCTTTTCCCAACTATTTGGGGTCAGCGACACGGATCTTACTCCTCCATTCCGGCCTGTTTTGGGCTACCTCTTTTGTAAGAGATAGTAAAGCCAGAACAAATAAGAATGACAATTATCCATCAAATATTACATCCAAAATTTATACAACCTATACATTAAAATCAAGCAACAGCAGATCAAGAAGGAGCATCATCCACCATATAATTACATCCAAGATTCATACAATACGTATACACTAAAATCAAGCCACAAAAAAATGACAATTATCCATCCGATAGTTATTTCCAAGATTCATCCAATCTATACAATAAAATCAAGCCACAAAAACTAGAAAAGGACAATTATCAATCAAACAGTTACAACCAAAAGATTCTTACAATCTTACCAACTAAAAATAAATCTCACAAGATTTTTTTCTTTAAAAAAAAAAGAGAATAAATACCATGAAAGGTAGAAGAGCCAGAACCAAGGAGAGTACCAAAAGGCCCATAGATCGCCCCTCCACCCGCCATCGCTGTGCTGGGAAGGTTCAGAAGGAGAAGTACAAGGGAAAAATCATCCGACCCATCATGTCTAGGGCGGAGAGTGGTCTAGAACTTGTGGCGGAAGAAGCTGGTGCTGAGGATGTCGGGGGAGGTGCGGGAGGTTTGGAAGCGGCGGCAGTTCACCCCCACCATCATCCAGAAGAGGGCGAGGGGGAGAAGCCTGTCCGATTTCCGGAGAAAGGAGAGACTGTTGTTGGGTAAGCAAAGCCACTGGCTGCCCAGAGATGGCTGCAGAGGAGGAGCTGTGTGATGTAGGAAGGGGAGGGAGGGAGGGATGGTTGAAATCAAAATCACTAAAGTTCCCTTTGCTTTTAAAAGTGATTTTGTAGATATGTTTAGAGAAAATTGGTAATGTGCTCTTTGACGTGGTTTCTTCTTTTTTTTTTTCTTTTTTTTTTTTTTTGACAATGAGCATTTATTTTTATATTCGAAAAAAAAAAATTAAGGGTGCCTTTGGCAACCTTGATTTGGATTTAGAGGTGTGATTTTTGGAATCACGTCATTTAAAGAATCTCATGTGATTTTACAAATGACACGGTCGGGCCTGTCATTTTGAGCGACCCTCTTTTAAGTTATAATAAGAATCACGTCATTCTGAGGTGAGATTTTGGGAAAGAATCAAATCACACTAAAAAATGAGTTGCCAAACATAGGATTTAGACAAATCACGTGATTCTCAATATGAATCATTTGACACAAATGAAATATCGAGTTGGTGGAGGCATGTGGCATAAATAGTCATGCGGTTTCTCCCTTGAAATGCGGTAAACAGTGTGAAACCAGTGAAGAAGCTGCTTCCTCCTAAGGAGATTCTTGGAAAAGTCGGTTTTGTTACTTCTTGGCAGAAAATTTGACTTTAACGAAAATTAACCCGAAAACGTGAATTCACGTAAAATACAGTAAGTCACTTTCCCGTGTTTCCAAATGCATCCAAAGATTCATCTTTCCCTGCCGGGTTTAGTTTTTACATATTTTTTAAAAAAATATAAATAAGTAGTGCATGCCTAGCCGGTTATAGTTGGGGATATCGAAGACGGCAGGGAAGGAGAGGATAGGAAAGGGGAAGAGAGCGGAGAAGGGTACTTTTTGGAATATTTTTGTGTTGATAGGTAATCAAAAGGCTTTATTAGCATACTAGAATGGTACAAAAGAATACAACGATGAGAGCATAAAGAAGCAACATTTCTTCATCTTATATACATCCACATCTTAAAGTGAGACAAAAGAAGAATAATTTGATGAAAGTTAGACATTTGTCACTATCTAAGAAGTTGGAATTGCTAGGAGAAGCAAGCAATTGGATTTGCGAGCCAAGAAAAGGCATGCTCTCAAATCACACCCTTTAATCAAAGATAGTAAAATTAATTGGACAAAACAAATTGATTATACTCCTTCCGGGCTTTTTTAATAGATGTAATTAGCTTTTAAAATGAACTCATTTTAGTTCATTTTGAATACCAAGTGCATCTACTAAAGAAAAATGGAGACAGTACGTGATTTGTTACGTGTAACCATAAATTGAGCTCCAAAAGTCTTTGTTCTTTAAGTGGAGTTGAGTGATTATACTGTTTGTTGACTATATCATGCATTTTAATTGAGTATTGTTTAGTTATGCAGGTTTGATGGTGAATTAGTTGCGTAAATGAACCAAATAAAAACTATTGAAACCCGTCGACATTATTTAGCAATTGTCATAGTTAATTTCTGGAGGATTTCTCAAAAGCATGTCTCAGTATCACTTTCTTTACCACAATGATCGTGACATACCATCTGACAAAAAACTTGGCGTGACTTAACAACCAATCAACATGAAGCAAATAAAATTTTAATTGAACAAAGTTGGAGACATATGCAAACACCACGTTGAAGAAAACTCTAATTGTGGTTAGCAATTGGCAGATAAATGAATAAATAAACAGTCGAGAGTACCATGATAATAAAGCAACAAATATAAAATAGCCCACTACTCAATTCATGGTGTGAAGCTAGTAAAGGGCTGAATTAAGTGATGAACTTTCTTTAATGAAAGCCGTATATGAACTTAGCAAATTATAAAGTAAACAGGAGAAGAAGTTAGCTAAAAGCTCACAACTTGTGCAAAAAAATCTACATTGGTACGAGAAGAAAATTGGTTTTGGAAAAATGTCATAAGCCTACATACTATGGGGACATTTGGATAGAGAAGTAGGGATTAATTCTCTATCAATTCTTGAAGGATTTCAGATAAATGTGTTTGGATAGAGAATTGGTAAAGACATGAAAATTCACATGAATGTCCAATTCTTCTTCTACTTTTTCTGAATTGAAGAAGTTGGCCCAGAGGAACTTCTCTTGAAGTAGAGTTGATGAATTGCCATCCGACATGGAAATGACCCATCTGCCCTCGTATCAATTCTCTTGGAATATTTCACAAGAATTTCATTTCCAATTCTTCATCATCTGCCCAAACGTTCCCTATAAGTCAAACAATCTTATTTGGGCTTCAAATAGGGATGCCACCGGGGCCGGGTTTTTACCCGACCCGACCGGACCCGGCCTTATTGGGGCCGGTTCTGGGAAACGTTATACAGTACCGGTTCCGGTTCCGGGTTTGAAAGAGGAACCGATGCACCGGGTCGGAGCGGGTTTGGGTATTATATTAAAACCCGACCCGACCCGATATATAAGTACTCAACTCAAGTTAGGTCTCTCTTCTTTTCATTTTTTTTTCTTTTAGTGCCCTTTTGTAGCTTGAAAGAGTGAAAAATAGTCAAAATAATCAAAGTTTAATATACAAGTTTGAAAAAGAATAAAAATAGATTAAAAAAATTTGATTTGGTATCGGGGCGGGGCGGTTCCGGGTTTGGTACCGGGGCGGTTCTGGGTCCAAAAATTGGACCCGTAGTGGGTCTCGGGTGGTTCCGGGTTTGAAGAATTACAACGGTTCCGGGGCCGGGTTTGCCAAGAACCGACCCAAACCCGCCCCGGTGGCATCCCTAGCTTCAAAGGGATATCCAGGTCCCGCCGCTGTTGGTGTTGTGGTTCGTGACTTTTTTGGCCGTTCGATTGCTAAGTCTACCTTTGGGGTCGGATTTGCCTCGGCTCTGGTGGTTGAAGCCATGGCTTGCCTTGGATTGCCATACACCTTGAGCATGGTTTTATCCTTGATTAGTGATAACAACATTAGTCAACAACCATTTCCACTACATTGAGAAAAAAGTTACTATTTCCACCAACTATAAGGAGCAATTTATTTTTTTTGATAAAAATAAAGACTAATTATAAGTTACGCAGGAATATTGAAAGGCTGTGAGTCATTGGATCCAATGATATACTTCCTCTATCCAAAAAAACCTAGTTGCATTTGAAAAATAGTGGATCCATAATTAAATGACTGGATTTGCCCTACAAGCTAATAAATTTAACTCATGTTCAAATATTGCTAGGATCTTATAAACAGAGTATAATAATAGAAGGTCGAAGGGTGATTCAAACCCGTCTGCCCCTATCTTATCGTGTGCCTTTAAAATGCGCACTAATTCGATTCAACTAATGAAATCATCTATGCTAACCATGTCTAGAGATAGAAATAGATGAACATTTTGGGAATCAAAAATATTATTAGAGGCCAAACCGAAGTAGACAAGTGGAAGAACATGACAGCAAGGAAAGGTATTAAAACAAAGGCGTATGTCTAATCAAAGTCGCATTCATCCTTGTGAGAGGAACATTTGGCTTTTTGTGTGTGTATAAACCACCTTTGGAACTTGATGACTCACCCCTTTAATTTCTTGTCACATAGCGAGTGGGGGTCACTGCCAGCCTGCTGGCTATTGCTTTCATTTTCCATGCATCAATGGCCAGACAAAATTCTCTTCCTCAACAAAAATAAAAGATGAACAAGAAAGAAAAATCTCTCTCCTCGTCTCTGCCGGCGCCATTAAGGCCATATCCTCTTCTTTTTTTTTCTTTTCTTTTTTTTTTCTTCTGACAATAACTGCTCAAGGCAATGAATAAACTCGTGCACACAATGTAAGATAACCGAATTTCCTAGAGCTCTAATACCATGTAAGTTAACTCAGTTGCCCAAAAATTCGTATCGTTAGGATACCGAAATTTTTATTCATTTATTTTATATTCTAACATCATAACACCTAATGTTCTAAGACCAACATGCCAATGCTAAAAGTTTACTTTCACTACGTCTACATGCAACTGAGGGCCAATATGCAAATGCGTTTCAGGGTAACCGGGCCCTGTTTCTAGCCTTTTTTTGCAGTACGGTAGTAGATTGTTAGAAGTTTTACTGATATGAAGTTGTGGTCAGATTCAGGGTCCACCAAATACCAATTATGTTATCTATCAACATTCAAAACACGTTGAGTCTCAAATGTCATGATGCTGAGAAAATCTTGGTGGGAAATGTTTCAGGCTTGGAAGTTGGAATCACTCATACCGGTTCAGTTTAGTAGATATTGGTAATAATTGTCTTCATCAACCTAATCTTTTGCATGTCACATGACACCTTGTGAACTGTCTGAATTGGAGACAACAAGGGATAATGATCAGAGTCCCGTTTATATATCCAAGTGCACAGGAGCTCTGTGAGCCATTGGATTTCAATCCGGCGGCACTTATTAATATAGCAGACTCAAAATTAGTTGCCCGCCACCTCGATTATATTACACTTAGTGATCCAACATCTCGTAGCACGTCGACGCATGCCAACCTGCATAGGCCGGGCGTATAAAGAATGGAGTCACATAATTTATGTTTTATATTGCTGAATGACAGAAATAGATATATTGTGGTGATATCAATGAGTTTATGAGCATGCTGATATTTTGAGCAAGTAATCTCAACCATGGCATCAGAGGATCTAAGTGGTAGCATGGTTGTAAGTGGTGGATTGTGATGAGTTTGGTCTAGATAATGACCCATGATTGAATCATCATTATTAGCCCATATGAGCCATCTTGCTATTGTAGTATATGTTGACTTTTCAAACATCTGAATTACATTCAAGTTGATTATAGTAAAGGAGACTTTGTACCATTGTTAGACTGTAGGGACTCCATTTAATTGGAGTCGAAGGGAACGGAAAGTGAAAATTGAGAGAGAGAGAGAGAGAGAGAGAGAGAGAGAGAGAGAGAAAGGAAGAAAAAAAAATTATACCTCAATAAGAAGACAAGTGAACTTTATAAGGAATAACTTGTCCAAAATAGCTTATCTATAGCTTAGTATCCTATTGAGTGTATGGAAATATAAACACGCATACTCCGTGATGTAGGACCTAAGGTGAAGGAGGAGTAGCGAGAAGACTACTTGAGCAGGGAGACTCGCAGAAGACCAAGGGAGTAGTGCTAATGCGTAGGAATCTCAATATTTTTGGCTTGTGACTCTGAGTCAATGGCATCGTGTGCCCTCTGTTTGTAATATAAATAAGGATGACTTGAATATGGACAGTTCATGACTTATATTTCCAAACTTTTGAATGTTGTAAAATATGTATAACTTGTATAACGTATGTTTTGCAAACCATAATCACATTTCGGTGTACTTAGCCATGACTTTGCTTTTGATTTCAAGCCGTGATTGGGTTTTATCGTTTCCACGGACTCAGATATTGAAACCATTCCCCCTCTTGAAAAGTGAGGTATAGATCTCCATGCCTTTTAAATCATCTATATGCCTTGTGTTTCTTAATATGAGAAATATGATTCTTAATATGAGAAATACACTATTGGGAAGCTTTGAAGTTTAAGAATGTTTTCGGAACAAAAGTTGCCAAAACAAATTTACAGAATTACTAGGCACAAATTACCTAGCACTAAATTTTAAAGGTGCTAGCTAAGTTGAGCCAGCTCTTCTTGGTTCAAGGTTCAGCTCAAATTAGCTTGACTTAGCTCAGGCTTGGGCTTGCCTCAAACTTGGCTTAAAAGGAAATTGATTGTTAAATATTTTAACATGAATATCTAGTACATTTTCTATCCAACAATTACAGTAGATTCTATTATTTTTTAAGTGACAAGTTTTTTATTTTTTTAATTTTAAGTGACAAGTTACAAAGTCAGCTGAACTTGCAGACCTCAAACTCAACCCACTATGCTAGGCTTAAGCTTGAGCTAAGCTCGACCTAAGCCAAACTCAGCATGACTAGGATAGAAGCAACCCTTTTAAATGTTTGCTTCACAAGAAACTCAAGCCACTTGTAAATGATTTTTGTGACAAAATCTTACTGCATGACTGATATATACAAAATATACACACTTTAATATGCCTTCATACCTATTTCTTAGTGTACTTTTTTAGTTAAAATAAGGATAAATATTAGTTATTAGTGTTAGGTTAATATTTAAGAGTTTAATAAATAATCTTGCTCTAGTTGATTAATTTGGATGCATTAATTGATTTAATGGAAATATATTTCAATACATGTCTAATGTGAATTAATTGTTTTTATGAAGGTCGGGTTGCGAAATGGCTAAAATGGAGTACATTAGGTGGGTTTTAAAGAGCCAATTTATTTAAAAATTGAGATCATGTGTAGAGAAGATCTAAGCCACTGATTTGTATCCAAGGAGAAGATGGACGCTGATTTAAAGTAAAGAGCCATGCATAAGTGATCCAACAGACGAGAGTGATACGTCGGGTCATTTGAAACGAAAAAAAAAGGCCGAGTGCTTTGCCCGAGAGCTCAGGCTGAACAGAACAGAAAAACAAAACGAAAAGGAAGGGCACTCTGATAGATTTGGGCTCGATTCGGGATCTTGATTCAACAAATCCTGAAAGACACTCAACTTGGAAGGATAAGAATCTGGGACTCGGTTCGGATTTGGATGGGCTTGATTGGGAATGGATTCTAGATTTACAAGGCACTAGTTTGGAGTCAGCTATAAAAGAGAAGAAGATGAAGCAAAAAAGGGGACAACCTGAGAGACGTGCTACAAGGCCAACGAAACGGCTGCGACTAGAAAGTGGTGACAAGCAGAGAGAGAACCAGGCAATGAAACATCTAACCGTGGAGAAGAGAAGGGGCAATATTTTAGTTTCTAATTTTCTTTCGTCCGTTATACCCAATGCTAAATATTGTGCTAAATACCTCCATGGGATTCTAATCCTCTCTAGACTAGGGCTTGATGAAGTATTAATGAAGCTTGCATTTAACTCTTAAATATTTAAGATTTTGATTGTTATTTAATGATCAATTTCTTTTAAATTCTACCTTGTGAGTTTTTTTATTATTATTGTGTCATTTATAATGATTGATTAGATTATCATTAGGTGTGAATTATTGCTTAAAGTATTGACTTTTTATTGCACGTAATTATTAGATACATGTAATAATTAGACAATCAACTTTCGTGCCAAGATATTATATACGAATTCAGATTAGGAATAAGATGGATGTACGTTTAATATGGATTCAATACCTTACTTTAGTATCTTTGATTATATTCTTTTAAAAGCTTTTACTCTAGTCCTGTAAATTTCTTAGGAAATAATTCTCTAAAGAAATCCAATTTCTTAGATTTCTTAGTTTAGTTACAACTAGTAATTGTAGTTTCTAATTTTTCTCCCCATGGATCGATGTCGATCTTACCAAGTTTTATTACTTCGCTACAACATACACTTCGGTAAATATTTTTAAAGTTGTAACACTTGCCTTCGATGCACTTCTTCAATGTCTTATGAATGTCCAATAAATCATGGGAATCCAGTCATAGGCCTATATGTTGTAGTTAATACTCATAAATGTGAGATCTTGTATGACCATTTTGTTATTTATTGCGGTAGGCATAAATGAGTCTTCATGCAGGCATACATTTCATACTTTTGACAATGATTGTACCTAAACTCTTAGAACATGGGAGATAGAAGCTTGCTCATTGCTTTAACCCTTCTTCTATCTTTTATTGTACATAAACTCTTCCATTACTTGCACATCCAATTCAAATATCACGTAATGAGTTGACAAAAGCACAAGACTTCTCCAAACTCGATTCACTAATAAATACCTCAACTTTAGACTAACAAAACTACATATTTTAGTTGCATAAACTCGCATTGACTAAACAAGAAATTCTCCCATAACAGAAAGGCCATATGAACATGTAGTAGAATTTATAAAAGTATATTTCATATAGTTTTTACTCTTACATATCGTATAAAAAAAGCTGACTGTTATGTTCTTTTTTTACCTAAATATCAAATACAAAAGCGAAGGAAAGTTCATCCCGATAGCGGAAGGAGAGAATGAGGAGCTTGTCATCGACCCGTAGACGATTGGCCTCGACGAACTCATTCCATCCGCCGGTGAATACCATGCCATTCTGGCTTGCTCGGAACTTGCACGTCATCTTGTGTTGCCGCCCCCTTTGATCCAGCACCATCACCGACAACCCGCCGGAGTTGATCTTTGCCCTCTCCGAATCGTTGGCCTTCTGAAAAACCTTGTCGAACAACGTTTGCGGGATGAGTAACCGGCTCTGGTGGCCGTTCGTGTCTGAGCCTTTGATCAACTTCTCGCCAATCCGGAAGGGCGGCGTCGCACCTAGCAGTGCATGCGCATGCATCCATGACCTTATCACCACGCTTTCTCCCGTTGATGGTGCGCTGGAAGAGCAAGCAGACGACGACATTTTGCCATCCCCACGAGAGAAAACAACCTTCAGTTTCAACTTCTTGCTTGTATGGTCGAGGCTCGCTGAGTCGCAGTTGGTGTAGGACGGCTTCTTCTCGCATCGGTACCTGGAAGGGAAATCAGATGGGGCCGGGACGGTGGATGCAGGCAGAGGAGGAACAGAAGAGCCCCACAACCTGCGCTTCTTGAATGGAAGATGATCAAGTTGAATTGCATTGGGAGGCAGAACTTGCAACGCCCTCGCCACTTCCTCGCCCTTCGGATCGTCAAGAAGCTTGGCGCAGGTGTAGGCCAGAGCATCAAGTTTGCGCCAGTCATGTTCACTGCCTTCTTCCTCCTCGGTCTTCATGGCTGCTCTCACAATAGCACTCCTTGAAGTGTTTGAGACAGAGAAGGGGAGAATGTTGCCATATTTATAAAGAGGTAGAAGATGATACTTGTAGTAGAATTAGGAGACCTACGTTGTTTGCTTCCTCTAGTTTCCTATTACAGCCCTGTTTTCTATTCGCTGCTTTGTGACCTACCATGTTTAGGACCCAGTTCAGCGATCTTACTCCCGAGGAGTTCCGGTTCGAGAAATTCCTCTAGTTTCCTATTCTTGGGTCTTCGACCTTTTGCCTTCCCGGCGGAACCGGATCCTGTGGTGAAGCTTCACCAGCCGTCGATCGTACGGAATCGACGGCGTACACGGAAACCGTGTGCGCTCAACCAAAAGACGCGCTTTTGGCTGAGCGCACATCATGCCCGTGTGCGCCGTCGATTCCGTACGATCGACGGCTAGTGAAACTTCACCAGCGGCCTTGCTGGTGAAGCTTCACCAGAGGATCCGGACTCCTTCCCGGCCGCTTCTTACAAGGCGCCTATACTTCCAACCAATGATCTTCCTGAGGAGTTCGATTGGAGGGATCATGGCGCCGTTACTTCTCTATTTAATATTTTTAATTATGATCTTCCATTCTTCTTTCTGCTGATTCTTGTACTGTCATTTCGATTATAAAGAATCTGTTAATTGGGTATTCTTGGCCGCTACTTGTGTTGGGTCCTGTTTTGATTTTTGTGGTGAATTTTTGTTTTTGTGATTTTTGTTGCTTTAATATTAGTTTATGTTTTTTATGTTGTCTAATGGGGACAAGAGATCCTGTGCTGCTGGTCTTTCAGCACTAGAGGGGCGTTGGAGGGTGCAAATTTTCTTTCTACTGAGAAGCTGGTGAGCCTCAGTAAGCAGCAACTTGTGGATTGTAGCCAGGGGCGGAGCTAGGAATTTCGATGAGGAGGGGCATACAATTTTTTCAAAATTTGTAAAATAAATTATGAAAATAAAATATAACAAAATATATCATTTTAACTAAGATAATGTATGTATTAAAATACAATTACATACATGTATTTTTTTAATCAAAACATACTATGAAAATAAAATGTCTACAATATCTTACACATCTACAACGATTTGCCATTTTTTGGAAGTGTTAGATAACAACTTCATTTTCAAGCTCACTAAACACAACTTTTTCAAGTATGTGTAACTAGACAGTCATTTCAAGCTCATTAAACCCAACTTTTTCAATAGGTGTAACTAAAAAGTTCAAATATATGTTATTTTTTAAATATCATACAAATAAATCGTGGTAGCAAGGAGGGACACAGGTGCGATCGGTCGGCAAATTATAGTAGCAAAGACGAAATTTAACAAAAATTGTAGTAACAAAGATGAAGGAGGTATGTGGTAATAGTAAAAAGGAAGGTAAAAACTAAGAAGTAGTATTTATAACCTAGAGGCCCTAAATTTTTACTACTAGTTAGTGTAAATTTTCTTCATTTTTTAACATTTTCTTTAAGATATTATGGCAAGCTAAGCAGATCTCTACTTCCTTTTTTGTTTTATTGCTTATTTAAAGTCTAAATCTACCTTACTAAAGCATCAGAAGAATAGTCATGAAAGGACAATTTTTGTGGGTCAACAAGAGAATAAGAAAAAATAGGAATTGAAGAGGGCAAGTTAATTAGATAAATACCTTTTAAAATAAAAGTAATAATATACTACATTAATGGGATTAATGGGAAGGTCAGCTGGGGCCAGCTTGCCCCCCCTTGGCTCCGCCAGTGATTGTAACCACCAGGTATGCACTCTTAGTCGTCTTATTTTATTTGGTAGCTTAGCTGCCTTTTGATGAAGAAAATATAGTCATATCAATGGAATCACTCTTCTTTCTGTTTATCTCGTGAAATGCTCGAAATATGGTGTACTTTGTATTCTATATTCTTTCAAAATATGTATTAGTCATCATTATGCCAATGTGGAAAACATAAAGGAACCAACTAACCACAAAATGATTCTAGTTCTTAGTATCTTTTTATATAATTTGTACATGTTTCAAGCTGAAGACTCAGTGTAAAACATGGTCTTCAAGATTTGCGAAAATGGCTTGAACATCAATGTGGAGAGCAGTAAAAGAAGCGAAGTGAAGAAAATAAAAATGGAAATGCAAAAAGATGCTTTGGGCTATTACTTCATTCCTTTTTTTCGATTGGATCTAGATTTTTATAAAGAGATTTCCCATTAACATCCACTTCATTTCTTGTCGGTGAAGAGCAATTTTTTTGTTTTTTTGTCCTTAAGATCTCGAGATAATTCTTTAATCTCTTATTTATCTCAAAGTGATACTGTTTACTTGTCTTAGTTGGTGTTGCACATCTGTTAAATGAAATATTGCATTGTTTGTTAGTTAATTAGCAGAAACACATATATAAAGAAGAGTGAAGGTAAAAAAAAAATCATTGAAACTATGGATGTACCAGTGGTTATTTCTTTCAACATCTATATAATTTACATTTGCATTGACATTCGAAATTGTGCTTAAGAATGGTATTCCACTTTCTTTCTTGTTTGTGCAATTGAGGAATAATGCAAGTTCATGACTGATTGGATGCATTTCAGATTGTGGACCTTTTTGGAAATCTACCAATTTTTCTTCATCAAACACCTGGATGAGTTTTTCTAAGATTGGAGCTTTATACAAAAATTGTTTGTTGTCTCATACGGTGTGATGCATCAGAAGTAGATTCATGTGATTCAGGATGCAACGGTGGGGGCTCCACCATTTTTTTTGTTTGTTTGTTTTTTTTTCCAACTTCTCTGGTGGAATGGGTGTTCGAATCAAACACCTCTCAGCAATGTATCATGGAAAAATGGTCATTATGCATTATCAGAAAGGCAATCTTAATCTTGAAGGTGTTCTTGATTATAATCGAGTAGGATTATCTAACTTGTTTTGGCGAGTGCTCTCCCTCAAAGAGAGCTTATGGGTTCATGGTGTCTACTTCCATTATATCCCTTCAAGAGCCTATGATGCAAAAATTTCACTATTCAATTGGTAATGGCAATAGTATTCACATGTGGTCTAATCTATGGGTGGACAACCAGCCTCTCATTACCCGATTTGGTCATAGAAATATTATCCTTCTTAGAGGTAATATTAATAGTACTATTGCTGATTCAATCTCTGAGGGCATTTGAATTTTGTTGCAACCACTACTCGCACCAGATAGGTCTTGGAATTTCTCGATACTCACTTGACAATTCTCACTCAAGACAAAGATTCTATTCATTGGCTCAAGCCCTCAGGGAAGTTTTCTTATAAAGCTTCTTAGAATTTCATTCGACAAAAATATGTGCATGTGATTTGGTAGTCTTTAGTCTTGTTTAAACGATGCATCTATAGACAAGTTTTTGTCTCTTGGCTAGCCCTATCTAATGGTCGCATGACTATAGATAATTTACAAAAACGAGGCCTACTGATTCCTAATAGATGTAATCTTTATTGCTATAACTTGGAAACTGTGAATCATATCATTTTTTAGTGCTCTTTTAGTCAATATATTTGGGCAACCTTTCTTCACAAGAGTCATATTACTCATCGAGTTTTAAATTTTCAAGATGAGATTGATTGGATTCTTCAATTTTGTGCATCCAACAAGTATGCAGGTCTTTTCCTAAAATATATCTTCTCTGCAATTTGGCATTAAAGGAATAAGAGGATTTTTATGAATCTTCGTCCACTCCTGATTCGGTTACAAGTCTCATCATCAATCAAGTTAAAGTGGCGGCTGATACTTTATCTTTTCGAGCTACTGTACTCAATCATTGTGATTTATTAGTTGATTTATTTTATTAGCTCTTTTTTCTGAGTCATTTTAGGACTTGTTAGGTGTTTCACCTGCTTCTGTACTTTCTTTCCCTTCTTGGGCTTTAATTCGGCTATTTGGGTCGTGAAAAATCAGATCCATTCACATAGATAAATTTGAAAAAATCTACCTAAAGAGTGGATAAATGAGATAATCCACTAACCAGCTGAAACAGTACCTCAAATCCACCTAAAGAGTAGATAAATGGGATAATCCACTAACGGATTATCCCATTTATCCACTCTTTAGGTGAATTTAAGGTATTTCAGCTGGTTAGTGGATTATCCCATTTATCAACTCTTTAGGTGGATTTTTTCAAATTTATCTACGTGGATGAAGCTGATTTTTTACGTCCCAAAAGGCCCCTAATTTACCCAAAGGAGCAACGGTGGGCTTATGACAAACCCTTACAAATTTGATCAATCAAAGATTGTCTCCTCTGTTGCAAATTTCAGTGTCATCTCTCTTGATGAAGATCAAATCGCAGCACATCTTGTGAAAAATGGCCCCCTAGCAGGTCAGTTGAGATTTTTTATATGAGTACTTCTGATGTTTCTAAGAATTATGTGCCTGACGAGCCTATAAAGGAATGGATTCGGAGACATGTATAATCCCAACCAGCCAACGAAAGCACTTTACCAGGTTGACTGCCCAGTCACTTCTTTTTGCATTTATTGGTTCCTCTGTGGTAAATGAAGATGACCCAGGGTTGAATCTATGGATAAATGCATCTGAAAAAGGGAAAAGAAAGAACATGATGACCTGCATCTCACAATAAGGATGCATTAGCTCTATCTTGTTCCTCTCAGTTTTCAGTTTTCATCCATCATATTAACTGTCTGGTCAGCAAAATTTTGTGTCCCACATTAGTTGTCCTATTTTATGTTAATCTTCTCATAGAAAATAGACTAGAAAGAGTTATTGGATGGAGTCAAAAGGTTAATATATTAATTTCTAAGTAGCAATGTCTTTAAGTGGACAACTAATATGAGATGGAGAGAACTACTTTCTGATGACGTAATAGAAAACATCTAGCTTAAAGATGTTTAATGTAAGCCCTGGGTGGGAGATAATGTCTTTGAAAGTAGGAATGATTACTGCTCACTACTTAAACTTTCAGGAAAAGAAACATAAAATTTCACCACTTGGAAGCTGGAAGTAGATGCCACTGAAATATTAAGCCGATTTTTTTTGTTCCATTTGACATTTGAAACATAACATCTGATGAATAAATCATGAATTAAAAAATAAAAAATAAAATCAGTTGTTAGATAGCATCGTACCACATGATTGACCAGGCTCTGGAGTTCTCGATCAATCATGGGCAAGGCTTTTAAACTAAGTAATTCGAATTTCTGACCGAGCACCTCATTGAGAGCCATTGAATAGTTTTAAATCAATGATTTAATGTTGGAAATTATAACCAAGTCGTAGATTTACTAGCTTTCAGAGAAATTAATCATGGTTGTTTTTCTGTTTTCTAGTTTTTGTATGAACATTTTTTTATACGAACTACTTGTTTGAACATGACATAAATCAATTTTCACAATATCATTTATATAATGATTCATATCAGTACGGTTACATGATTCATGTCATTTTCAATGGGATTTTTCAAGAGGAAATTGAACAAACCCTACTATTAGTATTACTTTTTTTTTACTTTTTAGGGTTTTTTTCGAGAGGGGTATCTAAGTGGTTAGAATCCAACTAGAAGGGGCAGGGCAACCGACCTCTTAGATCACTGTATCCCACCGCCAATGACCCCTCGGTGCATACAAGGCCCACCCTATTACTATTGAGGGTGCATTTGGTTGCACCAAAATTCAGCTTTTGCATCACTTTTCTTAGAATTTAGGGTTCTTTCCGAAGTGCCGTGTTTGGCACACTAATTATTGGAGAAGCGCGGCAAGAAGTGAAGTGGTAGAAGAAGTAATTTTGGAGGGAAAAGTTGTCAGTATTATTATAAAACACAACACAAATTTAGGCCAATTCAGATCTTGGAATATGCATTCTTGATGTGGAACCTATTCTGTTTTTAATTAAGACTGTTGTGTAGAACCCGCAGCAGGGTGTTGAATGTGTTTTCTTTCCGAAAAAACAGTGAGTTGCCAAAGGACTGCCTTAAATAAAAAAACTTGACTTATATCAGCATCAAACATTTGTAATTCACCAATGAAGAATTGAATCAGATTTAATTTCTACTCCATGTGTTGCATGTTAATAGCTAATTAAGAGAATGATAAAAGCTTGGCTAGTACTTGTGAAATAATCTCATAAGCTTCTTACAATTCATCTCACAAGCTAAGCCAGCAGATCAGTTGTCGGAAGCTTATGAGACTCTTTTTTAAATACCCAACCACTTTTTTTTCATTTAAGTGCCCAGCGACGTAAATTGAGCCAAAATGAGCAACTAATATGTGCATACACATTTTTTTTTCTAAACGTAGCTATTAACATGGGACAAAGTGAGTACTAAACAAGAGAGTTCTATTTGTAATTTTTTCTCTACTTGTGAAATCCATCACGTGCAAGAAACCCTGAAAACCTTATTTCTTGTCCAATGCTACACTTCACTTGCAACAAACCCGGGATGTTTATCATTCTTGTCCACAGCCCAATCAGCAATAGCATTTGCTGATCATGTCAATCAAGGTATACGAGATACTGTCCTCCTCACAATTAGGGTCTGTTTTGGCAATCTATTTAACCAATAAAGGTTTTGTTTTAGGGTTAATTGTCTTTAGTCAGTATATGTCTCATCAGCCCTTTCCTTCTTTTATTGGCCAAATAGAAAGCGTCTTTAGGGGCCGTTTGGGGAGTGATTAAAAGCAAAACATCCAGATGGGATGTTTTGCTACACTGTAGCATCTGAATATTTTATATATCCAGCTGATACACCTCAGCTGGATGTAAAAATCCACATGGATGCTACAGTATATATCCAATATCCAGTCTGGATATTTTTGCAATAATCACGCCCCAAACGGCCCCTTAAGCCCATCTTCTTTGGAACGTAAAAGGGCAGCCAAACAGCCCAATGTATAATAAAAGGAGTTCTGTACATTCTTTTCAGCCAAAAAAAAAGGCAGAAAATAAAGGTTTTACACATTCAATATTTCAATGCTTCAATTAAGCATGCATGACCCATAAGTTTTGAGCTTACCCCACTAATCTCCCCTTCCAGCCCCAGATTCAAATTTCCCGCCACCAAAAGAACTAGACCACGGAATACTCAATTTATCTCCTCCATCCACATCAATCAGGAATCCCATGGAGATCTCATGATCTTCATCACTTTCACTCCGGTTACCGGTAGTACTTCCTCACCGGGGTACTTGTCTCCCTACGCCTCCAGCTCCGCCTCCAACTCCCTGACGTCCTTATCCTTCTTGGCGAGGAGCCGCCTCATGGCCTGGAGAGCTTCCTGGTCATACTCGGCCTGCTCCTCCATCATCCTCTGATACTGCAGGGCATCCATCTGCACCACCGCCTTCTCCTCCAGCAGCCGGTTGATCATGGCCATGGCTGAGGTGCTCCAATTCGGCGTATAGGCCTATAAGAGACTTATGATCAAGCCGGACTTTGTCGTTTCAGGCGGTGGAGTAAGATCGAACCGCCTTCTGAGTTGCCTAGTAAAGCACTAGTACTACTTCCCTTGAAGGAGCCGGAGCCGACGTCCAATCTTTTAATGGACAACCTTTTCCGGAGCATGGACATGTGGGGGCTGGGTGTGGCGGAAAGCCTAGGGCTTCCTAGAGTACTGCTTGCATCCTGCATACTCATGGCTGCTTTTGAATCAGTTAGATCAATGCTCTCTGCTGATTTTACCCTTCGCTTGTTTATTCCATTGCATAATTCAAGTATTCAAGAACAAGAAACAAAATGGTTGCATATAAAAGGCTAAAATACTTAAAACAACTCGGACTTAAGATTTCCTTTTCCAAACTGTTCAAGCTTTTGGGAAACTTAATTATTTTACATGGTATTAGAGCTTCATATTCTAGGAGGTCCTCTTCAAGTCTCATTTGATGTGTATTTACACCATTTGTGCTCCACGTGCCACACTTGGTGGACGCTTGGGGGATAAAATAAATAAGATCTGTTTCCTAATAGCTCAAGATTTTGGAAAACTTGATTATCTTACTGGACTCAAAAGAATAAATACTTCTCCCTCCACCCTGTGCCAATTGTCCAGATTTGAAAAATATGTAAGGAAGCCATTTTTTAAGCTTTTTACTTCAACCATTAGCCTTTGTATTTACTAACAAGAAAAATTACATGAAAAAAGATAATTAATATGAGGCAAGTTTTTTTTTCAAATCGAAACAACTAATATGGGATGGAGGGAGTAAATTTTACATCCAAAATAGCAATCCTGAAGTATAACAAACTTATACTCATTATTTTACTTTTTTTTTCAAAATTTCTTATTTATTTTTAATATTAAGAAAGAAGGGATTTGTTTTATCTTCCCACTATCCCACATCAAGTGTCCTATTTTGTTTTGACAAGCGAACTAAATAGTTCATTTTCAAAAACCAAATAGGTTTTGAATTTCACCTAAAACTGAGGGAGAAAAAGTGAATAAAGAATTTTGGTTTTACAAAGCAAATTGATCACTAGTCATATGCAAGTCTAAGGATTGAATCTCATTGGCATACATCGTGTAAAGGTGCGTGAATCTTACCTATAATAAAAAAAATATAAACTCACACTCCATGGAATTTATTTACACATCTGTAGGTCTCTTCAGTTTCTCCATTAAAAGAGAGATTGCCCAACCTAGCTAAGCATTTTTCATTTTTAAAAATGGCACATAACTAAAGAGTATAAATAAACATATACTCCCTAGCTATGTTCAATGAAGCTATCTGCATTTGAAAAACACTGGTCCGTGCATGGCTGACTTCGCTCCCTCACAACTAAAATCATGGAAGAGGGGGAACTTTGTGCTTTTGTACCAACATCTGAGTCTAGTAAATTTAACTCATTTAGTAAGCAGACAGGCTCACAGAAGGATAGGGATGGAACTTGGGTCGGGTTTTTACCCGACCCGACAAGACCCGGCCTTATTGGGCCGGTTCTGGGATTGCTTATACAATACCCGGTTCCGGTTCCGGGTCTGAAAGAGGAACCGACCCATCGGGTCGGGTCGGGTCCGGGTTTTCATGTAAAACCCGGACCCGACCCGGGTATATGGTAGATATATATATATCATATACTTGGACCCATATTTATTTATTTTTATGAATATTTTTTTGGGCGAAAGCACTCATATCTCTTGATTTGAGTAGTTTGGATTTTTATAGATATATATTATTAATAAAAAAAATTAAATGAGTTAATAGTTTAATGTATATGACATTAAAAATATAAAAAAACTGGTACCCGGGTCGGGGCGGGGCGGGTCCGGGTTTCAAGTTCTGGTACCGGGGCGGGTCCGGGTCCTTGAAACTGGACCCGTGGTGGGTCTGGGACAGTTCTGGGTTTGAAGAATTAAAATGGTTCCGGGGCCGGGTATGCCAATACCCGGCCCAAACCCGCCCCGGTTCCATCCCTACAGAAGGAGTAGAATTAGAGAACAAGGGAACAAGTATAATCTACTTTGTTTAACCCTAGCTGAATTTTTTTGACAAAATCAATTAAATGTCCAAAAATTAAACAGTCGCATTAATTGCTAAATTATACTTCCCCCGTCCTTAAATGCTTCCACTGGAAAAGAGGCCAATGCGGGTTAATTTAGATGGTACAAATGGTCAATTTAAGTGGATTTTGAACCTCTTCTTCTCCCATTAGATGGGGTTTCCAGACTTTCCATCATCCAATAGATATAACTTTTTCTAATGGAGCTATTAAAATAGGACAGGGGGTATTCTTAAAATTCAAGAACTGACCATTCTCAATGGAACCGGATCCTGTGGTGAAGCTTCACCAGCGGCCGGTGAAGCTTCACCAGCCGTCGTGTGCGCTCTACCAAAAGACGCGCTTTTGACTGAGCGCACATCATACCCTTGTGCGCCATCGATTCCATACAATCGACGGCTGGTGAAACTTCACCAGCGGCCTCGCTAGTGAAGCTTCACCAGAGGATCCGGACTCATTCTCAATGGCTAGCCTTGCCAAACCGGCCCCTGTGGAGAATGCTGCCTGAGGCTTTGGAGAAGGCTCCTCGCTTCCAAAGTCTTGACCCAATTCCTTCAAATAAGAGTTTGCATCAGCGATCTGCCAGGCTCCACCGACTCGCCGTTCTCCAACGCAGCAGCCGTCGATGACCATACGTCGTCTTCCTCAGCATTCTCCGACTCGGTGTCCGACGTTAGCTTCAGCTCCCTGTATAGGACACACGACATCGAGTCGTACCCGCCACCGGCTGCAGCCTCCCCGTCAACCCCCAGCGCAGATCTTATCATCTTCGGAGTCGCCAATGCAGTCTCGCCGCCAGTGTCCGATAGCATCGCAACAGCCTTGGCAGGTAGGACGAATTCATCCTCAATGGCTCACAGCAGCATGCGCACGGGCCTCCTTCCCTGTGGCACAAGTCTGCGCTCCGCTCATCCCCGAAGTCGGAAGCCAGGACGTCGACAAGCGACTGGTAGGTGTGAGACTTGACCAGCCCGTCGGCAGCGGCAAATGTGAGAAGACACCCCTTGCACCATCCCCGCCCGAGGTGGTGGGTGATGAGCTCGAGGAGATTGTTATCACAGGCTGCCATTGGGAAGCTAGGGATGGTGGTGGAGGAGGAAGATCATGCATGGAGAGGAGGGAAGGCCATGGGGTGGTTGCATGAAAGGCAGGCCACTTGGATTGGAGGTCAGGAGTTTGACAAATTTGTTTGACATTTTGACCGTGCAAGAGAGGCTCCCAGTGGATCATGGTGTCGTAATAGGCAACACGGTCAGGGCTTTCCTAATTCCTTGCAAAATGAGTTGCCCAAATTTAGGGTTGGATTCACTACAGGGAAAATTAGAAACAAATTGGGGACCATTAAGGTTTCGAACATACTCTTTCCTTCCAATGAAGTTTGTCTGCATTTGAAGAAACACGGGTCCATTATTACATGACTGACTTTGCTCCCTCAGAACCTAAAAAACACAGACGACATAGGAAAACCCTGGTTTAGGATTCACTTTAGGAAACAAATTAAGAATAAAATCGTGATCAGGAAGGTTTGGGCGTACTCCCTCCATCCAATGAACTATGCGTGCATTTTAAAAACACGGGTACATCGTTACATGGCTGACTTTGGCTCCCTCAAAAACACACAAGAGGGGGAAGACTGTGTTTTTTGTTTTTGTACCGACCTTGGAGTCGAATATATTTGGCTCTTTTTCACATGCATACGGGCTTCATTAGACGGAGGGAGTATTTGGGGAATCAGGTAACTACTTGATTGTTTAGTTTATGTTTTATGATACCCCATGAGTGTGGACTCGATTTTATATTATGTAGAATCATAACATTCCTAATTTTGAAATTATGCACTGCCTGTGGGGAAACGAGAATAATATAAATTTTTATTAGGACAGTATGTTTAATTTCACAATGGAATATACGTTCCAATTATTTTTAACATATTAGAATGCTAAACTTTTTATCTGACTAATTTAATTTCCACCATTTGTTATCTGATACAAAAAAAACGAAAAATAATATGTGCCCCGAATCACTCGTATTGATATGTGCCGAGGGGCTGTGAGTTGTCAGATTAAGATATCTGATGGTGCAGATTAAACCAGGAGGTGGGTGAGTGATTCAAACCTACCTCCATCTATATTAAAGCATGCTGTTGGATCGAGATCCGACGGCCCCAAGCCCAATGCATGTTGTATGCGAGTCGTGGAATCATGATCCAATGATGCGGATTAAACCAGGGGCGAGTGATTAAGCTTAATACTTTCTTGACCCCCTTAACTCGAAATTCTTAATCCCCCACCGTTGGACAGGCTCATCGTATGTAATTCCTTAATTGAGATTTTCATTTTTCGTGTTCATCTTATGAAATTTTCGTGTTAATTGTCCTGTGCCAGTTAACTTAACCGGAACAGGACAAGCTTTGCCCCAGCATTATTGATAGCAAATAATTTCAGTATGGAAACCAAATTGGACTTTTAAAGTGGGCAGGGAATCTTACATGTATAAAACGGCAAGGATGAAAAATTGCCAACTTTCCCAGAACCAAAGGAACTTTTAGGCAGTATTCTTCTCGTCTAGGAAACCCTAATATGAAACCTTCAAAAGGCATGGAAATCGTGAAATTATCTAATCGGTCCTTCATCTCCCGAGATCTCCATTTAATCGGTCCTTCCTCTCCCGGGCCAATGTTATGTCCACTATAAAGAAAGAAACAGCGGCCATTTTTTTAAATGGCATGTTGCATCTTCTGCAGATCAGACATAAACTTCAACCTTTCGATCTATCATCTTGTGCAGTTATCTTGCCAAGATTTAATAACTAGAAATATGGTCGGATTTCATTCCGCTCACATCTTTTTTAGCACAATCTAAAGCCCTCCTACATCAAGAACGTCTCACGATTCTTCATCTCCAACCCTTCTCCTTCCATCCTAATTCTTTCTTTTCGTTTTTTTATATATCATCCCATTTCTCACAACATGGATCAGGGTGCCTCAAGATCCTCCAGCAAAGCAAAAGAGGAAACCCAAAGAGGCACTGGTCTCCCCGCCTGCTGCAGTGGTCTGTGGATGTGAATCTTACCCACAGGTTGGGAATTCGAGACCGGCTGAGAGAACCTAAGAGGCAATATTCCAAAGATAATGTTGTTTTGTTTGCCGCAACAATATTCATGGTGACAATTATTTCTACAGGTGATCTTTTTGTTCTTGCTCTCTTTTTTGTTTTCAGTTAGCTGTATCGAAGGACTTCCTGTAATTGACTTTTGTCCGCTATCATGTTTGCAGCAACAAGCCATTTTGCAGTGAGAAATGAAAATGGAGTAGGATGGGTTTAAGTTGGCCTAAAAAGCCTGAGATAAATAGAAAATAATAACATTACTTCACGGATGCATATATATATCATTATAACTCAAACATAAGTGACTTCCATACTAATACTCCCTCCCTCCAATAAAGTATCCTATCTAGCTTTCCAAAATGAATTAATTTATTCCCATTTAAGAGTCCTATATGGTTTTAGACGTGAACCAAAATTCAGTCCATTTAACAAACCAACTGGCATGATACAAAACATTTTTACGTATGCACAAGGAACTTTTTATACTAGATTGGCATAAGGGAATTACAATGCATAAACACACCTATTAATAAACACATGCAAGCTGATGACAAATCTTTATCACGAGATTGAAGTCATTCCACCATAACTCCAGATGCAATAATAAACCAATTACATAGAGCAGAATTCCAAAGAAAGCATATCTCAGTCCAGATATCATTAAAAATGATTGTTTTTCAGACACATACAAAAACATAAAGAATCTGAATTTTCTTCACTAAGTTGGTTTTGGAAACAAAGCTCCTCTAAGATTTGATTATAGTGAGTTTTGCTCTGCCATTTAGCAATAAAACGAATAATAAGATTCAAGTATATACTTTCCCAACATAATTTACTAACAAGCATGCAACTTTTCCAACACCATCACAGTAAGTGATATCAACAACAATACTTTATATGCCCACCATCTGATAATACAATCAAGTTAAAATGTGTAGATGTTTAGCTCAATCCTCTTCCATTCAACAGAAAACGATATTCGTAAGTTCAACCAAGTTATCTACACCACCCAACATCAATCCAGAGACAGCAATTAAATCCCAGTGAAGTCCTTGCAACAGGAGTCAATTACACTCATTCCAGCTATTCAGCTCTGTAATCTGTCAACAAGCAACAGTTGTTGGGCAGCTCAAAAAAATGGTAACCATGTTCCTACTTCAACATCCATAGATTAATAAACTGCCAGCTGAATCAAGCTAAAAACACAGAGATGCCATCCTCAAAGACCAATGCATGGAATGGGCTGAAACGCCCAGACAAGTTCTTAACACAACAGCTTAACTTTTTTGTTATCATGGACAAGGCATTCTAAAATAGTTTGGAAGAAAACACTAGGTAATTTATCTCACTTATAAAATTTTCAATATATAAAGGCAAGGAATAAACTATCTTTTCGTTGTCGCTGCCACACCTTTTCTTAAAATTACAAGACAATGCACAATAGAAGGCCTTGCCAAAAGTGTCACGACTAACTACACAACAAATAGAAAAAGCAGCAGCTACAGTGATAGCAGAAGCCATTTGCAGAACGATTCCAAGCAAAAGAATAACACTTGTCCACTTATCAAAACTCCTCTTGTCCAGAACACATCTACAAGACAAAGAAAGCAGGAAGAAGCGGGAAGCATTACCAAGAAGATGGAGCAAGAAATGTATGCATAAGTTTACAAAAAATAGTCAGGAGTCTTGCGAGTGGTATCGGGCTCCATCTGCCTTGGAGCAGGATCAAACTTCAGGAAGTTCTGATCCATGTTCTCCCCAATCTCGAGTATGGCTGCCATATTTCCACAGCGGTAACAGTAGTTTGGAGCACTGAATACAGTCACCACATTTTTATCCTAAAAGAATTTGAAAATAGGTCATGGGTCAGATTTCAAAAAATCAGATACCTATGAGAAGAAAGGGAAAAAAACAAAACCTGCTTGATTCAAAGATGATTGCTAATTTGCTAGTTACTACTATAGCAGGAACATACTACATGTAGAAGGTGAACACTAACAAGCATTTAAGATATTATTGTCCAGAACAATGGTCACCAAGATTAGCTCTTCTCAAGGACACTTAATAGTTTCACTCATGAGTTGTCAAGTTGAAGCAGTTGGGGACTCACCTGACACCAATTAAAACCTTCCATGACAAGCTGATGTGCTCTAGAAATGAGGCTAAGACCATTTGTATGATTAAACTGAGCAGCAATATCCTTCCCGAAAGTGTAACCAGCACCCCGCGGAGATATTCCCCAACCGCAACGGTCATCAGGGTCTGACCATAAAAGGTCACACATGGGTCCTTCATGTGGAACCTACACAGAATATATACATTAATGAGCTAGAAATCAACAAAAATCAAACTAGTGAGCTAAATATTAGATAAATCATTAAAACGCAAAATAACTAGACCAAGAAAAATTACAAGCTCAACCTTGATGCACCGCGCATCGATATTTCATAGATCCAATGACAGAACACCTATAGCTTAAGTGACTCTTCATCCAATTCCTATAGCTATAATAATGTTATAAAGAGACGGCCTCCATTTGTAAAATTCTTATAAGTGTTTACAAAGGAACTAGGTTACAGAATAGCTGCCTGCATAGGTATAATTCAAAGAATTTGCTCCTGGACAAACATCGATTGAGTAACCCATGAAATATTATTAAATACAGATAATATTTGAGAGTTGCAATTCCATTCTGTTCCTTGTAAGCTAAATAAGTCCATACAACGACTTGTCCCCTATTTTTCCTCATGGGATGATTCAAACAGAAAAACACACATACACACGCTCCTTGATCTTGTGCTGACATCCTTGTATTCAAAGTGAATCCTCCCAAAACACACGCATAAGCAAGATTTGTTGGAAGTCTCATTTTTTATATAGGAAAAAGGCAATGGAGACTAAAATTTGATTAAAAACAATGAATCTTTTGCATTCAATCCTTGCCATAAGTTAACAAATGATACTATAATTTCTTGCATTTAAACAAATAAAGTGATATTGACATGACCATTAATTCACATCAGGATCACTAACAAAGCATGTATCATCACTTAAAAGGCATAAAGCCAAAAAAGCAAGGAGAGAACCAGATAACATGAAAGAAAGATTTCTTCCACAAAAATGAAAAGAAAGAAAGGTTATAATTTGTCAACCTCAGAAACATATCAGAAATGACATCTTGCAAAAATATAAGGAAGGTACAAGACTCTCAAATAGATAATCATAGCTTATACCTTCTTTTTACAATTTACATAGCACCTTTCGCGATTTAGAAAAACAAATAACTAGAAAATCTGCAACCCAAGCCCTTTAAAGGCATAGGACATGGTCCCTAGACTGAGTTCACTTCCCTGCGAAGGCAAGATTTATATCCAGTGTCCAATTTCATTTATTCAACACTAATATACCAAAATTCTCAAAAAAGAAAAATTAGGAGACCTGCCAAATTGTTCAACTAATTAAGCCCCTCACAATATGGCCTGTTCTTTTTCAATACTCGAAGTAATTTGGTATTTACAAAAACAAACCACAGATGTTATCTACAGAGAATTTTTTTCTTCCATTTCATTTAACAGTCCGACTGCTTTGGCTTATAGAAAATAGAGACCAAGTTCATGGAGACATATAGAGTCATTTAATTTCCATTGCCATGTATTTACCTCATGTTTCGCAAGCTTTTGACAGGTAAATTATCAATTACTTAGGGACATAAAGCCATTTGTTTCCATTATATTTTTGGAAGCTTTGGATGGCCCATCCATATTGGTCACAAGTTCCATTAGCTTCTACAACATATTTTCATGCCAGCTATTTTACATATAGGCAATTGAATTTTGAAAAATTTTAAAAATAGAACTTCCAAAATTTTTTGAGAACTTATTAGTGCACCTCAAATCATCCGTCTCAAACACCTAGGTAATGAGGTACAAGCTGGAAGTTTGTTGTCACAAAGCTCGTGTAGACACTCTTCTGAATCAAATTCCAATTTCCAGGTATGCTAACTTGAAATGCTCGCACAATTGTAAGACTCGTCCAGTTATGCGCTAAGCTGTCACCCACATATTTGACACATTTACGCCACCAATATCACCACTAGCTCATGCCACTGGGTCACAATGCCCGAATTTGTATAAGACTTCCGTAACACTGGCCCACTAACACATCTGTGGTAACAACCCTAGTATGCATTCAATTCTTTTTAATCTAAGCCCATTAAATTACTCACACAATTTTGGTACACAATTTTACTTCCCATCATTTGCAACAACCACCAACTAGCAAAACAGTTTTTTTTTTTTGGAAAAATCACATTGTTCCTAACAGCTTCTAATGAATAAATTATGAACCATGATTACATAATACAAAAAAATAAAGAAAACAAATTATGTAAACGATTGAAAGTGCCATAAGAAAGATCAACTTATACCTCCTGTATACGGTCCAAGGCACGTATGTTATCTAAAGTATCCAAAGATGGGGAAAGACCACCATGCAAACAAAAGACCTGCCAACAACAAAATTAGCCACTTGTCAGTAATTGTCATAATTAATTCCAAAGTGAAACTTCTTCTTATTTCTATAGTCTACCTGGCTCTCAATAAGCGCGGTAAGGGGCAGATAATCAAAAAGGTCAGTAAAAAATTTCCAGACATTTGCATTTCCATATTTTCTCAAGCATTCGTCGTAGAACCCATACCTGGAACCATAACCAAAATAAGCAATATAAACAAGTCACAACAACAATGCAATTAGTTAAGTAATGTCGCATTACATACAACTTAATCACATGGAAAAGTCAATCTTTAATGTCTTACTTGTGGGACCTAATGAACCGTTGTTATCCATAATGCTCCTGACTAGAATGTCTACATATTGAAATCGTTGCTCAAACAAAAACCCATTTCAAAGGCTAGAATTACACTTTTGAAATGTCAATCATTCTCACCATTTTAAAAGTGCACATGCAACAACTTTTCAGTTGGATCATACCAATTAAAAAAGCCAAAAGACTAATTTTATTAAAAAAACCATGACCAACTAACATGATATATTTCAAAAAGCTGGGGAGAAACTAAAACTAGACCAACAGGCAAGCCAAGAGACCAGCACCAAGGCGATTATCCAGAAGATTGTATTATCCAGAAGTCTTGGTTGATTAAAAGGAGGCCATCAATTTCGGAACCACCAAACTGTACCTCCCATTCAAGTCTCTAGCAAGGTAAACATTATTAAGACATGCAAGAAGATTGCTTCAAACTGTCAACAGCTTCCTTACTTGAAATAATAACTAGGTTACATGTGTTCAACCCATAGCATTTGGTGGGCCCAATTCAAGTAGCCCATTAACAATGATATTCACAAGGAAATTGAAATGATTTATTAATTATTCGCAATTTGTGGAAGTTTTGTAAAGTACATGAAGTTGCTATGGATGCTTAAATTTACAAAGCATTCAAGATGCTTTAAAAAGAAATAACTTAACTAAGAAGGTGCAAATGTATATTAAGAAAATGAAAGATTGCATTCAGTTCACAAAAACCGCATCCATTTCAACTAATTGAAAGTGTTTGAAATTTAACAATCGTTTTATCTAAATAATGTGAATTTAGCGAGTGAGGAAGTAAACTACAAAGAAGAAAGCATTTGATATCTAAACCTTTGAGGAATAGAAAAAGCTAGCCACCACAAGATAGATGATTTCCCAGCAGCAAGATAATGATGCACCTGAAACTGGAAAAGATAGCTTACACTTGAGTTATCTGCCGACTCTCATGGTTCCCTCTTAGAATTGTAATTCTATCTCTGTACCGAACTTTCAAAGCAACCAATAAAGTAACAGTTTCAACTGAGTAATAGCCACGATCTGCATACATAAAAAGAGAGATAAAAAGGATTAAGGTTGAAGAAAGAAAGCTTGGCTTAAATTCTAAAAAAAGGCAAAGAAAGCACAAATTTAGAAAATCACTCCAGAAACTGTTGTATCTCAATATGCTTAAGGATATACAATAGATTAATTATAGAAGGTTGGATGAAAGGGGAGAAGTATAAAGTGAAAGAGGAGAGAATAAGATGAAGAGGAGAAGGAAAAGACAAAGGAACACTACTCTGAAATCATTATTCACGTCACTATTCATGTACCGTAGCAGTAGGGCTAAAGCCCTATTTATAGTATTAGGCATGTAGCCTTTACAATTACTGAATTCTACTATGAATAGGAATATAATCAAACAAGGAAATAAATCCTAATAGATGTAGCATGCCTAAGAAAACATAAACTAAGAAAGTAATAAACTAATCCTACTCCAACTAGGATTAACTAAATTAGGAAAGTATCCTAATTCTATTCCAACTAGTATTCTAATTAAGGATCATAACATCCCACCACGCTCCGCTTACGCCTTGCCCTCAAGGCGACCAATCAAGAAACTTGAGCATAAAAATCATCTTCAATCACTCCAGCGAGCCGACTGCGAACTCCGTCGAGATCAAACGGAAAACTTGCGGACGGTGGTGGTGGATCTGAGCAACGGTGGTGATGCGTGGCGGATCTGGTGGTGGTCGTGGCTCAGTGGCTGCTAAAACACTCGTGAGGGAGAGAGTGTGTGTAGAACCGTGCAGAAGAATGGTCTCGCTATCCGCGACCTTCTCGTGGCCGGAGGAGTTGAATATGCCGTTGTTTTCGATGGTCGGGTGGGGCAGAGTATGGCTTGTTGAATCAGATTTATGGGCTCCCTGTTGTTGGACTCGATGTTGTAACGATGCAAGAACTACCATCGGCTGAGATGGGTTTGGAAGTATGCCGCTCCTGTCCACAGAAGACGAGTAAATTGGTAGTGTAGTCATGTGACTAGGCGCATAAGTGCCAAATTGAACCTGTGAAACACCTGTGGTAGTCGGATTAGGGGCTGCTGATTGCTAAGTGGCTGAAATTAAGGTGCCTAAAATAGGGGCAGAAACTGCCAAAGGAGTTGCTGGTATGGAGGCGAAAGAAGTGCCAGATTGGTTCAGCTGCGACTGATCAAGCCGTTGAAAGAGTTTGGCCATTTGTTGATTCAACTCTATGCGGGACTCAGCCATATTGATTTGCAACTGATCAACCTTAGCTTCGAGGGATTGGAATCACTGATTCGTCGAGTGAGACAAGGTCTGAACCACCGTTTGAATCTCACAATATTTCCCCTCGAGTTGCGCCATAATAGGGCCCTGAACTTACCCTTCAACCTGCTGATCCTTGGAAGCACATAATTCAAGGGGTTTCTCAGTTGAAACTCCGCTGGATTTTATCATTGTAAGTCCCTAGGATCGATAGGCTCTCGATACCAATGTTGTATCTCCTTAATATGCTTAAGGATATACAATAGATTAAGTATAGAAGGTTGGATGAAAGGGGAGAGGTATAGAATGAAAGGGGAAAAAATAAGATGAAGAGGAGAAGGAAGAGACAAAGGAACACTACTCTGAAATCACTATTCACGTCACTATTCATGTACTGTAGCAGTAGGGCTAAAGCCCTATTTATAGTATTAGGCATGTAGCCTTTACAATTACTGAATTCTACTATGAATAGGAATATAATCAAACTAGAAAATAAATCCTAATAGATGTAGCATGCCTAGGAAAACATAAACTAGGAAAGTAATAAACTAATCCTACTCCAACTAGGATTAACTAAATTAGGAAAGTATCCTAATGCTATTCCAACTAGTATTCTAATTAAGGATCATAACAGAAACACAACTTCTATTACTTGAAAAAACACATAATGGATGGTGCAAAAACTTCCAAGATGTATTTGGTGAAACCTAAACCCTTTAATGCAAGCCCTTAGTCCAAACAATTAAAAAAGAAAAGGGGGGAAAGCTAAATATACTGCCCAAATCATTATAACTACATGTAGAACTAAATTGATTCATGACATTAATGCTTCTAACATGTTACCAAATAAACAAAAAGCGATAGGAAACACGTGCAATGATCATGCATTTTTCGAATCACCTTATATCAAGTTCTATATTCTCGGTCTCGGCCGCCATTTCAGGCTGCTAAAACTACAAGATTTCACTGAGATCTCATTGAGACCTCAGCGAAATTGGGAAAGAAGAAAAAAAGAGAAAGAGGAGGAGGAGGAGGAGGAAGAGGAAGAAGAAGAGGAGAAAAAGGACTATCAGGAAGAAGAAATAAAAGGGCCCATTGTACTTCCTGGTGAGCGGCATCACTCAACTTGGTCATCCACACTGATAGTCAAGTTGCCGCCTTTTTTCCAAAAAATTATTACAGCACCATGGTGGTCTTCTTGTCTCTCGTTTTAAGGCTTGAACTGTTTTTGCTTTCAAGTTCTGGACCAAGAAGGAGCTGAACCAAAGCCATACCATTCCCCATATACCCGTTTTTGTAGAAAGGGCTGAATCCCTTAGAAAAAAAATGAATTGGATAAAATTAGACCTGACCAACTTAAAAATGATTGGTCCACTAGAGAAGAATGCCACTTGCAGAAAATGTAGAAAACTTGGAGGGCTGCTGGAAGCCAAGGTGGCCACACCTAGCCATGACCACTAACAAATGACCCCAGCAACAAAGTCGGAGAAAGCTCCAACAGCGTTGGTGATGCCTGTGGAGGGTGGCTTCGGCAAGCTTTATTCCATGCAAAAATATTTTGGTGATTGAACGAGGTCCAAGAACTCAAGGAGATATCACCAGATCTCGCCGAACAATGCCTTATAATTATTAGAAGCATTACCAAAGAACTATGGACTTCTTATGTCAATGATACAGAGATGCAATCTCCTTTGCTTGGGCTTCTAAATATTGATGGCAAAAAAGTTTTATGCTGATTATCAAATAATTTATCCAAAGAACCACTACCTTATCAACATATCAAAATTAGAATGTCAATCACAGTCTACTAAGTACATAAAGAACTACAATAAAGAGATTTAAAAGAATAGCTAAAACACAAGCGAATAGGAACACATTTTTCAGAACATGGAGCTTCCACAAAATTCTACAAGAAAAGGGCATGGAAAAGATTAAAATCAAAATACAAATTGCTCAAATTATCCCAATCTCTACTAATTCTGCAATGTGGTCATGCAAGAAGTTTGAAAACTTTATTCTAGTGATGGTCCATATACAAGAGGTGCAATATTTTATTTTAAAAAAGGCAAAAACAGTTCGTCCACCCACCCAACCTTTTGAAAGAAAATAAACGAACAGTGCAACAATGAAAATATTGGGGAATCCAAGCAAAAAATAGTAAATAGTCATGCTCTACTAAAGAGATGCAACCTCATTGAAAAGAAGCAATACCATCAGCAGCCATGGCGATCTGACCCATGGCTAACTTTTCTTTAGCTGAAAGGGTGACTGGACAGAGAGAATTTGAGAACTGGATCTTACAAGCACAGGTGGCCAGTGGAACCCCTTTGTGTCCATGGCAGAAAAAAATGCCAGAGAAGAGTTCTATAAGTAATGAAAACGTTTCAAAAATCAAAGAAAGATGTAATGAAAGCAACCTAAGGGTTTCCAAAATCTAAAAAAACAAAAATTTACTCTTGATGAGTTCAACAAACTCATCAATATATAATAAATCAGCAGGAACCAAAAATTCTTCCAATGGTTACGTTCAAAGTCATAACTCGGTATTCATCCAATGTCAAGTTGATTTATCCAGAAGGCGACATAATGTACAACATAAAGATAAAAAAAGATTCGCACAACATACATGAAAAAGTGAAGAGCTGAAGACATGGAACTAGTACTATGACTGTAGTTTGGCACACATTTTACTTTCCAATAATATGGAAAAAACCATATAGGAGATCATAATAAATATTCTTTCCTTTCAAATGAATCCAAGGTACGAGGTCTAGGATTCCTTTGCTAAATCTGAGTCTGATTCAGGAAAGCTGTTGAAAAGCGTCCAAATATGTAACACTAAAAATGGGCCTTACTCAGTTCCCACATTTTCACATGTATATATATGACTGCCTTAGCCAATCATACGCAGTTTAGAAATTTAACAAGCCCTCTGAAAAGCTGCTTTCGTAATGCCTTTTCAGATTCAAATGGCAGTAAGCCCGATCAGATGGAACTTTAACCAGTCCAATTGAATGTTGATCTTCAGCAGAGCAATTTCATTATGAAAAGCCTGGAAATTCCTCAATATAAGTTGTCTTAATACACCCAGTCAACAGAATCCAGTGAAACCATTTGCAATTACTATATATCATCAAACCAAAGAAGAAGATCAGCCAACCGTATACAATGATGTCCAAAACCAGCAGACTAAATTGATTGTTCTCCTAGCAGATACCATATCCTATCAAGTTATTTAAAGGCAGGATAAGGATGAAGGAAATAAAGGGTGGGTAACATTTACATCTTGGAAGCTGGTCTTTCCATGTTCATATAGCAGACTCAATATTTCTACTTGCAGATCACCATCTTTTTTCTGTAAAATCCTCACTGTTCTACATCTTTTACTTGCAAAGGACCACTCTGACCTCATCCTCAATTACAACTAACTAGACCATTAAAGCCACAAGTGAAAAAATTATAACAAAAACAGAAACTCTAAATCAAGATGTTAACAATTCTTCAAAAATACTTCCTTCACTGACCTTCCAAAAATTAGTTATCCCCATCAAAACTCAACAAAAATCATCATCGTTAAAGCCACACAACACACTCACTATTATCACTCTTCATTATCCAGAATACCCACTGATACCAGCAAACACCCATAGAATGATTGTTTGATCCCATTATACATTTCTTCAAAATTAAAAGACAAAAATCATGTAAAATGGTTTTGCGTTTAAATCCAAATTAAACAGAATCAACTTTATTGACAATCAGAGGCCAGAACATCGGGCCTAGTCGCTGTATTCACATAAATCAGCTTTCTAATCCAAGATTGAAACATAATCAAGAAAAAAATAAAATTAACAAAAGAAAATTTGTGGGTATTCAAGTTCACCTACCTACGTAGTCGCCCATGAAGAGATAGTTGGTGTCGGGAGCGTAGCCGCCGATCTTGAAGAGCTCGATGAGGTCGTGGAACTGGCCGTGGATGTCGCCACAGACGGTGACGGGACACTTGACAGGCTGGACGTTCCACTCCTCCACGAGGATCGCCCGCGCCTGGTCGCACAGCGCCTTGACCTCCCCTTCCGACAGATACTTGCACTCCATCAGCTGCTCGATCTGCCGGTCCAGATCCACGTTCGACGGCATCTTCTCCGCTCGATCCGACGCCCCCCTCCCCAATATCCCGATCAAGCAGAAGCAGACGAGGCTTCGAGATCAGATCGCCGATCGGAGGCGCATCCCCCAGGCCGGAGGGTTAGCTTTCCGGCAAAGATCGGAGTTTTGGCCGGAGGAAATCTAGGGCTTGGGGGGAGGGGGGGTTGGGGAGGAAGGGAGAAGGGAAGAGGTGGTTGTCGCTTTGGTAAACGAGGTCCGGCGGCCAGAAGAAATTAGGAAAAGGGAAAATGATTTTTAAATCGAGTATTATTATTGAAAGGGTAGAGTTGGAATTTCATTGGTCCGGCTGCGGCCGAAATGCAGTTGCAAAGCCCCGGAATGACTGCTCCCTCTGTACAAAAAAACTTGTCTCATTTAAAAATGAGTTAAATTTATTATGCTATAAGGCCTATAATATATTTCAAGCCTCCGTACAAGAAAATCCAGTAAGATAGCTCATAGATAAGCCCATTGGATGTTTGACACATTTTACGGGCTGTTAAGTGTGAAGATCTGAGCATTCTATCGTGTTATTATTAGTGTATATGTCAAACAATGAAAGGCCTATTTATAGGCCATGGAACGGTTCTATGGATAATTTCTATTCCGGGTATTGCACATTTATGTGATAAAATGTCGTCGCCTATAAATTTTCAAATGGGGCCAGGCTTTTTTGGATAGAGGGAGTGTAATGTTTTTTGTATGCTTGCGTTAAAAAAACTTGTCTACATTAGAAAAAGACAATTCAATTCTCCACTGGCTCTCATGGCTTACCCATAGCTGAACTATGCGTCGAAAACACTACTAAATTGGCGAGTTGTTTTACAGGTTTAGACAAGTGCAGTAAAATGGTGTGGACTGAAATTTCTTACTTGCATGTGGCGGTCATGTGCATACCATATTGTAATTAATACTCTATCAGGTCACTTTTAATTGACATGATTGTCATTTTTAGTCACATGTAAAGCCTTTTGGTAGGCTTACTAGGAATCATCACCACAGAGTTCCCGGTGGTGGTGGGGGTGATTCCCAGTGAAGGCGGCGAGCTGAGAGGCCTCACGGCCGAAGGGAGTATATGGGTGCAAGTCTTGAGCCCGAGGAGAGAGAACGATATCATCTAATTTTAGTACGTATATTGACCGGGAGTCATCATCTTATTTCTTAAAAGATCAGGGCATGATTAAGGGATTTTGAAAGAGTATTTTAAGCATACACCCAGGATTTGTCCAATTTTGTCACAAAACTAATTATACTAATTTCTCACGTGTTTTTACCATCATCATCCTTCTAAAGAAATAGCAAAGCATGCACAAGACATTAGTCCAGAAGAGCGACAGTCCAATCCTCAATATCTTCGTAGCAACAGTATTATGAGCAGTGATAGCTAATAGTTAAATAACATGACAGTTGCATCCAAGTGGGAAGACTTCGACACTTCAAATCCCCCAACTCAATTGAAAACTCCAGCATGGGGATCCATTCATAGGCAGTGTTTAAGACATTATGTAACTTAAGAAAACAGAAGAAAAAAATAGGAAAAGACAAAATTTAAGAGGGCAAAACTCTATTCAGCTGCCAAAGATGATTTAGAACTAGCGAAATAAAAATTCTTCCGCAGAACCACTAAGGGATTGATAACAGTTCAATATATATCATGAGCAGTAGGCACTGGCAATGCAGAATTGAAACGCACTGAAGATGCTTGCAATGTCAACATCGTTATCATTGCATAGATGAATTCTCATTTTGTAAAAGCTAGTGATTCTATAAAAATTTCAATGTCTGATACGGATCGAGATCAGCTATCGAAATTGGAACACATGGTGACATGAAGTACGGCTTTCCATGAAAGTGTAATTAGGAAATTATGAGATTCCCGAAATGACAAGTCATGACGTTCAGTATGATACTTGTCCTGGATAAAAACCTCATGGTGGACATCTGCAGATAAAGCTGATAGCCAATAGAAAAATTAAAAACATAATTTGTTTGTTTGCATGTATTGTAACACATTGACAAAGTGCTAACAGATAGAATGTGAAACTGGATAACACTACTTCAGCAGTATTTTTAGATCGGATGACAATCTGGGGAAGTGTTCCACCTGTTCGACTCGTTGTGCTAAGATTTCGGGGGGCACATACTCATCAAAATCTATACTTGCAGAAATCAGTCTAACCTTTTGCAATGTCACACAATCCCTGGACAAATATTTTAAAAGCTCAAGTTCGTTTCTTGTACCTCTGAAATAGTTCAGCACCACAGTCCTGAGTTGGGATACCTTACAACTGAGGTGTTTCTCCAAGGAGTCACATTTATGGGATGCCTATGCAGAGCAAAACATTATTGAAGATGGTGGTAACTGAATGACAAATAGAAAAACCATGTATTCCCTCCGTTCGTTTTTAACAGATGCAATTGATTTTCAAAATTTTCATTTTGAAAATCAATAGCATTTGTTTAAAAAGACTGGAGGGAATATCTTTTTTTTTTGGGGTGGAACATGATGTACCTTACTTGTAAAGAAAATTAACTTACATATTTTTCGGCATCTTCTGGACCATTCATCACTAAATCCAGGATCAGAGTTTCAACACTGGGACAAATCTTAAGGAGTTCTGCAACTCCCACAAACTCTAAATCGCTGTATCCACTTCTGATCTCTAAATATCTGAGGTTGACGAGAACAATATTCTTGATGACGTCCAACCGCAAACCCTCATCCTTCAAATTAAGTAGAAGACAGCATTCAAACCACAATTCAATACCAAGATGCTCAGTCTCTAATCAATTAAACAATGCAGCAATAATCAAAGACAAAATGAATTAGTTTTGACACAGCACATATAGCAAATTGGATGTTATAAATTTTTTACATCAATTTATGTCCATGTCATGGTATTTGTTCATTTCTAAATACTTCGTAACATATGCAGAGCATTAAAGAGCCCCAATGGCTGATTAAAGCAAATGGGATCATGTGGGGACTCCTTTAAATGTTTTCTATCACGAGACAGAACAAAAAAGTCAAAGAAATTAAAAACAACCATAAGTTGGGATAATTTGACATAGCATTAACTGTACCTAAAGATCTGTTTTGCTGATAGTATTTATTCCCTATGTCATATAGTAGGTGTCCTATTTGATTTTCCAAGTGAACTAATTTTACTTCGTTTTGAAAAACTAAATAAGGCGCTTAATGTGGGCCAGCGGAAGGTTTTTATGCTAATCCTCTAAACTAAGAGAATTTAACATGTCTTCTTCTCTTGGCTAAATTTGTAACAACGCCTCACATCAATTGTCCTCCCTCTTTTCCTCGCTCTCCACTAATTCCTTCTAAGACCTCTTCCTCATTTTTTCTTTCTCTACAAGTATCTAAAAGCCACTGATAACATATACATAGTAGTCGTCTTTCCTTTCTACGAGGTCAAACCATTTCAAGTTCCCACAATTTGAAACCTATTAGGGCAAGTAAACTTTCCTAGTTGTGATCTTCTCTAATAAATATGCTAATGGTTTTCTCTCTCATAAATATTAGCATTCTCATCTCTATCACAGTCATCGCTAAACTCTTCTTTATTGCCCAGCATTATACTCCAAATAATATTGCAGATTTAACAGCTTTCCTAAAATTTTTCTGCTTAGTGGTATGTTGGCCCATAGCACCCTGTAATTCATATTCACAAAATGGATATATGTATTAGTCAATATATGTGAGTCCATAAGTAAGGAAAACATAATAATGATTAGCAACAATTATCATGATTACAACAAGTGAACTTTTTGTCTAGCTAAAATTATTTATTTGTTTTTTTTATTTGGGGGGGTCTAGCTAAATTTATTATGATCACAAAAGGTAAACTTCATTTCATAACCTAAAACATCTGCATTCTATATCATACTTAACATATTATTTATCATGATCACAAAAAGTAAACTTCATGTAAACCTAAAAGCATTTACGTTCTAAATCATATTTTTGCATATTTAGAACAATAAACAACACAAAATTTTTCCATACAATCTCTTCATAACCAATATAAATGCATAACTTTCCCAAACAAAATATTGTACAGCCCTTCAAAATTGCAACTAATCAATCTGGAGCTTATTGTAATATGCCCTCCATTATGGTAAATGTGATGCTAAGACCCATCTGAAGATTTACAATTGCACTTTCTGCGGCTGGACCAATCTCTCTATTGGGCTGATCAGCTACTTCCACTTAGGATGACTTACTCGCGGGTTATCATTACCACAACCACCAAACAGCAAACAACAAACAGCGTAGGCATGCATAACTTTTTGGTGCATGATAAATGTCACTTGCTGATAGCGTGTGGTAGTTTATTGTGAATAAATTCTCCAGTGTTAGTAATTTCCCACCGTGGTTCATGTGGCTCTTTCATGTATAATTCACCTTCATGATTATTATTTTTTTCACACCACCTCCTCTCTAATGAACCTAGTCATCATCTTTGGCATACTATCCACGCAGCTTCCTTAATTGCACATATTGACCTGTTATATGATCCATTTATATAGTACATTGAATATATTTATTGTAGCAATTCATAAATTTTGTTTATTATTATATGGATTATATAGATATACATAGGGAAAAGTTAATATCCGTTGTATCATACTCCCTCCGTTCTGAATTACTATGTACATTTGAAAAATTCATTTTTATTGAATCATGATGCCCACATCAGGTCACGTGACTATCCCCAAACCTTTTCTCGACTTGTCCTTTTTCTTGAAATCCCGTAGCTGCCCCTACATGTGTTCTGTTTTACCTTTTCACTCATTGTTTTAGGCATGTGATTTATTGTTCTTCAAGGGGCATTGTTGTAAGATTGCGAGGAGGAGTTGGTGATGTGAGCTTGCATCATGTCCCACATAGATAGAGGGAGATTTGATGGGTGGGGGAGTGAAACATGGAGATCATCCGAAGGTGAGATTCGACCCCTGAACGCACTCAGATTGGTTCTCAAGTGACAAATCTCAAATGTACAGAGTATTTTTGAACATTTTTTTTTTCAAATCTACATAGTATTTCCAAACGGAGGGAGTAAAAAAGTTAACATCTGCCACCTCACACGGGTTGGCATGCGCTAGAGCATCACAACCCTTCTGTCTGAGATCCTACCGCCCACGGTGATACAGGAGGTGGGCGGGTGATTCAAATCTGCCTGCCCTCAGTATTGAAGCTCACCGTCCAACGACCTGTGTGCCCCGGTACATGCTGATACGTGTGACTCGCGAAGCATGTTAACATGATTCTCCCTGGTGCACGCAAAAACACAAGCCAGGGCGCACGCTAACTTTTCCATATAACTTGTCTGGAAGAGTTCAGAAAACACAGTTATGCGGCTTATGCCAGTTCACCTCTTATGTTTAACAACAATAACATTTGTCAATTTGCATGTGGCAGAGGCACTAAAGCTAGCTGAACTATACTTGGTCTGCTTATGGGTCCAAAAGCCCCGCCCCAAGTGATCAAGCCAGAATAGCCAGGCATTAGAAAGTCTAACCAAATAGCTCAGTCACTTCCACGTGACATGCCCAAGAAACAACTACAAACGGTATATTGAAATATATAGGTGAGAATTGTTAGAATGAAAGTCAGTCCTCACTATATTTGCTCTAGCTTATAGAAAATTTGATATTTTACTTTAGTGATAGCTTTATTACAATTCCATGACAAGTACAACTTATACCTTATTAACAAAGTTACTATCAGATGAATGTTGTAACTATGCAGTTTACTTCCAAATTACTGTTTTATTCAGGATACCAGAATTCTTTACTAAAATTTTGATAGTAACATAATACCAGTATTATTGGAGGTATATAATGAAGCTATTAATCTGAAGCCTTTATCTCTCTGTAGTCTGGACACTTTAAGAGCTAAAATTTTGTTTAAATTACATATCGTCAACGTGAAAAAGCCCGTGAACTTTCCACTATACATTGACTTGTCAGAGAAAATATCAAAAATTAAGTGAAAGGAAAAGGCCCTATGTCAGAATAACCATTCACCTATTCATATCAAGTAAATCAATTCAAATATCTTGGTAAGTATTTTTCCTTCAGTACAGAATTTCAACATAATTTTGGTTTTTATATGCAACTTCAACATATAAGAGATTAAGAAAGAATTCAAGCTTCATGATATCATAGATCAGACAGGGAACAAAAAGAGGAGACATTAGAATGCATACCGGATCAACATAATTCACCAAGTGCAGCCTCTTCACATGACTCAACAGCTTCAAAAGCTTGCCCCACTGGTTCAGAGACTTTTGACAATGGCTGAAGAAGATTGTGGCATCAACAAGAGAACCCAATTTGCCAAACTGATAATCAGAGGCAACATAATGAACACTCCATAGCTTCTCAAGATTAGGCGCCGAAACCACGACCGAGCTCTCCTCCTCGCAAAAGTAATGCACAATCTTCAGCTTCTTGATGAGGTCAGACACAATCCTAAGGTGCCGAATCTCATAGCAAGAGTCCAAGGTCAGCTCCTCCAACATCGGGCAACCAGCAAAGAGGCGGGCAAATTTCTCATCCGATACCGTGACATTGTACAGAGACAGAGCTTTAAGTAGTGGCAATTGAACAGCACCATGGGGGAGGGTCAAACTGCAAATGCGGAGCTTGAGGGACTCAAGCGGCGCGCGGGCAACAAAATTAAGAGGGAAATTGTACGGCTCCACCACCTCATCCGGATCTTCTGCATTCGGCCCCTCGATCAGGGGGTTGCGGCCGACGGAGAAATCGAGTTTGAGGACTCGGACATTGCGCGCCGCAGCGAAGCGGAGCCAGGAGTCGACTTCGCGGGAGTGGAATGGTTCGTAATTGAAGCGGAGACGGAGGCGTTCGAGGGCGGGGGAGCGGTGGAGGACGAGGACGCGGTTGACGAAGAGGGCGAAGAAGGGGCGGGAGAAGCCGGTGCAGACGGGCGGCTGGCGGCCGAAGTAGCGGTGGTCGAGGTCGAGGGAGGGGGAGCCGAGCCAGAGGTAGCGGAATTTGCGGGAGAGGAAGGCGGTGGCGATGGCGTCGCGGGCGGGGAGGAGGGAGACGATGTGGAGGAGGAGGTGGTCCGGCAGGTAGGCCAGGGATGGCTCCGAAAGCGCTGCCATTTTGGGAGGAGTGGAAAGGTTGTGGACATTTGGGGCGGGGCTTAAAAGCAAAACATCCGGATGGGATGTTTTGCTACAATGTAAGGATGCTACAGTATATATCCAATATCCAGTCTGGATATTTTTGCAATAATCACGCCCCAAACGGCCAATCGAAATTTGTGGGGAAATTTTTATAAGGTCAGTCCCTCAGTTTATGCCTAGATGGCCTCAACTGAGGGACATTTTTATAAGAGATTTTAGGAAACTTACGTGGCCACACTAGGAAATTTTTATAAGGTCCTTCAGTTTATTTTGGGCCTAGATAAAACAATAGAACGCGGCGCTTTGCATATTTTAGCCTGTGACCATTCACGAGCAAGGAATGTCGCATCGAATATCGCTAAAATATTGGTCGGGATCAACTCCTGACATCATCATAAAAAAATTGCCCCCCTTTCGAGCCAGGGAGCATGGGGGCGGCGGGGCGCCGAGGGGAGAGGGGCGGGCGGCGGGGCACCGAGGAGGGGAAGAAAAATAGAGGGGTGGAGAGGGAGGGGGGTCGTCGGGTGGGGACAACAGTGGGGGGTGGCTCGACGGGGGGGAGTAAAACCCAGTCCGACCGGCTGGGTTATAACCAACCCGGTAGAGTAGGGCGACTCGACCCAAAAAGGCGATCGGCTCTGGTGGAATCGGTCGGGCGTGTCCGGTTTTTAAAACTATGTCTAAAACTGATTTTTACTATATATATTTATACAATATAACTTTTAAAATGAGTGATACAAATTTAGACAAGAATAAATTTTAAAATATGCATAAAAGTACATATATAATTCAAAATATGTGTTTGCATTTTAAACACTTATCCTTCCACTTGGCATAGAATGGGAAATAAACGGAAAGTTAATTTTTTCTTTAAAAAAAATTATTTAAAAAAAATAATTTTTTTTAATTCTCAAATATTGGCGATATTTAAAAAAAATCGAAAAACAAGGTTGGACTGTCTCGTTTTCTAGAAAGAGGACCGATAACAATATATTGTCGAGACAGCATTCCATATTCGCCAATTGAGGGAAGGGCCTATTGATCGCCCATAGTTGAGATGCATATGGAAACGGTCTAACTAGCCATTTCTTTTTGGAGGAAGGGGGGGAGTAAAAGCTAGCCTGCCCGGTCGAGTTAAATTGACCCGGCCAAGTCAACCAACCCAGCAAACCCGGGCGATTCAACCCGAAAAGGCGGTCGGATCTAGTAGAACCGGCCTGGCCGGTCCAGTTTTTAAAACCATATTTAAAACTAGTTTTTATCGTATATTTACACAATATAATTTTTAAAATAAGTGATACTAATTTAGACAAGCATAAATTTTAAAATCTGCATAAAAATACATATATATTTAAAATATATCCTTCCACTTGGCATAGGATGGGAAACAAATAGGAAAGTTGATTTTTTTTTAAAAATATTATTAAAAAAATTATTTTTTTAAAAATTATTATATATTGGCAATATTTTAAAAAAATCGAAAAACAAGATTGGACTATCTCGTTTTCTCGGAGCAAGACCGATAACGATATATCGTCGAGACACCATTCCATGTTCACTAGTTGAGGGAAAGAGCCCCATTGATCGCCCCTATGCGTCCGGAAACGGTCTAACTAGCCTTTTTTTTTACGTGACCCTTCCTTATTTGGTATCCAACACGTGGGTTAGTGGGATCCTAACCCCAAAAGGGCACTTCCATCTTCTTCTTCTTTACGATAGTTCTTCCAATTGTCACCATCTTGATTATAAGTGCTCTTTGAGTTAGATTTGTGCCTAAAGTTGGGCAATACACTTTTCTCGGGTTAGAGATTAGATTCTTTGGAGTGCATCAAGAGTTCGAGAGAGGTTCGTTGTATTTCTTGATCGATCGTCGGTGGAGCCTTTTACTAAGGCGGCAAAATATCCCTCAAGTGACAATTCATTGGTGGCGCCTCATATCTATTTTGTTCGGTTGTTATATTTCAGACTTGATTCAACAAGAGGAGGAGCTTTTATTATTCCAAAGGGTTGGTTCTTATCAATTGATTGTCTACACAAGATTGCTTGTTAACCTCTACACAATTTTATCTAGCTAAGAAAATATTAATGAGTCAAGCCCGAGCTAGGAGGGAATGAGCTTCGTACGACCCAAGCCGAGTTTGAGCCAGATTTCCAAAATTTAAGCTCGAATTGAGCCAAGCCCAAACTTGGTTCGATTCAGCTCGTTGACACCCCTCTAGTCTTAATTATATCCCCTCATACTCTTATATTGAAAATTTAATTAATTAAACTTCGAAGATGTCAAATATTCTCGGCCCCCTATTTCACATTATAATAACTATTCAATGTGCACTTACATTTGCACGTCACACATTATTTGTGCTATCCAACTTCTCAAATTAGATAAAAAATGCAAATTATTAGCAATAACTACTGTTATATTTTTGAACGGAAACATTTGATTTAGATGTTTTATTAAAAATCTGCGTTCCTAAAAGTGATATGTTCTTTTTTTGTCTCTCTTAAAAAATCTCATTACACTATATATTGGAGGGTGAAAATAGACCATACTGGTTGTTTCCACCTGAAATATATATCTATACTACTATTAAAATAAGGGGAAATTGCACTTGACCTCTGTATTATGACAAAATTTTACTTAAACCCCATGACTTATGAAAATATGCACTTAACCCTACGACGTATGTTATGAGATAATTTTACCCCTTCTTTTTACTAATAAATCCACATTCTTCCTCCATTCAACATTCCCTTCTTTTTACCTCGCAAAGGCGGTGCACACGTGTTGTCAATATACTACTCGTTACTGACAATGTGTCGACCTTGCTTTCTCCAATTTTAGAAAATTTAGCTAATTGTCATGGTCTCCATGGCTACCATAAACCCTAAATTTGAAGTAAAATTGGTACGAGCTATCGAGGGTTAAATCGTCCTACAATTAAGTTACATATGAGTTAAGTGCATATTTTCATAATTTATAAGGGTTAAGTGCAATTTCACCATAATTCAAAGGGGTCAAGTGCAATTTACCCTTAAAAGAAATGTGTCTAACTGGACGGGAACTATCATGCGATCTTTGATCTACCTAACTACAATCTATTATATACTGAAGAAAGAAACCACCAATTGACATATGACCTACGTAAATTCTCCAGTTCCGGCCGTGCACATTTTTCGTAACAAAGCTAGAGAGCAAACAACCTTGATGTCAAGTTCCTCTCCTCAACTACAATACTTGCAATTGTAACTATATATTCTATCTATTTAAGTGACTGTAAAATTTCTTCTATAAAATTTAGAGCCATGGTTCTTTTTTCATTGTGGGCCTCACCGGTTTACGTGGGTAAAGTTTTTTTTTTCCCTCGAGCAAACTCATGCACACCTCTCACGTACATCCCTCAAGCACTCTCTCTCTCATCAACGAACAACAATAGTTATCAACAAAAACAAAATTTTCAATTAATTTTAACAGTCTGATTTTCATTCTTCTAAATCGTACAACTAAGATTTTTCACAATTCCATTCATTGTAAGAATTGATTAAATGATTCCGAGAGAGAGTTGCGAGTGGAACCTTCTTTAACCTAGATATATAACCATAGAATTTTGAAGATATTAATAGTTCTGTAGATGGCCCACAAAAAATTTACAGTTGTGATTACGGAAAGACTCTCATTGATGGTCATTATTTTATGGGAATTCATCCCATGGGGCCCACCTCGGTGAACAATCCGAGTAAGGGGCTGTTTGGGGCGTGATAAAAACAAAGCATCCACTGCATTCATGCTTTTTCTATATCCAGTGTAAAATCGTGTTTCACATTGGATATGGAAAAAATATGAATGCTACAGTGGACGTCCAAAATCTACTCTGGATATTTTGGCCTTTTCACGCCCCAAACGGCCACTAAATCTCACTCTCTTATATCATGAAGGATTTTGGCTTCATCTCTGCCATAATACTAACGTAGTGGGTTTTCATAGCAACTAAATTTTTAGTGATAAAAGAAAAGGTTAATATAAGAATTAAACGAGATTTCAATTACCTTTTATACACCGAATCACGTCTCTAAGATGCACGTCTATCTATCTAGCTAATCTATCTAACTCCTCTTTTTTAGCATGGAATCCGGGATAAATAATAGAATTGAGTATTTCCTACTTTAGGGGCCTTTTGGGGTGAAAGCAAAACTGTGGATGTTTTGCTACACTGTAGCATCCATGTTTTTTTCATATCCAGCTGAAACACCTCAGGTCGTGTTTCACACTTTTACTTTTACTTTTACTTGGGGATTTGGTAGACAACCCCTTTTGAAATTGGGAGGTAATGTGACTGATAAGCTTGCTTATTCATTTTGTAATTGTCATTGAAATTTGGTGGAAGATGGTACTCTTAATACAAAGGCTGTCATGGACCTCTTGCTTGCTAACACTCCTGTCCTCATGTATGTTTAGGTTACTAGGAAGAGTAAATTTATTTATAAATCTGCCTATAATTTGGTCATAAATCCCCTCAAATCCCTTGGTTTAACCTGGTTTGGCACAAGTTTCGAGTCAATAGATATGGATTCTTTCTTTGGTTGGGTTTGAATGATGGTCTTTTAAGACACAAAATTGTGTAAGCGTGGATTTCATATTGTAGGCTGCCATGAGGAATCAAGAGACTATATCTTCTTTGAATGTCCTTACTCAAAGTTGGTGTGGAAAAAAGTTTTATCTAAGTGCAACGTATTTCGCATTGTGCTGGAATTTGATATTAAATTAGCTTGGATTTTGAATTATGTAGCATTGAACAGAACAGCTGGTATTCTTATAAAATCTTTGCTATCTATATATTTTACCTTTATTTAGACAGACAAACAAGCGAATATTTTAAGGTAAAGATGTCCAGCATCAGGCGTGTGCACAAGCTATTATTAATCAAGGACGACAAGTTATTGATGCTTTTGGAATGCGAGAATAATTATAGAGAATTGTTCATTCCTGGCAGATTTTTAGGCAGCCCAATCAATAAATATTGGGCGTTGTTATGGCTGATTTGCTATTTTCCTTGCAGGGTCAAAGTTGAAGACAAATCTGCTCTTAGAATTCTGATTCAAACTGCTGTCTTCATGGATTTTCTTGAGTAGTTTCTCCGTTCGATTCGGTACTCTTCCTTTCATCTGGCTAGTTTGCTTTTTATCTTTTGTGTTTCTTCTCTAGGACTGTTTTGTATAGACATTGATCTTTGTTCTCCCTTTCTTTTGGTTAATAAAGTTTTTAATTATCCAAAGGAAAAGGTGCATACGTTCACATTGGCAAAATGAGCACATTGTAGGCTTTAGTGGTGCACTTTGCACTTTGCGTGAGTAGAGTCAACAGTTCGGTCTAGCGTGAGTCTAGTCTGCTTGGGTTGAATCGAGCAGGTATGGGCCACACCCTATCCAGAAGGGAGTCCAAATGGTTGTATCTATTCATTCATCTTCCCTGTGAAAGGGTGTGGAGGTCTGTTAGACTTCATAACCATATAAGCTTGTGTGCAACTAGAAGCAGCACATAGAACATCATTCTAAAACTTTGTCTCTCTCCTTGTCGTTCTTCGGCGAAGTATCTTCCTCCTTGAGTTCGGGGTTAGATTCATTGAAGTGCATGTTGGGTTTTGGGTATGGGTAGTGGGCCCATTTTAAGCCCACATTTGTGAGATTGATTGAATTAGTCTTAATGTTTAGTTATGTGCTAAGTTTGGAGAGAAAGAGAAAACCTTTATAATGAGGTTTTCTTTTAGTCCCACATAGGAAACACAATATATAAGAAGAAAGAATCTTTCTCTTTATGTATCTTATTGGTGTGGTGACTCTCCCCAATTGATAGTGCACACATTCATGGGTGCACCTAAAGGTGCACACATGCACGGGTGTGCGTGGCGTGGGTGCATTGTGGCGCTTTAGAGGCGTACTTAGCACTTTGCACTAGGCACGTGGCACTTGACATTTAAAGCCTTTGATTTTGATCAAACGGCTATTTGTTTTGTGAAAATTACTAGCCGATCGATCGGTTAGATAGTGCGATCGATTGGATACAAATGTGATCGATCGTATCTACTGTGATTTTCGCAAAACTAAGAGATGACCGGCCGCGATCGATTGGCTGTGAAACCGATCGATCGTTTCTACTGGAAAAAACGAAAATAGTATTTTGCGCCCGAGGCGATCGATCGCCTATGTTAGCGATCGATCGCTACGAGCGGTTTTGTGCGGTTTCTCGCATTTTTGGCCGCTTTTCCTTAAAAAAGTTGCGTCTTTTCATAAATAATGAACCTTTGAGTCTTCCATATATATTATAAATGGGAAAACTCAAAGATATATACAAGAGAACAACCAAGAACAAATTTTTGTGGATTTTTCTCTTTTTCAAAAGTGATCTTCTTCCAAAGGCAATAGTTTTCTGATTTTCTGAGTTCGAGTTTGACAAGGAAAAGTGCACATCCTGTCATTCTGGTTCGTTGTATATTTGAATAGATTACCAGAAGAAAACCCTTGCATAAGAGGGTGGCAATATCTGTTTCAAAGTCAGCAGTTCATCACTGCGCCTCGGACAATTGGATTTGTGTTTGTCATTTCAAGTTCTATTTGATTACTATTCAACACGAACGGGTAAAGTACAATCCCTCTTAATTTCTACTATAGATTTTCTAACAGTGCATCACGAGTCCAAATTGTTCGTTGTAACTTGGGGATAGTTTGCCAGTAGAAACCAGTTAACATATGCCAAAAACATTTGTTTCTAAGTCAGTATCATCAGAGTCAGGTAAAGTACTAGAATCCGCTCTCTAATTTCCAATAGGTGAGACGCAAGAAATGATGGAAAATATACAGCTACTCTCAGGTGGAGTATAAAGGATGGGTTGTGGAGGACTATGAGGTTTATCATGCTTCTGCATAGAAGTGTTGCTTAAGTGGAGTTACACAACATTGGTATATTGGTATGAAGAAGGACACGGGGGATGAATACTTGGTAGCGATGCCGATATTTTGTGACCTTAGTATTCCAATGTAAAAAAGGATTTGACTTTATTATCTCTTACAAAAGAGGTAGCCTAAAACAGGCCTAAATAGAGGAGTAAGATCCATGTCGCCAACCTCAAATAATTGGAAAAATGCGTTACTTGATTATGATTATGATTAGTATTCTAATGTAGTGTGGGCATTGAAGAATTTGGGAGATGACTTAATCTATTAAATAACATCAGAACTAGACCAAAGGTTAAGTGAATGATAAGGAACAGCTAATAAAAGGTTAAAATCCAAGCATGATAGTTTGTTTATTGTCTTTCATCCTATTTAGTGTATGAAAATATACTTAGGCAAACTAAGGATGCACGTTTCTAGCAGAAGGGTAGAAGCGGATTACGTACAGATCAAGGCCTGTACAGGACGAGGACGACACATGTGTGACACAATAGTGAAGACCCTTACTTTATGCTGATTTAGGGCTCTAAAAAGGCATACGAGATGCATTTTTTTTATAATTAACAAATTTATAATAAAAGCCCCCAAAAAGGCAAACATGATACAACGATACAAGGCAGGCTTTTAGGCAAACAAGAGAGAAAAAATTCTCTCCTCCTAAGAGTAGATTAAACACAAGAAAACAAAAGCAATATTAAAGAAAGTCGTGCGTACTTTCTTTTCCCACCCTTTTATTTTACTTCTTTTTCCTCTTTTTCTTCGTAGATGATTTGGATCCTCAATGCTTACTATTGGAATTCGAATTGGAGCACATAGAAGAGTAATCGTTTTCATCGTTGTTGTACTCTCATTCTTGTTTGACATAAGGATCCATCCCAAAAGGAGATGGGCTAGGAATAAACATTCGTGTTGGGCCTAGAATGATTCACAACCAAGTTAATTCCATTTGAAAAGTTGGAAACCCTAGTTTGGCCCTGATTCCATTTGATAAACATCATGGTGTTGGTCTTCTTGGAAGATCGGGTTCATATGGACCATCATAGAAGGGTCACTGTGGGCCAACATGGGTTGGATATGGTTAAGGATGGGTTGAGTATGAGGTGAGCACTTGAGGAGCTACAATCCTAAAGGAGGATGAGTTCAAATTTGTTACAATCCCATCAATGGTTAAGAGAATATCTTCAGGAGCATTATCCACTTACCACTGTGAGATATTCCTGGCGTGGACGCCGGCATGTGACCCTGCACAGGGAGATGCTAAAGGTGTGGAAAAGATATGGGTAGATTCTCCCATGGAAATAGGAGTTGCATTCCTTGGAAACTTACCAACTTGGGCATTAGGAGATATGTCGAAAGGCTCTCTGGGTATTGGCTACAATGTGGGTACAAGCTAACTTTTCCTATACATGAGGGTCCTCGTGCTACAAGGTGAGATCCACCAGATTCACATCTGGGCCTCTGGCAGCTCATACTCTAGGGCTACTGTGTAGCGTTATCATTCTGCACAGTAGCATGGTAGTGGCCAGTGGAGAACAGCACTCTGCACATATAAGCTCTGAGAGTAGGCTTGAATGCAAGAAGTGTAACAGCAGCGATGTTTAGATAAGTATGAGGAACTCAGTCTACGAGCTCTTGTGCTATCACGTTACTATAGGGAAGGATCTAAGTTTTTTTTTTCCTAAACACATATAGTGCATAGGAAGTATGTTAGTCTCCAGCCTAAAAGGAGTGATAACTACTTTACTTATCACTATGATATTCATTAACGCAGTTGTGCAGTACGATATTGCTTTGTAATCTAATAGTTGAATAACAGTGATACTAAGGAATGGTTATAGTAACACTATTATCTTCGAAACCAGGATAATGTTAATATGTTAACTCCAGTGGAGCTGCATTACTACTATGTTTCTCTCCGGCGTGAGTAGACAGTTATGTGCCAAAGAAGATATTAAATCTCATGTAAATGCTTTGTCTGCCAGTAAGTAAATGCTTTGCCAGCTCTTACCAATCACATTTGTCATTATGATCCTCGACAACTCATCTCATCCGCACCCAGTCACCCTCAATAAAAGAAAACAAAATGAATATCCATGCCATACATTTGACAATTGTACTTTTAAGGTGTGACAATGTTCTTATTTTATTTTCTTCCCCTTGGTACTTGACTTTATAAGTGAAAGATGAAAACCATCTAGCTGAATATGACAAAATTAAAGAAATTAAAGAAGACAAAGTAAAATCTGTATGTTTCGTATGACATGATAATCTCAACGTATTCATTCATCATTTCTTTCTAAGCAAAATATGAGAAATCATCCACTCCTCTCCGCCTTTAAAGCCGAATAGCTCAGAGCCACTAATGCAAAAACCTCTCCAATAGTTCACCCACTTAATTGCCTCTTCTTTGCTACGAAGAAACGATTCCATTATTGCTTTCACAGTGTCAAGATTGGCATCCATTCTCTTCAACCACTCGTCACTGCAAATAAAATTTAATCTAATTATAACAAAACAAAATTCTCAGTTACATTGCATAATATGTGACACTCCAGCAATATCTAGTTGACAAATGTAGTACAATTCACCCACTGATCTATTATCTTGCCAAAATAGATGACTCTCTTCATCAACTCATTTAAGTTGAGGAAAAAAAATCGAAGTGCCTTTTCTCATAAGTTTTCTCTTGTTTTTTTCACAAGTTAAAATTGTTCTCAAACAAAATAACACACTTCGGGTCTATCATAAGTTTTCTATTGTTTTTTTTTCACAAGTTCAAATTGTCTCATACAAAACAAGAACAATTCGGGTCTATTCGAGGTCAATTGGTTATTGCTCAAACCTGCCTAGGTTTCCTACTTTTGAGTTGTGTATACTATGGTTAACCCAATTTATTTGGACTGGGCAGACTCATTGTCTAATATGTAGTAAAAACTAGAATGCGACTTTAACTAGTCAAACCTGTAACTATTAAATACTTACTTTAATTGTAAAAACTAAAATTACAATGAAATTTAACATTGCAAGTCAAACCTGTAAATATTAAATACTTACGAAGTGCGTGAATAGTGCTTCCCACTAAGAGTCCAATGGTTCACAATAGAGACATCATCCTGCAATGCATGCATACATCAAATCATGCTTAAAATTTTGAGTAATAATAAAAAATTTAAAATGTTGACTAATAAACTCTTGCAAATTTAAACTATACCCTTAACCCTATTTTTGTGTTTGTTGAGATTATACAATTTTCAACTTTAATGTTTCCCAAAGCATTTGTAGGTTGTAGAATATGCAATTCTTACTTGAAAATATAGAAAGAATGAAGCCGATGGTATTAGCAAGATTGGGAAAATAGACTCCGTGAACCAATCATCTTCATCCATAGGCTACATCACATACACATACAACAATCAACACATGATGAGTGCATTCATAAAGATTTCAAATGGAGAAAAATCAAAACTAAAAAGTAAGAACATGGACAATTGTAATAGCTTGAGTTCCTTCTTGAATTATGCAAATAATTTGATCAAAATACATTTGGAGACTATTAAACAACTTGCCCATGGCTAAATCCAAAGAATAAATGTTTTTTTTTGTTTTTGAAAAGATTGAATTGCAGGGCAATCATCATTAGCTCATTTATCACAACATTTTTGCTCTTAAAAAATTAGCCATGTTTGGTTACAATAAGAGAGCGCACCTTATATTGGTACGCCAATGTTTTGTGGCACACATGTTCAATGAACAAAAGCCCATCTTGAGCCATCCAGTTAGATATCTTCCGGAGAAGCAAGCAATAATTTTTCATATGCTACAGAAGACGCAAAGCGTTTAAGCCATTGATATAACTTTATGATTATAATTGTTTCTCAAATTATAGAACAACCGTACCTCAAACAATTCAATGACCAGTATTCGATCAAAGGTCGCTTCCATCTCAAGTGTAGTTATGTCTTCCAACAAAACTTCCACATTAGTTAAGTTACATATCCTGCACATCATACCATTGATGGTCCATTTAACATAGTACAAGAATTGAATATGATGAGATACAAAAAAAATAGTTTCTTTCTTTAAGAAAACGTTAGTTAAAATTTTGGTAAAAAAACATACTTCAATTTTCTTTTTAAATAAGGCAAATCTCCCAACCGGAGCCCAAAGACAAGCCCATCAAACTTTTGGGATTTTTTTAACAAAAAAGGGTTAAAATAGCCAATTTGTTGAGAAGATTATTTATTTTGAAATTTTGGCTGATTTGGTATTTGTGGCTATCCTAAAAATGTTGCGATCATAGAATAATTATTAGTACAAAATACGCCTTTTACCACTCTGCATTATAATTCAAGGTGACCTTTTGTTTCAGATGTGTTAATTAACATATTTATTTTGTTCACAACAATAAGGATTGTTTCTTACAATCTCAACTTTTTCCGTGACTTATCTCCAAAATTTTTAAACCAAATCACATCGTCCGGCACCATATTTCTTGGATGCTTACAATCTCACGCAGATGATCATCTCTCAGTGCCCTTTCCTTGTAGATTTTTTTGAGTAGCTCTTTGTATTTTCCCTGTGGCTCTGTTCCTCCCTGGGGGTTTGTATCTCGTCTTGTGAGGGGTTGGGGAGGCCCGGTTTTCTGTTTGATCTCTCCCCTTTGTGCTTATTTTATTTTTACTTACCCAATAAAAATTATTTCAAAACCCCTTAGAAGGTGTACATAGAAGATATGTTGAAGGGTTAAGTATAATCTTTGATAAGAGACACATGCATTTTACTGTTATTTTGTTGCAACTTGCAATGCATTAAAAATAAAAGTATTTACATAAAAAATACAAAAATACTCTATCAGTCCCATATTTAGTGTTCTATTTGGTCTTTTCGAATGAACAAATTGATATGGAGCAAGGAGTATATAAAATGATAAGAAGAAATTAAGGAGTTAATAAAACTTTACCTGCACTGCTCCTGAATGAAATCCCTCTGTGATTTCGAGTTAGTGATGGCAGTAACATGACAATTTTTATAGTTTTGTGCGATGTATAGAGTTACAGCTCCCTGTCCACAACCAAGATCAAGAATTTTTTGTCCATCTCTTATCTGTGATCTTTTACAGTACAACTCAAGCATTGCTTTCTCAGCTTCATCCAGTGTGAGAGACTCATCCTTAAAGTAGCAACAGCTGAAATCATTTTCATCAAGCCTTCTTAGAATCATATACGAATAAATTTTTTTTATGCACGAATCATATTCACAAACATAATATAGAAAAATATTGACTTTTCTATTTCAATCAAAGGAAATTTGATTCATCTAAACATGCGTTTATTAACTAGAGAAGAAATGTATCATTGTCAATCGTTTTGCTTTTGTTGTGAGCACTACTATATGTCTATATCTTTTTAATGGAGTTAAATTTTGGCACAATGGCATTGTCAAGCCATCTTTAAGTAGCCAGAGCGAAAGCAAAATGATGAACTATGTCTGCACAACATGTTACTCTATTGTACAAGGCTTTTATAGCTTATGAGAGCCATCACTATATGCAACTGCAATCATTAACTACAGGTCTTTAGTTCATTAAGCACCTTTTTGCAAACCATTTCTCATGTCCTTGTCAACTTATTCTATTGAGCATGAGATTGTTCATATATTCATATACAGTCAGTTTCCTTGTTTGATTGAAAAAAATATGGGATCTAATTTCCAGATTTGCCAATTTATACCAACAAAAATGATATTCTTATTTCCTTCTCCCTAGCCCATTGTGGCCTGTCTCATTCTAACTAATTTTCTTAAGTAGCTTTTGTGTTAGAAAAAATTCTTTTGGGTAGGTCATTCAAACATCAAAGCAGACAACATAAGAAAAGAATGGTGATGAAGACCAATTAAATGACGCCAATATTTGCATCTCCTATTTTTTCTAATAAGGGTATTCTTAGACGTTGAACGAATGTAATGGAAAGTGCCCCTTCGTTATACAATAATGGGCATCCAATTGTCTCACCTTTCTTGGAAGCAATTGTTTAGCTACATTGTAGAAAAATGTACTGTGATTGATGCCCTTGAGTAAATTTTTATTCTATTATGCCCTAGTCAGAGCTCAAGTCCCTTGCCTCGTTCAACATGCTCGAGTAGTTGAATTTAATTATGAAGTGAGCTCTTACTTTGTGGTTGACTTGTTGATGTGATTCCTCAGACTTATTTTTTGTTATTATTGCTTGCTTATGTAGGAAGTCATTTTGTATGTTATTTGAGTACTATTTTTTAATTCCACTTAATTAATATCCTGACACTATTCAATTTTAACTATGGAAAAATATTTAACCATCCAATCTCAAATCAATTGACCAAAATCCCCCCCCTCCTCCGGCAGACCTAAGAGCACTTCCACTTATCATAATAATCATTGTAGATAGTGTGCATTATATTTCAAGTGTATTGTTGTTTGACATTTATATTTAACTTTGTCTCCTCATTCTTTTTATAACCAAGTACTCGTGTTTTATTTATTCTATAGATAACCCATACATTTTTGTTCATTAAATTGACATACATAAGAGACAAGATCACACTCCCCAATTTTTTTCCTAAAAATAAGTACAATCCAAAGAAAGTAATAGATATATTAGCAACATTAGTATGTTGAAAAAAAAATTGTCAGTGGGAGATTATTCAAGTATCCAATTGTAACGGGAGATGAAATCTACCTTCCTTTAATCATATCTCCCAACATGATCTGGAGGAAAGAGATGGGCACTTCATACATCTGGGAATCCAGGTTATCTGTCTCATTAGCAATCTTCATTGACCGAAGTGCTTAAAGAAGTGAAAAATGATCTTAAACGGTTAACCACAGCAAATACATATTTTCTGAGGATAAACTGTATAAGCTCCTAAAACATATAAGTGAAGAATAATTATACATGTCAGAAGGAAACATGATATGTAACTTATTTTTATGCATCAATTACAACTTACTCAGCACGCTAAGTAGGTCCCAGTATGAATCGAAAAAAAAATGCAGGTCCCAGTAGTGCCCTATTGGGTGTAACGTTGCTTATAAGTCATAAGTGAAGGCCTTCTCTATATTTGATAAAGTTTAGGACATTACATGAAGGGTTATATTTTAAGATGCAATTTAATATACTAGCTAGTAGTTTTTTTATTTTCTTTTGGTAAAAGGATAAGAAGTATTATGATTAATGGGCTGTTTGGTTCATGAATTTAGCAGCAAATTCAGCCTGAATTTGTAGATAACTAACTAAATCTTGTTTGGTTCATTAATTTTGGTTGAATTTAAAATTTAGTCTAAAAGAAGATTTTCCCTCAATTCATGCTTAATTTGTGAATCTTCTCACGAGGAGATTCATCAAATTAAGACTGAATTGTGAATTTTCACTTCATCAACCAAATCTATTCCCATTTTACACCAAATCAGTATGAATAAGTTCTCTCTTAATTAAGCTTTAAATTCATTAACCAAACAGCTCCAAAGTATTCTGGCCATGATATGGATACAAATATACTTGTCTTGAAATGTAAGTAAAAAAAAAGTGGGCCTCAAAATGATCGGTTTTGGATAAGCTTGTAGGCCCTTCAAAATGTGGCCCATCTCACATGCCCGATTTTATAGGGACAGTTCATCTACTAATTCCAAATTTCAGCTAGTATGGGCCCATCGTATGTGATTAAAGTATGGGCCCATCATATGTGATTAGAGACCAGTTTATAATAGACCGGTCTCATATCATATAAGGGGCATGAGACCGGTCTTTTCGGCCGTTGGATTCTAATCCGACGGTGCTCCTTAATATAGTGGCAGACATGTGTATATCCAGAGCGCCATCGGATCTCAATCGAACAGATACAACTTATTGGCTCATATTTATAAGCCAAATGAGGCCGATATCATTTAAACTTTTCCCATGTGATAATCCTAATGTTAATGTCTGGCCTAAAACACTCCTTCCTTTTATTTTCCAAAGATAACGGACGCACTTACTATTTCTATCCTTCCCATTGAATAGCACAGAGAAAGTAGTTGATATCTTACATTTAGCAAAATTGACAACATGGGCAGTTTGCTCCTCGTGAGTATCCTTGTAACCCCATTGAAGACGCCTTTCAATTTGAACTCTCATGAGCTGCCGCATTTCTTCATCTGGTATTGAACCTTCCTGCAGTTGCTTCACCAGCTCTTCTTTGCCCAACTTCTCTCCATTACAGGCCATTGCGAAAAATGATGAGACACTACCTGAATCAGTGAGGCATGCATGTTTTATACTCCATCTGTTCCAAAATATTGTGTATATTTGAGAAAATTCTAATTTTTATTTGACCATGAAGCCCATAACGAAGTCACATTACTCCTTCCTGATATCTTGTCCAACTTGTATGCTCCTTCATGAACAAGTTCAAATCAATCCTTCCAAGTCTCCTCTAATTTTGGAAAGAGAAAGTCACATCATTCAGCAAAATGTACATAATATTTTGAAATAGTGAATATTTCCAAAGTGTACATAGTATTTTGGAACAGGGGAAGTATCATTTTTTGTCTTTGTCACTATGTTATACCAAACAAAAACAAAAAGACGGTCTCACTAGTTTTGTCAAACACGCGAAACACGTGAAAAAAGGGTTTTCATTCCATTACCAGCCTTCGCCAATAAATAATTAGTAACTATTTTTACTTAATATTGGCTTGACTCTTTGGTTTCCGGCCTGAAAAGCATCCTAAATTAGCAAAAAGCTAGCGAGCCATTTTTGACATTCCATTAGGGAAATGATATCACTCCCCATTGCATCAGGTGTCTGTAAGCTTGGCTACCCACGTGAAATGCGCTACTCGCCCACGAGGAAGGTGAACCAACGCTCTGAACAAATAAATAGCAGGTGCTCAAAGATTGTTATTTTGTCTTGGAGCTATTGATTGAAAATGTTGTCCTCCCAGCTTCCCAGTGCTACTGCGACTTTTGTCACTTATGTGGATGGCCTTAAAGGCTGATTGTCGAAGGATGAGTATTTCGCCACCTCAAATTTTAGCAGCCCACCCCTTTACGCTCTCAGTGGATGCTGACCGTCCATGTGTTACCACGGTGAACTTTCGTCCTTGTCCAGAACGGCGTGATGGGGCAATGCTTTAAAATGGCCTACCACCTTTACAAAGGTAAGTGGGTTAGTTGCCTTAGCATGTGTTGTGTTTTTATCATAAAAGCATGGACCGATCTCGATCGATCGGCAAGAAGTTTTTAAAAGGGCTTTTTTGTTAACAGTGGAAGAAACATAGAGACAAGAAAGAATAAGACACAAAGAATGTGTTTCATTTCATTGTTTGGTGTTTTTGGAATACATAGATTGGTTACAACTTTTATAGATAAAATTGCAAAGGAAAGTATCTTATGAGAAAGCCTGTGAGTACTTTGTTGGAGTGTTCAGACAGTTGATATGACGAGAGATGCAACGGGTGAGATTTGGTCTTCAGAGAGGAAAGTAGTTACTCTTGATTGGTGCAGTAATGTCTGTTGTGTGTGGCGTAGAGTATAGGTGTCTATACCCCCTCGGAAGCTAAAGGTGGGATCACAGGAAGCTTGTCTCAAACCCAGTGGAACCTTGAGGCAGCTAGGATTTTTGTGAACATATCCACAAGTTGATATGAGGTGTTGATATAGTGCAGTTGGAGAAGTTGGTTTTGGAGTCGCTCTCTAGCAAAATGGTGGTCCAACTCAATGTGTTTGGATTTTGAGTGAAAGACTGGGTTGTTGGAAAGGTAGGTGGCACTAAGGTTGTCACAATAAAGAGTGGGAGTTGCAGATAATGGAATTTCAATTTCTTTAAGTAGGTACTCTATCCAAATGACATCGGTGGCTGTTGTGGCAAGGGCTTTGTATCCTGCGACGGTGGGCTGCTTCTTGGCTGTCCATGTTATCAGATTGTCACCGAGAAAAAATGCAAGAGCCGGTAGGGGATTTGCGATCAAGGGGATTACCAGCCCAGTCGGAATCTGAGTAGGCTTGCAGATGAAGATGGGATGACTGGCTGAAAAAGCCATGGTGTAGTGTACCGCGGACATAGTAGAGAATACGCTTTGCTGCAATGAGGTCTAGGTTGGAGGGTGCTTGCATGTTTTGGCATACTCTATTGACACTGTAGGTGATGTCAGGACGTGTGAATGTGAGATATTACAGGCTGCCAACAAGTTGGTGGTATTAGGTTGGATTGGGTAAGGGAGTTGGCTGAAGTTTGGGTGATTTGATACTCATGGGTATGAACATGGTTTGGGTTGGTCTAGATGAAATGACTGGAGTAATATTTGAGAATATTTGGCTTGACTGAGATGGAGGCCAACAGAGGTCTTGTGTGCCTCGATTCCTAGAAAGTAATGGATGGAACCGAGGTCGCGCATAGCAAAGGAGGAGATGAGGTGAGTGAGGAGTTCCCGAACGAACTTGGAGTCATTGCCTGTGAGAAGAATGTCGTCAACATAGAGGAGGAGAAGGCCGATGCCATAGTTGGAGTGATGAATGAAGAGAGACGAATCGGCTCGACTGCTAATGAAACCGAGTTGGAGAAGGGTTTGGCTGAATTTTTGGTACCATGCACGTGTTGCCTGGCTCAAGCCGTAGAGGGATTTGTTGAATCTGCAGACATGATTGGGATACAGAGGGTGCTTGGAACCCTGTGTTTGTTGCATGAAGAGGACTTCAGAGAGCTCGCCATGCAAAAATGCATTTTACACGTCCAGTTTCTTGATTGACCAATCAAGAGATACTACAAGGGAGAGGACTAAGCGGACTATTGGAGGTTTAACTACAGGACTAAAGGTGTCCTTGTAGTCAATGCCATATGTTTGATGAAACCCCTTAGCTACGAGTCTTTCCTTGTATCGGTTTATTGAGCCATTGGGGTTGTACTTTAATATGAATATCCATTTATTGCCAATGATGTTGGCGTGTGGTGGGGGTGGAACTAAAGACTAGGTGTTATTTTGAAGTAGGGCATTAAACTCGGTCAGTATAGCTTGGCGCCAATGGGGTGACTCTATGGCTTTGGAGAAGTAGGTGGGAGAAGATTCTAGTTTTGGTTGGGTAGTGGTATTATAGGCAATTACTTTAGGTTTTCGAGTTTTGATATATACAAAATATACACATTTTTATATACTTTTCTACCTATATGTTATATGTTAGTCGTAATCTCAGTTAAAATAAGGATAATTAATGGTTATTAATGTTAAGTGAGCAATTAGGAGTTTAATAAATAAATGTGCTTAATTGATTAATTTAGATGGATTAATTAGATTTAATAGATGTACATTTTATTATGCGTCTAAGTTATATTTAACTTTATTTGTGTAGGTTTACGAGTTTCATATACAAATCACCAAAAGTGAAGCACGTCAAGCGGCTTCTGTGAAGAGATCGAAGATTCGACGGATGAGGTTGCGTCAACGGGTTTTAGCCAATGAAAAGAAAAAAAAAATTGAACCGGTTTTGTGGTTCAATGGGTTGGTTCATGTGCTTGGTTCGATTTGAAAAAGAGAAAAGAGACTAGAGCCGAAGTTCGGGTGTCTGTTACAATCGAACAAAACAGAGTTGCTCGGGCGATGGCAAGGTTATGACGATGCAACACAACCCCGGAAGTCAGATGATTCTTTTACAGTGAATATGCTTGAAAGTTTAGTACAAGAATCTCTGTAAAATGTTTTAAATGATGATCCTCTTCAGACATGTTTAACTCATTTTGGTTTAGACTTCGACATCAAAGCTTGACTCTACCCCTGTAGTGGACCCGACCAAATGGAAAGCCAGGGTGGAAGCTTTTCCAGTTCCCGAGTCTAAATTTGTCCCATCTATTGAAAAATCACCCCGACTTAACCTAAAACCATTACCTAAAATACTTAAATATGCATTTTTAGGTTCTTCTGATACCTTGCATGTTATCATCTCTTCAGATCTTAATTTAGAACAAGAAGGCAAAATTGCTTAATGTTCTTCGCGAACATAAGACAATGTTGGGGTGGACAATAGCAAACATCAAGGGTATAAGTCCTTCTCTGTGTATGCATCAAATTTACCATGAGGAGCACGCAAAATCTTCCCGTGAAATACAATGCAGACTTAACCCTAATATGAAGGAGGTGGTCAGAGCCGAGGTGCTAAAATTGTTGGATGTTGGCATAATTTACCCCATATCAGATAATAATTGGGTCAGCCTAGTTCAGGTTGTTCCTAAGAAGTCAGAAATCACAGTAGTAAAAAATGATAATAATGAATTAGTCCCCACCCGAATGACCATTGGGTGACGAGTTTGTATTGACTACAGAAAATTGAACTCGATCACAAGGAAAAATCACTTTTACTTGCCATTCATTGATCAGATGCTTGAGAGACTTGTTGATCATAGCCACTATTGCTTTTTAGATGGCTATTCAAGCTACAATCAAATTCTCCTTGCTCCAAAGGATCAAGAAAAGACCACATTCACTTATCCTTTTGGAACATATGCCTATCGCCGCATGCCATTTGGGTTGTATAATGCACCCGCCACATTCAAGCGGTGCATGGTGAGCATATTTTCTTATATGGTTTAGCGGTTTTTTAAAATTTTCATGGATGACTTCTCTGTGTTTGGATCCTCTTTTGATGAACGTTTACACCATTTGTCTCTTGTCTTGGCAAGGTTTAAAGAAATAAATCTTGTATTAAATTGGGAGAAATGTCACTTTATGGTTCGTTAGGGGATAGTTATTGGGCATGTTATTTCAAATAAAGGAATTGCAGCTAATAAGGCTAAAATTGACTAAATTTCAAGCTCGTCTCCACCAAAATTAGTAAAGGAGGCTCGATTTTTTCTTGGCCATGTTGGTTTTTAGAGAAGATTCATCAAAGACTTTAGCAAAATTTCTAGACCTTTGTGCAATCTGCGTGTGAAAAAAAACTATTTTTGTCTTTGATGATGAATGTTCTAAAGCGTTTAATCAACTCACGCAATTCCTTACATCTGCACCCATCATCCAACCACCAGACTGGAATTTACCTTTTGAGTTTATGTGTGACGCATCTGATTATGTGGTTAGAGCTATCTTGGGGCAGCAGGTGAATAATATACCCCACGTCATCTATTATGCAAGTAGAACTCTCAATGATGCTCACTCCATTACTCTACGACGGAAAAGAGTTGTTGGCTGTAGTTTTTGTTTAGACAAGTTCAAATCATATCTCTTAGGATCAAAGGTCATAGTGTTTTTAGATCATGCAACTTCGAAATATTTTCTTTCAAAGAAAGAGACAAAACCTCGTTTAATCCGTTGGGTCCTATTACTTCAAGAGTTTGATATTGAGATAAGAGACAAGAAAGATTCTGAAAATGTTGTTGCTGATCACTTGTTTCGACTCATTGACGAGTTTGCTGATGAGCCCTTACCTTTGAATGAGTCATTCGCTGACGAACAACTTTTTGCTGTCTCCCAATTGCCTTGGTATGCTGATATTATCAATTATCTTGTCACAACTCAACTTCTTGAGCATTAGACAAAACAAGATAAATCCAAATTCTTTGCTGAGGTTGAGCATTTTTTCTGCGATGATCCATACCTGTCCAAGTATTGCCTAGATCAAATCATTAGGAGATGTGTGTTGGAGCATGAGATTGATAGTATCATTTCTTTTTGCCATACACATGCATGTGGTGGTCATTTTGGTGCGAAAAAGACCGATGCAAAAATTTTACAGAGTGGTTTCTATTGGCCTACTTTATTTAGAGACACTCATGAGTTTTGCACAAAATGTGACAGATGGCCACGTATGGGGACACTATCACGAAGGTCCATGATGCCTTTTACAAACATTCTGATTATTGAACTTTTTGATGTTTGGGGTATTGACTTCATAGGCCTATTTCCCCCATAGTTTGGTCATCTCTATATTCTTGTTGCAGTAGATTATGTTTCCAAATGGGTTGAGGCAATTCCCAGCATAACCAATGATCACAGAGTGGTGGTTCATTTCTTGAAAGAGAATATATTTTCTCATTTTGGAACCCCTCGTGCAATTATAAGTATGGTGGTACACATTTTTGCAATAGAGCTTTCAAATTGCGTCTAAAAAAGTACTCCATTACTCATAAAATTGCTACCCCATATCATCCACAAACATGTGGGCAAGTTGAAGTTTCAAATAGGGAAATTAAATGCATTCTTCAGAAAACGGTTGTTTCCAATCGAACGGTTGTTTCCGATCGAAAGGATTGATCTGAAAGATTGAATGATGCATTGTACTGCATTTAAGACACCAATTGGAATATCTCCCTATAGACTTGTATTTGGAAAACCTTGCCATTTACCTGTGGAATTGGAACATCGTGCTTGCTGGGCCATCAAAACTTTTAATTTTGATATGAACAAGGTTGGATCACTTCGCAAGTTGCAACTCAATGAGTTAGACGAGATTCGTAATGAGGCTTATGAGAATGCAAAGATTTACAAAGTGATCTACACATGAAATATACATTTTATTATCTCCTAAACTTATGATTATGCTAGTGTTTGATTAGAATAACTACTACTTTAATATAGTTTTTGGTTTTTTGTAGGAAACAAGAGTAATACACAGAAATGAGGTGAAAAGTAACTCGAATGGTTAAATTATCATAACTCCGTGTAAAAATGTTGGATTGGACTGATTCAAGATTCATGCTAAAGTTCAAGAAGTGAGCTTTCCAACGCCACCAACCAGGCACAATTCGGAGTTCGGGACACAAAGTTATAGCCATTTGAAGTTCATGAACAGTAACTACGATCGATTGAAAATCACTGCGATCGATCGCCAGAGCCGCAAAAGCAGTGTATTAAAGGAAACGATCGATCGGCATAAAAACGATCGATCGTATCTACTGGAATTTTTCAATCGCGCAAGACAGTAACTACGATCGATCGAAATCATACGGCGTCGATCGGCAAAGCGATCGATCGGAGGAAAATAACGAAGGAATTGCGATCGATCGGCTAGCGAACGATCGGCAATACGGACGATCGATCGCCGTATGCGGAAAGCCGAAATAAGACCTATTTTGACTTGGATTTGGAACGGGACTTCGTGGTTTCTCTTCACTATTATAAATAGGCCTTATGGGAGAACGTTTTGGGTACTACTACTACCACATATTCAACCTAGAGAGCAATTTGAGACCTTGGAGGCTAGAGCAAAGGAAGAAGAAGATGATGAAGATGAAGATGATGGATTCTCTTCCCATGCTTAGCTAAACTCCTATCTAAGGCGTAGATGAAGCCCAATAATCTGGTTGTGTAGTTTCTTTTCTCTCATATTATTTTTACTCTAGTTGGTGTATGAACCTTTGTTATGCAATTAAAGTTAATTCATTGAGTTTATTCTTTGTGCTTGAGAGAGACAAGAGTGGATTTTATGAATTTCAATCTGAAAAATTACTTACATGTCTGAGAGGAATGTGAGTGTTCTGATTTGTTATATGTTAATAAAGTTTCATTGACTTATGCTTGAGAGAGATAGATCACAATTCCATATGCTTAATTGATTTATGTGTTACGTCTGAGAGGAGAGCACTATAATTTGAATTGACAGGTATATGTATGAGAGGAATACACCAGCCAATTGGAAATCTTTATTTAAAAGAGAGAGAGAGAGACTTTACACTAGTTTATTGTGGTGGATTCGAAGCCTTGGTCTTCTCCTTATTGATTAAATCTCAGCTTAGTTTAGTTTAAAGTTCATTGTTTTCTTAGTCTACAATCAACACTGCTATTTTCTCTTGAATTTGGTAAAGTATTCACCGTCCCTGAGGTTCGACAACCCTTATCAATACTCACCGTAGTACAATTGCCTTGTGCACTTGCAAGGGTTTTAATTTTAAACGATCAAGTTTTTGGCGCCGTTGCCGGGGACGGCACAATAGTTTACCAGATTCTTAGCATAATTAGTGTTAGAGTAGTTTAGTGAGTCTTAACTTAGATTATCTGTCAGTAGCTTAATTTGTGTTTTTCTTTCTTTTTGCAAGGTTAAGAGAAGACGTGAAATTCTCGCCAACGTGGAAGGGCCATCCCTTCTCCTTGTTTGCATTCTCTTATCCTTCCCTTTTTTTTTTAGATTAATTTGTGTGTTTGGTGTTTTTCTTTTCTTTCTGTGACTGCATATTGTGCTAGTTGTGGCTATTAGGACTGCTAGTTGTCGATATATAGGGCTGATGATTACTAGTTGTGGATATCTAGGATTGTTTATTTGATTTGTGGATGTGTGATATTATGGTTCAGATGTTAATGAATGCATGGTGAAGAGATATCTTCACCTTTCTATGGATTTAGCCATGAGAACCCATATAGGAGATTTAATGATGATTGTTCTTCGCACACACCTACTCCCCTTCCCTATGATATGCCCTACCACTCACATCCCTTATATGCTGATACTTACAACCGTGGTTGGGATAATCACTCTAATTTTGGGAGTGGCACATCTTCCCTACAATACACAACTCCTCATATGTCGGAACCATGTGCCCTCTGTTTAAGTCCTCTTCATACCCCAGTGGAGTGCCCTTTGGCCCATGAGTACCCTGATTTTATAAGAAAATATGTGAATGAGGCCCAAGGTCTTCATAGGTGGGAGGATCATCCTATTTTTCCTTGGGAGCAACCTAACCCTGAGCCCACTCTTTATCAGGCCCCTAGACAAGATTTTCTAAGCCAACAACTGCCTTATCAACCAGCCTCTACTCCTCAGTTTGGTCAATCTACCTTAGAGGATAAAATGAACCAAATAATAGCCAACCAATCTGCCATCCTCACAGCCTTAACTAGGTTGTCAACTGGATTTAAGGAAATGAGAGAAGAGTACACCCCACTTGTCCAACCTCAATATCCGATGGGCCAATTTTCTGATGAAGGGATCTGTTTTTCCCCTGACTATGCTGTTACATCCCTTCATACTGCCCAAAGGTTTGACAATGAGCTTGAGTGGGTTTTACATAATGATTAAGAGGGTGTAGAAATTAAAGAAGAAGTGAGTGCTTTAATAGAACCCAGCTTTAAACCTTCTTCTATATTTGAGGAGTCACATACTACGGCACTATCAACAGAACCTTCTATGGTTAGAACACCATTCATACCTTGTCTAGATCAATCTAACTCTTTGTTTATTGAAAGTAACTTAGATTGTTTCATAGATTATTTAGTTGAGTCACTAATTGAGGAAGCTTTCCCAATTAGGTTACTAGAAGAGGCCCCTAAGGCCAAAATAGTTGATGTGGGGGAGGCGGTTCCGTTTATATTAAAATTCTCTGATGACCTTCTTTCATGGTTAATGCAGGGACCCCTCTTTCCAAAGCTTCCCTACCCACCACTCCATCCTTTTATTCCACGATGTGCTCCATACTTAGGCAATAAGGATAGGAGTGTGTGGTGCAATCATTTAATTGATCCAGGTTGATGACTTAATAACCTGGCCCCTACAGAGGATCATGGCTACGTCTAGCTGAAGACGTTAAACTTAGCGCTTGGTGGGAGGCAACCCACGTATTCAGGTGTATTCTCTCCTTTATCTGATTTTTTTTATTATATGCTCATTGTTATGCTATATTTTGTTCACATTGAGGACAATGTTCATAATAGGTTTGGGGGAGGGAATATTACTTGTATAAAAAATAAAAAAAAAGTCATAAAAATTTGATTAGGTTTTACGTTGTTTGTTAGTATTTTTGTTAGGATTTGATAGTTTATCCCGTAATAATGCATGCTACAATTCTTAGGAGATTAATTTGCATTGGAAGTATGAGTAAGTATACTGGAGGATAGATACACTTAACTGAGCATACTTTTCTGTTACAGTCCTCTTGGAACAGGTGCTTGAACTAAGAAAACTCACTCATACACACTAGTTACATAAAGTAATACCATCTAGAAATTTGTTGATTACTAATCTACAGTGGGATGTCTTTAGTCATAGTCATTGGATGATGTGTAGTTGTCTGTTGAGCTTAAAAGATCATGATAGACCATTTACTTGGCTATGGCAAGGGATTGGAACTGGAAATAGATTGAGAGTATAATACAGCCTGGACAAAATAAAGATGTGCTTGAAAATATATGTGCTGAAAATGAAAATGCGAAAAAATGAAAACAAAATGAAAGAAAAGGGGCTGCTTGACTTTATAGGATTAACTTAGGCTGATGCTCGGGCCCGAAGCGGTCTCTTAAAACCTAATGCCCCAAGCCAATTTGGTTGGGAGTCATTGCTAAACCTAAGCATCTTGAAGTCAGGCCTTACACAGTCCTAGCGAAAAAAAAAGTCTATGGTGTATTATCCTCTCAAATCTAGAATATTGGACCTGAAGGAGGCGCGCAGATCTGTGCTATCATGAACCTAAAGATGATGATGACTATGTAGATTCTAATGTTCTTTGGTTAATGGGTAACACTGGATCTGTATAAACAGAAATTTAGAATGTATTGCTACAATGTTCTACACTTTCTATTATTTATGTTATCATGCTATATTATATTGAGCAGAAATTTCCAAGATGAAAGTGTGGAATAAAACCACTTACTTGTGGGCTTCTATATTCCTGTTGATTATGAACCAAGTACATGTGGTTGATTTTCTTAAGCATTGTAGTGTGCATTTGTCGGGATAATAGGTTCTTTGTTTTGCAATGTTTTAATTTTTGCTTTATTTTTCCACTTAGGTTAATTAGATTAATAAATACATGTTTGTGGGTAGCATGGCTGCAAACCCTCACGAGACAACACTCGTCCTACTAGGGACACCTAGAGGTTTAACGGCTTGTTGCATACGCTCAATGCAATCGTGTTCCCTACGAAAGTGGTGTTTACTTTTATGCATTAGTTCCTTAGTTTGTTTGATTTTATTTTGTTTTGTTTTGTTAGGGACTAGCAAAATGTAGGTTTGGGGGTGTGATCTACACATGAAATATGCATTTTATTATCTCCTAAACTTATGATTATGCTAGTGTTTGATTAGAATAACTACTACTTTAATATAATTTTTGGTTTTTTGTAGGAAACAAGAGTAATACACAGAAATGAGGTGAAAAGTAACTCGAATGGTTAAATTATCATAACTCCGTGTAAAAATATCGGATTGGACTGATTCAAGATTCATGCTAAAGTTCAAGAAGTGAGCTTTCCAACGCCACCAACCAGGTACAATTCGGAGTTCGGGACACAAAGTTATAGCCATTTAAAGTTCATGAACAGTAACTACGATCGATCGGAAATCACTGCGATCGATCGCCAGAGCCGCAAAAGCAGTGTATTAAAGGAAACGATCGATCGGCATAAAAACGATCGATCGTATCTACTGGAATTTTTCAATCGCGCAAGACAGTAACTACGATCGATCGGTATCATACGGCGTCGATCGACAAAGTGATCGATCGGAGGAAAATAACGAAGGAATTGCGATCGATCGGCTAGCGAACGATCGGCAATACGGACGATCGATCGCCGTATGCGGAAAACCGAAATAAGACCTATTTTGACTTGGATTTGGAAGGGGACTTCGTGGTTTCTCTTCACTATTATAAATAGGCCTTATGGGAGAACGTTTTGGGTACTACTACTACCACATATTCAACCTAGAGAGCAATTTGAGACCTTGGAGGCTAGAGCAAAGGAAGAAGAAGATGATGAAGATGAAAATGATGGATTCTCTTCCCATGCTTGGCTAAACTCCTATCCAAGGCGTAGATGAAGCCCAATAATCTGGTTGTGTATTTTCTTTTCTCTCATATTATTTTTACTCTAGTTGGTGTATGAACCTTTGTTATGCAATTAAAGTTAATTCATTGAGTTTATTCTTTGTGCTTGAGAGAGACAAGAGTGGATTTTATGAATTTCAATCTGAAAGATTACTTGCATGTCTGAGAGGAATGTGAGTGTTCTGATTTGTCATATGTTAATAAAGTTTCATTGATTTATGCTTGAGAGAGATAGATCACAATTCCATATGCTTAATTGATTTATGTGTTACGTCCGAGAGGAGAGCACTATAATTTGAATTGACAGGTGTATGTATGAGAGGAATACACCAGCCAATTGGAAATCTTTATTTAAAAGAGAGAGAGAGAGACTTTACACTAGTTTATTGTGGTGGATTCGAAGCCTTGGTCTTCTCCTTATTGATTAAATCTCAGCTTAGTTTAGTTTAAAGTTCATTGTTTTCTTAGTCTACAATCAACATTGCTATTTTCTCTTGAATTTGGTAAAGTATTCACCGTCCCTGAGGTTCGACAACCCTTATCAATACTCACCGTAGTACAATTGCCTTGTGCACTTGCAAGGGTTTTAATTTTAAACGATCACAAAGCACGGACTATAATTTTTCATGATAAGTTGCAGTCCTCTTGGATTAGATGTTTGAACTAATAAAACTCACTCACTCACACACACTTTAGTTACATAAAGTAATACCCTCTAGAAATTTGTTGAGTACTAATCTGCAGTGGGATAACTTTGATCAAAGTCATCTGTTGATACATGATTATTGTTGAGCTTAAACGATCATGATAGACCATTTGTTTGGCTTATGGCTGAGGAAGGGAAAGGAAGTAGGTTAAAAGTATAATACACCCATTCTAAAAAAATGAAAAAAAATGCAAAAATAGTAGATGGTTGCTTTATCTGTTATATGATCAACATTAGCTGATTCCCGGCACGGAGGGGGAATTCAACTCAATGCCTTGAACATATTTCAGGAGTCATTGGCCTGAGAATTATTAAACCTAAGTGTTCATGGCAGTAAAGCATTGCACAGTCACATAAAAAAGTGAGAAAAAAGAGAGAGAAAATGATGAATGAAAAAAAGAAAGAAAAGAAAAAAAAATGTGTATGTGGTGTATTATCCTTTTACATCTGAAATATATTGGATATTGGTTGAGGTGCGTAAGCATTTATTTTATCATGAACCTAGAGATTGAGATGACAATGTAGATTCTGGTACACTTTGATTAATGGGTAACACTGGATATATGTAAAATAGAGATTTAGAGTGTATTGCTAAAAATGTTCTGTACCTTTAGTATTTAAATTATCATGAAATATCATATTGAGCAGAAATTTTCAAGATGAAGGTGTAGAATAAAGCCACTTGCTTGAGGGCTTCTATATACCAGTTGATTATAAATGCAAGTACGCGTGGTTAGTTTTCTTAAGTATTGCAGTTTGTATTTGAATGGATAATAGGATTGTGTATTTTGTAGGTTTAGTTTGATTTCTTTTTCACTCAGATAAATAATGATTAATTTTATAAATACATGTTTGTGGGTAGCATGGCTGCAAACCCTCACGAGACTCCACTCGTCCAGCCAGGGACACTTGGGGGTTTAAAAGGCTTGTTGCATACGCTAAATGCAATCATGATTTCCTACGAAAGTGGATTAGTTAGATTTATTTGTGTTATTTTGTTTTTTTTGCTCGAGGACTAGCAAAATATAAGTTTGGGAGTATTTGATATATACAAAATATACACATTTTTATATGTCTTTCTACCTATATGTCAGTCATAATTTTAGCTAAAATAAAGATAATTAATGGTTATTAATGTTAAGTGAGCAATTAAGAGTTTAATAAATAAATGCACTTAATTGATTAATTTATATACATTAATTAGATTTAATAGATTTACATTTTATTATGTGTCTAAGTTATATTTAACTTTATTTGTGTAGGTTTAAGAGTTTCATATGCAAATCACCAAAAGTGAAGCACGTCATGCAGCTTCTATGAAGAGATCGAAGATCTGACAGATGAGGTTGCGTCAATGGGTTTTAGCCAATGAAAAGAAATAAAAAGAAATAAAAATTGAACCGGTTTTGCGGTTCAATGGGTTGGTTCAAGTGCTCGGTTCGACTTAAAAGAGAGAAAAGAGACTCGAGCCAAAGCTCAGGTGTTTTTTACAGTCGAACAGAATAGAGCTGCTCGGGCGACGGCAAGGTTATGGTGATGCGACTGTTGTAGAGAGAGGGTCACGATGATGGGTCTTGACTGCGGCAAAGTGACGACGGCGATCGTGAGGAGGCTGACGATGAAGGCGAATCAGTCGAGTGCGAGGAGCAGATCGAGAACAGAAAAAGGAAAATTTGTGGTGCTCAAAATGGAAAGCTTGGGTATGGAATTTTTACTCAATCTGGAAGGTTCAATTAGACTGAAAATGGAGACTTATGATTCCTTAAGTTAGAATGGAGAGGAGATAATAGATGTGTACTGCTGTAGGCTGCTCTGCTCGAGAGAGAGGCAGACCTATTGCTGGAGAGGCTTGGTAGAGAAGAGGAGAAAACTAAAATTGCTTCTGCTCGAGAGAGAGAAGCACAACTGGTTTTGGTTGAAAGAGAAGAAAGGGTACTACTTTGGTTCGAGAGAGCAAAGCAGGATTGTCTTTCAGCTGAGAGAGAGGTTGTTTTTGCATACGAGAGTCGAGTAGCAAAATCGTCGCCAGTCAAAACGATAGAGAAGAACATCTGTTTGCTTGAGGTCGAAGCAGATGAATTGCTTGGAGAGTTGATTTGCAGGAAAATAGAATTGTCTTTGGCTCGAGAGAGGAGCAGAATTGTTCTGGAAAAGGTGTGCTGCTCTGTTCGAGAGAAAGAGCAGTGATGATCTGGTTTCAGGAGAGCATTGCTTTGGGCCAGAATTGGGGACTATTCTGCTCTATTCAAGAGAAAGAGTAGAACTGTTGAGGCTTGCAGTCGAAAGACTGTTGTAGAAGGAGGAGGTGAGAGCAAAGCATGACGAGATTGCAGACGGCTGAAGAGGTGTGATGCTCTGCTTATAGAGAAAGAAGAAAAATTCGTTCTAGCTCGAGAGAACCAAAACTGTTGGTGAGAAGAATAGAACTGTTCAGAATTGTTGCCTTTGCTCGAGAAAGGAAGGTTGTGCTGTTTCAGAGTGATCGAAAGGGCAGAACTATTGTAGAACCAGAACTGTTGCAAACGAGGAATGATCATTCAACACATCAGACTTATTCTTTCTTTTATCTTATGTTTAGTCAATTTCTGTGTACTAAGATTAGATGAACATCTGATTGATTAATTTTTAAGGTGAGAGATGAAGTCTGTGATAGACCAGTTACTTTTCTTGAGATTAAGAAGTTGGTGACGAAGAACTTGAAGATGGGAGCTAGATTGAGAGGAGTAAAGTCGTTCGAGAGAGCTCCATATGTCAGCTACATAGAAGCAATGAATGATATGGGTTAACACAGATGGAGAGATAGTGGAATAGAGATAAGATTTTATTAGGTCAGTGTGAAACCAAGTAGAGTATTCAGGATTTGTAATGAGACTGTCAGAGTCAGAGAGAAGGGTTGGTGGTGGTGGGTTGTACTCAGGTAGAATGAAGGAGGAAAGGTCATGAGTGTGTACCAATGAGAGAAATTGTGTTTTCCATAGGACAAAGTTTTTTGTGTCAAGCTTGGTGGACATGAGAGATTGGATGTTGGTGATGGTTGGAGTAGCAGAAGAAGAGGGTGGTAAGGGTAGTAAACCGGAATGAGGAAGAACGTGGAGTAGATGCCATTGGGAAGGGGAACATGAAGAAAAAACTCTCTCCTCCTAAGAGGAGATTAAAACAAGAAAACAAAAGCAATATTAAAGAAATTTGCGTGTACTTTATTTTCCCACCCTTTTATATTTCTTCTTTTTCTTCTTCTTCTTCTTCGTAGACGATTTGGTTCCTCAATGCTTAATATTGGAATTCGAATTGGAGCACATAGAAGAGTAATCGTTTTCGTCGTTATTGTACTACCATTCTTGTTTGACATAAGGATCCATCCCAATATGAGATGGGCTAGGATTTGTTAGGATTGTCACATAAAAGAGGGCTAAAATACTATCAGATTATGCACATATAATTAACAAATATACACATGAAATACTAGAAAGAGTATAAGAATTAGAACCAGGTTCGATGCACGCTATGCGTTGTCCTTGAAACAGATACGCCACCCTCCATGCACACGCAATTAATAGCGTTCCGTTCCCGAGATACAACGAACCACAACGTCAGTTTAAAGGTGCACTTCAAATCAAACTGACTAGATCATGATCAGCGGAGATTCTATTGCTCAATGATGGACCAAGAATCAAGAGAGAAGAAGAATGAGTTCTTTTCTTGTTTTTTGTAACCCTTTTCTGGGGAAAAATGTTCTCAATTTATAGAAGGACTCTGTTAGACCTTTTCTGGAAGAAGAGACGCAATTTTCCGTAGAGAAACGGCCATTTACTCGTTGTAACCGTATAGCCAATCGATCGCATTATAAGCCGATCGATCGCCTTATTAAGCCTGAAATTATGATCGATCGTTTTATCGCGGTGCACAAATCCTAAAATTCCAGTAACTACGATCGATCATTTTTAAACGATCGATCGGGCTAATGCGAAAACCAAATTGCAGAAAATCACAGTAACTACAAACGATCGTTAATTTTGCCGATCGATTGCTGCATTTTTTAACTAATTTGTTTAATTTTAAGTCAAATTTCAACAATCCCCACCATGACTTGATATTAAACCAGTCTATACACTAAAATGCATACGACACATGAATGAGACATTGAGCAATAGTACTCTAAGTTTTCAGCGATAGGTACCTTGCGGGTTTGAACCTACACCTAGTTTGGTAAGCCGACACTCTCACAAGTTCAAAGTGAACTAAGTCTTGAACTTGAACCTTAGAGCAAGAGCTTTGACAAACCTAACAGTTAGAGTAACTCCCTTTTCGAGATCATTCGGGGTAGCGCTTTACGGTCATGCGCCTTGTATCTTTTCATGAATTGCACTTTAGAGAACAAGCCCTCGTTCTCCTTAACTGCGACCTCAGTGGCACTCATATAGGTGACAGTCTTCAAGGGTAATCATCATAACAATACCCTGCTTTTTAAGCCTTCACCTCATTAAGACTTTCGTCAACATGTTTCATATGCAGTAGAGCACTCTCATCATAACACGGGAACGAGCATACAATTTATTATAATAGTGCTCTCCAAGTCACGCATTAGTTTGTTGTTACCCATTGAATCTTCGTCGTGGGATCTCCACTCAGAGAGATTGGGTTGCTACTAACGATGACTTAAATCATAGGCTTTCAGCCCCATTCCCCTATATGAGTTAAGGACTTGTCCTACAGACAACCCTTTAGTAAACGAATCAGCCAAATTATCCACTGATCGTATGAAACTTAAGGTAATGACTCCCGATGTAGTCAACTTGCGCAAGATTTTATACCTTAGTTCAATATGCCTAGAGGACCTCTTATTATGATTCTTACTCTTAACCTTATCAAGAGCTGATTGGCTATCACAGTGAATCAAAATTCCAGGAATTGGTTTATTTAACCAGGGTATATCTATTAATAGATCCCTAAGCCATTCCGCCATTCCTCCAGTTTTATTAAGTGCTACTAACTCAGTATCCATAATAAATCTTGTTATCACAGTTTGCTTGGAAGATTTCCATGCAACTGCCCCACCACCAAGTGTAAACACATAACCACTCGTGGCCTTAGTTTCATCAGAATCTGATACCCAATTTGCATCACTATATCCTTCTAATACAACAGGGAACCCAGAATAATGTAAACCGAAATTTACACTTCCCTTCAGATGTCTGAACACTCTCTCAATGGCAATCCAATGAGACTCATTAGGGCTCTTAGTGTATCTACTTAGTCTTCCCACAGCATAGGATATATCCGGTCTACTGCAGTTTGCCAGATAACTCAAACTTCCTATCAGCTGTGAATATCTAAGTTGTGACACACTTTCCCGAAGATTTTTCTTTAATCTTACACTTGAATCATACGGCGTACTGACAGATTTTCTATGGAAGTAACCATACTTCTTTAGCATCTTCTCCACATAGTGTGATTGACTCACAACTATTCCATTAGAAGTCCTATCAATCTTTAAGCCCAGTATGACTTTGGCAAGACCCAAGTCTTTCATATCAAAATTCTTGTTAAGGAAACCCTTAACCTTATTGATATGATCCACATTGTTACCAAAAATCAAAATATCATCAATATACAAACATAACATCACAAAACAATCATTAAACGACTTCCAATATAAGCATTTATCCGATGTACACACAACAAAATTATTAGAAAGAAGAACTTCATCAAACTTTTGATGCCATTGTTTAGGAGCATGTTTTAACCCATAGAGAGATCTCACTAACTTACATACTTTTCTTTCTTGACCAAGAACCACAAAACCTTCAGGCTGCTCCATATAGATTTCCTCCTCCAATTCACCATTTAAAAATGTTATTTTGACATCCATTTGATGGATCTTGAGGTTATAATGAGCTGCCAATCCAATAAGCACTCTAATTGTAGTTATCATGGTCACAGGATAATACGTGTCAAAGAAATCTTGACCTTCCTTTTGACTATACCTTTTAGCTACTAATCTAGCTTTGTACTTTTCAATGAATCGATCAGGATAATATTTTTTTAAAAAAATCCATTTGCACCTAATTAGTTTAAACCGTGGAGGTAGATTCGTTAGAATCCAATTCCCATGTGCAAGGATTGAATCCATCTCACTCTGTACCGCCTCCTTCTACAAAGGAGATTATCTAGATGACATAGCCTCACTAAAAGTCAAAGGATCCTCATTTTCCACTATGCAAGTATAAAAGTCATCTCCATAATTCTTCTCTATTCTGGTTCTCTTAGATCTCCTAACCTCTACATTGGTATCTGAATCTTCAATTCGTAGAATAGAAGATGATAAGCCATCTTCTTTATGCACTACAACTTTATTCTTTTCCTTCATAGGAAATACATTCTCAAAAAATGTTGCAGCATCGGACTCTTTAATAGAATTAGGTGCATAATCCTGCCGATCAGACCCAATGACTAAAAACCGATATGCTCTACTATTTTGTGCATAACCAATGGACACTGCATCATATGTTTTTGAACCTAGCTTATCTATTTTCACGTTTGGGATTTTCAATTTGGCAAGACATCCCCAAACCTTAATGAACTTCAAGCTCGGTTTTCTTCCTTTCATTAATTCATAAGGGGTTATATTTTGTCCTTTATGAGGCACACGGTTTAAGATCATACAAGCAGAAAGAATTGCTTCTCCCCATAAATTCTTCGGTAGACCCGTAGACAAAAGCATAGAATTAATCATGTCAATAAATGTTCTATTCTTTCTTTCTGCCACACCATTAGATTGAGGAGAGTAAGGAGCTGTGGTCTTATGTATTATTCCTTGATTTTCACAAAACTTGCAAAATTCAAAGGAACAATACTCCTCACCATGATAAGACCTTAGTCTTTTAATCCGCCTCTCCGTTTGATTCTCAACCTCCATTTTATAGATCTTAAACTTCTCAAAAGCCTCATCTTTAGACTTAAGCAAGTATACATGATAAAATCTAGAATAATCATTAATAAAAGTAATGAAATATCTCATACCACCCCTAGTAATTAATCCATTCAACTCACATATATCTGAGTGAACTAATTCAAGCAAACATGTAGACCTATCAATAGACCTATAAGGTTTTCTAGGTTATTTTGCTTGAACACATATTTCACATTTATCACTAGTTACATCATGCAATTTCGGAATCAAATCAAGATTCATCATTCTTTTAATAGTATTTGAATTCACATGTCCAAGCCTCATATGCCACATATCAAAAGAATCAACATGATAAACCAAAGAGTCATCTACTTGAAATAAAGAGTTATTACAAGAAACTAAATTTAGTTTAAAGAGGCCATCACACACATAGCCTTTGCCAATAAAAGTACCATGTCTAGTTATTATAACTTTATTTGACTCAAACACTAATTTATATCCTTCTCGACTAAGAAGTACTCCACTAACTAAGTTCTTGCTCACACTAGGCACATGCAATACATTACGAAGCATTAACGTGTTCCCCGATGTAAACTGGATGTCCACATTTCCAACTCCATAAACTCTAGCCTCAGAGGAGTTCCCCATCGTCACAGTCCTATCCTTTACTTCCTGATAGAAAGAAAAAGAAGAAACATCAACACCGATGTGAACAGTTTCCCCTGTATCAACCCACCAATTAGTAGATTCACATGCCAAGTTAATTTCAGAATTAGTTAATACTAACCTGTCATCTGAAGTAACCATGTTAAGATGAACAGAAGATGCAGCCCCACCATGACTATGGTCCTGACCTTTCTTCTCTTTGCACTTGTTTGCAAAATGTCCCGGTTTCTCACAGACCCAGCAAACCTTCAACTTCTTGTCCTTATGGATATTTGAACCGGGTTTGAAAGACCGATTCTTAAACTTCTTGCTGTTCTTCTTATTGCCATGAAACTTTGGTTTCCCTTCTACAACATTTGCTTGAACACTATCTTTGACCCCAGAAGATGAGCCTTGTAAGATTTTCATCTTACCTCTATGCTTTTCTTCAATCTGTATGGTCACCATAAGATCATCAACAGACATTGCGTCCCGTTTGTGCTTCAAGTTAACTTGGAAATCCTGCCATGAGGGTGGTAGCTTGTCTATAAGCGCCGGAACTTAGAGCCTCTCGTTAACAGGAATGCCTTTCCCAATGATCTTAGCCACCAAATTCTATATGTCAACAACCTGGTCTCTAACAGATTTGTTATCAACCATCTTGTAGTCAAAATACTCGCCTACAACATATTTTTCTTCCCCTTCATGCTCCTTTCCAAATTTCTTATCAAGGGTATCCCATAGTTCTTTAGCAGATTTAGTATTCACATATAAATCATATAATTCATTGCTCAAGACACTCAAAATTTGTCCATGGCATAGTTCATCATCTTGTTTGAATTTATCACTATCAACAGTCTTGGTTGTTCCAACATCAGACGAACTATAACACCCGAAAAATTAGTAAGTATTTTAAAACCGAAATTTGACCACCTTAATGTTTGATTTGGTCGTGTTTTGCCTTATGGAAATTAAAGTTGGTGAGAAGAGCTTTCCAACGCCACCAATTATGCACGATTTGCAGTTTGGAGTGAAAAGATATGAGAAATTGAATTTTGATTGAACGTGACTACGATCGATCGCCATAAGAGCCGATCGATCAGCAAGATTGAACCGATCGATGCCTTATCAAAATAATCGATCGTAATTACTGTGATTTTTGAATATTTTGTTTCACATAAAGCGATCGATCGGCAATAATGGCGATCGATCGGCTGTAACGCGGTAGTGTAAAACAACGTATACGACGATCGATCGCCGTATAGCCGGTCGATCGCCGGTTGCAGTTTTGCGATTTCTAGCATATTTTTGGGGTGGATTTTCTTGGGAAAGATACCAAATCTCAATGGGACTTGATTTGCACGTCTCTAGAAGGATCTTGAAGCCTTCCCATTGGTTGAAAGTGTCCATGATTTCGAAGATTAGTTTAAGAAGGGATTCTCCCCCAACTCTATATAAACACTAGAGAATTGGCTTGTGCTAACCCTAGATCGTCCAGAGACTTTTCCCCTTCTCCTTCCCACGTTCACCCATCTCCTTTAAGGCTTCTTCTTGTGGGAGGTTGCAAGACCTTGGAGCGGGAGCTGTGGAGGAATCGGAGGAGACAAGCAACGCGTAGAGAGGCAAAATCTTTAGTGAATTAAGTAGGATGGTTTTTCCCCTCTTCTCTCTTCTGATTATATGCTTTTGACAAGTGTTTTGATTCAGCACCTTAGTTATTGTTTAGATTCTTGTGAGATAAATGAATTGTGTCATTATTTCTATGCATAGTGCATCATAAATCATGTGCATTCATGTATCGCTTCTAGATGGGAATTCGCACATAAAGTCTAATGCTTTATTAATTTTCCAGTTACTAGAAGTTCTGATATTGCTTGATTGATTATGACCCACGTTGAGTTTGTGCTGTTAAGGTGTGTCTTGCATTAATTGTCTGGTTTGGGATGTATTAATGTTTAAAAAAATTGTGTTATATATAAAAGAACACAAGAAAGGAGTGAACTTTAGTAATTCCAGATAATCCTAGGTTCTGTAATTGGTCTAGGAGGGGAGTATATAGTCTGTTAATGATATATTATTATTTATAATGTGTTATTAAGTAAGATAATTAAGTTTAATTAAGAGTCTTAATCTCGGCCAGAACTATTTCTGTGCTGACAGTCGGTAGTAAATAATTCATAACTAATTCAAATAAAATTGGAAAAATATAAAATCAGTGGGGTTAGAACCTAGACTCACGAGGGTATTATCAGTAAAAAATTTCAGAGGTTAAATCTTACTGTACAGAGCACAGTAGCCATTGGAAGAGGACTGTTGTGCAGGAGGCAGTGAGCTGAATATGAGAGAAAATACTATGTATACATGTAACATCATGTAATATGATATGATAATGATTAATATATCAATACCAGTAATTGGACTATATATTTATGGAATATCACAGTAAGAATTGGGTTAGAAGTAATCTAATTAGGAGGGATAATCCTTTGAACAAGTGATTCATAACTATCTATTTTAAAAACGTTGATGTCGGTTTGATATTCTACTTAGAATTCAAATCATCAAAGATTCTTTAATTTCTTATCTCTGATATTTATATTATAAAATCCCAATGTGTATAAGGAATTCCTATCTAGGGCTGAGCATGAAAGGTATGTATTGATTGTATGGTACTCCTTGGATGAGTTGTTATTATTCGAAGTGTTTGGGTTGTCTTGTTATTCTATGCTGCTCCAATGAATGAGTTATGTGTTGACCAAAGACTTTGATACTTCTAGTAAGAGATACCTTATGATCTTAGAGTGTCGTGACCTCTATTCCTTGAGATATTGCTCATATTGATTACATGATTGTTTTCTTCCACTGGAGATCTCATGAGACCCTCCTCATGGTGGATTCATAGTATGCTCAATTAAGCCATTGCTAGATCTTGCGAGGTCACTTATATTTATAAAATTGCAATTCCATACTGCATGAAGGGAGGCACTATACGTATGTTAGATTGTGGACATTACGGAAGGTCCTCAGTCTCCATATTGTGCACCTTTTTTAGGATTGACTAGTCTTTGCGGATAAGGTGCCCTAGGTACAAAATTCCTAGGTGGAGAATCACTGTCAACAGTTGGAGAAGAATCTTTAGTCTCTATGTCAGTCTTAGTGTTCTCACTTTCTTCTTTTTCAGGAGTTTCAATTTTATTGTCAATTTGCTTTCCAGACCTAAGGGTAATAACTGATTGAACATGTTCCTCATTCTGTGAAGAATTAGAGCTACTACCAATGGAAAATTGGCCCTTCTGGTTAGGCACAGGTTGACTAGGGAATCTCCCTCTCTCTCTTTCTGCTAATTGAGTAGCCAATTGACCAACTTGAGTCTCTAACTTGGCAATTGCTTGAGTATTCATGTGTGTAGAGTTCTTCATCTCAAGCATAGCTTGGTTAGTTGACTGAATAACTTGGCTTGTAGATTGGATGAAAGATTTGAGAGTGTCCTCTAATGAAGATTGTTTTTGTGTAAGACCCTGAGATTGAGTGATAGGTTGTTGATATTGGGTAGGAGGTTGAGACAAAGTTGGATAAGGTGGGTTGCTCTGCCTAAACTGATTATGCATGGGTTGCATAGGCTGCCCACCTACATTCATAGGTGGTTGACTTTGTCTCCAGGAGAAATTTAGATGATTTCTCCAACTTGAATTGTAAGTTTCAGAGAAAGGATTGCCTGTTGGCTTCCCATAATTGTTTAGAACATTGACTTGTTCTGCATAACACTCTGGATAAGTATTCATGGAAAGGCAGTTCAGAGATGTATGCATCGGGCTAGCACACACAGAGCATGCTTCATTCATGTTGAGGGCATTGATGCTTCGGTTCAAACTCAGGGCATCTATTTTCTTGGTTAGCGCATCGAGTTTGACCTTAACATCTACGTCATCTTTGATTTCGTAGAGACCTCCCTTCTTAGGAGCTTGATGTTGTCTCTCCCTATGACCTGCAAAATCCCACTGTTGGGACCTTTCAGCTAATCGCTCTAAGAAGTTATAAGCTGCTTCACCTCCTAAGTCTAAGAAAGCACCGCTATTCATTGATTCAATCATGTTGCGGTGTGTTTGAGTTAAGCCATTGTAAAAGTGTTGTATTAACCTCCATGTTTCAAACCCATGATGTGGACATTTTAGTAAAAGGTCTTTAAATCTTTCCCAACTCTCATAAAATTTTTCATTTTCATCTTCCATAAAGTCAGTGATTTCTCTCTTTAATTCATTGGTTTTGGCCATTGGGAAGAATTTGGACAAGAATTTGCTCACCAACATATCCCATGTTGTGACAGAGTCAGCGGGAAGAGAATTTAACCACGCCTTGGCCTTGTCCTTCAAAGAGAAGGGGAAAAGGCGCAGACGAACAGACTCATCAGAGAAGTCTGTGAACCTAAAAGTTGCACAAATTTCTAAAAAATCCTTTACATGCATGTAAGGATCCTCTCTGTTAAGACCATAATAATTGGGCAGCAGTTGAATTATCTGAGGTTTTAGTTCAAAATATTTTGCAGAGGTTGCAGGCAACACTATGCAAGATGGAGGGTTGATAGTGATCGGAGAAAATAACTCCCTAAGAGATTTCTCAGGTTGATCTTCCATTTTGAATGAAAGATCAATTTTAGTTTCACTATTCTCTAAAGGATTAGAATTATTGCTAACCAGATGCAGTGTGTGATCACGTGTCCACGTGGTCATCCACCGTTAATCAACTACCCTCACGTGTTTTAAAATTTATAATTAATTTTTTTAATTTTTTTAATTTTAAATTTTTTTGACCTAAAATTAACTGCAAGGGTAAAATTAGTCTTAGAATTTGATTTCCTACAAGTCCTCGGCAGCGGCGCCAAAAACTTGTTGTTGTTTTAATTAGTCTCCTAATTTTACTCTCAAGTGTACGAATCGTGTTTGGAGTATAGTCGCACAATTCTTACGAGGTCGAACCCACAGGGACTTGTGTAGCGGAATTCTAATTCGAAGAACAGATTATTACCCTTGTTGAAGAATTAAATTGATTTGATCCACTACAACTACGACTAATCAAAGACTCAATGCAATTAAACAGCTTTAACTAAGAAATTAATCTAAAGGTAATTAAATAATCTATGAAAAAGAAACTAATCGACGAATAAAAATTGAAGCTTTAATCAAGAATTTAAAACTCTAGGGCATAAGAATCAGCACATGACAATCATAGGAATATTTCTTTTAAAATTAGCAATTGTTTTCACAATTATCTCGTAGAGAATTGGAATTCAATCTATTCTCCTACGGAAAATTTCAGCATTAAAGCATATAGATTTTTAAATAGAATTTTGCATTCTCTTGCATATCAACAGATGAGATTCAAATCATTAGCTGTATCCATTATACGATGAATCACAGGTAATACCCAAATATCATATTCAACATATAATCCAATGCAATTAATTTGAGAATAGCAATCGTTAAAACGCATTAATTTAGACAAAACAACTGCATCACATAAATACTATTCCTACAACTAATCATGGCTTCATCTCAGCCCTAGACAGGGATTTAGCTACTCATGCTATAGAAATTAACTGTAAAGATAATGGAATTCATTTGTATAACTAAAATCAACTTACAGGACTTTTTGAATAATGGAAAATAAAGCCAAAAATGCACTGTTCCTCTTCTCGGAGTTACTGTTCACAGCCAAAGTTCTTCAGAACTTCAAAGCACGAAGCCGGAAGGAAAACCAAGATGAAAGAGAACAAAAGAAAGAAAAAAGGAACAAAATTTCTGGGAAAAAAACTGCTGATCGTCTCTCTTTCGCTCTGCTCTGTTCTTCTGTTTTTATACAGACTGCCCGACCATCTTCTGTTCTTCTAAAATCGGAACCTTTTCCAAAATTAATCTCCTGTAGAAAGTGAAAATTCCAATTGCTGCCATTAAGTCTTCTAAATCCAGCCAGTTTTTTTAATTCGAATTTCGTCCAAATTTGTAAGAAAAATTCGATCTTTCCTCTTAGAACTGCCGGCCCTCCTCGTGCTTTCGTCGGTGTTCTGTTTATAAAGACTCCAGATTGAAGAAATCTCCAAATTGAGTACGCCTTCCAAATCCGGAATCGCCACTGTTTTGGACTCCAAATCCAGCCAATTCCCAGTCATTCATGCCTCTTTCGAAGTCCTAAATCGAGCTGGAAACAAAACTTTCCAAATCGAGTCCGACTCAAAGGAAAAATCAAAACTTTCCTCTTTCAGTTCCTGTTCCTCGCTGCCGTGATGCTGTCCGCCGTCGAGTGATCTCGCCGTCAGCTGGTTCCCATCTACTGATTTCTCCAGTCGTCGAGGAGAAGCTCCAGCCGCCGATCGCTGCATCCTGCCGTCGCCGGAACCCAGGTTCATAGCCGCCTCGCCATCAGACCGTCGCTTCCGCCGTGTTCTTCGAGTGACCCATGGTCGCCGTCGGCCTGACTTCGCCGTCATCCTCTACCCATGGCCGCCGGAATCCTTCGTCGGCCTCTGCTCTGGTTATCGGCCTCTCGAGCAGAGCTCGAGAGAGCTCTGTTTCTTAATCCCGACAGAACACCCGAGCCTTTGGCTCGGGTTTTGTTTTTTTTCTTTATTATTTTTTTTTTTCAATGAACCGGACCATTGAACCGGTCCGGATTTCTTTCTTTTCTTTTTTTTTTCTTTTCTTCCAATTAAACCCGTCGAAGCAATCTCGTCCGCTGGATAGAATCTGAATGACTCTTTATTTCATTATGCGCCCGTCTTCTTTATCAGTGAACATCAACGGATCAGATCTTTTCTGCGCGTGATCTCAGATCTTGGGTTGCTTTGGCATTTCAAAACCCGTCTAACGGCTTTACTTTTGGCTGTTCAGCAGTACGAGCATGCGAACCTATACAAAATAAAACATGTCCCAAATTAGACGCACCAAATATGTATAAAATTACGGAACAATGTTAAATTGAGCAATTTAGAGAGCCTTATTCGTTAAATTCCTAATTACTTAAAAAATTACCAAAATTCACTTTATTTCTCGTTTTAATTGGAAAACATGACTAACAAATAGGTAAAAAGGCATATAAAAATGTGTATTTTTCATGCTTAACAAATACCCCCAAACCTAGATTTTGCTAGTCCTGAAGCAAAACACAAAAGAAAAAATAATAAAACTACTCAAAAATAAATGCCACTGTCGTAGGGAACCACGATTGCATTTAGCATATGCAACAAGCCTTTTAAACCCCCAGGTGTCCCTGGGTGGACGAGTGAAGTCTGGTGAGGGTTTGCAGCCATGCTACCCACAAACATGTATTTATAAAATTAACCTTACTCTTTATCTAAATGAGAAAGAAGTCAACTAAACATTTCAAAACACAAAACCTATTATCCCTTCAAATACACACTGCAATACTTAAGAAAACTAACCACACGTACTTGCATTTATAATCAACTGGAATATAGAAGCGCTCAAGTAAGTGGTTTTATTCTACACCTTCATCTTAGAAATTTCTGCTCAATATGATATAGCATGATACTTTAAATAATAGAAAGTGTAGAACATTGTAGCAATACACTCTAAATCTCTGTTTCATACAGATCCAGTGTTACCCATTAACCAAAGAACATCAGAATCTACATAGTCATCGTAATCTTTAGGTTCATGATAGCACAGATGCTTGCGCGCCTCCTTCGGGTCCAACATTCTAGATTTGAGAGGATAATACACCATAGACTTTTTTTTTTTTTCACAAGGACTGTGTAAGGCCTGACTTCAAGATGCTTAGGTTTAGCAATGACTCACGCCAATGACTCCCAGCCAGTTGGCTTAGGGCATTAGGTTTTAAGATGGACCGCTTCGGACCTGAGCATCAGCCTAAGTTAATCCTATAATAGTCAAGCAGCCCCTTTTCTTTATTTTCGTTTCCATTTATTTTTTTATTTTTTTTTCATTTTCATCATATATATTTTCAAGCACATCTTTATTCTGTCCAGGCTGTATTATACTCTCAACCTATTTCCGGTTCCAAGCCCTTGCCATAGCCAAGTAAATGGTCTATCATGATCGTTTAAGCTCAACAGATAACCACACATCATCCAATGACTCTGACTAAAGACATCCCACTGAAGATTAGTATTCAACAAATCTCTAGAAGGTTTTACTTTATGTAACTGGTGTGTGTGAGTGAGTTTTATTAGCTCAAGCACTTGATCCAAGAGGATTGTAACAGAATGCTATTTCTCAGTTAAGTGTCTCTATCCTCCAGTATACTTACTCACACTTCCAATGTAAATTAATCTCTTAAAAATTGAAGTATGCATCACGAAGGGATAAACTACAAAAACCTATAAAAATACTAACAAACAACCTAAAAACTACAAAATTTTAATTTTTTTAATATTTTTTTTTTTTTACAAAATTTAAAATAAGCAAGAAAATAACTTAAGATATCCTACACAAATATCTTCCTATACCCCCAAACCTGCATGAAACATTGTCCTCAATGTAAAAGATATAAAATAAATACTGAGGAAAATAAATAGAGGAGGGAGGGAAAGATAGTACCTGCACTCCACTGAAACGCTATAGTATCTATCAACATGAAAAGAACAAGTGAAGCACAAGAATAACATAAGAAAAATAAGCACAAAAATAAAAATTCTAAAAACTTGGGTTGCCTCCCAGTAGCGCTAAGTTTTACGTCGTCAGCCAGACACAACTATTAATCATTAGTCATGATAAGTCGGGTCAGCCAGACTCAATTCATCAATCTGAGGTTGCTGCAATTCCAAGAATGGTTTAAGTCGATGACCGTTAACTTTGAATATATCACCATTCTTGGGGTTTTCTATTTCAACTGCTCCATGAGGATAAACAACACGAACTAGAAAAGGTCCTGTCCATCGAGACTTCAATTTACCCGGAAACAAATGTAAACGAGAATTGTATAAAAGAACTTTCTGCCCCGATGTAAAAGATTTCGCAGAATATTTTGATCATGAACCTTTTTCATGCGATCCTTGTACGATTTTGCACACTCATAAGCGTCATTACGAAGCTCATCCAACTCATTCAATTGCAGTTTCCTTTGAATACCTGCTCTATTTAAATCAAAATTCAGGTGCTTAATTGCCCAATAAGCTTTATGCTCAATTTCAACAGGAAGATGACAAGCTTTCCCGTAGACAATACGGTATGGAGACATTCCAATGGGAGTTTTAAAGGCAGTACGGTAAGCCCACAAAGCATCGGTGAGTCTCAGTGACCAATCTTTGCGATTCGGATTGACTGTCTTTTCCAAAATATGCTTAATCTCCCTATTAGAAATCTCAACTTGACCACTTGTCTGGGGATGGTATGGGGTAGCAATTTTATGGGTTATGCCATATTTCTTCATTAACTGTTCAAAAACCCTATTACAGAAATGTTTTCCCCCATCACTTATGATAGCACGAGGAGAACCAAAACGTGCAAAAATATTGTCTTTTAAGAATTGGACCACCACTTTGTGGTCATTGGTTTTGCATGCTACAGCCTCTACCCATTTAGAGACATAGTCTACCCCCACAAGGATATAAAGATTGCCAAAGGAGTTAGGAAAAGGTCCCATGAAGTCAATACCCCATACATCAAAAAGGTCTATAATAAGGATTGGGGTTAAAGGCATCATGTTACGACGTGAAAGTGCTCCTAACTTCTGACATCTTTCACATGCTGAACAATAAGCATGACAGTCTTTAAAAATAGTAGGACAATAAAATCCACACTGCAAAATCTTTGCAGCAGTCTTTTTAGAACTAAAATGACCCCCACATGCTTGATCATGACAAAAAGAAATGATGCTTTGTTGATCATGTTCCGGAATACATCTCCTAATAATCTGATCGGGACAATACTTGAACAAGTATGGATCATCCCAAAAGAAATACTTAACCCTGGACAAAAATTTGGACCTATCTTGGGAAGACCAATGAGATGGAATTTGTTCAGTTACCAGATAATTAACTATGTCTGCAAACCAAGGCAACTGGGACACTGCAAGTAATTGCTCATCAGGAAAAGATTCAGTTATGGGCAATGATTCATCAGTAAAATTAACTATCAACCTAGATAAGTGATCGGCTACAACATTTTCGGAACCTTTCTTATCCCGAATTTCAATATCAAATTCCTATAGCAATAATATCCATCGGAGAAGACGAGGTTTAGCATCTTTTTTAGATAAAAGATACTTCAATGCAGCATGATCCGAATAGATATAGACCTTCGATCCCAATAGGTAAGACCGAAACTTATCTAGAGCAAAGACTACTGCCAATAATTCTTTTTCAGTTGTAGAATAATTAAGTTGAGCATCATTCAATATTTTACTGGCATAGTAAATCACATGGGGAAGTTTATTAATTCGCTGCCCCAACACAGCACCAATAGCATAATCAGAGGCATCGCACATTATCTCAAAAGGTAGGCTCCAATCAGGTGGCCGAATAATAGGTGCAGATGTTAACTCTGATTTGAGTTTCTGAAAGGCATTATTGCAAGCATCATCAAAGACAAATGATGTATCTTTTGCAAGAAGATTACACAAAGGTCTAGAAATTTTACTAAAGTCTTTAATGAATCTTCTGTAAAATCCAGCATGGCCTAAAAATGATCTGATTTCTTTCACAGTTCGTGGTGGTGGAAGATGTGAAATCAAATCAACTTTAGCTTTATCAACTTCAATGCCTTTATTAGATATAATATGCCCAAGAACAATTCCTTTTTGAACCATAAAATGACATTTCTCCCAGTTAAGCACCAGATTCTTCTCTTTACACCTCACTAACACTAAAGATAGATGGTGCAGGCATTCATCAAAAGTAGACCCAAAGACAGAAAAATCGTCCATGAATACCTCAAAAAATCGCTCTACCATATCAGAGAAAATGCTCAACATACACCTTTGAAAGGTAGCAGGTGCATTGCATAGGCCAAATGGCATGCGACGGTAGGCAAAGGTACCAAAAGGACACGTGAAAGTGGTCTTTTCTTGGTCTTCAGGGGCTATGGGAATTTGGTTATAACCAGAATAACCATCAAGAAAGCAATAATATTCATGTCCCGCTAACCTTTCCAGCATTTGGTCAATGAAAGGAAGGGGAAAATGATCTTTCCTTGTCAAAGCATTCAACTTCCTATAATCAATACAGACACGCCAACCCGTTTGAACTCGAGTTGGCACTAACTCATCAGCATCGTTTTTCACAACAGTTATGCCAGACTTTTTCGGCACAACTTGAACAGGACTGACCCATTTACTATCAGAAATTGGGTAGATAACTCCTACATCTAAAAGCTTAAGGATTTCAGCTCGAACAACTTCTTGCATTACAGGGTTAAGACGCCTTTGGGATTCACGAGAAGGCTTGGCATCATCCTCCAAATGAATTCTATGCATAACAATAGAAGGACTGATGCCTTTAATATGTGCAATGGTCTACCCTATGGCTTCTTTGTGCTTTACAAGAACATCAAGTAGTTTACGCTCTTGAGCCACATCTAGGTCAGATGCAATAATGATAGGTAAGGACTCAACAGGACCTAAATAAGCATATTTCAGAGTATCCGGCAATGGTTTCAGGTCTAATTTAGGTGGCTCAACACTAGATGGAACTACTGGTGATGATGATAAGGTAAGAGGCTCCACTTTTGGTTGCCACCGTTCAGTACTCATCAGAGGTACAGACTCAAGCAATGAGTTTACTTGTTCAATTGACTGATCGATATCAAATTCACAGCCAAAATGTGTTAAGCATGCCTCTAAAGGATCTTGGGAATGTGTTTGAAGAAATGTTTCATGGACAAGTGTTTCAATCAGGTTTATTTCATTCACATCATCCATGTCAGGTGGTTGTTTACTGATGTAAAAAATGTTCAATTCCACCTTCATATTCCCAAAAGAAATTTGCATCACTCCATTTCTGCAATTAATGATAGCATTAGATGTAGCTAAAAATGGACGACCCAAAATGACAGGTATTTGCCCACTTATGTTTGGAACAGGCTGAGTATCAAGGACAACAAAGTCCACTGGGAAATAAAATGTATCAACCTTTATCAAAACATCCTCAACAACACCTCGAGGAATTTTAACCGAACGGTCAGCTAATTGAAGTGTCATTGAAGTGGGTTTTAGCTCTCCCAGACCTAATTGCATATACACAGAGTAGGGCAATAAATTCACACTTGCCCCCAGATCTAACAAGGCTCGCTCAATCTGATGTTTCCCTATCATGCATGAAATTGTGGGACAACCAGGGTCCTTATATTTGATAGGAAATTTACATTGAATGACAGAGCTGACTTGTTCTGCTAGAAATGCCTTTTTAGGAACATTATTTTTCTTTTTGAAAGAGACTAGATCTTTCAAAAATTTTGCATATGAAGGCACTTGTTGGATTGCATCTAGAAAATGAATGTTTATTTGCACTTGTTTAAAAACTTCTAGAATATCTCCATATTGTGCACCTTTTTTAGGATTGACTAGTCTTTGCGGATAAGGTGCCCTAGGTACAAAATTCCTAGGTGGAGAATCACTGTCAACAGTTGGAGAAGAATCTTTAGTCTCTATGTCAGTCTTAGTGTTCTCACTATCTTCTTTTTCAGGAGTTTCAATTTTATTGTCAATTTGCTTTCCAGACCTAAGGGTAATAACTGATTGAACATGTTCCTCATTCTGTGAAGAATTAGAGCTACTACCAATGGAAAATTGGCCCTTCTGGTTAGGCACAGGTTGACTAGGGAATCTCCCTCTCTCTCTTTCTGCTAATTGAGTAGCCAATTGACCAACTTGAGTCTCTAACTTGGCAATTGCTTGAGTATTCATGTGTGTAGAGTTCTTCATCTCAAGCATAGCTTGGTTAGTTGACTGAATAACTTGGCTTGTAGATTGGATGAAAGATTTGAGAGTGTCCTCTAATGAAGATTGTTTTTGTGTAAGACCCTGAGATTGAGTGATAGGTTGTTGATATTGGGTAGGAGGTTGAGACAAAGTTGGATAAGGTGGGTTGCTCTGCCTAAACTGATTATGCATGGGTTGCATAGGCTGCCCACCTACATTCATAGGTGGTTGACTTTGTCTCCAGGAGAAATTTAGATGATTTCTCCAACTTGAATTGTAAGTTTCAGAGAAAGGATTGCCTGTTGGCTTCCCATAATTGTTTAGAACATTGACTTGTTCTGCATAACACTCTGGATAAGTATTCATGGAAAGGCAGTTCAGAGATGTATGCATCGGGCTAGCACACACAGAGCATGCTTCATTCATGTTGAGGGCATTGATGCTTCGGTTCAAACTCAGGGCATCTATTTTCTTGGTTAGCGCATCGAGTTTGACCTTAACATCTACGTCATCTTTGATTTCGTAGAGACCTCCCTTCTTAGGAGCTTGATGTTGTCTCTCCCTATGACCTGCAAAATCCCACTGTTGGGACCTTTCAGCTAATCGCTCTAAGAAGTTATAAGCTGCTTCACCTCCTAAGTCTAAGAAAGCACCGCTATTCATTGATTCAATCATGTTGCGGTGTGTTTGAGTTAAGCCATTGTAAAAGTGTTGTATTAACCTCCATGTTTCAAACCCATGATGTGGACATTTTAGTAAAAGGTCTTTAAATCTTTCCCAACTCTCATAAAATTTTTCATTTTCATCTTCCATAAAGTCAGTGATTTCTCTCTTTAATTCATTGGTTTTGGCCATTGGGAAGAATTTGGACAAGAATTTACTCACCAACATATCCCATGTTGTGACAGAGTCAGCGGGAAGAGAATTTAACCACGCCTTGGCCTTGTCCTTCAAAGAGAAGGGGAAAAGGCGCAGACGAACAGACTCATCAGAGAAGTCTGTGAACCTAAAAGTTGCACAAATTTCTAGAAAATCCTTTACATGCATGTAAGGATCCTCTCTGTTAAGACCATAATAATTGGGCAGCAGTTGAATTATCTGAGGTTTTAGTTCAAAATGTTTTGCAGAGGTTGCAGGCAACACTATGCAAGATGGAGGGTTGATAGTGATCGGAGAAAATAACTCCCTCAGAGATTTCTCAGGTTGATCTTCCATTTTGAATGAAAGATCAATTTTAGTTTCACTATTCTCTAAAGGATTAGAATTATTGCTAACCAGACGCAGTGTGTGATCACGTGTCCACGTGGTCATCCACCGTTAATCAACTACCCTCACGTGTTTTAAAATTTATAATTAATTTTTTTAATTTTTTTAATTTTAAATTTTTTTTGACCTAAAATTAACTGCAAGGGTAAAATTAGTCTTAGAATTTGATTTCCTACAAGTCCTCGGCAGCGGCGCCAAAAACTTGTTGTTGTTTTAATTAGTCTCCTAATTTTACTCGCAAGTGTACGAATCGTGTTTGGAGTATAGTCGCACAATTCTTACGAGGTCGAACCCACAGGGACTTGTGTAGCGGAATTCTAATTCGAAGAACAGATTATTACCCTTGTTGAAGAATTAAATTGATTTGATCCACTACAACTACGACTAATCAAAGACTCAATGCAATTAAACAGCTTTAACTAAGAAATTAATCTAAAAGTAATTAAATAATCTATGAAAAAGAAACTAATCGACGAATAAAAATTGAAGCTTTAATCAAGAATTTAAAACTCTAGGGCATAAGAATCAGCACATGACAATCATAGGAATATTTCTTTTAAAATTAGCAATTGTTTTCACAATTATCTCGTAGAGAATTGGAATTCAATCTATTCTCCTACGGAAAATTTCAGCATTAAAGCATATAGATTTTTAAATAGGATTTTGCATTCTCTTGCATATCAACAGATGAGATTCAAATCATTAGCTGTATCCATTATACGATGAATCACAGGTAATACCCAAATATCATATTCAACATATAATCCAATGCAATTAATTTGAGAATAGCAATCGTTAAAACGCATTAATTTAGACAAAACAACTGCATCGCATAAATACTATTCCTACAACTAATCATGGCTTCATCTCAGCCCTAGACAGGGATTTAGCTACTCATGCTATAGAAATTAACTGTAAAGATAATGGAATTCATTTGTATAACTAAAATCAACTTACAGGACTTTTTGAATAATGGAAAATAAAGCCAAAAATGCACTGTTCCTCTTCTCGGAGTTACTGTTTACAGCCAAAGTTCTTCAGAACTTCAAAGCACGAAGCCGGAAGGAAAACCAAGATGAAAGAGAACAAAAGAAAGAAAAAAGGAACAAAATTTCTGGGAAAAAAACTGCTGATCGTCTCTCTTTCGCTCTGCTCTGTTCTTCTGTTTTTATACAGACTGCCCGACCATCTTCTGTTCTTCTAAAATCGGAACCTTTTCCAAAATTAATCTCCTGTAGAAAGTGAAAATTCCAATTGCTGCCATTAAGTCTTCTAAATCCAGCCAGTTTTTTTAATTCGAATTTCGTCGAAATTTGTAAGAAAAATTCGATCTTTCCTCTTAGAACTGCCGGCCCTCCTCGTGCTTTCGTCGGTGTTCTGTTTATAAAGACTCCAGATTGAAGAAATCTCCAAATTGAGTACGCCTTCCAAATCCGGAATCACCACTGTTTTGGACTCCAAATCCAGCCAATTCCCAGTCATTCACGCCTCTTTCGAAGTCCTAAATCGAGCTGGAAACAAAACTTTCCAAATCGAGTCCGACTCAAAGGAAAAATCAAAACTTTCCTCTTTCAGTTCCTGTTCCTCGCTGCCGTGATGTTGTCCGCCGTCGAGTGATCTCGCCGTCAGCTGGTTCCCATCTGCTGATTTCTCCAGTCGTCGAGGAGAAGCTCCAGCCGCCGATCGCTGCATCCTGCCGTCGCCGGAACCCAGGTTCATAGCCGCCTCGCCATCAGACCGTCGCTTCCGCCGTGTTCTTCGAGTGACCCATGGTCGCCGTCGGCCTGACTTCGCCGTCATCCTCTACCCATGGCTGCCAGAATCCTTCGTCGGCCTCTGCTCTGGTTATCGGCCTCTCGAGCAGAGCTCGAGAGAGCTCTGTTTCTTAATCCCGACAGAACACCCGAGCCTTTGGCTCGGGTTTTGTTTTTTTTCTTTATTATTATTTTTTTTTTTCAATGAACCGGACCATTGAACCGGTTCGGATTTCTTTCTTTTCTTTTTTTTTTCTTTTCTTCCAATTAAACCCGTCGAAGCAATCTCGTCCGCTGGATAGAATCTGAATGACTCTTTATTTCATTATGCGCCCGTCTTCTTTATCAGTGAACATCAACGGATCAGATCTTTTCTGCGCGTGATCTCAGATCTTGGGTTGCTTTGGCATTTCAAAACCCGTCTAACGGCTTTACTTTTGGCTGTTCAGCAGTACGAGCATGCGAACCTATACAAAATAAAACATGTCCCAAATTAGACGCACCAAATATTTATAAAATTACGGAACAATGTTAAATTGAGCAATTTAGAGAGCCTTATTCGTTAAATTCATAATTACTTAAAAAATTACCAAAGTTCACTTTATTTCTCGTTTTAATTGGAAAACATGACTAACAAATAGGTAAAAAGGCATATAAAAATGTGTATTTTTCATGCTTAACAATCGTTTCTAAGCCTTATTAAGCCTGAAATTACGATCGATCGTTTTATCACGGTGCACAAATCCTAAAATTCCAGTAACTGCGATCAATCGTTTTTAAACTGATCGATCGGGCCAATGCGAAAACCAAATTGCAGAAAATCACAGTAAGTACGAACAATCGGTTTATCACGGTCGATCGTTATACGATCGATCGCGTTATTTTGCCGGTCGATTGCTACATTTTTTAACTATTTTATTTAATTTCAAGTCAAATTTCAACAGGATTAAACATCGTGTTGGGCCTAGAATGATTCACAACCAAGTTAATTCCATTTGAAAAGTTGGAAACCCTAATTTGGGCCCCCATAGCTTTAGTAGACGGGTTGGAGGTCCAGATTCCATTTGATAAACATCATGGTGTTGGTCTTCTTGGAAGATTGGGTTCATATGGACTATCATAGAAGGGTCAATGAGGGCCAACGTAGGTTGGTTATGGTTAAGGATGGGTTGAGTATGCGGTGAGTTCAAATTTGCTGCAATCCCATCAATGGTTGAGAATATCTTTGGGAGTTCCCATTGTGAGATATTCCTGGCATGGACGCCGGTCTGTGACCCTACACAGGGAGATGCTAAAGGTATGGAAAAGATATGGGTAGATTCTCCCATGGAAATAGGAGTTGCATTCCGCGGAAACTTACCAACTTGGATACTAGGAGATATGTCGAAAGGCTCTCTGGGTATTAGCTACAATGTGGGTACAAGCTAACTTTTCCTATATATGAGGGTCCTCGTGCTACAAGGTGAGATCCACCAGATTCACATCTGGCAGCTCATACTCTAGGGCTACCGTGTAGCATTATCACTCTGCACAGTAGCATGATGGTGGCCAGTGGAGAACAGCTCTCTGAACTATCACACATATAAGCTCTGAGAGTAGGCTTGAATGCAAGAAGTGTAACAGTAGCGATGCTAAGATAAGTATGAGGAACTCAGTCTACGAGCTCTTGTGCTACCACGTTACTATAGGGATGGATCTAAGTTTTTTTTCCTAAATACACATAGTGCATAGGAAGTATGTTAGTCTCCAGCCTAAAGGTAGTGATAACTACATTACTTATCACTATGATAGTCATTAACGCAGTTGTGCAGTACGATATTGCTTTGTAATGTAATAGTTGAATAACAGTGATACTAAGGAATGGTTATAGTAACACTATTATCTTCGAAACCAGGACAATGTTAATATGTTAACTCCAGGGGAGCTGCATTACTACTATGTTTCTCTCCGGCGTGAGTAGACAGTTATGTGCAAAAGAAGATATTAAATCTCATGTAAATGCTTTGTTTGCCAGTAGGTAAATGCTTTGCCAGCTCTTACCAAACATATTTGTCATTATGATCCTTGGCAACTCATCTCATCCTCACCCAGTCACCCTCAATAAAAAAAAACAAAATGAATATCCATGCCATACATTTGACAATTGTACTTTTAAGGTGTAACAATGTTCTTATTTTATTTTCTTTGCCCCATGGTACTTGACTTTATAAGTGAAAGATGAAAACCATCTAGCTGAAGATGACAAAATTAAAGAAATTAAAGAAGACAAAGTAAAATCTGTATGTTTCATATGACATGATAATCTCAACGTATTCATTCATCATTTCTTTCTAAGCAAAATATGAGAAATCATCCACTCCTCGCCTCCTTTAAAGCCGAATAGCTCAGAGCCACTAATGCAAAAACCTCTCCAATAGTTCACCCATTTAATTGCCTCTTCTTTGCTATGTAGAAACGATTCCATTATTGCTTTCACAGTGTCAAGATTGGCGTCCACTCTCTTCAACCACTCGTCACTGCAAATAAAATTTAATCTAATTATAACAAAACAAAATTCTCAGTTACATTGCATAATATGTGACACTCCAGCAATATCTAGTTGACAAATGTAGTACAATTCACCCACTGATCTATTATCTTGCCAAAATAGATGACTCTCTTTGTCAACTCATTTAGGTTTGATTATTTTTTTCAGTTTTTAAATTGAGGATATATGTTTCCTTTATTAGCTTTCCTGATTTCAATAAGTCAACTTCTCAGATTTTCTGATTTGGTCAACCCATACACGACCAGAAAAAAATCAAAGTCCTTTTCTCGTAAGTTTTCTCTTGCTTTTTCCACCAGTTAAAATTGTTCTCAAACAAAATAAGAACACTTCGGGTCTATCATAAGTTCCTTATTGCTCAAACCTGCCTAGGTATCCTACTTTTGAGCTGTAAACATTAAAACAACCCTATTTATTTGGACTGGGCAGACTCATTATTAAATATGTAGTAAAAACTAGATGCGACTTTGATTAAAAATTACAATGAAATTTAACATTGCAAGTCAAACCTGTAACTATTAAATACTTACTTAGTGCGTGAATAATGCTTCCCACTAAGAGTCCAATGGTCCACAATAGAGACATCATCCTGCAATGTATGCATACATCAAAACATGCTTAAAACTTTGAGTAATAATAAAAAATTTAAAATGTTAACTAATAAACTCTTGCAAATCTAAACTATGCCCTTATCCCTATTTTTTTGTTTGTTGATATTTTACAATTTTCAATATTATTAATGAATAATGTCTCTCAAAGCATTTGTTGGTTGTAGAATATGCAATTCTTACTTGAAAATATAGAAAGAATGAAGCCGATGGTATTAGCATTGTCCCATCTGGAAAAATATACTCCGTGAACCAATCATCTTCATCCATAGGCTACACCACATACACATACAACAATCAACACTTGATGAGTGTATTCATAAAGATTGCAAATGGAGAAAAATCAAAACTAAAAAGTAAGAACATGGACAATTGTAATAGCTTGAGTTCCTTCTTGAATTATGCAAATAATTTGATCAAAGCACATTTGGAGACTATTAAACTAGTTGCCCATGGCCAAATCCAAATAATAAATGTTTTTTCTGTTTGAAAAGATTGAATTGAAGGGCAATCATCATTAGCTCATTTATCACAATACTTTTGCTCTTAAAAAATTAACCATGTTTTACAATAACAGAATGTTTGGTTACAATAAAAGAGCTCACCTTATATTGGTACGCGAATGCTTTGTGACACACATGTTCAATGAATAGAAGCCCATCTTGAGCCATCCACTTAGATATCTTCCGGAGAAGCAAGCAATAATTTTTCATATGCTACAGAGGACGCAAAGCGTTTAAGCCATTGATATAACTTTTTTACTATAATTATTTCTCAAATTATAGAACAACCGTACCTCAAACAATTCAATGACCAGTATTCGATCAAAGGTCGCTTCCATCTCAAGTGCAGTTATGTCTTCCAACAAAACTTCCACATTAGTTAAGTTACATGTCCTGGACATCACACCATTGATGGTCCATTTAACATAGTACGAGAATTGAATATGATGAGATACAAAAAAAATAGCTTCTTTCTTTAAGAAAATATTAGTTGAAATTTTGATAAAAAAACGTACTTCAATTTTCTTTTAAGATAAGGCAAATCTCCCAACCAGACAAGCCCATCAAACTTTTTTAACAAAAAAGGGTTAAAATAGCCAATTTGTTGAGAACATTATTTATTTTGAAATTTTGGCTGATTTGGTATTTGTGGCTATCCTGAGAATGTTGAGATCATAGAATAATATCAATACAAAATACGCATTTTACCACTCTGCATTATAATTCTACGTAACCTTTTGTTTCAGATGTGTTAATTAACATATTAATTTTGCTCACAACATTATGGATTGTGTTTCTTACAATCTCAACTTTTTCCGTGATCTCCAAAATTTTTAAACTAAACCACATCGACCGGCACCATATTTCTTGGATGCTTTCAATCTCACGCAGAAGATCATCTCTCACTGCCCTTTCCTTGTAGACTTTTTTTAGTAGCTCTTTGTATTTTCCCTAAGGCTCTGTTCTTCCCTGGGGGTTTGTATCTCGTCTTGTGAGGGGTTGGAAGCCCCGGTTTTCTGTTTGATCTCTCCCCTTTGTGCTTAATATATTTTTACTTACCCAAAAAAATAAGTCAAAACCCCTTAGAAGGTGTACATAGAAGATATGTTGAAGGGTTAAGTATAATCTTTGAGAAGAGACTTATGCATTTTACTGTTATTTTGTTGCAATTTCCAATGCATTAAAAATAAAAGTACTTCGATAAAAAAATACAAAAATACTCCAAATTGATATGGAGCAGAGAGTATATAATGTGATAAGAAGAAATTAAGGAGTTAATAAAACTTTACCTGCATTGCTCCTGAATGAAATCCCTCTGTGATTTCGAGTTAGTGATGGCAGTAACATGACAATTTTTGTACTTTTGTGCGATGTATAGAGTTACAGCTCCCTGTCCACAACCAAGATCAAGAATTTTTTGTCCATCTCTTATTTGTGATCTTTTACAGTACAACTCAAGCATTGCTTTCTCAGCTTCATCCAGTGTGAGAGACTCATCCTTAAAGTAGCAACAACTGAAATCATTTTCATCAAGCCTTCTTAGAATCATATACGAATAAATTTTTTTTATGCACGAATCATATTCACAAACATAATATAGAAAAATAATGACTTTTCTATTTCAATCAAAGGAAATTTGATTCATCTCAACATGCGTTTATTAACAAGAGAAGAAATGTATCATTGTCAATCGTTTTGCTTTTGTTGTGAGCACTACTATATGTCTATATCTTTTTAATGGAGTTAAATTTTGGCACAATGACATTGTCAAGCCATCTTTTAAGAAGCCACAGCGAAAGCAAAGTGATGAACTATGTCTGCACAACATAGTACTTTATTGTACAAGGCTTTTATGGCTTATGAACCATCACTATATGCAACTGCAATCATTAACTACAGATCTTTAGTTCATTAAGGACCTTTTTGAAAACCATTTCTCATCTCCTTGTCAACTTATTCTATTGAGCATGAGATAGTCAGTTTTCTTGTTTGATTGAAAAAAATATGGGATTTAATTTCCAGATTTGCCAATTTATACCAACAAAATGATATTCTTATTTCCTTCTCCCTAGTCCTCTGTGGCCTGTCTCAATCTAACCAATTTTCTTAAGTAGCTTTAGAAAAAATTCTTTTGGTTAGTTCATTCAAACATCAAAGCAGAGGACATAAGAAAAGAATGGTGATGAAGACCAATTAAATGACGCCAATATTTGTATCTCCTATTTTTTCTAATAAGGGTATTCTTAGACGTTGAACGAATGTAATGGAAAGTACCCCTTTGTTAGATAATAAGGGGCATCCAATTGTCTCACCTTTCTTGAAAGCGATTGTTTAGGCCACATTGTAGAAAAATATACTCTTATTGATGCCCTTAGTAAATTTTTATTCGATATGCCCTAGTCAGAGCTCAAGTCCCTTGCCTCTTTCAACATGCTCGAGTAGTTGAGTTTAATTATGAAGTGAGCTCTTACTTTGTTGTTGACTCGTTGATGTGATTCCTCAGACTTGTTTTTTGTTATTATTGGCTGCTTATGTAGCGAAGTCGTTTTGTATGTTATTTGTATACTATTTTTATTTCCACTTAATTAATATCCTGGCACTATTTTATTTTAACTATGGAAAAATATTTATAAAGCAAAATAACATCCTGGGAACTTTTGGAACACTGTTCATGAGTTCTAAAAAAAACCGCAATTTTGGAACAGTTTGCAAATACCTAACCATCCAATCTCATGTCAATTGACCAAAAATCCTTAAAATTCTAAGACTAAAGGTGTCCCATAGTTAGTTACCCCCCAGGGACCTAAGAGCACATCCACTTTATTCATTGTAGATAGTGTGCATTATATTTCAAGTGTACTGTTGTTTGAAATTTAAATTTAACTTTGTCTCCTCATTCTTTTTATAGCCAAGTACTCGTGTTTTATTTATTCTATAGTTAACCTATATATTTTTGTTCATTAAATTGACATACATAAGAGTCAAAATCACACTCCCCAAATATTAGTTAATCCAAAGAAAGTTGTAGATATATTAGCAACATTAGTATGCCGAAATTTTTTTTGTCAGTGAGAGATAATTCAAGTATCCAATTGTAATGGGAGATGAAATCTACCTTCCTTTAATCATATCTCCAAACATGATCTGGAGGAAAGAAATGGGCACTTCATACATCTGGGAATCCAGGTTATCTGTCTCATCAGCAATCTTCATTGACCGAAGTGCTAAAAGAAGAGAAAAATGATTTTATAGGGTTAACTACAGTAAATACATATTTTCTTAGGATAAATTGTATAAGCTTCTAAAACATATAAGTGAAGAATAATTATACATGTCAAAAGGAAACATGATATGTAAGTTATTTTTATGCATCAATTACAACTTACTCAGCACGCTAAGTAGGTCCTAGTATGAATCGAAAAAAAAAAATGCAGGTCCCAGTAGTGCCCTATTGGGTATGCTCATAAGTGAAGGCCTTCTCTATGTTTGATAAAGTTTAGGACATTACATGAAGGGTTATATTTTAAAATGCAATTTAATATACCACTAGTTTTTTTTATTTTCTTTTGGTAAAAGGATAAGAAATATTATGACTAAAGAGTTATTTGGTTCATGAATTTGGCAGCACATTCAGCCTAAATTTGGAGATAACTAATAAATCCTATTTGATTTATGAATGGATTCTCCCTCAATTCAGGCTAAATTTGTGAATCTTTTCATGTGGAGATTCATCAAATTAAAATGGAATTGTGAATTTTTTACTTCATCTATTAAACGCATTCCCATTTTACACCAATTCAGCCTGAATAAGCTCTCTCTTAATTAAGCTTTAAATTTCTTAAAATTCACTACGCAAATAGCTCCTAAGTATTCTGTCCATGATGTCGATACAAATGTACTTGTCTTGAAAAGTAAGTAAAAAGAAGTGGGCCTCAAAATGATCGGTATTGGATAAGCTCATAGGCCCTTCAAAAGGTGGGCCTCAAAATAAAGCCCAGCTAATTCAAATGTGGCCCATCTTACTTGCCCGATTTTATAGGGACAGTTCATCTACTAATTCCAACTTTCAGCTAGTATGGGCCCATCATATGTGATAAGAGAGCAGTTTATATGAGACCGGTCTCATATATAAGGGGCATGAGACTGGTCTTTTCGGCTGTTGTATTCCAATCCAACGGTGTTCCTTAATATAGGGTAAACATATGCCGTCGGATCTCAATCGAATAGATACAAACTTGGCTTATATATATAAGCCAAATGAGGCCGATCTCATTTAAATTTTTCCATGTGACAATCCTAATATTAATGTCTGGCCTAAAACACTTCTTACAATCATCCTCCAAAGATAACGGACGCACTTAGTATTTCTATCCCTCCCATTGAATAGAACAAAGAAAGTAGTTGATATCTTACATTTAGCAAAATTGACAACATGGGCAGTTTGCTCCTCGTGAGTATCTTTGTAACCCCATTGAAGACGCCTTTCAATCTGAACTCTCATGAGCTGCCGCATTTCTTCATCTGGGATTGAACCTTCCTGCAGGCGCTTCACCAGCTCTGCTTTGCCCAACTTCTCTCCATTACCAGCCATTACGAAAAATGATGAGACACTGCCTGAATCAGTGAGACATGCATGTTTTATATCCTTTTTTATCTTTGTCACTATATATGTTATACCAAACAAAAAGGTCTCACTAGTTTTGTCAAACACGTGAAACACGTGAAAAAAGGGTCTTCATTCCATTACCAGCCTTCGCCAAAAATAATTAGTAACTATTTTTACTCCATAACATTGGCTTGACTCTTTGGTTTCTGGCCTGAAAAGCATCCTAAATTTGCAAAAAGCTAGCGAGCCATTTTTGACATTGCATCAGGTGTCTGTAAGCTTGGCTACCCACGTGAAATGCGCTGCTCGCCCACGAGGAAGGTGAACCAATGCACTGAACAAATAAATAGCAGGTGCTTAAAGGTTGTTATTTTGTCTTGGAGCTATTGATTGAAAATGTTGTGTTCCTAGCATCCCAGTGCTACAGCGATTTTTGTCACTTATGATGTGGCTGTGGTCTTAAAAGGCTCCATCCCAAATTTTAGCCAGCCCACCCCTTTACACGCTCAGCAGATGTTCACCGTCCGTGTATTACCACGGTGAACTCTTCGTCCTTGTCCAGAACGGCGTGATGGGGCAACGGTTTAAAATGGCCTACCACCTTTACAAAGGTAAATGTGTTAGTTGCCTTAGTAAGTGTTGTGTTTTTATCATAAAAGCATAGACCGATCTCGATCGATCGGCAAGAAGTTTTTAAAGGGCCTTTTGGCATCGAGGAGGCAGGTCGTCTTTCCGAAACCTCAATCGGTCTGTCCAATTTTTGTCGTTTCGGCTTTTTCAAACGACTATAAAAGGGGGCAAACACATAAATATGGTTTTCCTATATATTTTGAGGTTTTACCACACAATTTACCAACCAAATCACCATTTCTTCAAGGAGTTCCATTGGTAGGAACTCATTCTCATAGGCTTTGCTTACCCTGGAAGAGGAACCAGCTAGTGAACTCTATAGCAAATTATTCTTCTAACAGCAGGTCAATATCTTCTTAAGGGGGGTTGAAGTTTCGCGACTCAATGCTAACGAATTCTTTTTCTATATTTCTTTGTAATTTGGCATAAATTGTCAAGCTTGGGATCCTACAACATGGGCAGGAGGACGAATGGTTGTCCATATCAGCATATGTTTGCGGATATCCGTGGATTTAGGGCCGGGAAAATGCAACCCAACCCATCCTGATCTTGACCCAAAAAATGCAACCCTATTTGACCCGACGGCAGAATAATGTCAGGTGCAGATTTAAATTTTTACCCATTTTAAAAGAGGTTAATTTACCTGTATTACCTGCACAGACCTGGTTAACCTATTACTCCTCAAACTTATCTGCTCCTTACTTCAACAAAACTCACCACAACTTCTCGCTCTCGTCCTTCCCATAATGCTTGGCCATGAACACTGTTCAAATTAGCAACTTTGATTTATGTGTTGTGTCATGTGTAGTGAATTCTCGTGCAAAGATGATTTTTTTCACTCATAATACTTGCATGAAGAAGCACTTCTCTAAAGTATAAAACTACGGTTTTCTCTTGAAGATGTAGGAAAAATCTATGTCCTTTCCACGTCGAAAGACTCTTTATATTACCGGATGTAGACTTTAATTAGGCAAGGGCTATTCCCATATTGGCTATTTGTAGTACAACCACATGGAACCATTCGAATGCGAGTGAAGAAGTTTGAATGCGGAGCAAGATGTTCGAATGGAACTCTGGATGAGACCCAATCTCTTTGTTAATTTGCTTCCTACGGATGAACCGATTTGAATGCAAAGTTGGGTGAGCAATTAACACATAACCTGCTTCGTCCCCAGTTGAATGGTTTCGAACAATCAGTGTGCTGTGACCAATCATTCCAGAAATAGTTATTCCTAATTATTCTTCACATCAATATAATTAATCAGGATGCATTTAAGTGAAGCGTCTACGTGCATATCTTTGAAGCTTATTCTTCACTATCTTCATTTGAACATCTTCCGAGTTTTTATCAACTCCGTTTTATATAGTATCAATGCCTAAACACATTCACTCAATCATACAACACATAACCAATCAATTCTTTCTAAAAATTTACACACGTGATGGCATTTTTTATCATATTATAAAAGGAGATTTAGTCTTCCCATTTTCCCATGGAGTCTAGGAATAATTACACTTTTGTGACATACTCAGAGGCATGGGCCTGCGCATACACGACATGATTTCGCTCATGTGGCACCCACTAAAAGAGGTAGGAGAGCGAGTCCCGATGGGATAAAAAATTAAACTTTTTATGTCTTTTAATATCTCCGTATGGAAGCACCAACTTTGAATGACTTATTAAGTCAAGTATGTAGAGGGCATACGGAAAATAAATCTAAGGGGCTGTTTGGGGCGTGATTAAAAGCAAAACATCCACAATGTTTGCTACACTACGGATGCTTGGTAGGGAAAAAAACATGGATGCTACAGTGGATCTGAAAAGTCCACTGTGGATATTTGCTTATAATCACGCCCCGGCCCCTAAATGAGCAAGTAAAAGAGCACACATCCACACACACGAGATTTAAAGTAGGGCTCGAACACCTAGAAATTGGTTGATGCCTACATCCAAACTCTCAAAGCAACCAATTGAAGGAACCCCGACTTGTCACTAAGTAAGGGGCCATTTGGGGCGCGATTAAAAGCAAACATCTAGCTGAAAAAAATTCAGCTTGATGTTTTTTGGGAATTTTTTCAACTTTCAGCTGAGACACCTCATGCTTGAAAGTTGAAAACATCCCAAAAAAACTATTTCGCTTCTTTCACACACTAAACGGCCCCTAAGTGTTTAAATTCTTCCACAACCACTAATAACCAATCAGTTCCCTTCTGTTCACCGGTAACCAAACATCTATGCGAGTGAACTCACCATGGGTTGCGCAAAGCCCGTCTTTCTCACCTAAGTGTTTCAACCACTTGATTTACTACACCAACTAGGAAAAAAAAAAGAGGTTGAGAGTACTTACTCTCGTTGGGAGGACTAGATGATCCTACATGCTTACTTGAAGGTGTTCTTTAAGTAAGTGTGATCGTCTTCCCTCATCCAACCCTTGGATTTGACTTGGTGGTTTGAAGTTCTTGAGGCTTTTTAGATGGGGGACATTGGTTTCACCAAGGATTTTCCTATGGGATAAGGTGGAACTATGGCCAACGAGGTTTTCATCTCTCAAGGATCAAGAATGTCGATCCATATAGTTTCCTATAAAGGACCAGAGAGAATATCAAAATGGCTCAAGATCTTTGGATGGATATGCAAGGCTTAGGCATAAGGTTAAGAAGGCTTTGTGCTCTAAAAAATTTTCCTAGATGATCCAAGACCAGTAGTTTAGAAGTCTTTGAATCTCTTCCAAAGACTTCATGCTATGGTTTCAAAATAATATTCCAGTGGGAATGTAGAAACCATTACTTGAAAGATAGCCCTAGTCCTTTCACTTATGATCACAAGGGAATCTCCATGACTCGATATCTAAGGCAGGAAGAACTATTGGGGCTCCTCTCAAGACTCTCCACAAGATATTCAAAGATAGTGGAAGAGATGTCTCACACCATACCCAACAAGACCTTATCCTAGTGAAGTGAGCTCCTTGAAGTCAAAAGAGCTTATGCTAGTGAAGTGAGCTCTTCTTAGACAAGATAGCACATTCTAGTGAAGTGAGCTCATCTTAGACAAGAGAGCACATCCTAGAGTCATAAGAAAAGGATTTCTAGCATGGGTATTTGAGATAGGGTAGGTGAGCTTAAGGGTTTAACAATGAAGAGGCCCAACTATATGCCAAGCAAGTCATGGGCATGTGTCATTACATCACACTTGGGCGTGTCATCATTCCACATTTAGGCTTGTGTCTTCTTTTCACACGTGTCTTCACTCCACGCATGGGCTTGTCTTCTTTTGACACTTGCGTCTTTATTCTACACATGGGCTTGTGTCTACATTGTTGATGTTGCCATTGTAACTTATGCTATTTGACTTCATTTCATCCCAACAATTTGCTTTTCTTATTGATGATGTATTTGGAGTCTTGCTCTTGCTTTATTTCAGCCCATACTAACTCTTAAGACTCTACATATACTGTCACAGAATTGACAACAGCTAGGCCAGAGAACATCACTTGTTACTATGGCCCTAACAATCTCCCCCTTTGTCATTTTTGTGAGAAAACCCTTTTAAATTTACAAGCTTTTAATTTTACATATTTATTGTACAAGAGCAAGACAAATCAGAGATACTTCCACGTTAAATTCCCTCCGACAAGTTCCCCCCTTCATGTGAGCTTCAACATTAATTTTCTTACGAAAAAAAATGTCTATAGCACACGCGGATGGTGGGATGGTAGTCTTCCCCCTTTTTTTGTCAAAAATAATGACAAACTAACATAAAGTGCACTAGTAGACATGGGACTATGTAGACAATAAGCAATTATTTAGTCATCGTCGAGGGAAAGCATTCATCTAGCTAAAGATCTAGAAGTTCATCATCAAACTAAAATATACATGAAGAAAAATGAGGGGTTATCCCAAAATCATTAAGTGTAGGCAATGAGACACTAGAAGATGAGCACAAGCATAAGTAAAACATGCAAGTAGAATGTGCCGCCATAACGAGTGAAGCCAGCACCAAAATGCATGGCTGGCTGCTTTAGAGAAAGCAGTGTGGGACATGTTCAAGGCATGTCATCACATTGACATGGTCTGAGGCCATCCAATTGGCAAGCGGCATAGTAACACGTCCGAGGCACTCTTTGAGGTCCTACAAGGGAATTGCAACACTAAATTTGCATGTTTCTGCAACTCCATCACATGCTCAATGTCCTTGCAAAGTGAAACCAAGTGATGTGAGGCTTTCAGTCGATCAAGAGAGGAGGTTAAAACAGCTATCTAAGAGAAGATGTTAGTGACAGATTCATTGACAACCGAAGACTCATATTTCAATTAGTTCAAAGCAAAAACTTCAGCTGACAAAGTTGTTTGTGTGACGACTCCGAAGTTGTAAAAAAATTGCTTTGGTTGACCTAAACTAGGAAATTGGATTTGATTTGGAATCTTTTATCTGCTGATCGGATAAGTTTATTTGGAGTTATCATGTTTTCCTAATTGAGGTGGGATTGTGTTAAATGTAACATGATGGGTTAACCCAGACAAGTTCCCATCAGAATTAGGAGTCTGGTCTACTGAGCCTAGCACTGTTGATATTCCTGGTGCTAGAGTTAGGTGTAAATAGGGCACCAAGTCTAGGGTAAATAGGGAGCTAGGGTTAGGCGTGCAGAGGAGTGGTTTGACTCAATATACACCTAGTTGGAGTAGGATTAGGGAAGGATTAGATGGATGGTGGAAAAAAGGAAACTGTCAAGTTGGTTCATATTGGGTGCCAAAAATTTAAATTGGGAGAATCTTTTTGTTATTAATCTATCAAATTTAGGATAAACTCAAATTTGAAAGAAATATTAAGTTTCCATTTGGAGTAGGACTCCTAATAGGGGAGGCGCCACCTATATATTAGTGCTGGTGGACCCAACTTCTTCCCTTTGTGACCGATCATTCTCTCTATCTAGGATTCTCTTTCTCTAGAAATCTCTCTTGACTCTCATTTCTCTCTCTCTCTCCCCTCTCTCTCTCTCTCTCTCTCGTCCCTCCATGATCGCAAGCCGACCAGAGGCATGATAAGGAAGAGTTACTACACAGGAGATAAGGCTGAAATGACGAGAAGATTTGACGGTTGAAGTAGGATGGTTTTACGTAGTTACTTCTAGGATTATGTGTCACGCCCCGAATTTCAAAACCTCGAAAAATGCGCGGAAGCACTAACTCAATAAAGGTTTTGAGGTTGAAACCCGGGCCATGACCGAATACTCAATCACAACTTCCTCTCTGTCCAGAATGCTTAAACAATATCTGTTGTACAAGAATCTTAAATAATACAAACCTTAAGAGATCCACTACTCTGATACAAAACAAAAAAAAAAGACAAATAACTGCCAAACATCCAGATTAAAGACAGCACGCAGGCTGCTAAAATCTCAGCACACAGAAAATAAAAACTGATAAAGAAAATCCACTTCTAGGAACTTCCATCATCGAGCTTCCAACACGAACCCTGTCAATTCTTCTCCACTTTCAAACCTGCATCGAGAGATGCATGAGTATTTCGAAAGAAATACCCAGTAGGTGCCAAGAAAAAACCACAACAGATAATAGGAAACTGACGAGATGGTATAAATATCAAGACACATTAATCAATGACAGGATGAGTAAATACAGAGTTTACCTTACTGAAACAATCATCATTATCAAGGATCATCAACGATAAAGAATAGTCAATTGATAACTCAAACTCCAAGGACCACCAACGGTAAGAATTGATGAACAATAACTCAACTCCACACGAACAGAGCAACGGAGGAAGATAATCAAGAATTCTGATTCGAAGATAACAATTTCTGCTCTCTGATCAGTCCACTTCTTCTATGGACATCAAATACCAGATCATCCTAGAGGTTCTACAGAGGAACCCGGCCATGCGTCTAGGGATGCTGGCCCCATCGGTGCTTACGGGCACAATGGGCGGAGATTGCAGACCTTCCGTAATGTCATACAATCTAAAGCGCACGCGTTGCCGTCATCGGCTGAACTACAGAGGTTCATATATCATCGGAGATCTCGCAAGATCTAGCAATGGCTCGTGAGCATACTATGATTCCACACAAAGAGCATTCATCAAAACTCTTGGTGGAGAAGCAGTTTACATGGAACTGAATCAATCTGAAATAATAAGGGTTCTCCTATTCTAAAGATCTATTCAATCATCTTTTAAAATTGGACTCACAGAAGAGTAACATTCAATATCTGACTCACAAAGGAGTAATCTTACTCACAAAGGAGTAATATTCAACATCGGACTTTCAAAGGAGTTATATTCAACATCGGACTTACAAAGGAGTAATATTCAATATCTGACTCACATAAGAGTGATTAAGGAATTTCTGAATTCAATCATCGGAAGACTCATAATTGAGACTCAACAGAATGACACCTTCATCATGCATAACTCCATTCAAGACATCTGGTTTTCTAACAATACTGAGGGTTATATGTCATGAATACTGGATGGTAGGGTTTAAGGGAATAAACCTTAACCGAGAGCTTAAGATTCCAAGTTTGGTTCCAAAGAATATCAGGTTTGTAGTGCGATGCACCACAAAAGAATGACTCAATCTGACATAACTCAATTTCTGAATTTGATTAATTCAGTGACATCACAGACTCCTTTCTTCAGAGTTTTAAATAAGATTATTACAATTTGTTAATAGGTATATATAGTTTTGATATAAGGTATAGTGTAAATCTTCCCGAAGTTATACCGTTATCTGCACATTAGCCCACTTCACTTGTTCACCACAGTTTGCACAGAACAAATTTTAATCCGAAATTTTTATGCCAAATAGTCTTCTGACTCTAGTTTCTAAATCATTTTACGGCATAATTTTCTGAAATTTCTTCATTTAGTTACAATTTTTCGAATACAGTCTACTGGCGCAGGACTATGTCTGGCCGAGAGTATTACTTTTAAACTTACTTAATCAATACAGTATATTAATTAATTAATCACTTATTAATGCATTCTATATTTATTACATTACTCTCCTGGCTTTTGATAACTCCCAATAGTTCTGAAATTATTTAGTTTCTTACCCAAGTTGTTAATCTCAAAGCCGGTTGTACATATACATACGGTTTAAACTAATAACTACAAGTTGGACAATTAAATAGGGACACAACCCACTCTGACCCATGAGAGACTAAGTACAGCAATCTTCTAACTCCGGTAACTCATTTCCCTAATTATTACTTTATTAATCTTAAGATATGTGTTAGTATACAAAACAGTTTTGTACAACACATTCATTTTTAACTCGAAATCTGCAAGTGGAACAATTAATTCGGGACACAGTCAACACTGACGCATGAGACAACTAGGGTACATTAGCCTTTGAGTTCTAGTGACTCTTTTTCATTAAAGTTATTATTTTACACTTAGTGTCATAAGGTATATATCTCATTATATCAAAACAGTTTTGCACTCATAACTCCTTCTCGGCTAACATAACCCAAAATAGACAATTATCTTGAGACAGGAAAATCTGACGACCCAAAGCTAATCTGGAAGATTGAAACATCTGATCAACAGCAAGTATTAACATCAAAGATTCAAACTTTAGGGATTGAACACGACACATTTGGAATCCGGGATGACACCATATCATCATCGACTAGATTTAATATAGAAACAAGGAAAAATGGACAGCTTTAGATGGACAGCAAATTGTCCATACAGAACAAAGTGGGATCAACTCGATTCAATCAGTGAGAATACCATATGGTCTAGTTGGAGCCATGCATGATTATGGTTTACAACATTGAAGATCGATTCAAAAATTGGATATACTCATATACCGAATATCAAAAGTGATTCATAATCTAGAACATTACCCAAAATTCATAGATCAGCATAAACATATGCACATATATATCAATCGCAGCATGATCAAAGGACACTTTCGATCTGAGGTATCAAACATTGCATCAAGGATAAGTGGGAAAAAGAAAAGCACCTACCTTGTAGACGAAAATCCAATCTCTTCCTATGCGGGTAACTCTTCTTGCACTACCACGCCGGTCGACCTTGCTTGGACCATTACGAACACCACTAGAGATGGGCTGCCATCGGTCGGAAAAGGTAGAGGGAGAGGTCGAGCTATGAGGTGCTCATAAGCTGATTTGAATGGCTTAAGCACTCAAGCAAAAACCGCCCCCTACTAGAGCCCTATTTATAGACATTTTAAATAATTCTCCACCGTTGATCATTTCCCCAACTCAATGGCCCAGATTGCAACAGAAAATTCTGGAATTTCTCTTTCCCATATGTCTCTTCGGTTTTCTACTAATTGAGTTAATGGAGTCAATTGCATGGAATTAGTGTTAACTCTCAACTAACTCCACTAACTCATCTTGGTCTTTGCTCTTATTAAATTGTTTAGAGTTTCACCACAACTACCACCTACCCCTCTCGATTACCAAATACTAATTCCCAAATTGATTTCTAAAAAGGTAAACCATTAATGAAATTTCCAAATAGAAAGGGTCCCCACCACATGGCGCCCAAGGGTGTCCACGTCACCCATAAGGTGGCGCACCATTACAAGGTCCACGTGGCCCTCTAAAGGTTCTCACAAATTCTTAGATGAACGGTTAAGATGACTTACACGTGTGATGTGCAGTTCCACCGTACACGAGTCCTACACCTGGTAGCACGCCCATTAGGCTCCGCCACACGCAAGACTAGCCCTAGCCCTGGCACTCGAGTGGTCCTGGCGTCAGGTGTATCAAACCCCTAACGTCAGACGGGTTATAGCGCCGGGCCTAGTCCTCGCGCTCGGAAAAACCTGCCTAATCCGGTTAAACAATCTCAAACGTCAAGATAGGGTTCCCCATAGCCAAAATGAATTACCAGACTAACAATCACGATGGATGCGAAAACCTTCCTATTTTAGACCGGTTTCCTAAAATAGCAGTTTTCATAGACATACCGATTTTTCGGGCGTTACATCCTCCCCTCCTAAAAAGAACATTTCGTCCTCGAAATGCCGAAAATCAAACAAATCAATCAGCACCAAAAAGCTTTCAACACAAAAATCACAAACACCACAGAAGAATCCTCCAGATGCTCAGTTGTTATTACTGAGTCTCCAACAGGAATAGAAATAGAGAGATCACACACTCTAGTCTAGAAGGTTTCTTTTCTAGTCCTACAGCACACACCACAAATGCGAAAGCTCTCGATGATCCAAAGTCAATCAAAACTCTAACCAATCTATCAAAGATGAGTAGAGTACCTTCAAACACGTCATCTGAAGCTTGAGCCTCCTCAGCTGAAGTCAAGGCAAAGACTCTTGCCTGAGCCTTCTTGCTCGTCTCCCCTCCTGTCTTCTTGTCACGGTTGGAACAGTATGGGGCTATATGCCCAACCTCGTTGCAACTATAGCAACTATAGCATGATGTTATTATATATGTATGAAAGTAAGCAATTTGATACATGCCTAAAATCAACTGGACCCTGCCAATTTGAAAAACTGCTGACTAGAAACACTCATGCCTAGTCATGTACCTTCCTAGCCAGTCTATATATGTACTCTAAAATAAGCATGTTAATTACTAGTGGTCTAAGTTGGAACACTTATTAAAGTATTTTGTAAAACCCTAATTAAGTTGAACAGTCAATCTCGGGTCAGATTGTTATTCTCGACCAAACCTGTTTCCTGCACTGACAACCAGTCATAACTAATTCTAGAAAATTCATAAAAACATGTCCTCTATTATGTTATGCTCCTAACACACAATGCTACCACCAGTAAATTTCTCCAATCAAGAAATTGTCCTTACTATCATCAAGAGTCTTGTCAATCCAACCCTTCTATTCTGAACATAATTTTTTTCCTTGAATATCACTAAACTGTATAAATTGTAACCTAGTGTTGTCAAACAGCGATGATGAGATAAGATTAACACTAAATACAATAATCAATATATGTCGAGATGTCTCTAATTAATTGTATGTACCATATAATAAACTACAGTAGTAAGAAGGGTAAATAATTGTTGTCAGTGTTTCTAAAACCCCAACTGAACATTGTGAAACCTAACTGAGTATCATGTGATTATACAATTACTTGAAATACCAAATATTTATAAAATTATCATAATAAAAGTCTTTAAAGCATTGCAACTCTCTTTGAAGGTCAAGATCTACAGTAAGCCGTGTGTCTTTCTTAGGGGTTCTTATTCAATTTCAATTACGTGTAATGTATCGTTGTTGCTTGAATGCATAAGTTAATTCAATTTGTTACTAGAGTTGGTTGGAATTAGGAGAGTCAGTTTCCACAGGGATCGTTGCGACATCACTTTATTGCATTTTAATTGCCCAAGTAAGTTTCCACAGGGACCTTGCGAGGCTTCGTATACTTGAGAGGCCCCTGTTTGTGAGAAACATAATACTATGTTCATTAAGCCATGATAGATCTTGAGAGGTCCTCGAATTATTTTGGACCTTGCAAGGCTCTATATACTTCCGAGGCTCCTGTTCATTCGGCACAACACGTACATTGTAGATTGTTAGGCATCATGGAAGGCTTATCAGTCTATGCCCATTGTGCCCATGAGCACTGATCGTTTAAAATTTAACCCTTGCAAGTGCACAAGGCAATTGTACTACGGTGAATATAGAAAGGGTTGTCGAACCTCATGGATGGTTAAACAATTTACCAAATTCAAGAGAAAAGTTGCAGTTTTTAGTTACTCTAAGGAAAGTAATGAACTTTAACTAAATTAAGCTGAGATTTAATCAATATGAAAGAGACCAAGGCTCCGAATCTATCACAATAAACTAGTGTATCGTCTCTCTCTCTCTCTCTCTCTCTCTCTCTCTCTCTTTTGAATAAAGATTTCCAACTTGCTAGCATATTCCTCTAAGACATACACTTGTCAATTCAAAGTATAGTGCTCTCCTCTCGGATGTAACACATAAAACGATTAAAACATGAAATTGTGATCTATCTCTCTCGAGTATAATCCAATGAAACTTTATCAATATATAACACTTTAGATTACTCACATTCCTCTCGGACACTCAAATGCTCTTTCAGATTGAAATTAAATTATTTCACTCTTGTCTCTCTTGAATACAAAGAACAAACTTCAAAGAATTAACTTTAATTACATAATAAAGAGTCATACACCAACTAGAGTAAACATAATATGAGAGAAAAGAAATTATACAACCAGTCTATTGAGCTTCATCTACGCCTTGGAAAAGTGTTTAGCCTTGCATTGGAAGAGAAATCACCATTGTGTTCTTCATCATTTTCTTCTTCTTCTTTCCTTTGCTCTAGCCTCCAAAATAGCTCTAGATCCTTCAAAACGTTCTCCCATCAGGCCTATTTATATGTTTGAAGAGAAACCCCGAAGTCCCTTTCCAAATCCGAGTCAAAATAGGCTTGATTTAGGTTTTTCTGCATAAACCGATAGATCGCTTCCCGATCGATCATCTTCCTTCATTAATTCCTGCGTTGTCGCGCCGATCGTGCATTTCATCTCATATGCCGATCGATCCTTTTTGTGCCCGATCGATCGTGTTTACTGTATTGCACACATCCAAAAACTCCAGTAGATACGATCGATCGTTTTGAGTGCCGATCGATCATTTCCTTCGATAACACTGTTTCCCGGCTCTGGCGATCGATCGTAGTTAATGTTCATAATGTTCAACTGGTCATAACTTTCTGCTCCGAACTCCGAATTGTGCGTGGTCGGTGGCGTTGGAAAGCTGATTTCTTGAACTTTAAATGAAGCTTGAATTTAGTCCAATTAGAGATATGCATACGGAGTTATGAAGATTTAACCATTGAAGTCACTTTTCACCTCATTTCTGTATCTTACTCTTGTTTCCTACAAAAACTAGAAACTATATTAAAGTATCACTAAATCTAATAAAACACTAACATAAACATAAACTTAGGAGATAATAAAATGCATATTTTATGTGTGGATCACACCCCCGAACCTATATTTTGCTAGTCCCCAGCAAAACAAAAAAAAATCAAACAAATAAAAGGAACTAATGCAATCAAAAGTAAAGTAGAAAAGTAAATGCCACTTTCGTAGGGAACACGATTGCATTAAACGTATACAACAAGCCGTTAAACCTCTAGGTATCCCAAGTAGGACGAGTTGTGTCTCGTGAGGGTTTGCAGCCATGGTACCCACAAACATGTATTTATTAATCTAATTAACCTAAGTGCAAAAATAAAAACATTGCAAAACACACAACCTATTTCCTGTTCCAAGCCCTTGCCATAGCCAAGTAAATGGTCTATCATGATCTTTTAAGCTCAACAGATAACTAGATATCAACCAATGACTCTGACTAAAGACATCCCACTGCAAATTAGGATTCAACAAATTTCTAGATAGTATTACTTTATGTACTAGTGTGTGAGTGAGTTTTCTTAGCTCAAGCACCTGTTCCAAGAGGACTGTAACAGAAAGATATGCTCAGTTAAGTGTATCTATCCTCCATTATACCTACTCACACTTCCAATGCAAATTAATGACTTAAGAATTGAAGCATGCATTATCACGGGATAAACTATCAAAACCTAACAAAAATACTAATAAATAGCTTAAAAACTATGCAAATTTTTATTTTTATTTTCCTTTTCTGATTTTACAATGAAGCGCATCATCTCCCCCAAACCTAATATAAGCATTGTCCTCAATGCATAACAAAAAGATAAAAATACAATGATCTCATAAAAATAAAGGAGAAAGAGGAAGGAAAACACCAGAGGAAGTAGACTAAAAATCCCAATCATCACCATCAGCACCGCCCGGAGGAAAACGCTATGCATAAAGAAAATCAACTATGGAGTCGAGGCGTTCCGTAATAGCATGCTGAAAATCCCTAAGCTCTTGCTGTGAGGCTCGAATCTCCTGCTGGGATTGGCGAATCTCCTATTGGGATTGCTGCATCTCCTGCACATGTCCAATGAGAACGGTGATCTGCTGCTGCATAGTTGCCCAAGGTGGTTGTTGAACTGGCTGTCCCTCAGGTATCTCGGCATGCTCCTCAAGAATGTGTACCCGTGGGCAAGCTGGGCATTGAGTATGGCCCGTCATCAGTTGTAAGCATCAATTCCAATGGGCCCAAGTCCATGAGATACTCTAGAATGATATGGAAATCGTACCCCATGGGCCTGAAATACCCGCTCTAGAATGTACGGATATGGTAATCTCTCATCTTTGCGCCCCACCAACATCTGCTTCATCCGGCCAAAGACGAATGAAGGCAAGTCAAGATCACGGCGCCTGGTATCGTCGCCGAATACATATAGCAAATCGAGCATGGTTCGGTTGACTTTCTCCTTCCGGGTCAACAATACATCATGTTGTAGAATCAAGAAGGCAAAGTGGAACTCAGGTAACATGCTGATGGCAGAGAGGTATGTCGTGATTCCGGGCCCTACTGCAGATCCCGTCAACCGACCTGTAACATTGCGGAAGACTGGAAACTTATATCCATCAAAATCGGGATGATGAATAGTACCTCGTTCGCACTCCATGGCACTCGCAATCTCGGTGACTCAGACCTGGACGGGAGTGTCACAAACCATACTCCTGATGGCCACCCGTTCTGGATCCTTGCTACCTTCAATGGTGCCATTCACATAAAATTTCCGGACCAGATCCTCATGTACCATTGGATACACATTATGTCTTTTCTCAGCGATGTGGGTGAAATAATGCACCCAGTCCGACCGCTCCATCCATCTTCGCGTCAGAAGATCGGGAATGTGGGGGTCAAGGATGACCTGCCTCTCATACTGAATCGGTCGAGCATGTGGTGGAGTCTCAGGTGTAGGAGTGGACGGAACAGGGCGTGACGTAGATGCCTCACCCCTATGGCGTTTCTGAGCGACCGTCTTCTAAGGTATTGTACCTAAAAACCAAAGATAATAATGAAAATCATAGCAAAGTACAAATTTTCAGCATGTAACTTTAAGCTTCATCATCACAGTAATCATGTAACAGTATATGACACAAACAGCAGATCCTCTTCACATTTTCGATTTTTTTTTCCAGAAAATATGAACGAAAATCCTAAAAAATAAAAAAAGAATAAAAATTTGATGAAAACACAGTAAATCGAAAAATAAGAGATATCAACATGCAAATAAATCGCAATAATCAATACAAAAGTATGCATGCCGGATATGGATTCTACGTGCAAAAATCTGTCGGAGGCCGGAGTTTCAGTCCAAACAGGGGTCAGAAATGGCGGCGGCGAGCGGAATTAGGTTTCTCTCACAGCGACAGCTGGGATTTAAAGCGCGAGGAAGACGACCCACGATCGATCGCATATTTAAGCCGATCGATCGTTTTATAAAACGAGAAACATTGCCCATCAGATTGCAGATGAACGACATCAAGTGTACTGTCTGGTGATCGATCGTCCATATCCGGGGTCGATCGCCCAATGATCTATCGATTATGGCTGGTCGATCGTATCTACTATGTTTTTTTACTCTCCCTGCGCTTTTGGACTGATCGATCATGTATGAAATGCCAATCGATCGTATCTACTATTCTTTGAATTTTTTTTATTTTTTTTCAAAGAACTAAACTCAAGCAATACCCTCTCCCCCAAACTTATTATGTACATTGTCCTCGATGTAAAACAAATTAAAAATGACAATGAAAACATAACAATAAGGAGAAGAAAATGAGAGAATACACCTGAATACGTGGGTTGCCTCCCACAAAGCGCTAAGTTTAACGTCTTTAGCCAGACGGAGCTACTATCATGTTGTACTTGGTGGAGCAATCAAATATAGCATCGTGACCGCCATGTCACTAACAGCCTCGAGATAGGGTTTCAAGCGGTAGCCATTAACTTTAAATGTACTCCCATTATTTGGATTGCGGATCTCAACAGCACCATGTGGAAATACCTCATTCACAATAAAAGGCCCTGACCACCGAGATTGGAGCTTCCCAGGGAATAAGTGCAGCCTAGAGTTGTAAAGTAGTACCTTCTGATCAGGCTCAAAAGACTTTATGGAAATCATCTTATCATTGATAGCTTTAGTCCTCATTTTATATAACTTGGCGTTCTCATAAGCCTCATAGCGCATCTCCTCTAACTCACTTAGGTGGAGTTTCCGCTGTTCACCGGCTTTATCCATATCTTCTTTGCACAGCTCATCAAATTCAAATTGCACGTCTTGACCTAGAAGGTGACATAGTGGACGTGATATCTTGTTAAAATCTTTGATGAATCGGCGATAAAACCCTGCGTGGCCAAGGAAAGACCGTATTTGCTTAACTGATGTAGGTGGTGGTAAATTAGCAATCAGGCCAGCCTTGGCCTTGTCAACCTCTATACCCCTTTTTGATAAAACATGTCCAAGCACAATCCCCAGTTGAACCATGAAATGGCTATTTTCTCAACTTAACACTAGGTTTGTTTCCTCATAACGTTTCAAAAACCAAAGTAAGGTTGAGTAAGCAATCATCAAAACAAGCGCCAAATGCAAAAAAATCATCTATAAAAACTTCCAGGAACTTGTCAATCATATCAGAATAGCAGGGGCATTGCAAAGACTAAAAGGCATCCTACGGTATGCAAATGTACCCAAGGGGACATGTAAAAGTTGTCTTCTCCTGATCCCCTGGAAAGACTGGCACCTGATTATATCCGAGTACCCATCTAGAAAGCAATAAAACTCTTGGCCTGCTAGCTTCTCCAGGATTTGATCAATGAATGGGAGAGGGAAATGATCTTTACGGGTGTTGGAGTTCAGCTTCCTATAATCAATGCACACCCGCCAGCCTGTGGTCTCTCTCACAGGCACAAACTCGCCATCAGAGTTTGATTTTACAATTAAGCCAGACTTCTTGGGTACAACCTGGATGGGACTCACCCACTCACTGTCAGAGATATGATATATGATGCCAACGTCTAAGAGTTTCACTACCTCTTTCATCACAACCTCTCTCATGTGAGGGTTCAACCGTTGTTGCCCCTCCCTAGAAGGTTTGGCATAGTCCTCAAGGTTTATTCTATGCATGCACACAGAGGGGTCTATACCCCTGAGGTCAGCCACTATCCATCCTCTAGCTCTCCGGTGTGTGGTAAGGATCTCCAACAACTGGGCTTCCTGGGCACTAGATAGGCTCGAAGAGATAATCACAAGAAGGGTGTCGTTGGGGCCTAGAAAAGCATATTTCTGCGAGCTAGGAAGGGGTTTCAGCTCAAGTGTGAGGGGGGACTCTATGGAAGGTTTTAGTGGTGGGGCAGTGGACACAGGAAGAGGGTCAAGGTGGGGTCTCCATGGGACATGTCCAGGGTGTAAGGCAGCCACTAAATGGTGATGGACTTCTTCAAGATCAGTTGTGCCCTCATATGTATCTATCCAGTCATAGAAAAGGGTATGCTCTAGGGCATCCTTAAGCACAGCAAAGGGAAGGTATTTCTGGACTAGGTCATCTAGGTTGTCAACCATAAGGCACTCACATTCACTCAAGGGTTGTTAGGAAGTACTAAAGATGTTTAACTTAACTTTCATGTTCCCAAATGAGACGTTCATGAGCCCTGACCTACAGTTAATGGTGGCATTGGCTGTGGCTAGGAAAGGGTGGCTAAGGATAACAAGAATCTGGGATTTTGAGTTGGCAACAGGTTCCATGTCTAAGACGACAAATTCAACAAGAAAATAGAACCGGTCAACTCCGACAATAACACCTCTAGGTCTACAAATGGATCAGTATGCTAACTAAAGGGTGACTGAGGTGGGTTGCAACTCTCCTAGCCCAAGTTGTTCATAAACGGAGTATGGGAGAAGGTTAACACTGGCTCCTAAATCTAAGAGAGTGTTGTGACCCGTAAGGATCACAAGGTACCAAATCAGCAAAGAAGAAGGAAGAATAGAGAAGATAACTAGAACTTGTTTGATTGCATAACTCAAATGAGGAGGACGACCTCCTATTTAAAGAGAGCAGATGGCGCCAGGGCCATCTGGCCAATCTGATGGACCACTAATTGGCACTAATTATTCCCATTCAGCCCGTTACCTAACAATTAGCCTAAACGGGTCTGATTACAATAAGATACGGATCAATCAAATATCCTAATGGCTATCGTGATGGGCCAGTGACGTGGGTTGCATGGGCCTGGCCTGACGTCACAACAATCCACCACGCTCCGCTGGTCGCCTTGTCCTCAAGGCGACAGTTCCGGAAAACGAGCCACAATATCGTCTTCCAACTCCCATGTAGCATCATCCAATGGTTTACCCCGCCAGGCGATCAAAATCTCTGTAGTAATACGTCCAGCCCTCCGTACCCGGCGTTTGTCCATAACTGACGCCGGAACCGGTGCATCGGAGTCGGCCCGAGGCTGAAGCGGAAGAGGTCCACCAATAGTCACGGTAGAAGGGTCACCAACAAACCGACGGAGGCGGGAAACGTGGAAGACAGGATGAACCATCGATTCCGGAGGTAAGGCCAGACGATAAGCCACGACGCCAACACGCTCCACCACTGCATAGGGACCATGGTAACGGGGCGCCAGCTTGGCCTGGTCCGTCCAAAACAAGGACGTCTGGCGCTGAGGAAGGATTGACACATAGACCAGGTCACCCTCCTGAAACTCCCTGTCCGTGCGCTTTTTATCATATATCTGCTTCATGCGATTCTGCGCTGATGCCAAGTTAGCCTTTAACTGGCGGAGTACCTCATCTCGCGACTGAAGCATATAATCTACTTCTGCAATGGAAGAACGCTATGGAACGTAAGAGAGAACCGATGGTGGGGGTCGGCCATATACCACTTCAAAAGGGGAAAAATCCGTCCGAGTATGATAGGCCGTATTATACGACCATTCGGCCCAAGGGAGCAGCTGTAACCATTTGCGAGGCTGAGTCCCCACAAAACACCGTAGATACTGCTCCAAACATCTGTTGACCACCTCAGTTTGGCCATCGGTCTGGGGATGATAGGCCGTGCTCATGTGAAGTGTTGTTCCCTGAAGAGCAAAAAACTCACGCCAGAAGTTAGATAGGAATACCTTATCGCGATCGGACACAATAGTTCGAGGCATCCCATGTAACTTAGCGATATGGCTGACGTAAACTTCCGCCACCGTCCTCGCACTGAAAGGGTGGCTCAGGGGGCAGAAGTGGGCATACTTGGACAGCCGGTCCACAACCACTAGAATGACCGATTTTCCTTGCACCACTGGCAGCGCTTCAATAAAATCCATCGAAATATCCTCCCAAACCCGATCTGGAATCGGAAGGGGCTGAAGCAATCCCTGCGGGGAAGTGGTTGCCGCCTTGGCGCGCTAACAAATGTCACAAGCGGCCACATAGTTCTGGATGGCGCGTCGGATACCAGGCCATAGGAAACTTTGACTCACCCTCTTGTATGTCCGGAACACACCTTCATGACCCGCCATCACTGTATCATGGAAATGAGAAATGATTCGCTGGCGCAAATCTCCCGTATCTGGGACCCATAATCTGCCTCGCCATAATAAAATGTCATCATGCCATGCGTAGGACGGCTCATCCGCGGGCTGCTCCTGAAGGCGTGTGAGGAGGCGTTGAGTGAAGGGGTCGTCCTTATACGCCTGACGGAGGTCTGCGAGGAAGGGGCAACTCGGAACGGATAATGTCAAACAGGCGCCCATGCTATCCCGACGCGAAAGAGCATCGGCCACTGTGTTTTCGGACCCCTTTTTGTAGATGATGTCATAATCGTACCCCAATAATTTACTCACCCACCGTTGCTGTGCTGGAGTGGATACTCGCTGTTCGAGGAAATATCACAGTGGCTGATGGTCTGTGCGAATGGTGAACCTGCGCCCCAATAAATAGGGTCGCCATTTCGTCACTGCATGAACAATGGCCATCATTTCTTTTTCATAGGCTGATAGTTGCAGCGAGCGTCCAGAGAGTGCTTTGCTAAAGAAGGCCACAGGTCGATCTTGTTGCAACAGGACCGCCCCCAGGCCCGTATCTGAAGCATCCGTTTCCACCACAAACGGAAGGGTGAAATCTGGCAAGAGAAGGACAGGCGCTGTGACCATGGCCTGTTTTAAATGATTAAATGAATCCTGGGCCTCTGACGTCCAGGAGAAGGCCCCTTTTTTTAGCAATGCCGTAAGTGGGCTGGCCAGGACGCCGTATTGTCTGATGAACCGGCGGTAGTAACCTGTTAAACCCAGAAAGCCACGAAGGCTCTTCACACATGTGGGCGTTGGCCAGGAGGTCATAGCTGAAACCTTGGCCGGGTCAGTGGCTACCCCATTGCGATCAATAATATGGCCCAAGTACTCCACCTGTTGGCTGCCAAAAGAACATTTCGAGCATTTAAGAAATAAGGAATGCTCTCGTAGAGTAGATAACACCAACCTCAAATGTTCCAGGTGGGACGCCCATGATTTGCTGTAGATGAGAATATCATCAAAGAAAACCAGAACAAACTGTCGGAGGAAGGGGCGGAAAAGATCATTCATCAGACTTTGAAATGATGCTGGCGCATTGGTCAGACCAAAAGGCATGACGAGAAACTCGAAGTGCCCGTCGTGAGTGCGAAAAGCCGTCTTATGCACATCCGACGGCTGCATCCGAATCTGATGGTACCCAGAGCGCAAGTCGAGCTTGCTAAAGAACATAGCACCAGCCAATTCGTCCAATAACTCCTCAATGACCGGGATAGGATATTTGTCTTTCACCGTAATTGCGTTCAAGGCACGATAGTCCACGCAAAACCGCCAAGTCCCATCCTTTTTGAGCACCAACAGAACAGGCGAAGAAAAGGAACTCGTACTAGGTTGAATGATACCGGACTGCAGCATGTCTTTTACCAATCGTTCAATCTCTGTCTTCTGAACGTGTGGATAACGATATGGGCGTACATTAGCTGGGGCGGCACCCGGAAGAATAGGGATGGAGTGATCGTGGGTTCTGGCTGGCGGTAGCCCAGTTGGCTCGGAGAAGAGGTCTTGATGGTCATCCAACAGGAGTCGCATGTCCTCCGGAATATCGACTTGGGCCACATCCATACTCGCCCGTTGTTGCAGCATCAACCCCTGAGCAGCAAACCGGAAAAAAGACCCAACCGCCTGGGCAGTGTGGAGCGCACCAGGTTGTGCCCCTTGCAGGCGCACCCGCTGCCCTTGGACTTCAAAATCCATAATCAAGTCTTTAAAGTTCCAAACCACATCCCCTAAGTCTTGGAGCCATTGGACCCCTAAGACTACATCGGCTCCCTTGGTTGGCAGCAAAAAGAGATCGGTAACAAAGGTGTGACCCTGGATAGTAAGGGCGGCTTGGGCACATACTCCCGAGCTCCGGAGATGCTTGCCGTCTCCAATGACGACGTCAAATGGTTTGGCATCCGTCACATAGCAGCCCAACCGTTGTGCCACCTTGTCGTTAATGAAGTTGTGGGTAGACCCACTGTCAATCAGCACGGCTACGTCTTGGCGTTTGAGAAGCCCTTGTACTCGCATAGTGCTTGGGGTGAAAGTTCCCGAATATGCATGCACTGAGATCTCTAGTTGCACGTCATTATAATCATGGACCATCTCCTCAACGGGGTCTGTCATGCCCTCGTCAACTTCCACAATTAATAGGCTTCTTGGGGCTGAACAGCGATGACCCTTGACAAACTTCTCGTCACAATTGAAACATAATCCCTTGGCTCTGCGTTCTTCCATCTGGGCGTGTGTAAGTCGACGGACTGGGGTAGCGCCCGCTCCTGCAGAAATGGGCCGGCCGACAGAGTTGCCAGACGCTGGAGTTGGTCCCAGCGCAGGACTGAAAGGGGTCCTCTGTACCGTTCCACCACGACACCCTCGTCGCTGTCTGGCCAGTTTTTCTTCCTCGATGCGAGCGTGACGCACCACGTCCCTCATTGTGTGGCAAGGGTAGTGTCTCATCTCATCTGCTATCTCTGGCTTCAATCCCCTCTTGAACGTACCCACGAGGGCAGCCACTGGCCAATCAGGCAGACGATTGGCAATCTTCATGAACTCTATATAATATGCCCGCACCGTTGTGGTCTGGCGCAGGCTGGATAACATCTCGTTAAAATCTTGAAATTCATTGGGGCCAAAATGTACGCAGAGTTCATCAGCAAAGGACGCCCATGTCGGAAAACGAACCTCCTTTTCATAATAACAGAACCACACCGAGGCATCGCCGTCCAGATGAAACGCAGCGATGCGTAGCCGTTCGGCCTCCGAATAAGTTCCCTGGTAGTCAAAGAATTTCTCCGCCTTGTAGATCCACTCCGTGGGATCGTCTTCTCCATTGTAGCGTGGAAATTGAAGACGAGCCAGTCGGGTCTCGGCCCCTCCACGCCAGCTCCCTTGAGGGCCCAGCGGCTCCTCCCAGTCCCCATCGATCTCCCGTTGTATATTTCGAAGAGGTATTGTCATAGGGGCATTTTGTCGAACACCTGGTATGCCTTGCGTCCCTCTGCCCATAGGACCCCCATGTGCGGACTGATGCATGGAGCCAATTTGAAACCCTTGTATGTGGGAGTTCAGCGGAGGAATTCGTGCTCTAGATCCATCGATCCCTCTCGACCCCCCTGCCTGCGATGTCTCTCCTTGGGCTGCAGAGAAGGTCGGCGGCGTAGGCAGCGGCCCTGTCTGGCTGGCCATTGCTTGTGCCTGCGCGATCTGAAACTGAAGCAGTTGCGCAAGCATAGATCGGATCTCCGCCATGTCATTTCCTTCCGGCGCCTCCGGCTTGGCAGCCTCGTTGGTCACCTCTGGCTCTGGCTGTGGCTGTGCCTCGGCGGCCATGGACGGCTGCTTGCGAGGCGGCATCATCGTCACAGTTCGTAACCTGGCTCTGATACCAATGTTGTGACCCGTAAGGATCACAAGGTACCAAATCAGCAAAGAAGAAGGAAGAATAGAGAAGATAACTAGAACTTGTTTGATTGCATAACTCAAATGAGGAGGACGACCTCCTATTTAAAGAGAGCAGATGGCGCCAGGGCCATCTGGCCAATCTGATGGGCCACTAATTGGCACTAATTATTCCCATTCAGCCCGTTACCTAACAATTAGCCTAAACGGGTCTGATTACAATAAGATACGGATCAATCAAATATCCTAATGGCTATCGTGATGGGCCAGTGACGTGGGTTGCATGGGCCTGGCCTGACGTCACAACAGAGAGCTCTACTAATGGGATGGTCACCTATGACAATGGAAATTACAGGGACATCGGGGTCCTTATATTTAGGTGGCATGCCACTGGTTAGCAAGGAGCTCACTTGGTTAGTCAGAAAGACCTTTTGAGTGACATTGGATTTGGCTTTCGTCTTTTGGGTACACAGGTCTTTCAGGAAATTGGCATAGACAGGCACTTGTTTGATGGCATCTAATAAAGGAAGGTTGATCTTAACCTGCTTGAACACCTCTAACATTTCCTCCATTCTTTGATGGGACTTACTAAACGGGGAGGGTTTGTCGAAGCATTGAAGGAAGGGTGCCCTAGGTATGTAGGATGTAACAGTGTTGGGTTCAGATGGGGCATCTTGCTGTGGTGGAAGACTAACAGGGACAGGTTTGGAAGGAGTGGGTTCTTTAACTCTCTCTAGGGGGGTTTCCTCACTCGCAATACCAATGGGTGGGTTCCTATCCTGATTATCAACTTACTTACCACTCCTCAAGGTAGTGATGGCTTGTACCTATTCATTTGGATAATAGGAACCCTCGACGGCAAACTGACCTCTGAGGTTCTGTCGTGGTTGGCTTGGCAAGGTACCTGCCTCCCTGCGGTTCATGGATTGGGTCAGCTGTCCTAATTGGGTCTCTATCTTGGCAATAGATTGTGTATGGGAATGGACAAGCTGGGTCTGAAACTTTTGTTCGGTTTTCATCTCAGTTAAGGCCCTGAGGATGGTAAACTGGGTGGCTAACATTTAGCTCATCTGGTCTTTTAAAATTAATTTCTTATTGGATTGGCCAAATTGAGTGGCTAAGGATGGTTGGTAAGGTTGAGGTTGGCTTTAGAACTCCTGTCTTGGGGCCTGATTAAAAGTGGGCCCTTGGTTAGGTTGTCTCCATGCGAAATTTGGATAATTTTGCCACCCCAGGTTGTAGGTATTTAAGTAGGGGTTATTGGCTCTAGGGTAGGTTTATGCAAGGTTGACGTGCTCCTATACACAATCTCTGGATACTGAGAGGCTGAGGGGCAATCAACTATGGTGTGCATAGGGTTGATACAAATAGCTCAGGCATCCTGAGAGATTGGGGTATAAGGTGGAGTCTTAGAGAAAAACCTGCCAAACCTCTCGGTCAGAGATGCCACATGGTATTCTAAACTGGTGGTGTCTTTGACATCGTACATGCCTCCCCTTGAGGCACTCTTACCAGGCATATGTCCTTCAGATCTATAGAGGGTGGCACTGTGTAAAGAGTTTTCGCTCAGGTCCTCTAGTAGATCCTAAGCATCATCCGGGGGTTTCTTCATGAATGTGTCCCCACAAGAGGCATCAATTAGGGTCTTGTGCTGATCGCATACACCCTCATGAAATCTTTGAACTAATTGCCACTTAGGAACATCATGGTGTGGGCAGGACCAGAGTAGGGCTTTCATTCTTTCCCATTTTTTATGGAATTGTTCATTAGGTAGTTGGGTAAATGTGATTATTTAATTTCGGATTTTATTGGTCTACCCTACAGGGAAATATTTCTTAAGGAATTTGGCCTAAAGTTCCTCTCATGTGGAAATAGAATTGTGTTCAAGGGAATATATCCATTCCTTGGCCCTGTCTTTTAAGGTGAATAGGAACAACCTAAGGTGCACCTGGTCATCAGACAGTGTGAGTTTAAAGGTTGTGTTAACCTCCAGGAAGTTTTGGAGATGCCTATAGGGGTTCTCATTGAGTTAGCCATGGTATGTGGGTAACATCTGGATGATGTTGGGCTTAATCTCAAAATTAGCCACATTGTAAGGTAGGCGGATGCAAGAGGGGAAAGTGTAAATGGTGGGATGGTAGTAGTCCTGTAGGGTACGGATATGGGGTACTACCGGGATCTGGTTTAGGCCATTCCCACCCCCAAGGTTCATGTTGTATGCCATTGGATGGATTTCCGAGATCGGTTTGCTAGGAGTTCTACATATTCTATTGAGGCGCTTAGGATCAGGATCAAAGGCAAGGTCGGGGTTCAGGGAGCGACGACCATGCATGCATAATAAAAAGCAACAAAACCTGTAACAGTCCTAATAACAACAACTAGCAAGCATCGATCTTAGATAGCGACAACTAGCAATCCTCATAGTGACAACTAGCACGTCATGCAATCCCAAAAAGAAAGTAGAAAACACAAACCACCCAGTTTATACTAAACGAGAAGGTTAAGAGAGTGCAAACAGTGGGAAAGGATGGCCCTTTCAGCGTTGGCGAGAATCCACGTCCTCTCTTAATCCTGCAGAAGAAGAAAAACGGAATTAAGCTACTGAAAAGAAATCTAAATTAAACTAGACTACTCTAAAACTAATTATGCTAAGAATCTGGTAAACTATTAGTTTCCATCCCCGGCAACGGCGCCAAAAACTTAATCGTTTAAAATTAAACCATTGCAAGTGCACAAGGCAATTGTACTATGGCGAGTATAGAAAGGGTTGTTGAACCTCAGGGATGGTGAAATAATTTACCAAATTCAAGAGAAAAGTTGTAGTTTTTAGTTACTCTAAGGAAAACAATGAACTTTAACTAAATTAAGCTGATATTTAATCAATATGAAAGAGACCAAGACTCCGAATCTACCACAATAAACTAGTGTATCGTCTCTCTCTCTCTTTTGAATAAAGATTTCCAACAGGCTAGCATATTCCTTTAGGACATACACTTGTCAATTCAAAGTATAGTGCTCTCCTCTCGGATGTAACACATAAAACGATTAAAACATGAAATTGTGATCTATCTCTCTCGACTATAAACCAATGAAACTTTATTAATATATAACACTTCAGATTACTCACATTCCTCTCGGACACTCAAGTGCTCTTTCAAATTGAAATTAAATTAATTCACTCTTGTCTCTCTCGAGTACAAAGAACAAACCTCAAAGAATTAACTTTAATTACATAATAAAGAGTTATACACCAATTAGAGTAAACATAATATGAGAGAAAAGAAATTATACAACCAGTCTATTGAGCTTCATCTACGCCTTGGAAAAGTGTTTAGCCTTGCATTGGAAGAGAAATCACCATTGTGTTCTTCATCATCTTCTCCTTCTTTCCTTTGCTCTAGCCTCCAAAATAGCTCTAGATCCTTCAAAACGTTCTCCCATCAGCATGGAATGTCGTATCGGATTTTGATAAAATATCGGTCAGCCAAAGAGATAAAATATCGGAGATATTGTGTAAAAAAATATCGGTGGTCGAAAACTAGTTTTTACATGTATTTTCACAATATAACTTCTAAAATGACTGATACTAATTTAAACAAAGCATAGATTTCAAAATATGCATATATAAATCAAAACTAGGATGGGAAACAAATAGGAAAGCTATTTTTTTCCTTTTTTAAAAAAAAATTAAAATTTTGTTTTTTAAAAATATTATTTTTTAAGTAAAAAATACCGATATATCGGCGAAATATCGGTCCAAAACCGATATATCGGCGAAATATTGCCGATATATTGACGATATTTTGAATTTCCCTGGAAATCGATATTGAAGTGTTTTGATGTATCAAGTAGGGTCCGATACCGATATATCAGCGATATATCATCGATATATCGGCGAGACGTCATTCCATGCCCATCAGGCCTATTTATATGTTTGAAGAGAAACCTCGAAGTCCCCTTCCAAATCCGAGTCAAAATAGGCTTGATTTAGGTTTTTTCGCATAAACCGATCGATCGCTTCCTGATCGATCATTTTCCTTCACTAATTCCTGCGTTGTCAAGCCGATCGTGCGTTTCATCTCATACGCCGATTGATCATTTTTGTGCCCGATCGATCGTGTTTACTGTATTGCACACAACCAAAAACTCCAGTAGATATGATCGATTGTTTTGATTGTCGATCGATCATTTCCTTCGATAACACTGTTTCCCGACTCTAACGATAGATCGCATATGAAATGGCGATCGATCGTAGTTACTGTTCATAATTTTCAACTGGTCGTAACTTTCATGAACTTTAACATAAAGCTTGAATCAGTCAAATAAGAGATATGCACACGAAATTATAAAGATTTAACCATTGAAGTCACTTTTCACCTCAATTCTGTATCTTACTCTTGTTTCCTACCAAAAACTATATTAAAGTATCACTAAATCTAATAAAACACTAACATAAACATAAGCTTAGGAGATAATAAAATGCATATTTAATGTGTAGATCAAGCACCGATGGGGTCTTCACCCTAGACTCACGGCAAGGTTTCATTCGAAAACCGCTAGCACTATAGATGTTATGGAGTCTGATTAATTCATTTGGATGGTGAATTTTTTTATGATTATGATAAATCACTTCTTCCTATTGATGATAGTATATTTTCATATTCATGTTGCATTTGCTTATGCTTACAACATTGTTTTTTAACTTCATATTGTATCTACGCTACGGTTTTGCATTCTACTGAGTATTTCTATGAAGTACTCAACCATCCTGCGATGCAAGTTTAACTGAAGATTGTGTTTGAAGGAGTAGCTGAATTAAGTGGAATCGCGAGGTAGTTCGTAGTTTAATAGCTTTATTGCAGTTTACTTTAAGATATTGTAATAATTGGTGTTTGGGCCATTAGAAATAATTACATATTTTTTATTTATTAATAGCCCATCCTATGAGAATTTTCAATTTACATTAATTTTTAAGTTTGTGTGAATAATGGTGAAATTCCCTTTACTCCTTAAGTATTCGGCATGTTTATAAGATTCTCTCTCTGATGAAGCTGAAAATTTGGGGTGTCACAGTTTTGTTTAGTGAGGAATGAGTTTAGTTGAGCCTTCATGAGGGACTGATCTGTTCAAGGAGAGGGTGTTGAGGGAGCTTAAGACGAGGAGGCATGGTCCATTCAAGGTGGTGTGGCAGCCACAAATCTTGGAGGTTGTCAAAGAAGAGATCATCCTTGTGGTGCAAGGTGGTCACCATGTGGAGGAGACAGAATCAGGGCAATCGGCAAGGCAAGCACTGAGGGTCAACCAACAAAAAGCCCAACATTCCGAGTTAAAGGGCCGAGAATCATTTGGGTGCAAGTGGAGCTTCTCTGTGGCTGTAACAGCCCAAAAATTCATTAAATTGTTTTTCGAAATCCAGCTAAACCTTGGAAAGTTCCTAATAAGGAAGTTGAGCTCACCAACAAAGACTTTGTTAGTGGCTTTGTTGGTGGCGTGCAGGGTTACAGGTTTGAATTGGAAACTATTGTCACTCATTAACCCTAGACTATATAAGGCTTGGGGCAACTAAAGGAGTTATTTTTGAACTCATCAGTGATCGTTTAATATTTAAACCCTTGCAAGTGCACAAGGCAATTGTGTACTACAACGAGTATTGAAGGGTTGTCGAACCTCAAGGACGGATGAATACTCTACCAAATTCAAAAGAAATGTTGCAGTTTGTTTAATTAATCTATAAAAAGCAATGAACTTTACTAAACTAAGTTGAGATTAATCAATATGGAAGATACCAAGGCTCCGAATCCACCACAATAAACTAGTGTATCGTCTCTCTTTCTCTCTCTTGAAAATAAATGACTAATTGGCTAGCATATTCTTCTCGGACATACACTTGTCAATTCAAATTATAGTGCTCTCCTCTCGGGCGTAACACATAAATCAATTAAGCACATGGAATTGTGATCTATCTCTCTTGAGTATAAACCAATGAATCCTTACTAATATATGACACTTCATACCACAAGTGCACAAGGCAATTGTGTACTACAGCGAATATTGAAGGGTTGTCAAACCTCAGGGACGGTTAAACAATTTACCAAATTCAAGAGAAAAGTGCAATTTTTAATTTAATATAAGAAAAATAGTGAACTTTAACTAAACTAAGATGATATTAAATCAATATGGAAGATACCAAGGCTTTGAATCCACCATAATAAACTAGTGTATCATCTCTCTCTCTCTCTTTGAAATAAATTCCTAATTGGCTAGCATATTCTTCTCGGACATACACTTGTCAACTCAAAATATAGTGCTCTCTTCTCGGACGTAACACATAAAATGATTAAAACATGAAATTGTGATCTATCTCTCTCGAGTATAAACCAATGAAACTTTATTAATATATAACACTTCAGATTACTCATGTTCCTCTCAGACACGCAAGTGCTCTTTCATATTGAAATTCAATTAATTTACTCTTGTCTCTCTTGAGTACAAAGAACCAACTTCAATGAACTAACTTTGATTGCATAATAAAGAGTCATACACCAACTAAAGTAAACATAAGATGAGAGAAAAGATACTATACAACCAGGTTATTGGGCTTCATCTATGCCTTGGAAAGGAGTTTAACCTTGCACTGAAGGAGAAATCATCATCATGTTCTTCATCATCTTTGTCTTCTTCTTCTCTCATTTGCTATAGCCTCCAAGGGACTCAAAATTTTATTCTCTAATGCCCAATACATTCTCCCTTAAGGCATATATATAGGGGTGAAGGAAAACCCTCAAATCCCCTTCCAAATTCGAGTCAAAATAGGCCTTATTTCAGTTCTGCGTATACGACGATCGATCACTTTTCTGCGTTGATTCCTGCGTTGTCGCACCGATCGATCGATTCTACTATATTGCACAAATAAAGAAACTACAGTAGATATAATCGATTATTTTAATTCCCGATCAATCGTTTCCTTCACTAACACTGTTTACCGGCTCTGGCGATCGATCGCGTATGAAATAGCGATCGATTGTAGTTATTGTTCATAATTTTTAAATGGTTATAACTCTTTGCTCAAACTCCGAATTGCGCAGTCAGTGGCGTTGGAAAGCTGATTTTTTGAACTTTAATATGAAACTTGAATCTGTCCAATCATAGATATGCACACAAAGTTATGAAGATTTAACCATTAAAGTCACTTTTCACCTCATTTCTGCATCTTACTCTTATTTCATGCAAAAACCAAAAAATACATTAAAGTAGCATTAATTCTAATCAAACACTAATATAAATATAAGCTTAGGAGATAATAAAATGTATATTTCATGTGTAGATCAATAACCGGATGATTTGATCTTATAAAATAAAAGTAAAACCAAGTATGTGATTGGATAACTAAAGTGAAAGAGTCTAACCTCCAAGTTGTAGGATATATACTAAGCATTTGATGTATGTAGATCACAACAAGTCAAGGTTTCCCCTAATAACAATCAAGTACCCTATCTATGTGTCAAATCTACAATGAAGCAAGAAGGAGAACCTTCAAGCATTCAATGTGCTAAGACCACAAAGAGTAAAGAAAAAGAAGAAGATTAAAGAGAAATCCAATACTTTCATTAAAACCAAATAACTTACATGAAATACAACTACTTAAAAGCTACAATATCACCTCTAGCCTTAGCTAGGGCCTTAGCCTTCCATTACAAAGAAAAGAAGAGAAAAACACTAAAGAAGAAGAAGAGGAGCACTAAGAAGAGACTTCAAGTTGGGGGAAAAGTTTCAAGTTTAGATCTAGATCCAGTTTTTCCTCCCTTCTTTCCTCTAGAGCTCTCCCCTTTTTTATAGAAGTGGAGGGCTCTTCCTATTAGTTGCTTTAGATCTAAGCCATGTGACCACCATTTTTTCCTTGGATTCCCTCATGTGGTGGTAGTTGGGATTCACTAGTGGCTTGAATCAACTTGTTAGATTTTCTCATAGACTTTATGGGCTGAAATCTCTGATCCACAAAGTAGGCTATAACCAAATAATATAAGCACTCATTAAAAACATGTATGAAGCTCATTTCACCATTAAAGCTTATAAGATAAATGAAGTATAACTAACCATAGATTAACCAACAAATGTAGCTAAAACTATTAGGAATAAGGGTATATAAATTGATATATAAATGCCCATCACCAACTCTAAGTGTATCTCGTCAAAGTTGATGCGATCCAAGTCACTGCAAACTTATCTCCAGTGTTAGGTCTTAGCCGATCAAACTCCAAGTTCTAATGGAGCCCTATTCTAGATCGACCCATTGTGCTAATCTTCACCAATCCAACTCCAAGTGGGAATACACAATCTCCTAGAGACGATCTTCCATGCCCTTATCAGGAAGCCCCTCTAATAAGTTCTCCTAGAGTCCAAGTCGGCCAGGCTTCTAGATAAAAAATAAATTTAGCCATCGAATTTGGGCTCGTCATAGCCAATATAGCCAATTGGGGTACCCACAAGGCTTGGGGTTAGCCTAAGAAAAACCTGTAAGCCTCATATTTACACCCCCCTTTCTTTAGTACATAAGATCACTTTCACACCCAACTAATAAACCTAGTGACAAGTATGGTTTTAAGCCACTGTGGAATTGTGAATGAGTTAATAGTGTGTGATCCTTGGAGGGAGCATTGTGGGTTCAATTGTAAATTGATCAATGAAATAACCATGAAAGTAACATGATCCGAAATAAGAGCACCGATGTGTGATATTTTGGCAAGAGCAATGTAGGCCAAGGAAAGGCCATAGATCCCTATGAGGTCTCTAAAGCATGCTATGATGGGTAATCCGACATTCATGGCACTATGAGCCCAAGTGGGTAGGACTATGAATCCTTTTCATAGCCAGTGTCAAACGTGGTTGGACAAGGCTAAAAGTGTTAAAGGTTAATCCATATGGATTAGGCCTCGGGGCTAATTAATAAATACACCCTCTCGAAGAATGGCTTATGAGAGGAAGCTTCTATTGGGCTAGGAAGCGAGAGCGGATGTAGGCTTCGTTAGAAACGGGAGACTTAGATATCACAATGTTGCGAAAATATCTTATCTTGATATTTGATGTTATATGTTCATTGTTTTATGCCATTGTTAGCCTATCCTACCGAGTGGAACATTCACTTCCCCGTGATCATATGCATACTATAGTGACACACTTAGAGAAGATGAATCAACCACTTGTATTTAATCACCTTTATTGTGCCCGCCTCTAACAAAGTGAAACCTAGAAAAAGATTAGTACGTAATTTGAGCAATGCTGAAAGAGTTAGTGATGTTCCATAGATGGATCCGCTAACATAATCTCATGAAGGAAGGCACCTTTTTAATCACGTAACTGATGTTGGATGTCAGTCAACATCCTTGCTAATACTCCTTTTTTTGTAAAATTATGGATTAAAAATTGAATAACTAGATTTGCCCTATATACCAATAGATTATCATGAACGTCCATGTGGATTTAAAAAATTATGGATCTAGAATTAAATAAAAAGTCAAATGAGAAAAGTCAAATAGAAAATGAAAAAAAGTCAAATGAGAAAAAAGAAGAAAAAAAAATAAAAAGAAATAAGGAGGAGTTGGACTTTTTTCTTATTTTATTTCTATTTGAAAAAGAAAAATATATAACTGAAATTTTTGTGTGGTCCCCATGAGAGAAAAAAATAATTTTCAACCGTCAAACTTTTTTGTCTATCCAAACGCTAAAAAAAAGAAAAGACTTTAACTTTTATCATATTATTTTTTTCTTTTCCCGTTAACCAAACACACCTGGATGCTGCCAAAGTTATTTTTGGATGACGTCGTAAAAAATTCTTGAAATTATGACCACCCGGCCGGTCCAGTACCATTTCGGTCCAATCCAAGCTGGCCAAACCAAATCGCTTGGAGTCATCGGCTAATGGCTAGCTAGAAAGAAACCCAACCCGTTCTCTCCTTCCCTCGGCGCGCCACTCTTGCCCTAGGGTCGTTGTTCTCCACTCTCCCGCCGGCGAGGTTGCCGTGGCCCCCGCGTTCGCCTTCAAGGTCAGTGACCACCTTCGTCGTCGTCGTCGTCGTCTATCGCCCTCTAGTGTTTCTGCTTCTATCTAGCTTTCTTATGTCACATCTCTCTAGAGTTGAACAAGTTCATAATGTATTGATGAAACCATAATTTTCAGTTATCTGTAGTTCTGAAGTTCATGGGTGATCTATTTTTTTATTGTTGTGTTTGATTTTATTGTCAGTGATCTATTGAATGTGTTCTTTTTGTCTAGGAAAGCAGATACGTGTGTGTTCATGGGTGGTGTGGTAATAGTCAAGCAGGCTTTGACTTGTGTGTGGTACATAATTGAAGAGTTGTTTGAGATTCTTTGCAATTTGACAGAATGATTATTCTAGTTTAACGCGCTTTCATGGTTATGGGTAATGGTGTTGATAATGCTGCTGCAGCTTTTGGTTAACTAATATGCATGTGTTGGTTAGGACTCAGGAAGGTGCAGCTCATGGGATTATTATATTTAAGAGTTTATGATCCTAGGTGCTGTCTAGATAAAGTAGCGAAACATAAGTCATTTCGGCAACAACAGGTTGAACCTGCTTTCTCCAGGGGCGGAGCCAGGATTTCTCAAGGAGGGGGCACTGTATCAAAGAACAATATTATTTTACCTCTGTAAACACCAATAAATTTACAAACTAGCTTTTATCCTTACGAAAAACTTATTGAAAGTTGATGTCCTTGAGTATATGAAAAGATAATTTGAATTACATAAAAAAAAGTTAATATGATTGAAAAAACCATGTTCATATGCGTACGATAAGATTTCATGGTTTTGAACCAACAAATAATCACCTATATTCTTGTTCTTTTGTTTTCATAGAACCTCATTCCCAATACTGAAATTATGAATTAGATGCCTCCTAAAATCCTTAAGGAAATATGTCTAAGTTCCACTTTTTTGGGGAATAATAATTACTAATCTTTGTATATTGTGAATCTCAAAGTGACCTTTGGTTTGACATCCACATATTCAACCAGTTCATGGAAGAGTATGTAACAGACAACTGTTTAAATTTTTAAACAATAAATAAATATGCTAGTATGGTTCTTGATAGTGCGAAACTACAAGAATGGATATGACTTGAGGGAAATAAAGTAAACATCCAAAAAAAAGAATTGGAGAATCCAAACTGCACTTTTAGGTATCAATTGCAAGAGTTAGAGACCTTTTTATAAAAAAAATTGGAGTTGAAGAGACATTGAGAATTTCTTCATAGGGAGTACATGCTCATAGAAATTGTATTGCAAGTAACCAGTTACAAATTACAAGTTAATTGGAAATATAAAAGGAGGGTTAAAACAGAGAGAATCAGAGGTCAAATATAGGAGGATCTGAATTAAATGTTGGTCTAGATAGTCATATCAGGATTGCTGTTGAGAAATGTGAGCGGAGAGTCTGGGAAAAGAATGTGGGGAGGCCAAAACAAGATTTATAGGAGGGGGGGTAGGGCTAGTAGTTAATACCCCTATTAAATGATTTACAGAATGTTGGGAGGGGCAGCTGCCCCTCCAAGCTTGTATGTGCCTCCGCCCCAGCTTTGTCCACACGTTTAATTGGCTAACGTAAAAGCAAGTGATAGGGAGAAGTGTGCAATTTTACTTATTTCTAACGTTTTGCTTGAAATACTACATTTGGTATAATGCATGTTATCTAGGTAAACTTTGTGTAATAAGCAACACAATAAACTTCTTTTATAATTTCCTTTTTGAAATAATTGAATCGGCTGACCATTGGACAATTGGGCAAAATGGACTCAAACTCAGTGAAAATTAGGGTAGAAGGGAACTGCAAAGAAGTGGGGACAAAGAATATGAATTGGTTGTATTATTTATGTACATGAGAAACTAGACAGAACTTTTTAGAAGAAAGCTCTACTGAGCTTCTTTTAAAGAGCATGAATAAGTAGATATCAATGATAGAGGAAATAAAGTGAGAGTAGATTACTATAGTAAACTTAATGATCATGCTGGAGAAGCTTTGAGGTGTTTTGATCTAGGTCAAAACTAAGAATAGGGAGCAGGAATCAGGCTGGGATATGAGGGAAGAAGAAGAAACAAAGAACAAGGGACTGCCATGGAGGAGTGGAGTGGTAGAACAAGGTGAAGTGGGCTTGAGGAGATCAACAAGAAACTTTAAGAGGATGAGGAATGAGAGAGAATGGAGGGTGAGGAGAAAGGGAATTGCATCAAGAATAGACCGAGTAGGGTAAGGTGTGTGACGTCCCTTAAAATTGTGTAGTTAACTTTTTTTTAGCTAGGAAACCGATTGGATGGGATTTGTGTTAGAAGTGGGAAGATAAATATGAGATCGGATAGAGATTGTATATTCCCACTTTCGAGTTGGATTGGAGAAGACTAGCATGATGGGCTAATCTAGGACAAGACTCCATCAGAACTTGGAGTCTGATTGGCTAAGGTAAGGCCTGGTGTTGGAGATAAGATTGCCCTGACTTGGATCGCATCGACTTGCACGAGATACACTTAGAATTGGAGTTGGACTGAAGGAGTTAGATGGACGACAGATAAGAAACCCCTCAGGCTGAGTTTCTGATGGACGGTGTAGAATCAACACGGAAGGAGACGGTTGAGATCAGATAGGCTTTGACCTAATTGAGGATGGGCTTGAGTAGGAAAGGGCTATCCTATCTTATTAGGGTTAGGACTCATGTCGCCCTATAAAGAGTGCTGGCCAACCCTCATTTGTTTTGGCCGACATCTTCTCTCCCTCACCCGATCCTCTCTTTCCCTCTCCCGATCTCCCTTTTCTATCCTCTCTCTCTCTCGCTCTCTCTCCCAACCATTCATTTCTCATTTTTCTCTTCTCTCATCTCTTCTCCTTGCTGGCCGCGACCAAGGGAAGCAATAAAGGAGGAACGTGGGATGGCTGGAGTAAACCTGAAGCGAGAAGTTTTCGACGAACGATTTAGGTAGGATATTTTTACACAATTTCTAAGAAGCACGGATACGAAAACGGCGACACGACACGACACGATACGGACACGACGACACACCATTTTCCCAAAAAGTAGGATACGACACGGCTAATAAATTTTTTTTATTAATATTTATAAAATAGTTTGAATCATAATTTCTATTGAAATTTTGGCAATCTCTCCTATATTTTTTATATGTACACCATTACAAAATATAAGTTAATAATAAACTATAGATTAGCCACCAAAGATTCACTCATTAATCAATTAAACAAACCCTGTGCAGAAAAATGTAGTATCAGCTAGTAAGAGCCTCCAACCTTAGTCCTAATCAATCATACACTCGTCATTTTATTGCATTTTCATAATCAGTCAGGTCTGACTCTCACACAAGCAATTAATCAAATAGATAATATCTAGGCATAATTTATCATGTAGTCATTTCATCAAACATTTAGAGATCAGTAGTAGTAGTAGTATATCAGCATTAATGCTTTTTTCACAAAATCACAGAAAAAGATGACTCCAAACAAATCACATAAGGGAATGAATATGCAGATAGCTCACCTTTTTGGAGTCTGAATCTTTTAAGCTTTCGCAGTCACAAACGTTCTGATTGGATACAGGTGCAGACTATTCTCAGTCCAGATTGCTGAAAAACGAGAACCTTTATGGACGTTTGATGTTTGAAAAAAGCCGTCATGCCACAACGAACTGGTTTGCCATATAACGTTTATGGAACCTGGGCAGAGTATACCCCAGGGCAATTTGGCCGACTGGATAGAATTGTAGCATTAGTCAACAGTTGCTTGATGCCTTCAATTTTTCATACCAAGATCTATGCAGAAGCTGTTGTTGCCATGAAGTAGACAAGCGTATCAACGATTTATGCCGACAGTAAACATACAATGAGCCAGAAAAAGAAATTCAGGTAAAGCTATTGATCATCGCATAAAGTATCATGCCTAAATATCCAAAGATAGATCACTCACTACGTTGCTTCATTATCACCAGTAGATTCACTTTGGCCAATCAATTCTCTAAAGCTCATAAACACCAGTATAAGATCCACCTAGACTTTCAGCCTTGCCATTTGTGCTCTTAACAAATCCATTGTTAGCATATAGATGATACAGAGTCTTCAATGTAGTCAGATGCAATAGAGTGTTATCTTTGCATTGCTAACCAAAAGCTAAAGTGCCTTTGGTTATCCCCCATTACTCAAGCAGTCGTGAATATACTATCGGGTATCAACAGTCATGTATGCACCACCTGATATGAACGGTTGAGAGCATAGTTTACAAATACAATATAAGGCAAGAAGCACATTTAAAGTATCAGGTTTTTTAAGCAGCTAAAACACATAAATATTAGAACAGAGCTGACTCCTATCATTGCATTCTTTAAACTTATAAAGATTAAAATTTTACCTATAAACCAGCTGCCAACCAAAGCTAATTTACTACCCTTCTATTAGACATCCTTTTCCCCAATATAAAGTTCGGAAAGTAACTGAACAGGTCATCCCAATGTTTCACCAGCATTAAATAATCATAGACCAGAACATCTCTGTGTAGTATCCACACTTAGAGTCAGATTATGGGCTAAGAGAACGCAGGCTGCACAGACACCAGATTAAAACTTTTTCCATGGAGACATTCAGCTTACTGTAACATCTATTCTGGAGATAAAAAAGTTGAAAAACAATAAGTTCCCTTTGCTTTTAACAAGACTAAGCCACCAATAATTTTTTTTCAAAACTTAGATGCAGGCTAATGATAGAATTACTTCTCATTAATAAAGAATAAACAAGTGATCAGAGACCCAGTGAGGAACAACTAAGACAACCAAAATTTTCTGACCCCCCATTTCGTTGCATAGCATTTGCTTCAATCCTTATGAGGTTTCCTCATTGATAACCAGATTTCAGCCATGGCCTCAGTAGTTTTCATTTTTTGCATGTTCGTTAGCAGAGTCATCATCTTCTATTGTTTTCCCAAAAGGACAACGAAGGCCCTCAGTTTTCTTGTGTGGTGGTAACACATTAAATTTAACAATGTATAGCTGCGCAAATTTGCCTCCTCCCTTGTACTAAGGTAGAATTATAGCCGTCAGTATCATTTACACGACCAAAATAACCTGAAAAGGAAATATATATAAACACTTGCGCATAAGGATTTCCTACATTTTATGTGATAAAATCAATAGTATCTGAAAAAGCTGAATCACAATTCATCCCAATTTTAAAACACATGAAGGTAGTGTTTGGCAATGACAATGGCAATTTTCGTCACTATAAAAAACCAAATGAAGAACTCACAGAACAGAGAGAATGGGTAGTTGGGTACACTTGGAAGCATACCAGAGACAGTAACTTGATATCTCTGCAAAAGGAGAAGCCTGAAAGAGAACAAGCCAAGGGTAGTCGCACAGTCACCATGGCCGCCCACTGGAGCTCACCGACTACCCAATCTGCCAATGGTGAAACTGGCGAACCAGAGGAAAGGTCCCGCCTGGGCTAGAGCTTTCATGGTGGTCGCCTGAATCTAGTGTAAAGATCGAATCTTTCTTGCATTTTTCGACAATTGGAGATCCCAATGTCCGACAACAGCAGTGCGACGGCGAGGCGTGTCGATTGTGACTGAGAGGAGCAAAGATGGCGGAGGTTCTAAGGTGAACGGCGAGGGATAGGGCTCACGGCGGCTCGTGCAAAGGGGATGTGGCTCACGGCGGCTCTGCGACGCTTGATGCTCCCTTCTTCTCCGCTCGTGTAAAGGGGATCGCCGGTAAGGGGACGGCCGATGGGGCTCACTACGCTCGGGGACTGGGGGAGAGCCGGAGAGAGCATTAAGCATTTTCATTTCCCGTGTCTGATGCGTGTCCCGCCGTGTCCCATACGTATCACTTTTTATTTTGTTTTTTTTAAAAAAAAAAAAACGGCACGGACACGCAGGCAGCCGTGTCGCCAGCGTATCCGTGTCGGATACGTGTCGGATACGGACACGGCTGCCATTTTGCCGTGTCCGTGCTTCTTAGCACAATTTTGTCTACGGTTTTGTGCTTTTGCATTGCCTAGATATTCTGTGTTTGAAATCAAATACTAGTGTTATACCTATTGATATTGAATTGATTTATATTCATGCTTACATTATTGAAAACTTGTTTGAGATACCTATATCGTTGTCATTGATGAAATTGTAGTGATCGGCTGTGATCACCTCCCTTATTTGTGTAATTGTTGCATGTATTGTATTATGTTAAGAACCCAGTGTTTGCGTTGTCTTTCCTTGCTGCTGCCATCCATAGGTGTGACCTTATTGTCCAGTTTTAGATGTCATGATCCTTGAAGTTATTGTTTATCTATAAAAATTATAACCATGTTCGTCTAGGGTTTTGACCGAACCTAGTCAATTAGCGGTGTTGTTGACTAGTCAACAATATAATATGAATTAACACTGTAGATAGGAGAAGAGATGAGATAAACAGAATTGCGTAAAAACATCCTACCTGAATCGTTCGTGAAAACTTCTCACTTCGGGTTTACTCTAACCGTCCCACGTTCCTCCTTTATTCTTCCCTTGGTCGGTCAGCAAGGAGAAGAGATGAGAGAAGAGAGAAATGAGTGGTCGGAGAGAGAGACAGAAGTGAGAGAAAAGGGAGATTGGGAGAGAGAAGAGGTCGACCAAAACAAATAAGGGAGAAGGGCCGGCCAACACTCTTTATACGGCGGCATGAGTCCTAACCCTAATGGAGTTAGGACCGCCCTTTCCTACTCAAGCCCATCCTCAATTAGGTCAAGTCTATTTGATCTCAACCATCTCCTTCTGTGTTAATTCTCCACTGTCCATTAGGAAACTCAGCCTGAGGGGTTTCTTATCTACTGTCCATCTAACTCCTCCTTCAGTCCAACTCCAACTCTAAGTGTATCTCGTGCAAGTTGATGCGATCCACGTTAGGGCAATCCAGGCCTTAGCCGATTGGACTCCAAGTTCTGATGGAGTCTTGTTCTAGATTGGCTCATAGTGCTAGTCTTCTCCAATCAAACTCCAAGTGGGAATATACAATCACTATCCAATCTCATATTATCTTCTTACTTCTAACAGGAATCCCATCCGATCGATTTCCTAGTTAAAAAAATATTGAACTACACAATTTTAAGGGACATCACAAGGTGAGGTTAGAAAATAGGTGTACATATAAGGGGAAATTCCCTATTGATGTCTTACCTTTTAAAATACTCAAGGTTAGGCAAGAAAGAACATTTCTCCCTCCAATTCTGTGGGAGGGGAAATTTTTGGCTCGTTTTCCACCTGAAATCCCCTCCCCTCTTTTTTCTTTGAATTCCATTTTCTTTCAAAAAATTACTAGGTTTCCAAATAAAGATAATTGGAGGAATTTGATAAGGTCGCCCCAAAACTCCCATCCCCCACAAATTTCTTCATATCCAAACAGTTCACAGATATTAAAGTAGTGATTTTTTTAAAGTTCCGATTGATCCCTCCCCTCCATCCCTCCTTTCTCCCCCCCTTTCTCATCCTCCACTTCACCTTGGGTTGAGTATGAAAGGAACAGTTGACTTATTTTGGTACATTCATTTTCTCTGTTTAGAGTTTGTGTTTACATTATACCTTTTTAACATCTGGTTTGCAGATATTGCAGTTTTTTTAAACATTAAGTAGCAGCTTCCAGGTGAATGGCTAGTAATTCGCAAACTGGGGCGCAGGTGACCAGTTACATCTCTCTCTTTCTTTTTCTCTGTGTGTGTGTTGGGGGGGGGGGGGCATTTATATTTTGCTATATGTCATTGAGTACTTGATAGTCTTTTCACTTTTGCTTGTGTTATTGACCTTTTTCTCTTTTTGCTGCCAATGACTCCAGCCCCTTCGACCTCCTCTGTTGGGAGCTGCAGGTGTACCTCAAAATTTTGCACCACCAATGTCAATGCAAGTGAGTATTTCAGCCATTTCTAAAAGGTCAGTTCGGGTTCTAAAGCGTAGTCTTGTTATATAATTTTATTTCCTTCTGATCCGTGCAGCAGTTCAGACCTGCAGTTTCAAGTCAGCTGTCTCAACATTACATGCAAGGCACTTCTCAGCAGTTTAGGCCTCTTGGGCAGGGTGTCTCTGTTCAGGCACAGCAGCCTCAATTTTCACAGCCAATGCAGCAATTGCCCCCAAGGCCACTTCAGCCAGGGCATGGTCCACCTTCGTCTCAATCACTACCAGTGTCTTATATCCAAACAACTCGGCCTATCTCATCTGGTGGCCCTCTAACTCAGCAGAGTAATCAATCATTTAGTGGTCACATGTCTGGTGTAGGAATGCCCATGTCTTCATCATACACTGTAAGATTTGACATTCTTCTATTTATTTATAACCAGGTAGTAGTATCTATGTGATTGATGTTCTGTTTTCTTACATATTGATATCATCCTTATGCAGTATGCACCACCTTCTTATGGGCAGCCCCATACTAATGTCAGTGCACCAACCCAATATCAGCCTGTTTCTCAATTACAAGGAGCTGGCATTCCTGCAGTCTCGCAATCTTGGTTATTGTCTGGAAGTCAGAGTTCTACTCCACTCGTCGCCCCTGTGGTGCAAACTGGCCAGCAATTATCACCTGCAGCTACCGCTGCTTCTGTAAGGATAACTTAAATTTTTCTGCATTGCTTTTTCTACTTACATTTTTTTTAAATTGAATGTTTGATAGGTTTATGCCCAATTAAATCTGCTTTACAGGCTTCCTCTGATTGGCAGGAGCATACCGCTTCTGATGGTAGAAGGTATTTTAATGATTACCTACTCAATATTGAAGGATTGCCCTTTGTTGAATTGGTTTAATTCGATTTATGCATGTACTGTTGGACTCACGGATTTCTTTTTTCCCATCGAAATGTTTTAGGTATTATTATAACAAAAAGACAAGACAGTCTAGCTGGGAGAAGCCGTTAGAACTAATGACATCTATTGAAGTGAGTTGCATTTTCTCGTGGATTCTGTTACATAACCACCTTAGTGCTCTCTTTTCTCAAGGATTTCAGTTATGTGGTGAATGCTGTTGAGGATGGTTTATTAAATGCTTGTCATTACATGGATGGCAGCTATGTCTGCATTTAATTGACTAGAATTATTCATGCGGATTCTCTGTTTATATGCATGTTTGTCCACTGGTCTTCAGGAGAAGTACACGACTGCTCTATATGCTCTCTTATGACGGCGGGATTTCACTTTTCTCAAGGCAGGCAGTTGCTGCTATAACTTCTTATTTTATGATCATAAATGGAATTTTCCTCCAGTCTTGATGGTTTCGTTCAATTCATTATTGTCAGGAATTGGTAAAGGCTGCATTAGTTCCTCCTGCCTTTTTTTTATATGGTGAACCTCATTGACATCTCATTAGTGTTTTAGCTTAACAAATGTCTTAAGTTCTTGTTGGTGATTTCATAAGCAATTCCACAGAGTCTGAAGGATAAAGTGGAAACAGTTGCACAAAATGTCTACTGCATTTAATGCTTTGCATATTCAAATCTGAATCATGAAGTGGAAACTGTTGCACAAAATGTATAATGCATTTGATGTTTGGCAATGCTAATTGGAGCTGTTATACTTGTCATTACTTATTGAATATATGTCATTTGCGTTAAAAATACGTAAAGGAAAAGAATGTCGTATATAATCTATGAATCAAATTTATACTCCATCCAAAAAATCCTGGCAGCCTTGGAAAATAAGTTTTATTGGCCTGTAGGGCCCACAGAATCTCAAGCCTCCACTTACCCGTGCACATGCACGTCCATGAGGATCTATTGGCCTGTAGAGCAAATCCTGTCTTTTGATTCTGGATTCCTAATTTTCAAATGCTGCCAGGATTTGTTGGACGGAGGGAGTATATCTTTTTATTGCTCTATTTGTTCAAGTGGCTGTTCATTGGTAAGTTAATGAATCACTTCATTAAGGCATGTTTTATGTTGGCTGTACATTGGTAAGTTGATGAATCACTCGCATTAAGAAATGTTTGATGAACTTATGGGCAAATCATATAGGCAATTTGGTACTCCTTATTTGATAATTTTGTTTCACCAAAAACTTGTTAATATAAAGCTATGGAGGTAGATGTGGATAGGTTTAAATGTAGAAAAATTATAATTTGTACAGAAATTTATTAGCTTTTAAAAAATTCACAATAATATAAGAATTGTATTTCATTTTCGGTTGATATTCAAAATGAAATTTTCATTCACATGAGGCTCAAACTAACTATAAGTGCATATACTAGGTTTTGCTCTTTCTTGATTGTAGATTATATCTTCTGTGTGACATATAGTGAAATTAATCAATTTTAGTAGGGAAAGAATTTTACATAAGACATATTTATGTTTCTTACGGAAGTGTATTTATCTAAGGGTCTACTCGGGTTTTTCTTATGTTTCTCATCCATTTTAGAATGTTCATTTGCGTTAACATTAATAAGTTCAGCGTTTCTGTTACATTTCTCCATGTTTTCGATTTAAAGCATTTCCTGTCTCCTATGGTTTTTGGAATGTATTTCTTGGTTTATTTTCTATGTTTCCATAGTGTTCCCACTCCCTTGCCTTGTATTCTTTATCTGTTCTCTGAATGTTTGCAATTAAATCTCCTAAATTATCTGTGCGCGTTTGTTTTAATATGGGATATGGGATATGTGCTTGACATCAATCTTTGTTAGGTTGATTTTATACCTTTGATGACAAAAAACTCATTTCAGATTCAAGCATCTGTAGGGCACAATGACTTAAGACTTATAGAATGTGTATTATCCACACTTGCAAGAAGTAACGGGTAGTAAGAGATAAGTGAACTTTAATTGATTAGTCATTGTTTTAACTGATGATAAATTGAAATTTCTAGGGTAGTGAACCTAGGTTAGAACTAAATGTTATGCCTTTGTATTTTTCCAGATATCTGTATGAGTTGTGAATTTTTGTAAACTTGAAGAAAGTCTTACTGTAAATGCAGCTCGACATATAATTTGCCTTTGAGCTCTCTCTTTCTCTTTCTCAACATTCAATGCCGCTTGACATACAGTGGACGCTGGCATAAGCATTATTTGATGATGAGCCAGCAAGCTAGCCTAGCCAAACTGCCCATGTGCAGATGTATATTTGCAGGCTGTATGAAGTACTCCCTCCGTCCAAAATTATCTGTCTGGATTAGAAAACCAAAATTAACTAATAGTCCATGATTTTAGTAATTGAATAGGTGAAACAAGTATAGATACAAGGAAAAGAAATCGATACGTATACCGGAAGTTAATATGGGTTTTACTGTTGTGTGTCTTGATAAATTTTTCATTATTCTCTCTTTATCTTCTGATTGTTCTTTTTAAATTTGTAATATAAGTTGATTTATTTATAAATTTTGAAAACTAATATTCTCATTGTGAAGCACACTGGTATTAGGCTAGCTTTCTGCTTTAGGAACTCTTATCCATGGAAATGGTAATCAGGTAAGAGTATTAGGCCATGGTGAGATATCTAGTCTGCCGGGTCAAACATCCTGTGCATAAAAGATATATAATTCCGTGGTGTGCAAACAGTTGGGAATTTATCATTGTAATAAATAAAGAAGTGAAATATGAAAGTAGTTATAGTTACATGGAAAAAATTCATAATTTTTGCATAAATCTTTTGTTGGCATATTCAGATGTTTCCTTTGCTTTCTACTGGTACTTGTAGTTAAGAGAAACAATTGGTATAATGCTATTGCTTTTTGTCTGTTTTCCACTCTTTCTTGTATTTTGATAGTTTTTATAATTTATTGCAGAGGGCAGATGCTTCTACTGTTTGGAAGGAATTTACCACTCCTGAGGGACGAAAGTATGTTTATGCTTTAACTTTTGAAAAATTATGAAGTTCTTCATTACTAGCTACGGCTTTGTGATTTATGTTTATGAATTGGCAACCCTTTCTTCTGCATGTGCTTTTGGTAGCGTGTGATGTTTCCCCCTGCATTTCTGTCATGAAGGTTTTTAAACTGTCATTAGGGTTAAGAATTTTTTATAACACTCTTAACTTGACAAGGTTTGTTCGTTTAGGCAGAATTGGTCTAACGGCATGAAAGATTCTTAAGTTGGACATTGTGTTGCCGAATTGCCAAAATATTAAGTAAATTAGTTGTTAGGTTTTATTTGGTGAGTTTTGACATGGTGGAAGTCATGCAGATACTATTACAACAAGGTCACTAAGGAATCCAAGTGGACAATTCCAGAGGAATTGAAGGTGGCATAGCTAGACTTTCACTTAAAATGATTTTTTGTTCTTTGTTTTTTACAAATTTGACTTTGGCTTTACGTTCTCAGATAGCTCGTGAACAAGCAGATAAGACAGTTGTACAGGTTGTTCACTTAGAAGCTACTTCAAATGCAGTTCCTGCCACTGCTGCTTCTCCCATTGAAACACATGTGCCCACCAATGCTGTTGCAAACGGGACTACTTCATCCAGTGTGCAGTCTGCTGAAGGAACTTCAAGTCCAGTATTAGTTACACCTGTTGTAACTGTCAATCCACCCTCCATGGGAGCTTCTGTACCATCTGACTCGGTTATACCGACATCATCTATGGTGCCAATGGGTAGCACCATATCTGATGAACCTGTGGCAGCACCTTCTTCTTCAGTGCCTGCTGCTACCTCGACAAGTGTGGCAATTTCTGCTTCTGCAATGGATGTGCCATCCACCACGGATAAGTATGGGCAAGCATGTGTGCTTTAGTTACAATGAACTGAGCTTTTTTTTAATCTATTTTTCCTCTTTGTTGTTACCCTGCTAGCAGGAGGGTTCTGGATGTTTCAGATTCTACAAATGGCGTGGAAGGAACAACAGCTGAGGATTTGGAGGTACGGATGCTAAATAGTGTTCTTCAACTGTAATGACCTGTATGTCGCCTTTTCATAGGCCTACTGAGGAGTCTCTTTTAGGGAGAAAAACTATTTTTACATTTGGAGACAGGCATGATTGATTACTCGGCGATAGGGTAGAAGTTTGGATGGAGGAGGGAATATAGGGTCCTTTGATGGGGGTAAAGGATGCCTGTCGGCAGGCGGAAGAAAGAGAAGGGACGATGGGGAGAGAGGAGACTAGACATAGATTATTCTCATTTCATAAACCAAATTAGGGCATAGCCCTTACATTAAATAAGGATACTAATGGGCTTCCTAACGATAAATCTAAGCCAGTTATTAAGAGAAATAATAATAATTAAGGGATTCCCTAATGGGCCTTGATGAGCCTACTGATTAGTGGGCCTAGGTGGGAACACATTAATGATGCCAACTCCAATTGTTGGGAGAAGGCACTACATGTTTATGATCTTGGCCATTGGCATTATAAGCATTACCTGTAGATCTGCTTCAATAGTATAATTCTATTACCAAGCCATTGTCAATTTGATTCTTGGTAGAGGATTTTGATAGTCATGTGGGGAGCCATGCTGATTTTTACATAAGTTACTATACAAATTGTGCTTGTTAGATGTGTGTACAAAGGGCCTGGATATGGGTTAGTTTCATGTGCTTCTCCATCTGAAGATGGAGAGAGATACTGGCCATTTTGGTTCTTAATGTAAAAGGGTACAATGCAATTTAACTTGTTCTGACTTGTATGTATGTGGATCAGGAACCATATGAGACACTTCTGCTATTGCACTTTTGACTTTTAATCATTTTCTCATTGTCCTATCTGATTAGTTGGATCTATTTCATAACCTTTTGTCTTAGTGATGCAATTTGACATGGCATCTGGTACAGGAAGCCAGGAGGGGCATGCCAGTTGCTGGGAAAATTAATGTTACCCCTGTGGAGGAGAAAATTGTGGATGATGAACCATTCACCTATGCTACTAAACAGGTATCTTTTAATGTCCTTCGAAAAGTTATTGATATGGAGAAATGTAGCTTAATATTCTTCATTTACTTCAGGAGGCTAAAAATGCATTTAAAGCTCTTTTGGAATCATTGAACGTTGAATCTGATTGGACCTGGGAGCAGGTAGTCCTGAGAACAATAAGTTTTATAGGATGGATTTTCTGCTTTCACATTATTGCTTGCTTTTAAGCTGAGTTGTCAATTTTAGGCGATGCGTGTTATTATAAATGACAAGAGATATGGTGCGTTAAAAACACTTGGTGAGAGGAAACAAGCTTTTAATGAGGTAGATCTATGCTTTGCTATTTTTTTTTCTATTTAATCTCTCTGTGCTGCAACATGAAAAAAGTGCTAACTGCTTGTATGATTTCTTATTTTCCAATTGGTGTTCAGTACTTGGGTCAAAGGAAAAAACAGGAGGCTGAGGAAAGGCGCATGAAACAAAAAAAAGCACGGGAGGACTTCATTAAAATGCTGGAAGTAAATTGCATAATTCTTCTTTTCATCTTTTTTTTTCTCATCTTTGCATAGATGAATTATTTATATGTTTTCGTAATTTGGACAGGAGTCGAAAGAGCTTACCTCAGCAACAAGATGGAGGTTTTTCTTACATCTATTCTATTTTTTCGGATGCTTAGCTAGCATTAGTTTATGCTTAGTAATTACTTACATTTGACTAAGTTTTTTTGGGGGCCTTGTGGGAGTGTCATTGTTTTCTTATAGAGATTACCTTACGGTAGTCTTTTTCGTTCTTGTACCTGCTCCTTTTTAATTGGTTCCCACATTTTTTGTTTTTTTGATTTATAGCTCCCACTTTTTCTAGTTTACTTATGTTGACGATTGCTGGTTTGACTTGTGCAGCAAAGCTGTAACAATGTTTGAGTCTGATGCGCGTTTTAACGCTGTTGAGAGGTCAAGAGACCGTGAGGATCTTTTTGAAAGCTATTTGGTGGAGCTTCAGAAAAAGGTTATCATTCATACTACGCTGATTTTATCACGAGGGAAATTATTTATGTTCTCTTCAAAATACATTTACTATTATTGTGGAATACGGGTGCAGGAACGGGCAAGAGCAGCTGAGGAGCACAAGCGAAATATAGCAGAGTACAGAGCATTCCTTGAATCCTGTGATTTTATCAAAGTGAGTTGGTAGAAAATTTTCTCTTTTGTGTTTTACTGGTAGCTGGGATTGCATGTTAGTCAAGATTACCATGACATGGAGCTCGTTGATGCCAGCTTTAAAATATTTTAGCCTTTGTTTTCATGTACTTAACTATTGTTTATATGACTATTTAACCAAAAAACTTAAAATAGTCGATATTAACCTGTTTTGACCTTGCAGTCCATTCTCCATTATTAATTATTGTGACACATGTCATGAACCCCTTGCACAACTGCAGACTATTGCATTTGATGTATAGGCTGCCAATCCAGCGTAAGTTTTGCTGGTTGTATCTCTACCAGTTAGGGATAGGTCCCAGGTGACTTCCTTGTATGGGATTATAAATGGTGCACGAGTTTTTTTTACTTATAAAAAATTGTATTCACTTCTCTTATAAATGGTTTCATGGGATCCTAGTCCAACCTAATCTCTCCGATGTAAACCTGATCACGTTCATGTCCCCTCTAATACACCAGGGTACTGGCAACTTAGCAACCACAATATCTAATTCTGACCAAAGGCTTTTCTTAGCTTTAATACCCACATATGCTTTCCAAAGCGCATGGCTACATTGTTACTATATTAAGAATTATCAATTATTTATTTTTTGGAATATACTCTGTCCAAATATTGTAATCTTTTGCTAAAAGTAATTGTTCTTCTCTCTCGACACGTTAGCCAATATGTAAACAATATATTTCTCCCTTGCTTACCTTTTATATATCTATGTTTGATTTTGGAGACATAAATCTTTGGCCTGTTTTTTAACTTAAGCCCTATCTCTGATCTTCGATGTCAGACATGGACATTCTTTATCCTCAGGACCTCAGCCTTAACTAATGTAATGTATCAACTTTTTCTATCTTGGCAAGATATGTGATTGGAAATCCCTCCTAGCGCATGTTAAATACAAAAACATTATCTGATTGGAAATTCTACTAGTGCAAATGAAACACTAGAATCTGAAGCAATATTAGGACGCTCCTATCATTAATAATTCTTGCTGTTGATCCTATGATTAGAACGGTACAACAGCACTCCTTTAAACCAAATATACATTTCTTTAGGAGCTGGTCTGAAATACATTTCCTTATTATGGCGTCGTACCAATTAAAGGGCAACTCATCACACAGCATGATAAATTGGACTTTCCAAGGCATGAACCTTCCCAATTTTTGCAAGATCTTTTCAACATTTTTTATTTTTAGCCAACCAGCATTGAGCAAAATTCAAATGACAATTATCAAGCTTCCACAGCTTTTTTTGCAGTGGACAAATATTCAAGTACTAAACGAGGAAAAAATTCCTGGGGTATGGTAATCATTTTTCGAAGAAGGCTTCTTCTTGCTTGGATGATTTTTTACCATGGATCATTACAAGCTTAATGAATCCCAAGCTGCAATTCTTGAGGATAGTACATTTAACCTACATACCAGTCAGTCAGTATGAGCTACGAGAAATGTTGTTTAATTCTTTCTTTATAAGAAGTTGGTAAACATGGTACAAGAGCAGACCGCTCGCTCTGCTTCTGATCTCTTTGGTCAATTCAAATGTCCATTGTCTCTTCCATATATTTGATTCTGTTTTGATTTAAGCATCCACAATAAAAATTCTAACAGGGTGTATTACTGTATTATACTACTTACAGGCGAATAGCCAGTGGCGGAAAGTTCAGGATCGTCTGGAGGATGATGAAAGATGCTCACGTCTTGAAAAAATTGACCGTTTAGAGATTTTCCAAGTAATTTTCTTTCTCCTTGGCTTAGGGTTCTTTTCAGAGTTTTTTGTAGCTTACCGTTAAAAATTTCCAGGAGTACATACGAGACTTAGAAAAAGAAGAAGAGGAGCAGAAGAAGATACAGAAGGTGCATATATCATCTATGTAGAGTCTTATGGCAATTGTAGCACAAACAGCCTCTGCCAACTAATCTTTCTAATTAGTCTGGTCAATAAAATTCAGGAGCAATTGAGGCGAGCTGAACGTAAAAACCGTGATGAATTTAGAAAGTTGATGGAAGAGCACATTGCTTCTGGAGAACTTACAGCTAAAACCCACTGGCGTGACTATTGTATGAAGGTAATAAACCATCGAGGTAGTGTTTTGATTACTTAAGACGTGTCTATGTAATACTTCCTCAGTGTTCTGTGTTAGTAGTCCTATTTGGTTCCTGAAATGAATTTATCATAGTTCTTTTTGAAAATTCAAATAGGACTACTAGTGTGGGTTGGTGGGAGTAATGAATATTCGTAGGAGCATGATTAAGTTGGGATAAGATGTCTTATCTGTGCCCTCTGTCACTGTGATAGAAAACCGACCTTGGATGGTTTGGGATAAGTTGTCTTGGCAGTGTGATGATATTCTAGTTCCTTACTGTCTCATATTTGAGTTTATCAGGATATTTGGAACCTTGAGGATTGAAAGATGAGCACCAGACTAGGGGGCTTAATTAGGGGTGGAAATTGGACGTGGTCCGCAACCGTGTCCGAGCGGATTGTGACCAAAATGACCGTGTCTGCGAAGGGTTATGCGGTCGGACACAGTCGGTCGACCAACTGACCGTTTGACCGCAACAAAATCCTAAATCCCTCCTTTCTCTTCTTCCTCCTTCCTCTTCCCACTCTGCCGACCGCCGCCTCCACCACCTGGCGCCCCTCGCCCTTACTTCTCGTCGGCGGGCTCCCCCTCCTCTTCCCTTTGATGCTCCCTGCTACCACCATCGCTGGCAGCCCCTACTACCTGTCACTCACCTCTGTCCACCACCATTCTCCCTCTCCCTCACCTTGCTGTTATAGGGTTGAGTTGACTAGAAGAAAACAATCCACCCAACACCCCACTATCAATATCTTTATATACATTTCTCATTAGGTTATACCGTAGTCCCACGTTCCACTTTCTTATCTTTATATTTGAAAAAAGTTAATGTATGCCCTGGCTCCTACATTATGGATGTCAATCCAACAATGCGCATTAGTTAAGAGGGCAAGTAGGTGATTCAAATTTGCTTGTGAGAATTAAACTGCATACAATAGTCAATCCTTGTTACGATTTCTCTTGGTTTTCACTTATTCTATCTATAACACTGTTACATAGATACAGCTAGTGAATAGGCAAATAAAAAGAAAAAAATTATAGGAAATGGACAACATATGGTGGGCCAAAAAACAGTAGGGCATGGGGCCACTCTTCTGACTGCCTTGACTATGGTTGTTACACATCCCATCGTAGTTTTAAATCGGGTCATTTGTCATATGTCCAGTAATCATTATAATAACTACAAATTCTAATAGAGTACAAGAGCATATACAACTTATTTACTCAAAAAGAGGAGAAAATTTTAGTTCCCAGTCTATAAGAAGCAAACAAAAAAAAAAGTTAATCGGTTTGACCGTGTCCGTGTCCACCAAATAATTGGACACGGACACGGTCAGAACCCTTTGCGGTCAGGATAGTCGGTCACGGTCACAGTCAAGTGCTTGACCACGGCCAGCCCCCAACTTCGAGGCCTAACCTTAATATTGTTTAACAAGTTAGTACCCTATTCTGTGTAGGCACAATTTGAATGTAATGAAATTTTGCTTAGTATTGTTTAACAAGTTATGCCCAATTCTGTGTAGGCACAATTTAAATGTAATGAAATTTTAGTTCTAACTGGAGGAAGAATGACTAACATATGATAGCTTTCAGTTCTGGTGACTATTTGTTAGTCCTATTCACTTTTCTAAGACCATACATGGTGGGCGTCATTCATAGTATTTTCGCGCCACTTACTTCGCCCATGTAGTCATAGTGAAGTGCATAGGACTTTCTTTGTGAGTATCTTCAGGTTAAAATATTCTTTTGTTACATGTCGTGGCCATTTTTTTTTCTTATTTATTATTTCGAATTTCATGTGCAACCATCATGTCATGAAGCCAATCCACATATTTGGAAAGGTGTATGATGATGTTGAATCTTCTTATCATTGTCCTCTCTTTGGAGGGTTGCGTCAGGAAGGGCGTAAAAACTTGCCACTATGTTTCTTTTTATGGATTTTGTACCATTTTGATTCCGATAAGAGTCAAATGCGGTATATGATCCATAATCCATGCCGCCGACCCCAGATAGCTGGGATAAGGCGTATGATGATGATGATGATGATTATTTCGGATTTGGGATTATTCTGTAGGTTAAGGATTTGCCAGCATTTCTGGCAGTGGCCTCTAACACCTCCGGATCAACTCCAAAAGATTTGTTTGAAGATGCTGCTGAGGAGTTAGACAAACAGGTTTTGCTTCTTATATTGTATATTGTCTGTTTGCAGAAAATATCGATCCTGTGCAGTCTACGGATATGTGCAGGAGGCTGCTGGTGCTTTTCGCGTTGTCTGTGCTTGAACCCCTAGCTAAGGAGGAGTGGGGCAGGGGGTTCTGAAAAAACGCTGGCCCCTCGTTTTAATTGTGTGCAGCAGTCTGCAAGAACCGGATGAGGGGGGGGGGGGGGGGGGGGGGGTTGGGGGCTTCAGATAAAAAGTACCTGTTAACTCTTTTGCGGTGTTTTCCAGTGGAAGATGGTAGTGGAATCAAGGGGAATTAGATTCACTGGCATCTTAGTTGTATGAAGTTTGGGCCTATTTTAGTATGTAAGGCCCTGCATAGATGTGGTCCCCACTTGTGAGTCTAATAAAAATTCTTACATTTCTACATTCTGACCCTGCTTTGCAGACCAGAAATGGAAAGAATGTTAAGCATTCTTGTGAATGTTAGACGGTGATTTTTTACTTGCTGTTAAGTAAAAGATCAGGTAGGGCTCTGGGCATGGGTAGAGCATGACTTGGTGTGAATTTATAAAATTTGTCCTTATTTCACCTTGTAGATCCCCTTATCTGACCAAAAAATTCTCAGCTCTCAAATGAGGCCAATATTTAATTCATCAGATGAAAGGGCCACACAGATCAGAAAGTCCATTTCTGTAGTTCCCTATTCACGTATCTTATTATATTATATTCCCTCTGAGACATTGGGACCCTTGTGGTACCAAAAACAAGTGTAAATACCTAAGGGATATGCTAAACAACGAGAGGTGGTACTGTCAAACTTGTGAGAGAATTTCTCAGGTTGCTCTTTTGGAGGGCTTTTTTTGTCCTGTTCACCGTCAAAAAGGTATGAAACCTGGGGATGAGTGGCAAATCACATGGGTATGGTCCTAGTCAACTTCGGTCCCATTTGGATTAGTGAGACCTGCTCATCAAGGTCGGTCAAATTTTCAATCCTAAGTGAGCGGTTAAAATTTGATGTGGTTAAAGATGGGCCCCACGTATTGAAATACCCCATTATTTGCTACACCCTGTCATCGAAATTGATCTTGAAGTCACAATCCCCTGTCTATCTTATGCATCTAGATCTTAAATTAAACAAATGAAGGGGGCCCAAAGTTGATGCGGCCCTCTTTTTGATGATGCTCTTTTGATTCTTCTTGGTCCCACGATACAAATATTAGGAGGGCCCGTATTTTAAAAATAAAGCTGAGAAACACTTTTCTCAGGTTGACTTGAGATTACCTTCTTCCTAAATATATCTGTTTGTTTATGCATATATTAGTTATGATTTAAGTGAATTTTATGTATATATACATTTGTTATTTCGGTGCATGGCAGTATCAAGAGGACAAGGCTCAAATAAAAGATGCACTGAAGATTGGGAAGGTAATCATTTACATAATCTATATTGTCTTTTTGTTTGAAATTTGGAATTTTGTTTGTATTTAAATTTTTTTATGTTCTTAGTTTGTCTTTTGGTCTCATTTGATGATCCTCTAAATAAGGTTTGGGAATTGGATTTTCTTCATTTAATGATGCACTGAATCAGGGACTGGTTTGCTATTTCGTCTTTAATTTCCATCTTTTATCATTCTTTCATTTCTCAGGTTTTTATTTCATCAACATGGACATTTGAAGATTTTAAAGGAGCTATATCACAAGATGATAATTTTCCTATAGTATCAGAGATTAATGTGAAGGTAATATTCTAATTCTGTTGTTAAAACAAAATTTACTTCTGTAAGCCATTCCTCTCTCAAATATAACACTTGGGCTAGATTAAAGTAGAAAATATTGTATTTAGGAAAATGTTTAAGTAGAATTTATAGAAAGAGAACACTATTTTGGTAGAGACGATATAGATAAGGTGAAGGACATTCAAGGAAAAACAGAATTGTGAAGAAATAGGTCAGTAGAGAACCTAGTTTAATTAGTTTTGCAAGAGGAAAGAATGCAGAATTGTAGATGAGTTTGGAAGGAAGTAGATCTAATCTGTGACTGATAATCCACAACGAAACAGTAGAAATTGGAGAGATATTAGAAAGCAGATATGATCCTGCAGTTGGCCTGTATGGTAAGACATGCATTGATGCAGGAAAAATTTGAAGAGTTATAGCAAGCATGTGTAGAGAATTGTGGAACTTGTGTGCATGGATAGTCGCGGAAGGTAAAAATATTGTCATCTTGGGGTACCGAAGTTTACTAAATTCTGATGTTAGTAGCACTTGCATTGGGCTTTGAGCCCAGTTATTTCATGTTGCTCCTGAAAGGGCAATAATCCAGCAACTCATGTATACAGTAGAAGTGGGTAGTTGGGCCAGCATCATGGTCTCACTTAAGAATGTGAGTTGGATTTAATGAATCAATGGTCGTTTATAAAGCTTAAAAATAGCATTGATCTAGGGAAATATTGCTAATTTCTTTAGAAATTATACGAGTTAAGACGAGTAGTTCGCCAACCCCTGTTTTAGGGAAATATTGCCAATTTATATGGGGAATAAGTTATATGAGTTAAGACGAGTACTTCGCCAACCTCTGTTTTAGCCAGCCTACTACATATGTATGCTCGCGTCTATGCATAGGAGGGTGGCTGGCTAAAACATGGGGTGGCTATCTACTCATCCAACAAGTAATTAATTATTCCCTCCGTCCAAAAAACACTTGGTTGCATTTGAAAATGAGTTAAATTTATTGACCTGTAGAGCCCACAGCATTTCAAGCCTCCGCTTACCCTTGCACATGCACGTTCATGAGGATATATTGGCCTGTAGGGATAATCCAGGCTCCTGAAGCTGGATCTTTTTTTTTTCCAAATGCAGCCAGGTTTTTTTGAAGGGAGGGAGTATAATTTTCAGTTGGAAGATTTGGCTGACTCTTATTTATTCACTTTTAAGTAAAGATAATACTCCTAAAATTTTAAATGGCAATGTAATTTGCTTCCAGAAGTTGGAAAATTTTCACAATGTCTCCAAATCTAATTGTCTAACCTGTGTAACTGAAGCTTAGTATTATAGGAATAGTTCTAGAGTCAACCATAAAGAGAAGTTATATTGACATCTTATGAAGGATGTTATCTGTTAGACAATAGTAAGTTATAATTGTTATTTGCAAGGTATGGAAGTAGATAGATTACCTTTTATAAAAAAGTCTCTCTTCATATGCAAATCTACTTCACGATGAGTACATCCATAATAAAACTTCATGATGGATACTCGGGCCCATCCCTCAACTACCTATGTATGTGAGAATATCTTCTATATACCATTACAACATCTTATATATATGAGGAAAGCTTTCGTGTTATTAGTAACAGATAATTTTATCTGTTTTCGAGTTCTCTTCGTGGGTTCCACGAGTCATGTTGGGCCATGAGAGTGATTCAAGATGATTTAAATTCGGATTAGCTAGGACTTTGTTCCTTGAAAGCTTAGGCAATACTGACACGTGGCCTTCCTTCATTTAATCTTGTGAAGTGTCAACCATTAAATTTAGTCTGAAAATCACAAGATAAGTTTGCCCCACTTGTAATAAATGCCCCTATTGTACAAACAATTCTCAGTAATCTGCTACCAGTCTCTTTATGATGCAGTATGGAAAGTGAGAGGATTGCTGGGAGCCAAGAGATCCGAGTAGGCCATTGATTTGTGTGTGTGTGTTGTGGGGGGGCGCTTTGGGAAGCTTAAACTGCGTATGTGACAGGAGGTTTGAGAGGATTGATGGTGGCAGGGAGAAGGAAAATTCTTGGAGGATAAGGAATCATGGAGAGTCAGGAGGGGATAAAACTCTATGCTTCCGGAGTCTGCAATGAATGGAGGATAAAGTTGTAGGATAGGCACCATGGGCCACTACTGGAGGGTGTTTAGCATCAGCACCAAAGAGAAGCTACAGTCAGGCCGTTTAGATACACATATTGGATGTAAATGAAAGGCCCTTTCCCTCATTTTCCTTAATCTAAATAAGATAAAAAATGGTAGTTTAGATGGGAAATGTAGATGATGACTAGGGTTTCTTTCCAAAGGTTTTTGGTGATAGAGTTAATGAGTGGTATCCGATGATGTGAACGTATCCTGAAGGTATTGGATACGTATCCGATTTTTTCTCTATTTTATTAATTGTGGAAATGCCCAGGATCTACAGGTAAGCATATCTGCTGCGTATCATCCATATCCAATACGGATTCGGTACCAAGTTGGCGTATCTGTGCTTCCTAGCAATGGTGTAAAGCTAGTGTTTACAAGGGAATTAAGGTAGGGATATTGGAGAACATTGGGCAAAACGAGGAAGGAAATAGAAAAGGGCAAAGGGAATTGACTAAGAGGAAAGTGAAGAGAGACAATCGGAGAACTGGAGCATTACTATGTAGAATAATTCACTATTGACGTACATCATTGTAATAGGCTGAAGGCCAATTTGTAGAGTCAGGCAAGTAGGCTACTAATGAAATTCACAGATGGGCCACAAGACTATCCTTCAACGTGAATTTGAAAAAAACGAAGTGGTGCAATTTGGAGGTTGCTCTTTAGTTGTGAGAAGTATAGTGATTTGTTGAAGTGCAAACATAGATGTAGCCATATAGTGAAGATCTGACAATAATATTTTTTTTTTGCAGCTTGTTTTTAATGAATATCTTGAACGGCTCAAGGAGAAAGAGGAGAAGGAAGCAAAAAAACGTCAACGTCTGGCTGATGATTTTTCCGACCTTTTGCATTCCATCAAGGTAATACATTGTTAAGATTAAAAAGTTCTTAAAACGTGTCTGTTAAATGTGATTGATGATTTGCCAATGTGTATCTCAAAGGTTATTGTTTCTGCATGTAATTTATCATGTTATCCTTCTAATCATTAACTTTGTTGAAACTCCCAATTTTAACCTGTATTTAGGAAATAAATACTTCTTCAACTTGGGAGGAATGCAAGGCACTTTTCGAAGAGAGCCAAGAATATAGGTACATGTTAATGATCAACTTCTTTCTTTTTGTTTGACAGCTCTTGGTGTTGCTGGTTTTCATTGATTCCTTTATTTTGTTTAACAGGTCTATAGTGGAAGAAAGCTTCAAAAAGGAAATTTTTGATGAATATGTCGCGTATTTGCAAGAGAAGGCCAGAGAGAAGGAAAGGAAACGAGATGAAGAGAAGGTATCAACATAATTGTAAACAGTCATATGCTAGGGTATTACTTTTAAGGTGTAGAAATACTCAGCAATGTGTCACAAAAGGTAATATTTCTATAGGAATGTGCCACATAGGGTAATATTTTATAAGCTTGAGTGTTAAGCTGATGTCGGGTAGGGCCGTTGGAGTAAAAATGTTTGGATATCACTGGGGGAAGGTTCATCCTCTTTGTCTATGACTTTGTTCAGACAAAGACAGTATATCTCTCTGCGCACCACAACATGGACATGAAGACTGACAGACAATGAGGTCAACGTATCGATGGTGTTATGTTCACATTATCTTGTTATTTAATGAAGATTTTTATACTCATCAAAGGAAAAGGAAGTATCATATTTGGATGACTGACAAAAAATTGGTAAAATGTGCCATTTTGGTGCTAAAAAGTGGTTATAATATTACAGGTATGGGTAAAAATCCCAGTCTGGAAAATCACATAATTCACGAATAGACAATTCTATCACGATTTTGAGAGCAAAGGTTAAAATTTGAGGCACTAGTAGTGTACAACTCTGCGGCTCTGGTACAATTATAATTAATTGGAAGTCCAAAATCCTTGAAATAAGCAAATACATTGGTGAGGTTAGACTTCTTTTATATATTCGTATGACAACTTTAAGGCTCTTTGATAATCCTAGGCATGGGTCTGTGAGGGGCTCTTGTGTAGCTTGTAGTTTTAGTTTTAACATACTCCCTCCCTCCCATCCTAGTAGTCCGATTTGTTGCTGCAAAACGAACTAAAATTTGTTCCTTAGGATTTAGGACTATTAGTATGATATATAGATTTGAATTTTGAGTGCTTTATTTAGTTTTTGTGGACGTGGTTTTCACACTACCTTTTGTCTGGTATTTTTTTTTCATTTCAGCTATGATCACCTTCCTCTTCTTCATCTTCTTTATCTGTCTTCTGACTTTTGATTCATTGTTCTTATAATTTTTCTGGACTGGGGAATTCCTCAGGTTCAGTCTGGATGAACCTCTTGAATGTAAAGGTTCTCAGAATCTAATCAGGCAAAGGTCATTTATTTGTATTGTTTTCTACTGTTACATCTTTGATAAGTTGAATAACTTAGTAATACAATTTTATAGTAATTTTTTTAATTGATCTTTCTTAGTGTTTTCATTTTTCGATTTGTTTGAACAACTTCAACAGCCCTTTTGAGGATCCTTGCAGCGTTCCACCTTTTTTGTGTTAGTGAGCCTTATGGTTGTCAACGCCATTAGTAGTTGTTGAAGATTACTTTCCTACCTGTCTTTATCATCCTTTAGTTTAACTACTATGGGTCACCTAATAAGAAATTGTGTTGTCTGAGAATAGTAAGTAATAATCTTCCTAGAATGATGATAATGCCAATCTCTTCAATTCTTTTGCAGGCAAAGAAAGAAAAAGAGAAGGAAGAGAGAGAGAAAAAGAAAGAGGAGAGGAAGGAAAAAGAGAGAGAGCGCGATAGAGGTAAAGGGAAGGAAAGATCAAGAAAAGACGAAATTGAGGGTGAAAATATTGATGTGGCTAACAGTCATGGTAGCAAGGAGGAAAGGAAGAGGGAAAAGGATAAGGACAGAAAACACAGGAGGAGGCATCATAGTGCTGCAGATGATGTCAGTTCTGGAAAGGATGAGGAAGAAGAATATAAGAAGTCACGAAGACACACAAGTGATAGGAAGAAATCAAGAAAGGTACCATGCTTATATGCTTTATGATTTCTGATGTTCCAAGTGTCCATGTTGGCATCATTTATGTGGAAACTTAATTGATCATCCATAAACTGAAATGATTTAGGTCGTATTGTTTGATTGTTGTTAGCAGCATGGGTATACAACCGATTCAGACAGTGAAAGCCGACGCAAGCGGCACAAAAGAGATCGAGATGGATCACGTAGACATGAAGAGCTCGAAGATGGGGAACTTGGGGAGGATGGTGAAATTCATTAAGTTCTTTTGCAGGTCTTTTTGTTCTGAAACTTCCATTCCTCTCAGCTATATTATTTGTCTTTATGATTTTCACTTTCATCACTAGTAATATTTGGAGTTTCAATTTTTCCAGTGTAGGCTTTTCATCTCGTCTATTTAATTAGTGTGAAAATAGTTGGCTGAATTTGAAAATAATAGCTTTGGAATTTATTTATGAAACTTAATCTTAATATTGTATAAATTCAGTTTTGGAATCAAATATATAATCTCTTCATCAATTGCTATAGTCCTTTTATAACTACTGATTTAGATGTGATGGACCGTGAAATAAGGAGTTTATATCTGACAAAGGACGGTTTTTTTTTTCTGCTAAAAGGAAAATACTTAGATCTAAGACGAACTACATCAAGGTAATCCTCCTTTCTAACATCAGACCAAAAAATGGAGGTTTCACCTACTTAGATCAGCAAGATCCTTGAGCTGGGACTGAATTAGCAAGACAGTCTGCAACCTTATTAGCTTCTGCACGTTCATGCTTGAAGTTAATGGATTGAAACTTAGGCATGCTTGAAGCTAATGGATTACCATTACTTCAGTAATGGTCTGCAACCTGATTACATTGGCAGTCCCAGGAAAACTAGCAGATTCCAAATTCAGGATAATGATCTCAGAATCTCCTTCTATGATCTGAAGTAGGATAATTACAAGCTGAAGAAGTGTCCTCAAGGTTTTGCAGATATAAACTGGCTTTTTTGAGGATCTGCTTGTTTAGGTTAAGATTATTTCTTTTTACCAAAATTGATCATACATATCAGTTTGCTTGTAGTTAAAAGGCAAATTATTGGTGATTGGAAATATTTATGAACATCCTTTATTGGTATGAACTATGAACGGCTTCAACTGGTTTAAGAATGGTATGTCTCTACCCTCAAATCTGTGACCGTATTATGTCAGCTCTTTGGTTGCAGCTAATTTAGCCTGGAAGTGTTTGCATTATTTTCTCATTGTTAATGCTCCTTAGTGTGGACAATTCTGGCTTAGTATTTTCATCATTCAACATTTTGGCAATGCAAGTCTAATGTTAGCATTTATATTATCTTTCCTTATCATCTTCAAATGGTGTTCGATGAATTCCCTTGACATTCAGATGGGGAATTTAGTTTTTCCCTTTTGCTTATCTTGAAGTGACTAATTGTATTCTTTCTGGCTTTTTTGCTTAATGGAAATGCGATATCTTCCCATATCTGCCGAGCAAAGAAAAGACATTTTGGCAGTGCCTTCTGTTCATTGTAGATCATAATTAAATGTCCCGACTCCATCAAATGATCATTGAAAGAAATGTCGTTGTTCTTTGGTCAGAGAAAACATATTTAGTGAATATCTGAATAACTATAGGAATATCTACAAATGATGGAAAGCCAAGCCAATCAGCAACTCTCTCCCAAAACCGCGAGTTCTGGGTGCTGAAGTGCTAATTCTGTAATTTGGGTTTCACGGTTTCACAAATGATGGAAATGATGACACATGAAAGGTAAGAGAGATGTTTACCTGTCCTTTTAGGTACCATTGTCTCAAAACAAAAGATGTTTAACCTTGTTTCGAGCAGTTATGCCTGTGTTTGGGTTTATGTGAATCAACACAGCCAGAAAGAATGTCATGACTCATATTCCATCGATACAATTGATTTTGAAATGAACTAAAAATTAGTTCATTTTAAGTGTATCTAGTAAAAGTGCCTAGAGGGAGTTTGTTATTTTTTTAAGGAAAATTTACCAAATTATACAAATAAAAAAATTACATATTGGGAAAAAGGGATATTTATTTCCTAATCCGGTTGTCTAACATGCTACGCATGCGCCAGTGTTGTGTTGGTCCTGCACGTTTTTTTTTTGTACCGACTCGAAAGACATCAGTTGAAGCCATGCAACCTTTTGGTAAAGAGGAAATGTGTTGTTTCAATTGATGTCTTACATTTTGTTAAATATTTCTATAAAATCGTCACTTAAAACGACGCCTTCTTTTTTACACTAGGAAAGACGTCATTCCAAGTTATATCTTCGTTTTGTTGGTAAAAAAAACGAAGACATCTTTAAGGATGTTGTTTCTAAAAACAAAGATATCTCATTTTTTCCTAAAAAAAAGATTTTGTTTCTAAAAAAATAAATGTCATTTCAAATAATATTTTATGGTTTGTTGGTAAAAAAAAAAGTCTTCGCTCCTCCTTGCCTCCTCATGTCCCGGCTCTGCCCCACCCCTTGACATGGCCTTCTGACATCGCAGCTCTTCCCCTCCTCTAGCATACCAATTCTACCCCACCCTTGACGCTCAAGCTTCGCTCTGCCTCCTCATGTCCTGGCTTCACCCTGCCCTTGACATTCTAGCTCTGCCCTGCCCCTTGATATCTTAGCTCCGTCCAGCCCCTTGACATCGGAATTGGAACGTTATGGTGGGGCGGAGCCGAGACATGAGCAAGTTAGGCAGAGCTGGGATGTCAAGAATGGGGCGGAGTTGGTAAGCCAGGGGTGGGAAGGAGTTGGGTTGTTAAGGGTTTGGGAGCAGTAAGATGTCAGGGGGCGGGGCGAAGCTGGAACGTTAGGGACTATTTTTTTAAAAAAAATTATTAAACCTTAAAGATGTCTTTTGAAACGTCTTCATTTTTTTTTTGGAAATAAAAATATTTGTTTAGAAACAAAAGTGAGGTGTCTTTGCTTTCTAAAACGTCCTTAAAGACGTCGTTTGAACCAATGTCTTTGTTTTTATTTTTTACCAGCAAAATAAAGATGTCAGTTTGAACGGCACCTTTCTTCTTGTGAGGAAAAATGTGCCACTTGCGTCAATTCAAGTGACGCATTTATAAAAATATTTAATAAAATTTAAGGCGTTAGTTAAAACTACGTCTTTTCTCCTTGCAAGAGGGAGGCGTTGTTTTAAGTGACGCCTTTTGGTAACCGCATAGGGCTAGCGCCATGCTTGTGCTAACGTGGCATGTTAAATAACCGGATTTAGATATAAGTTTCTCTCTTTGCCGATTGGTAATTATTTATTTTATTATGTATTATTTAGTAAATTTCCCTTTTTTAACCGAAAAAAGAAAATATTACTTGTACTATTTAGAAAAAATTCGATCTGCCATCCACAAAGTACCGTCACATGGCCCATCTCTGTTACCGGAATGACCGTTTCCAGATCTACACAAGGCATTGCTTCCCTATACAATCGTGGTTGCACCAGTAGTTGAAGTCGATTGTGCAGGTGGTAATGGATTCAAATATTTTGCATGCCAGCAAAATTCCTATCAACTGAACGGGGTGTGCAATTGGTCATGTTGCGTGGATATACTACAGTTGTGGAATGTCAAGTAGGGGAGTGAAAAAGTGACATAATGTGAACATATTGATGTTATAAAGTGAAAGGGTAGCGATGTTAGAAGAGATTTATAATGTATATAATGTGAACATAATGATATTGCGGACAATCATTTACTCAACTTAGTGGAGAAATCAGATTCTAGATTGGATGCACTCTTATTTATTGCTAATTTTGTTGTCAGCAGATACTCTAGATTAGCAGTATATATGAATAACTGTTAAAATGAATGATGGCACAATCAAAATGATTAGCATAAATGTTTAATTACACACCATATAATTCATTGTATAATCTCAGGAGATAGGAGATGGCACGATGATAACATCATGCCAAACAACAGTTTGCCTTTTGGCCTTCTATGCTGATGTTTAGATTAGCGTCATGTACTTTTCACTTAGCTGCAGAACATTGTATTCGGTTTGCTGGAATGGGATACCTCACACTTGAGATTTACGCCTGCCAGCTTGTTGACTAATAAATAGACATATAAGCAGTCAAGTTCATTGACGGGCGCCTGCAAGAGGTAAACTAAGCAACATGCAAATGACCCTCATATGCGTTTGGCAACCATTTCTGCTAGAAGCAGAATCAAAATCAAATGGAGAAGTAGGGATTCTGATTTCTCTCAGGAATCTAGGTGTTTGGTTGGCAGATTCTATAAGTAGTAGTAGTGGCAGTTTTGTAATTATTTGAAGCTAAGAGGGCTTCGATCCCTAGATTGTGCTACCGTAAAAAATAATTACCAAGTAATGGGTTATATTGTAGTTCTAAATCAAAATATACATCTTAATAGAAATAAAAATCGTGGTGTCAACTAAAACTGTTGAATTTTGGTTGCATGCATTTGATTTTCAAATTTCAGTAACAACTTTTCTATGTTATATTAGCGAAATAAAAGGAATCACTTGTTATCGAGTTTCCATAAAACAGTTGAATTATACGAAGACATGATTGATAATTAGGCCTATTATTTGCTAACAAATTTAGTAGTTACTAATGAACATATACACTACAACAGAAATGGCTTTATCGACGGAACAAACTGTCGCTACAAGTTTATAGCGACAGAGTTTTTCGCCGCTAGTCCGGTTGTGGCGTCGCTAATGACATTTTAACGGAAAAATGGCAATATGTCGCTAGTATCTTACCGACGGAGTTGTTTCTGTCGCAAGTGTATTTTAGCGACGGTTTTTCTGCCGTCCGTATAAATGTATAGCGACCATTTGAGAAAAGAATTATCTTTGATGATGTTTCCGATCGGTAATTATTATTTAATAAATTCCCCTAATACTTATCTTGTGCCAGATGTACAGTTTGTGGGGTGGGCTAAATCTTGGTCGTGTCATGGGTTTTCCTTCTCTATCAAATGCAAAAAAAAACTACATCGTAATAAAAAGGAAGGACTTGCTTGCCTATAAAAGCAAAGCTTTTTTTCTTACACATCCCAAATCTAGGTTTTGATAAGAAGTCTGTCATTTATATTTCTCTATTCAGAAGTTGGAACCATTTATGCATATGGGCTGACAACGGAGGAGGAAAGATCTGCAATAGAGCGACTCAACAACAGTCTTCGGTCAAAATAACTTGTCAACATAGAAGTTGGAAACATTTATGCATATGGGCTGACAACGGAAATAGATGATAAATGCAATAACTTGTCATGGCAAATAATATGTACAAGCAACACGTCTGATTTATAAAGGAACTATGGTAAATCAATGAAACGAAAAGTGTTAGTTACGTAAGAAAATACACATATTTGGTTTATATAATGGAGCTCAGTTAGAATGAACCTAAATCCAATGCCCTCAAATTTCGTATATGCTTCGTCACACATTAACTATCAAATGTAGTGGCAGACTAGTGAAGCTGGTTCTTTGGCTGCGGAAGGAGGAAGAATGAGAAGAAAAATCATGCTTTTCTCGAGGAAGTTTGTGCTAGAGTTCTTTCTTCCATTATGTAAAAAATTATCCAAGTCTTACAGGGTTAATGAAGGCCAAATATTCCAAATGCTATCTACTACATATTCGACCGGTCTCTTTCCTAACACATGGGCATTCCTAGTATCCCTTCTCTCATACTCTAGTGTGGGCTCCAGATTGTGGGGTGCACTCTAGGTAGGTCCCACTCCCTCCTTTATATTTTATTGGTAAAAAAGGTAAAATATATTCTACCATATTTTATTATTTAGTGCCGATTTCGTCACCATTTAATCAAATTCCATAAATATGGGAAAACGTTATGACATTAAAAAAATACTAGAATAATCTACAGTGAGTTATTATTATGAGAAAACTCTGCTTAAATGCATAAAAAACACAACTCAATCTCGTATTCAATTAATCTTCTCTCTCTACGGCATCAGATGGAACAACCTCTACTCTTGTCACGCCGCATGCACTCGGAAATAACCTCTGACCTGAAAATACAGCCTAGGAGTTGCGGTCTTTCACCAATATTTAATCACTGTCAACCATTTAAATCTAACTAGATCACCTTTTTTGTTACTCTTATGTCTCTTGGACCTGATTGTGTTAAAGATTTCATAGGCAATAAATGCATTATCTTGTATGGATCAACTTGGAAATAAGATGGTTTGTGTCATGACTATGAGTTTGGTCATTAGTGAAAAAAAATACAGGGCGATTATATATTACATTTCTGTTACGCTTGCATTCGACACAATCTTGACATAATTTCTTTATTGATATTCTAAATGCAATGGCTTACACCTTGCCTTTTTAGAGAGCTTTCACGCTTGCCTCATGCTATTTTAAAATCAATGAATATGTTGTAAAGCTCTGTTTTTCAACCTAGCCCTCTGTATATGACATCGTATGTGTTAAGAAATTAGCATATTAATAGTGTAGCATGACTATAGTAATGTAGTGTTTAATTTAATGCACAAGTATGACAAATAAGTTAGAGAATACGTTAAAAGAACAATTAAGCCTCGATGACTACTCTGCCAACATCTGTTTCACAAACTGGAGCAGTCCATGTGCCTTCGTTTAAATTTACCTGCGAAGGGAGTCTCATCAGGCTATAGTCTATTACCAACTGTGAACCGTGCCATTTCCGATGATATGAATACTACGATACTTTTTTCAATAGCTACCTGAAATCCTAATTAAGAGATGTATTTGGAAAAATATACAAAGTGTGTGCTGTGTGCTGATAAGTTAGGAGATGTTACAAATTCTAACACCAAATCCTATTTTTTTAACTATCTGAGTAATTTTTTATAAAGTTTATTAATAGAATTTGTGGATTTTGTAGGAAAGGAAGGACTATGCCTCAATTGGGTTTACAAAGTGGAAAATAGCTGAAGATTTGCATAAGGCAGAAACATAACAGCAATCCTAAAAGTCATAAAGTCCTCCATGAATGTTTGATTTTGGTGAAGGCAATTGCATTTTAATGTTTAGGTAGTTAGCTTTCAAAAACCTTTGACGGTTCCCAAATCGAAGATTGGAGCATAAAGTTATGCTCGTTGGAAAATCATTATGCAATGGAGAAATTGTTGAAGCAATCAATCAACCATCACAACAATTTTCTTAAGTAGTTGATCAACCGATCAATTGACCATTCAATGAGATCAATCGGCTGTTACGGAATTGCCAATTCTGGGGCAAATTTGTTTCCTTTTAGAGGCCAACTTCTTCCACAGAATTGGAGACCTATACAATCATTATTTTGTGACGAATTGAGGGTATCTAACCCTATTTTCTAGAGGCTGAAGGAAAGAAGGAAGAGGATCAACCAAGAGTTCATTCAACATGCTATTCTCTCCATCAATCATGAGTGGCTAAAGCTTTAAGTTTGGGAATTTGATGAGGCCACAGATGTGTAACAATATTCTCTTATTAACATTTTAGATTTTGTTTGTGGATGAAAAATTGTATGACAAGACATTTTGTTGAAGTAAGATGCTTTATTTTTAATTGAATTTTATGTCTAATTACTCATCTTGTAGAGGTATATGCATGTGGTTTTGGTATTCACATCGATTATAATTCTTGTGGTTTAGAAGAGATGATTGTGCAATAGGTTTAATATTTATGCGATTGACTATTTGGATGAGTTATACTATGTTTAAACTAGTCATGCATATAGCCATAGTTTAGTGTAGATGATAAACGAGTCTATCACATACAGTTGTTCTAGCTTGTAACTAAGAGCATCTTTGTCTATTACATACATGAGTGCAGTTAAGATAAGAGGCATTGTTCCTAGGCTATGTCCCATATTATTTCTATTCGTGCTATTTACTTTTGTGATAGTTTTAGTTTTCAATTAAACAACGATTTTCCTTTGAATTTGATAGATAATGCACTCCTATCCTTGAGGCTCAACACCCTTTCATATCACTAAAGTACAATACACGTACACTTGAAAGGGTTTTATTTTGAAATGATCAGATGATGATGATGATGTACGTATGTGCATGTGTCTGTGTGCCTGTGTTCAATAGGTATGCGCTTTGAGTACACCATACCAAAAATTATGGCAGTTGCAAGACTTAGTTTGTTGTTATTATAGTATGACATAGATTTAAATAGCATAGCTTATGCACAATAACGGAGGAATGTGCATGTCTGCCTGGTCCAACAGGTATTTTTGCAAATTAAATAATGTGTAAATGAGGCATCCTAATGAAACAAGTGTGAATCAGGCCAAAGCAGCGAAAAACGGACTCGGAATGGGTTGCCGGACAACTGCTAACTTGAGGATGATTCGAAAGAATACCTCAGTTCCTTCTATTTATTAAAAATTAATCACAATCAAATAGTGTTTTTTCTAACAATTTGAGGTTGGCGGCATGAATGTTTCGCTTCCAATTTGATCTACTTTATGCCAATTCTTTTCAAAAGATAACAAAGCCATGCTTCTATTTAGTAGTGCATGTGCAAAATCTTTGTTCAACATTATTTTTGGTAAAAGAAATCTTGTGTGCTGTTGAAACAACAAAAGGGCAATAGCACTTATCGAAAAAACAAATGACTTACAGATGCTATAGCAGGGTTGTTTAATCGCTGGATCCTCTGTCGGTGCTGGAGGCTGCTGTCCAAATATCATTTCGCAGCTCATGTCATCAAAGTCTACAGAACAAAGGAAAAATCTGATATTAAAATTTCAAACTGAAAAAATTCCTTTATTATTTACACATTAGAGGTTGAGAACCATTACTAGGATCTTCTAAAGAATTCCATTGAAACTTTTCTTTACATATTAAAAAGCCAATTACGAATGGGACTTCAGTAATTTTTGTTTTTTATAGAAGTTATATTAGATTGGCAACTAGCCCTCTACTCTCTCTGTCCAATGAAACCTGTCTGCATTTGACAAGGAGTCAACTTTATTGGACTCTAAGGCCTATACAAAAAAAATTCCCCATCCCCCATTCCTCTTTTCAGTGCTGGTTGTGAGGAAGCAAAGTCAGCCATGTAATGATGCACTCGTGTTTTGCAAATGCAGACAAGCTTCATTGGACGGAGGAAAAATTGTTAATTGATACTTAAATTCTTCATTAGCATTGTAAACTGTCATGTTTCAGGATAAAGGCATCAACCCATAGCTCAGCATTGGCTTAGAGCAAGTGGAGAAGTTCGAACTGGAAGAATTAGAACTGGGCCCGGTATAGTCGCTTGGCTAGTAGATTGAGGGTCCAACAAGCTGGAAACAATGCGCAACATGAATGACAATTGACATGAACCCTGTGCCACACCTAATGTTGGGGAACAAGGCATTTGTCTTTGTGCGTCTGAAAATGGGGGTATCACATGATTGTCTCCCATCAGCAGGACTTCAATATAGAAAGGAATCGTAACTTTGGAACTCACTCAAGTATACTTTCAAGAAGAAAATGGACGGATCAGAATGTATAACATACTCTGTCTGTGCAATGAAGCATATCCGCATTTGAAAATGATTGCAATTTATTGGACTTAAGGCCCGTATAGAAAACAGAGTTTTCCTCCCCTCTTTCGTGTTTCTGGTCGTAAGGGAGCAAAGTCACCCATCTAATGATGGATCCTTATATTTTCAAATGTAGACAGGCTACACTGGACAGAGGGAATAAATATTTTGGATTTTTTTTCATAGATGTTATAGGGTAGGATGATTATTTAATGGCTAGGAGTCAACTAGTGGTTTTATCTATTCAAATAGGTCGATTTGTTCCCCAAGTGGTCTCCTAGGCCCGGCCCTCCGTGTCTTCCCAAGCACTGCCCCCCCCACTAGGGGGAGCATGTCCCTCCAGCAAGCTGTATTCCAAGAGTCCCCAATATTCTGGACAAAACACATTGCTTTGACTGATATTATTAATTTCAAAATGAATAGTATGTATATGCAGAATTCTGTATAATAATAAGAGATGAGTTTACATGAGATCGTTCTCATATAAGGAGTATGAGGCCAATCTTTATTGCCATTAGATTTCGATCGGAGGGTGGATATCAAATCAGTGAGTAGGTGAGTGTGTCACATCAAAGAGTGGGTGAGATCATTATGGATATTTGTAGCTGTCAGATGAAAATTTAACGGCTACGACTCAAAGTGGCCTCATATAAGCAATATGAGAGCGATCTCATTTAAACTTTTTCCTAATAATAATCATCCTTGTTATAAAAGCCCGGCCGGTCCTTTTAGAGTCTAGTTATGTACTTCCACTCAAACCGGAAAAACCTGGCCCGCCCACCATTTCAGTTGATTTTTACAAAAATGATGGGCTTTCTAGTGTTTATTATTTTAATCAACCTCCTTTCTTGGATTCATGGATATTTAAATAACCAGATCTCTACTTGATAATTATTAGGAACGCTTGAGCGGACAGAAGAAAAAATGCAGCTAATTGGACCCCAAGAATCTCCTACATCCTCTATTACTATTTGCACCCCGTGAAGAAAATTGAAAATTTCTCACTTGTACCCTGATTTTCTAAAAAAAAAGGGGATGAAATTCTGGCTGGCTTATTATTGGGGGTGGTCTACGTCTTATTTTTTTAATCTGTTGGGCATCAATCCCCATAACCTTCTGCCTGAAAACTCTATTTTGGTCTCTTACTGGCTTCATATTGACGAGGATGCCAGTGGACGCCGGAGAAGATTGCCCGCCCCAGAGAGGAAGATGTCCGTTGGTGCCAGCGACTTTGATTTTGTTTTAAGAGGAAAATTTCATAAAAGGGCTAGAGAGTGTGGGGGGGAAGATGTGTGCTTTTTTTATTTGGGGTATGGGAGACTCTAGAAAAAAAGTGAACGAAAGGTGGGGTTCAGAAGTAGTCAAAAAATGAAAACAAATGGTCAGTTTTGGGGGGATGGAAGAGATTGTTGGGTTCCAAAATCCAAATAGCAGCGTTCCATAATCAAATCAATGGGTGGTGCTCACCACCCAATCACTTCAGGGCATGCATGGCTTATTTTCATATAAGCTTGTAAATTGTTGTATGTGTGACCTGTAGTGATTGCTAGTTGGCACCAGCTCCTGTGCGCTCATGCTCACGTAATAAAATTTATGCTACTTGGCAAAAAAATTTGGAGCTTACTGGGAACCATTGTCATTGAGATTCCGAACGAATCCTTGATGAACTTCTGTGATGGCATCTTACACAGGTTGGTGCACATCCCCACGCAGTTAGTCCCCTCCAAAAACCTAGAACACCTTTGTTAGAAAATTGAAACACCAAATGCAAGAAGTTTAGCACCTCCAACCGCATCATGTCAACATTCAAATGCACCCTTTGAAAATGGAGAAAATTGCTCTAGCTCAAAAAAAGAACAAGAGAAAATCAGTGTTAGGCCCTTTGGCCCGCAATTTTCTATCAGTCAATCCAAGTTATTATGATACATCTGAAAACTCGTACATTTGATGCCACACACATAGAAAAATTGATCTTGAAAAGCCTCCAGAAGAATATATGGATGAATTTGAATGTCAACTTGAGGCAAAGGATTGTGAAGGAGTAGCTACCAAACAACATGCTTTTCAACAAGATAATTTGAGCAGACGATATGATTACCTGCATTTCTTGATGTGTACAACATTTCTTTCACTTCTTCCCTCTAGCTCCGACTCCTTAACCTTATTTAAAAAATCAGAAATTAAAAATAATAACAAAATGCTGTGCTTTTTACTAATCAGTGACATATTGATGTTATGATAACAAAAAAAGGATGAGCTTATGGTCCTACTCTATGTTGATTTTTGGCGCCAAATATTGTGTGAACTTATTTCAGAATTCTGACAGGAGACAGATAATGGTAATAGCAATTACAAATTGTACTAATTATGCACAGTAGCCAGAATTGAAGGACTAATTAACTTGCTAATGATTTAAATAGAATCTTTAGACTTAAATCTAAATGACTAATGATTTAAATATAGAGAATTGTTATGATTTATTTCTGAAAAGGTAAAAATCATGTAACCACTACGTGCACCAATGGGATTTGATCATGGGACCACAGCCCAACTGGGAGACAAGTGACCATTCACTTGCCAACCAAAAAGGTGGGTTGGCTAGGAGTATACTAGAGTTTACTTTATATGATCTCGAATGCGTGTGCATTATGCAGTTTCGCTCCACATAATTTCAATTTCAAGGGTGATACTTTTCAGCACCTTTTCTCAGTAACACCACGTGCTCAGTATAACCCAGTTTTTTTTATAGTGGTTGCTTAGTAACACTACATTATTCTCATTCTCGATTATTATGTTAATAGGAATCCATTGTCAGATAGGATACCGAGGATTCTGATGGTAAGACCCTACTGTCAAGTATATAACGGTGGACTCCTACCTCCAGATTTAACTCAATGGAATCTTTGCCGGTTACCATTTGACACTATCAAATATTGAAATCTTTGTCGCTCAACATCTATTGTCAAAATGTAACATTGGGATGTTACTGAGCATGCTAAAAAACATGATTTTTTCCAACCCTTCTTATAAAAGTCCGTGTTACAAAAAAATTTGGAGTGCTGAAAAGTATCACCCAATTTTAATTGCGCGATAGACTTTAAATTAGGGGTGGGCCGGTATTGAATCACCCACCTGTCTCCTATTATACACAGGCAGTCAGATCTCAATCTGACGGCTCATGCATGCAGGGTATATATTAACCTTTGCAATGATACTCCCTCCGTCCAACACTATCAGTGTGCATTACAAAAACAAAATGAACTAAAATCACTTCATTTTGGTTTCTAATGTAAATAGGTACTTTTGGAATATAAATTTCTCATAGCATGACATTAAAAATAGGGTTTTCAAATAATAATGTTAAACAACATGTACATATATACAAACATGCCCATTCGTGCGCGGAGGTAAGAAGAACCATCTACACGATCTGATGGCCACTGCACACGTTTCAGGCACACTTTCTAAAATACGTTCATTCTCTTTTTGTGTTTGAGAAAGATTGTTTTACCTTGTTCTTACTTGACTAAATCAATGCAATGTAGAAGGCATCTCATCCACTTGCTTTTCTATTATGTTTCTTTGTTGGTTAATTGGTTGACACTCACTAGTATATTTTGCTCCAGAGGTTTAACTATCTCGTTATTAATTAGTTTCAATTAAGGAATTCTATGTTCTCATCATGGGCATTGACTAGATAAGCACAACGTACAGTATACCGTATTAAAACTGGCCCCGGCCTGTGCAGTCAGACAGGATCTGACTGCACCTGACTGACTTCCGGGCTGGGCCTTTTAGTTAAGTAGTTTCTGGTCGAACTGGATTCATGCCCGAGACCCGAAAACACATGCACTTGGCTAACAATCCCGAATAGTGCCCAGGCCAATTTTAAAAACACTGGTTTATAATCACTTAGAAAGTTAGATGAAGAAGTAGATCTGTATATTCCCTCTGTCCAATGAAGTTTGTCTACATTTGAAAATGAGTGAAATTTATTGGACATGCAGATATGTATATTCCCTCCTGCGTGCTTTTGGTCATGAGGGAGCAAAGTCAGCCATGTGATAATGGACCCATGGGTTTTAAAATGCAGACATGCTTCATCGAATGAAGGGAGTATTTCCTTGTTAAAAAGAATACTATCAGTATGCACTCGTTTTTGGCTATATCCAACTGGTCAACTGATCATTCTTGTTCTCAACTTTCTCTCTTTTTTTGTTACTTTGCATTTCTTTCACTATTTAGGCCAACCGAATGACAGTAGTATAATGCTTCAGACTATCACACTTAATTGTATTTATTTTTAAGTAAAATTTCATTAAGCCCAAAGAGAGAAAAACTACATGAGAGTCATCTTACACTAGAAGAGATAAAAAAATAAATGAGAAAATTGTAGTTGTCCATCTATTATAAGCTTAATTGATTGAAACATGTGAAAAGAAAAGTGGTGAGCACACATAAATCCATGTGAATGTGCAGCCCAAATTCAAAGAAATTTAGTGCTATAAATTTGTTAGGTATGTAGACCGAAGGATGAACTGTTTTTTATGTCAATGAACAATGGACTAATTGTACTTAAAGATAGCTTGTAGAAAAGAAGGGTATTTTTCATTAATATTCAATTATAGTTTTCACCGGCAATATGCTTGCAAAATATATAGGGCAAACTCATTTATGCTCTTTTTGTTTCATGAATTTCAAGCTTACAATATGCTTGCAAAATATATAGGACAAAAAGCATATTGTCAAGCCAAGATAGAATATATCTTACCTCACAGGGTCCTACAAGCCAGGAGAAGAAGAAGGTGGTGAACAATGCAAAATATTCCCTTGTGAATTTGGACGGAGGCAACAAAGTCCTTATCTGAAGTTAACACAGCAAACAACAAAAATATTAGCTTTATTTTATCTTCTTTTTTTTTCAATAAAAAAATTAGAGGGTGAGGGTTTGGCTATACTTATCTTCTCATCCAATGAACACATACGAAATAAAAAATTTAACAACATGACATCCAGTTTTGATTTATAGTATGAGCTATCCAAATACTTGTGTACGCTATAGTGTCCAGCCCATTTTAAATTAATAAAAGTTTATCCAGTAGTTTGGTAAGTTATTTGTTAATTCTTAATTAGCTATAGGTCTAAACATAACTTGCCAACTTGGATGTGTATGTTTACAAGATATGTCATCTGATAATTGATAGGCCCCCATAGTCGTGTGTGTGTGAGAGAGAGAGAAAGAGAGAGAGACTTGCCAAAGATAAGATAGGCTGGGGAAAGGCTTTGTTGAGAGCCTTAATTACGAGTTCTTGCTGTTTAATGGTATTGTGGTTCCTTGAAACCACAGAGGCCGCTTCAATCAAGCTGTCATAACCCTCCTTGTCATTGCTAACCCCTGCAAAAGTTGTTAACAGTGAGAGAAAACATAGAGACAAGAAAGAAGACAGAAGGAATATGTTTCATTTCATTGCTTGGTGGTTTTGGAATACACAGATTGGACTTTTATAGACAAAAGTTGTAAAGGAAAATATCTTCTGAGAAAGCTTGCCAGTACTACGTTGGAGTATTGGGACCGTTGATATGACAAGAGATGCGACGGGTGAGATTTGGTCTTCAGAGAGGAAAGCAGTTACTCCTGATTGGTGCAGCAATGTCTGCTGTAGGCGGCTGAGAGTACAAGTGTCTATACCCCCTTGCAAGCTGAAGGTGGGATCACATGAAGCTTGTCTCGAAGTCTGTGGAACCGTGAGGCAGCAAGGCTTTTTGTGAATATATCAGCAAGTTGATATGAGGTGTTGACATAGTGCAGTTGGAGAAGTTTGTTTTGGAGTCGCTCTCTAACAAAATGGCGGTCCAACTCAATGTATTTGGATCTTGAGTGAAAAACTGGGTTGTTGGCAAGGTAGGTGGCACTAAGGTTGTCACAATAAAGATTGGGAGTGACAAATAATGGAATTCCAATTTCTCTAAGTAGGCACTCTATCCAAATAACATCGGCGGCTGTTGTGGCAAGGGCCCTGTATTCGGCCTCAGTGCTACTTCTGGAGACGGTGGGCTGCTTCTTGGCTGTCCATGATATCAGATTGTCACCGAGAAAAATGCAGGAGCCGGTAGTGGATTTACGATCAAGGGGATTGCCAGCCCAGTCGGAATCTGAGTAGGCTTGCAGATGAAGATGGGATGACTGGCTGAAAAGAATGCCATGGTGTAGTGTACCACAGACATAGCGGAGAATACGCTTTGCTACAATGAGGTCTAGGTTGGAGGGTGCTTGCATGTTTTGGCATACTCTATTGACACTGTAGGCAATGTCGGGACGTGTGAATGTGAGATATTGCAGGCTGCCAACAAGTTGGCGGTATTCAGTGGGATTGGGTAAGGGAGTTGGCTGAAGTTTGGGCGGTTTGATACTCATGGGCGTGGAGCATGGTTTGGCTTGGTCTAGATAAAATGACTGGAGTAGTGTTTGAGCATATTTGGCTTGACTGAGATGGACGCCAATGAAGGTCTTGTGTGCCTCGATTCCTAGAAAGTAATGGATGGAGCCAAGATCGCGCATAGCAAAGGAGAAGCTGAGGTGAGTGAGGAGTTCCCGAATGAACTTGGAGTCATTGCCTGTGAGAAGAATGTCATCAACATAGAGGAGGAGAAGGACAATGCCAGAGTTGGATTGATGAATGAAGATGAATAGGCTCGACTGCTGATGAAATCGAGCTGGAGAAGGGATTGGCTGAATTTTTGGTACCAAGCACATGGTGCCTGCTTCAAGCCGTAGAGGGATTTGTTGAGTCTGCACACATGATTGGGATACATAGGGTGTTTGAAACCCTGTGGTTGTTGCGTGAAGAGGACTTCAGAGAGATCGCCATGCAAAAACACGTTTTGCACGTCCAGTTGCTTGATTGGCCAATCAAGAGATACTACTAGGGAGAGGACTAGGTAGACTGTTGGAGGTTTAACTAGGCATTAAACTCGGTTAGCATAGCGTGGCGCCAATGGGGTGCTTGTATGGCTTTGGAGAAGCAGGTGGGAGTAGATTCTAGTTTTGGTTGGGTAGTGGTATTGTAGGCAATTACTTTAGGTTTTCGAGTGCCATCAAGGGTGCATGTGACCATAGGGTGGGTTCGTGGAGGTGGTATGGGGGAAGGGGAACTAGGGGAAACAGAGGTAGAGGAGGGCGTGGGTGATGGGGTAGGGATAGGAGACATGACAGACTCAGGGATATGACTGGTGGTTGGTGCAAGGGACGTTGCACCAGGGATGTGACCGAGAATGATAGTGGAGGGTAAAGAGGGTGGAGGGTGGTTGGTGCAAGGGATGTTGCAACAGGGATGTGACCGAGAATGATAGTGGAGGGTAAAGAGGGTGGAGGAGAAGGGAGAATGGGAGCTTGCCGGAAGGAAAACTCAAGCTCGTTGAACACGACATGACGACTGACGTAGACACGCCCAGTAGCAGGGTTGAGGCACCGGTACCCTTTGTGGTGAGGTGAGTACCCAATGAAGACGCATTTGGTGGAACGTGGCTGAAATTTGTTTGTGTTGCAGGGATATGGAAAGCATGCACAACCGAGAATACGAAGATGACTGTAATCAAGGGTCTGAGAGTAGAGTTTTTGAAAGGGAAAAAAATTGTTGAGAATTTTGCTGGGTAGTCGGTTGATGATATAAACGGCAGATAGAAAGCAATCGGGCCACAGAGATGGTGGTAGTGCAGTGTGATGCATCATTGATAATCCTAAATCGACAATATGTCAATGTTTCCGTTCAGGGACGCCATTTTGGTGAGGGGTGTGTGGACACGAGAAACGATGATGAATGCCATGAGCTGAGAGATAAGAGGAGAAGGCAAAGCTAGTAAACTCCCCTCCATTGTCACTTTGAAGAGTAACAATTTTATGATCGAGTTGTCATTAGGCTCTTTCAATTAGGCTCTTTCAACCTTGCTAGGCCTATCAATGCCTACTGCTGCGGGCTCATTCACCTAACGTCGATCACATTTATGCCGAAGAATGTGATTTGTTCCGGACTCGGTATAGTATCATTCAATTGAGTTTGGTGAGAAAATGAGAGGAAAATGGGAAGTGATGTTGAACATATATGAGTGCAAAAAACATTGTACATGTGTTGTATCAAGAAAAAAATTGAACATGTGTAAATTCTGTCCCATTGACCGGAACACATGTAAAATCCTCAAAATCAATACTCTCTCCGTCCTATAACAAATGTCCTATTTGGTTTTTCATTATGAACTTTCTAGTTCATTTTCAAAAGCCAATTAAGACACTTCATCCTCCATTCCATATTAATAGTGTTGTATGCTTTTTCAAATCAGTGATAATAAGACTATTGATATGGAATGGAGGGAGTACTTTAATGATGTCCCTTCTCCATTATTTGATACCTTTCCACAGAAATCTAGAGATGCCTAGAGACAGTTGAAGAAGAGAGATTTGGTCAGCTGGTAAAGTCTCACCGGCAAAGCCGATCAGTCCATGGGATCGTTGGTGCACATACTAGCGCACACACTGACCGTGATTTTGAGTGAGGTAGTGCAAAAATGTGTGTGCTTTCGAGCGTTGGGGATCAACCGGCTTGGTTGGTGAAGCTTCAGCTGCTGGCCATTGGTCATTAGAGAATGCCATAGGAATATTACTACTTCCGTCCCACTTTAGTGGTCTCATTTTTTTTTGTTTTTTGGAAATGAATTCATTTCCTTTCATTGTGAAAAAATCCATTAAGGACGGAGGGACTAAACATTAACAGTAGAAGAAACAAAGTATGGCAGCAAAAACTATTTTGTGATTTTATAACTAAAGAACAAAAGACAAGCCAAGATTGAACAATCAATGAAGGAATGAACCCAAAAGGCATCAAGGAAGAGAAAGAACCTTAAAAAGCATACCAGTCGTTTCTTGAACACTCTTAGATAGATGATTGATAGCAATCCGATCGAACCAGCTGTCACTATAAACTGTAGAAGTCTGTTTGCTTGCTGTTCCAAAAGCACTCTCCTTTGGCCTTGCCATCACTGCAAGCACCTTTGAACGGCTGTTCATGTGCTTCTTGACAATCCCATATCTTCTCTTGGCAAATTTTGGCAGACTGCTATGGTGGGCAATAAGCCTTGCATCCATATGGAAAGGAGACGTACAAAGCTGCTGTGATAGGAGTTGGTTCATGATAAAATGGTGATAATAATTGCTTTGTGTGCGTTTATAAGTCAAGAGAAAACAAACTGACAAGAAAGAGCATTTGCAAAGTGGTAGAGAAGGAATCACACCAACAATGGAATCATGGCGTTGTTGTTCCTGTCTTGTAGGAATAGATGCTCTTTGGACCTTTGCCTGGTACAATATTCAAAGCCAAAAAGTGACAGTTATAAACATTGCTTTTGAGGCTTCACTTGTTTGCGCTGAGACACAAAGTTTGGCCGGCAATGTTTTTATTTAATGGAGTGCAGTCAATTTGGCCAGTCATGGGTATTGGGTTATACATCATATGGGCTGTTGATCTGTTCGGGGTACAAATGAATTGTCTCTTTCACGTACAAGAGTGTAATAAAGTATAGAGTTTAAGGCACCTTGGTGGAGCAAATTTTGACAAGAATGCTAGTTTTTCTTGATTATGTCACTTACTCCATAGGCTAATTATAGATTATATAAATTAAATAAACAAAATTGACATCCCCATAATAAAATTACTTTTTAAACAAGATATTTTTTTATCCAATTGTTCCATCCCTTAGTAGTTTACCTCCTCCTCTTAGCGAGTATGTGTGCTTTTAAATGTCCACCATGTACCTGAGTGGATTCGTCTTACGATAAGAAGGTATGAAATAATTGCTCTAAGCGTCAATATTTGAAAACTCAAGACTTGGACTCGACTCGGAAGGTCATGGAGTCGAGTCAATTCAGAGTCTCAATGGATTCATGCTGATAAAATTTTCAGATCAAGATTGACTTTTAATAAAATGGCTACTCATTATCATGCTTCACAATAAGAAACTATTCAGTATGTAGTTCATCACTCTTCGCTTCTTCACACCTTCACTCGATCTGAGCATCTTCCTCAAGACTCTCCAACTCTTCACAATCAACCCTAGAGAATCAAATTGGTCTCTCAACTATGCAAAGGTATAAGCATGAAGAAGCAATTGATCTAAGGTGTATCATTCTCTCTCAAAGCCAATGGAATATCACAAAGGTTTCTTCTCTCTAAGTATCTCCTGAGAAAACCTAGCCTCCTCTGTCTTTTGACACCCAATATGCTCTCTTTTATAGGTAAACAATCTCCAGGGTGCATTTGGAAGCTGAAAAAAACTACCTTTCAGGCCTGAAAAAAAGCTATCAGGCCTAAAGAACGTTTGGTTAGTGAAAATGCTAAAAAAAATCAGTGACGGTGATAGGTGAAAATTTTCACATTTCACCCCTAAAAACTTGAGCCTCACAGAAGTGAGAATCAGGTTGATGAATCGGTTGTTGTGCCTCTTCAACGAAAAAAAATTAGCTTTCTCTCCCAAATCATGAGGCAAGGTTCGTCCCGCCCGGTGTTCACCTGCCATAGCCGAGGAGCCCCCCCCGCATCGCCGCCTCCGCCTCTTTGAGCCGAGGGAGCCTATGCCTCCCCTCCAGGGCAACTGCTCGGGTCGTCCAGAGCCCCCCCTCACCCAGGTGTTTGCCTACATCCCGACTAGGATTGTTCTCGAACCGGACAAAACTCGAACAGAGGTTGTCCGTGTTTGTGAAAAAACTATCCGTCACAATATTGGTCGTGTCTGTGTCTGGATGTCCGACAAATGCGAACATGGACACGGACAATGCCATGGTCATTGTCACAACTCACCTTTTGGCCTCTTCCACACGTGCAGGAAAATGACAAAACAAAATTTCGCCCCAACAACCCTGCCCCTACCATTACACATGTGAAACCCACACCATTATGCAACCTGCTCTGCTTGTTGGAGAACTACCGGATGAAGTCAAGATGGAGGAGAACTACTGAGGATTACGACGACCGGTGATCGTTTAAAATTAAAACCCTTGCAAGTGCACAAGGCAATTGTACTACGGCGAGTATTAATAAGGGTTGTCGAACCTCAGGGACGGATTAATCTTTTACCAAATTCAAAAGAAAGTAGCAATGTTGATTCTAGACTAAGAAAGCAATGAACTTTAACTAAACTAAGTGAGATTTAATCAATATGGAGAAGACCAAGGCTTCGAATCCACCACAATAAACTAGTGTATCGTTTCTCTCTCTTTTTTGAATAAAGATTTCTAATTGGCTAGCATATTCCTCTCGGACATACACTTGTCAACTCAAAATATAGTGCTCTCCTCTCGGATGTAACACATAAAATGGTTATAACATGGAATTGTGATCTATCTCTCTCGAGTATAAACCAATGAAATTTTATTGATATATAACACCTTAGTCTACTTACGTTCCTCTCGGATACACAAGTATTCTTCGGATTGAAACTCACAAGAATTCACTCTTGTCTCTCTCGAGTACAAAGAACAAATCTTTAATGAATTAACGGTGATTACACAATAAAATTCATACACCAACTAGAATAAAAACATAAGATGAGAGAAAAGATATCCATTAAAATCAGGGTGATGAATCGTACCTCTGTCACACTCCATAGCACTAGCAATATCGGTGACTCGGACCCGGATAGGTTTACCACATACAACGCTCTGAATGGTCACCTGCTCTGGATTATCGTTGTCTTCAATTGTGCCATTTGCATAGAATTCCCGAACCGGGTCCTCGTGGACCATTGCAAATGCATTATGCCTTTTTGCGGCGATATGGGTGAAATAGTTCACCCAATCCGGCCGGTCCTCGATCCATCTCTGAGTCGGAAGATCGGGTATAGACGGGTTCAGGACCACCTGCCTCTCATATTGTATGGGCCGTAGCTGTGTAGCAGGTTCAGGTGGAGGGGTGGAAGGAACAGGGCGTGATGAAGAAGCTTCACCCCTTGAACGTTTGTGAGCGACTGATTTCTGAGACATTGTACCTGAAAACCAAAGATAATAGTAAAAATCCAATCAAGGTACAAGAATATGTAGCATGTAATTGCAATACTTAAATATCACAGCAAGCATGTAATAACAGATCCACTTCACAATTTTTGGTTTTTTTCTTGAAAATAATAATAAATTTCCTAAAAATAATAAAAAATAATAAAAATTTTATGAAAACTTAGGAAATCGAAAGGAATCATCATACACAACAAAAATCACAATCATCAATATAGAAGTATGCATGAGAGGGATATATATCCCTGAAATCAAATTTCGAAATTTTTTTTTTAAATATAGCAAAACACTGTTCACCGCAAGAACACAAATCCTAAAAATTAAATAAAACACCTAAAATCGAATAATTAGAAGCTGAGAGTCATGCATAAGCATCGAAATAGTCATTATAAGAGAATGCATGAGAGTAATCACAACAATATCTACCAGAAATCAAGAAAAATCGAGTTTTTAAGTTTCGGCTTACTAGAAGAAAAAGGAGTGATTGCGATGAAAGGAGTGGGAAATTACGAAAACAGACACCGAATCCGGATTCTACGTACAAAAATCCTTCGGGGGCCGGAGTTTCAACTCAAACAAGGGTCGGAAACGGCGGCGGCGAGCGGAAATAGATTTCTCTCGCCGCGGGCGTTTGGATTTTATGCGCGAGGAAGACGACCCGCGATCGATCGCATTTTTATCCGATCAATCATTATATAAATCGAAGACAGCGCCCGTTAGATTGAAGATGAACGGAGTTGATGTACCGCAGAGCGATCGATCGCAAAGATAAGGTGTCGATCGGATAGCAATCGATCGTTTAAATACGATCGATCGTATCTACTGTTCTTCGATTTTTTATTTTTATTTTTTTAGCATATCCTCTCCCCCAAACCTAGTATGAACATTGTCCTAAATATGAACAAAATATAGCATGACAATGAGCATATAACAAAGAAAATCAGATAAAGGAGAGAATACACCTGAATACGTGGATTGCCTCCCACCAAGCGCTAAGTTTAACGTCTTCAGCCAGACAGAGCCACGATCATTCTGTAATTATCGGATCAATTAAATACATCAGCCCGTCATCTAGGTCACCAGCAGCCTCGAGATAGGGTTTTAGACGGTGGCCATTAACTTTGAATGTACTCCCATCTTTTGGATTTTTAATCTCAACAGCACCATGTGAAAATACTTCTTTGACAATAAAAGGCCTAGACCACCGAAATCGGAGCTTCCCAAGAAATATGTGCAGCCTAGAGTTGTAAAGTAGTACCTTCTTATTAGGCTGAAAGGGCTTTCTGAATATCATCTTATCATGTATGGCTTTGGTCCTCATCTTGTAGAGTTTGGCATTCTCATATGCATCAAAGCGCATCTCCTCTAATTCACTCAGTTGGAGTTTTCGCTGATCACCGACTTTATCCATATCAAACTTGTAGGCCTTAATAGTCCAATAAGCCCGATGTTCCAACTCAACAAGTAAATGGCAAGCTTTGCCGTATACCAGTCTATAAAGAGACATACCAATAGGGGTCTTGAAAGCTGTCCAGTAGGCCCATAATGCATCATTCAGTCTCAAGGACCAATCCTTTCTATCGGGGTGAACCGTCTTCTCCAGAATCTGCTTGATTTGGCGATTGGAGACCTCCACTTGGCCACTCGTCTGAGGATGATATGGTGTGGCAACCTTGTGGGTGACAGAGTATTTCTTGAGAAGAGCCTCAAAAGACCTGTTACAAAAATGAGAACCTCCATCACTAATGACAGCACGAGGAGTTCCAAACCTGCTAAAAATATTAGATTTCAGAAATTCCAGCACAACTTTATGATCATTGGTCCTAGTGGCAACAGCTTCAATCCACTTAGACACATAATCCACAGCAACAAGAATATAAATATGACCAAAAGATGGTGGAAAAGGTCCCATAAAATCAATACCCCAAACATCAAATAAATCAACAATCAAAATAGGTTGTAGGGGCATCATATTTCTTTTTGACAAAGCTCCTAGTTTTTGACACCTATCGCAAGATTGACAATAAGCATGGGTGTCTTTAAATAAAGTTGGCCAATAAAAACCACTTCGAAGTACTTTGGCTGCAGTTTTCTTACCACTTAAGTGTCCACCACAGGACTGAGAGTGACAAAAAGATAAGATGCTATGAAACTCACTCTCGGGGACACATTATCTTATGACTTGGTCAACACATATCTTAAACAGGTCAGGGTCATCCCAGTAGTAATGTTTGACGCGAGAGAAAAATAAATCTTTATCATGTTTAGACCAAAAGGTTGGGATTTGACCCACAGCAAGATAATTCACAATATGTGCAAACCAAGGTGGAGATGTAGTGGAGACAGCAAAGAGCTGCTCATCAGGGAATGCATCTCTTAGAGGGTCATGGCTATGTAGATCAGGAATAGGAATTCTGGATAGATGATCAGCCACGACATTCTCAGAACCCTTTTTATCTTTAATTTCAAAGTCAAATTCCTGCAGGAGTAAAATCCAACGAATCAACCTCGGCTTGGCATCCTTCTTAGAAAGAAGGTACCTCAAGACTGCATGATCAGAGAAGATGATAATCTTACTACCCAGGAGATAGGACCTGAACTTATCCAATGCAAACACAACAGCAAGTAACTCTTTTTCAATGGTGGTGTAATTCAATTGAGCATCAGTGAGTGTCTTGCTAGCATAGTATATAACATGAGGAATTTTGTTGATGCGTTGGCCTAACACTGCCCCTACAGCAAAATTAGATGCATCGCACATGATTTCGAAGGGTAGTGTATAGTCAGGGGGCTTAATGATGGGGAAGCTAGAGAGGAGGGTTTTGAGCCTTGTAAAAGCATCTTTGCACGACTCATCAAAGTCAAATGGCACGTCTTGACCTAGAAGATGGCATAGTGGACGTGATATCTTGCTAAAATCTTTGATGAATCGACAATAAAACCCTGCATGGCCAAGAAAAGACCGTATTTGCTTAACTGATGTAGGTGGCAGTAAATTAGCAATCAGGTCAACCTTGGCCTTGTCAACCTCTATACCCCTTTTTGATATAACATGTCCAAGCACAATCCCCTGTTGAACCATGAAGTGGCTCTTTTCCCAACTTAATACTAAGTTTGTTTCCTCACAACGTTTTAAAACTAAAGCAAGGTTGTGCAAGCAATCATCAAAACAAGCGCCAAACACCGAAAAATCGTCCATGAAAACTTCCCAAAATTTATCAATCATGTCAGAAAAGATGGACATCATGCATCGCTGAAATGTAGCAGGGGCATTACAAAGACCAAAAGGCATTCTTCGATATGCAAATGTACCGAAGGGGCATGTAAAAGTCGTCTTTTCCTGATCCCCTGGAAAAATTGGCACTTGATTATATCCTGAGTACCCATCTAAAAAGCAATAAAACTCTTGGCCCGCTAGTTTCTCTAGGATTTGGTCAATGAATGGGAGAGGGAAATGGTCCTTACGGGTATTGGAGTTCAGCTTCCTATAATCAATGCATACCTGCCAGCCCGTGGTCTCTCTTATTGGCACAAGTTCACCCTCTGAGTTTGGTTTCACCGTGATGCTCGATTTCTTAGGGACGACCTGGATGGGGCTCACCCACTCACTGTCAGAGATAGGGTATATAATTCCAGCATCTAACAATTTCACTACCTCTTTCATCACCACTTCTCTCATGTGTAGGTTCAACCGTCGCTGCCCCTCCCTAGAAGGTTTAGCCTGGTCCTCCAGGTTTATGCAATGCATGCACACAGAGGGGTCTATACCCCAGAGGTCAGCTACTGTCCATCCTATAGCTCGCCGGTGTGTGGTAAGGATCTCCAACAACTGGGCTTCCTGGTCAATAGATAGGCTAGATGAGATAATTACAGGAAGGGTGGTGTTGGGTCCTAGGAAGACGTATTTGAGGGAGCTAGGAAGGGTTTTGAGTTCAAGTGTGGGTGGGGTTTCTATGGAGGGTTTAAGTGGTGGGCCGGTCAACACAGGGAGAGGGTCGGGGTGGGGTCGCCATGGGATATGTCCAGGGTATAGGGCAGCCACTAAATGGTGATGGACCTCTTCAAGGTCAGGTGTGCCCTCATATTGATCGATCCAGTCATAGAAAAGGGTGTGCTCGAGGGCATCCTTAAGCACAGCAAAGGGAAGGTACTCCTGGACTAGGTCGTCAACCATAAGGCACTCAGCTTCACTCGAGGGTTGTTGGGAAGCACTAAAAATGTTTAATTTAACTTTCATGTTCCCAAATGAGACATTCATGAGCCCTGACCTACAGTTAATGGTGGCATCGGCTGTGGCTAGGAAAGGGCGGCCAAGGATAACAGGAATTTGGGATTTGGAGTTGGCAACCGGTTCCATGTCTAAGATGACAAAATCAACAGGAAAATAGAACCGGTCAACTCCAACGAGAACGTCTTCTATAACACCTCTAGGTCTGCGAATGGATCGGTATGCTAACTGAAGGGTGACTGAGGTGGGCTGCAACTCTCCTAAGCAAAGTTGTTCATACACTGAGTAAGGGAGGAGGTTGACACTGGCCCCTAAGTCCAAGAGAGCTCGGCTAAGGGTATGGTCACCTATGACAATGGATATAACAGGGACGCCTGGGTCCTTAAATTTAGGTGGTATATCACTGGTCAGTAAAGAGCTTACTTGGTTGGTCAAAAAGACCTTTTGGGTGACATGGGATTTGGTTTTCCTCTTTTGGGTACACAGG